>JAMXBB010000002.1:64317634-64711391 GCA_024138015.1 Lumnitzera littorea
TATTTGTTATATAGTATGTATACTATATATTATACATATATTATGCCATATACCATAAAGCATATATTCTATATTATATGTCTTATATACATATATTATTACTTATGGAAATATACTACTACATATATATACTATACGAGTACATATATACATATACGAAAATAATTATACATGGGTACTTATATATATATATATAAAGTTTATGGTACACACATACACACACACACACACATATATACTATAATTATTAAATGAAATTACTTAATACTAATTATAGGTATTCTTAAAAAAAAATACATAATACATACTCTTCCATATACCTATGTACATACATGTATACATACCTAGCCTTATACATATATAAAATTAAATCTAAATATTTATGCACATAGACATGTATTAGTAATGTTATATGTAGAAAAATAAATACTATATTTATACATGTATGTACTACATATTATACATCTATACTACTAAAATAATTACTTACCTATTTATTTAATTTCTCTTCTTCTTTTCTTCTTCCCTTCTTTCCCCTTTTCCTTCTTTCTTTTTCTTTCTCTCCCTCACGGTTTGCTTCCCAGATTTTTCTGTTTGTACATAATTTTTTTTTCTTTTTCCAGATTTATATTTTCTTCTCTTGCTCACATGATTGGTAGCTCAAAATTTAAGCTAAGAGTTTATCTAATCTTTTGCATTAATGAGGAAAAAAACAAAAAATAATCATTTCAAATTTTTTTCTTTTAGTTTACACTTAACACGTGGCAATTTTTTTTTCCCTCACGTAGGCTGCCCTTTGATTCTTTTGTTTCTTGTTTTGCAGATCGTTGAAATGGAAAAAGAAAGGAAACGAAGAAAAGAGATAAATTGAAAAAAAATGAGAAGGAAAATAAAAATTAATAATAAATATATGTAATTTTTCGAAATATATAAATTATAACAATTCTTATCATAAATTAATTTTTAAATTTTTGTGAAATTTTATTAATTTAATTGGTATCCGCTTCATTTATAATTTTTATAAGTTATTGTAGCGATTTTGTTAAAATTTCACGCGGATAGGTGTTTTAGTCAAAAATTGCAATCGACTATGATTTTATCACTATTGAGTAATATTTAACTATTTTATAGGTTTATGTTTATAATTTTAGGGTTTCTAACAAATTCGAGGTCAATTTTTGATTGATGGTGTGCAAGTCAGTTTTAGGGTTTTAGTATGTAATTTAGGATTTTGATTAATTCCTAGAGTTTTGTTATCAGTGTTATATTTGATTTATTAAACTTCGTAATCTTTTATTGTTACTAGCCTTATTGACTTATTGTACAGTGTAGGGCACTCGGACTTGAGTTAGGGTTCAACTTTTATTTTCCTAAGGTTTACAATGATTGTCTTAAATTGCATTGTTTTTGTGAAAACTTCATCTCCTTACTCTTGAATAATCTAAAACTGATATATTTCACAATTAGATACCAAGAACTTAAGAAATGAACATAATTATGATCAATTTTTACCTAAATATGCCTCAAAAGTGTATAGTGATTTATGCTTATCAGGATACAATAGGTCCTTTCTATCTCTCAATATTTCTGCTCCCCTTTGGTGAACTTCTTATTGAGATAATAGATTGCACTTTCTCTTCCTTGATCATCCTTTTATCCTAATGTGGCTCCTATGGACCCTTACATGACTATTAGTTATAGAAACAATGGTTAACTAAGCTTAGGAGCTACAAGAACTGGAGGATTGGTGAGGTAATCTTTAATTTTATTGAAGGCCTCTTTGCATTCTTTATCCTAATCCACTATTGCGTTCTTTCTCAATAACTTAAAGATGGGCCTGCATTTGTTTTTGAGCTAGGATATAAAACGAGCTATGTAGTTTGATTGTCCTAAAAGTCCTCTAATTTCTTTGAATGCACATAGAGAAGGTATTTCCATAATTGCTTTCACTTTATTGGGATCAACTTCAATTCCCTTTTGAATTATGATAAAACTAAGCAATTCTCTAGTGTAATCGCAAAAGTACATTTAGCTTCAATTTCAATTGGAACTTCCTTAACCTTTTAAACAACTTCCTTAAGGTATTAACATGATTTTCATCTTCTCAGGATTTGGTAATCATGTTGTTTACATACACTTCTATCTCTTTGTGCATCATGTCATGCATTAAGGTAACCATGGCTCTTTAGTAAGTGGCTCCTACATTTTTAAGGCCAAAGGCATTACTTTGTAGCAAAAAGTGCCTTAAGTGGTAATGAATGTGGTCTTGGTCTTATCTTCTTTAGCCATTTTAATTTGGTTACACCTTGAGAAACCATCCATAAAGGAGAATAAATGGTTGCCATCTATGTTATCCATCAGGACATCTATATGTGGTAAAGGAAGTTATCCTATGGGGTTGCTTGATTTAAGTCTTAGAAATCTACACACACTCAAACTTTACCCTTTTTCTTTAAGACTAGTACTATGTTAGCTATCCACTTAAGGTAATTAGGCACTTCAATGAATCTGCTTCTAATAACTTTTTGACTACTTTGACTTTTAGTTGGATATTTGGTTTGAATTGTTTGAGCTTTTATCTTTTGGGCTAAATGTCCTCTTTAGTGGGAAGTTTATGAAGTCTGATAGATGGGTCTAATCCTAGCATATCCTCATATGACCATGCAAATGTGTATAGAAACTCAGCTAATAGTTCAATCAATTTTTTCCTTTCTTCTTTAAGTAAGTTACCCCCAATTTCAAGTTTTTTAGGCTCTTGTTTGAATCCCAAATTAACTACCTTTATTGGCTCACTAATGGATATCTTGCCTTGCTTATATTTTTGTTAATTTTCCTTAACTCCCATGAAACCATTGACATCATCAACAATGACTAACCTATAAGGTTGATGATGATATTGACATCTTCGTCGTTTATAGGTGTAAGATATCTATGGCTTTCATCAAGAACATTAGATCTAATGTTATTGGTATAAGTAAAGCAAGTAAATGGCAAATTAAATTATGAAAAAGGAGAGGGTAGAAATGAAAAGAAAAGGGAACTTTTATTCATAGACTTTATTTTTGGAGAGCCAAAGGCTCAATCACTAACATAAAAACATAAAAGAACTCAAAAAATTCTAAAGTTGTCTTCATTCCTTACTTTAGATCAACCATGTGATTATTTAAAGGGATAATAAACCAATTAGCAAGTGCTTTGAAGTTGCTTGTGGTAAATATTTTGCTAGTAGAAGTGCTTACTTCTTTCAGTAGAGCTAACCTAACAAAGGTGTTCTCGAGAGGTAGAAAGGTTATAGGGGCATTAAACAACCTATTACCCTACCTACTCATAATATAGAATACCTGAAGTTCTTTCATAGTAGGAGTGTACCCTAAATCAAATGTGCCAAGCTAGCCTTTCTTGAGCCCTAAATTCCCTCATGTATCATTTTGGTCCATAACTATGCATACTTGATCAAATATTTGTAGCCTAAAATCTTTAAGATCTCCTTGCTTGATGTATATGATAGTAGTTTTCTAATATATGGAATAGTAATACTCTCCTAGAACAGTAACCACTTGTTATGTACACTTTTAAATTCAAAAGATTTTCCTTAATTTTATTATAACCCATTTAATACTAACCCTTGATTAAGAATTAAGGAAAATATGGTTTTTCTATAAGTTAAAAATTTAGAGTCGCCACTTAGCCTAGGTTAGGAAAAAAAGAGTTTGATCAAAATCAATTAGGTAGATTGATTTTAATTATGTTACTAATGTGCAAGAAAAATCACTTTAGAAAATTATTTTTGAAAATTAGAGATTTTGAGTTTGATTCCTCATAGAGAAGCCGAGTTGTTAAACCTGATTTTTTTTGTTATTTTTTTCTTAATTCAATTAGTATTAAATCTTAACTCATTTAATATTGACCTTCAACTAAGAATTAAGGAGAATTTGGATTTTTAAAAAAATGAAAAATTTGGAGTTAGAACTTAACCTAAGTCAGGAAAAAAGAGTTAGATCAAAATCAATTGAGTGAATTGATTTTAATCTAACTACCGGTACATGAGAAAATCACTTTTGAAAATTATTTTTCAAATTTAGAGATTTTGCATTTGGGGGTTACCTTATTATATCCTAAATGGGTATGACTTTTTACCTTCCAAATTTACTTTTATTATTCAAAATACCTTTTAACACAAAAGAATGATTCTAAAATTACAAAGAGAGAAAATTAATTTTATTCACAAAAAAGGAGAAGAAAATAAGAAATTAAGTTTATTTACACAAGGGAAAATAAAAAAAAAAATTCCTCATTTTAAGCCTCCTCACAAGTACTTACGTATTCTCTAGTAAGGATTAAATTTCCCGTAGTTTAGTTTTTTATAAAACTATAATGTATTAGTTCATTTTAATTTTTAAAAAGCAATTGGGTATAAGTTTTTATTCTTTTTGTTTTTATTCGAGAAAAATTATAAGAAAGGGTCTGGATTTTTCAAATATTTATTTTTTGGGAAATCTTAGCAAGGGTCCATTAATGGATTTTAATTTTTGAAATCATTATTCCTAATTGATAAAAATTGTCTCTTTTTTTTAATATTAAAAAACTCTGATTTTGAAAAAAAATTTCATTTATTACATTTTTATTTATTTCAAAACATCATTTCTAAAAAGATTTTGGAAAATTTTATAAAATGAAAACCCTTCTTTCTTATAAAAAATAATAAAATAAAATAAAATGAATAAATAAAAATATGGAGGGTTAGGTTAAGAACCTAGATATCTAAGTCAAAGCGGGTGTGGATTAGATTTTAGCTTAGGCTTCGAAATTGGTTGAGTCACACATGTTACATACATGACTAGGTAAGGGGGTGGTTCTTGGTCAATGGTGGTTGTAAACCCTGCAAATTTTGTGTTTTAGACTTATGGTCAAATTTGAAGAACCAATAGATATTTCCTAGGCTCAATTAGATTGAAGAAATTAAAAATAAAAAAAATTTAGTCAGAACCTTAAAACGAACTTGAAAACCCTAAAGATAAAATTTGAAAAACCCTAATCTCATACAAAGACCCCAAACTCAAGTATGCGTGACTAGAAATTAAAAATCCAAATTGAATAAAAATTTTAAACCTTAAATCCTAGAGTTGCAAAGCCCTAAATTAAACTATAAATGCAAAGGATACCTTCAATTAAAACATTTGATTCGAATCACTTAAATTGCATAAACTTGACAACAAACAATGGGAGATATTTTCAAATATTAACAATCAACCAAATTAAGTCATTTAAGGTAATAAATTAATGTGATTACTAATTTACCCCTAATAATACATTTTTTCCATAAGTAAAGCTAAAATCGTAAGCATACTTTAAAAGCCCTAAAACTATCATAAAATTTTAAAATCCAGGAAGCCCTAAAATGATGTGGAAACTCTAATTTAGTGTTAAAGACCTTAATTTAATTAATAAGCTCTAATTATATAGCCACATTATTAATTAATTACTAATAATTCCATAAATTGCTAAAAAGCCTAATTTATCTTCTGAAATTATAACCAATTAGTGGTAATCGATACTCTTAGACACCTTAAATTAATTAGATAAAATGATCCAACAAGCTTGATTAACTCAATTAAATATTAAAAACCCTAAACTATGTTTAACTATGGTTATCTACACTAATAATTATGGTCGTAAGCTTAAATTGCATTTTAATCGTTTACATGCATTCATGTATCATAATTAGCTAAAGGTAATCACAATTAACCTTATAGGATAAGATAATTAGTTAGGAAAATAAGAGACCACTCACCTTTAGTAGACAAATCATTACCTCAATTGGAAAAAATAAAAAATCATAAAAAGTAAGTGGTCCTCACTTGTGCTTGTATTATGTAACCAAATTGAGTTAAAACTTGCTCCCTACTATAAAAACACTCCCAATTTGCCATGCAACCCTCTCATTCCCTCTCTCATTTCTTCTTTAAAGTCTATACAAAACCCTAGAACACTCTCTAACCAAACTAGCTCAAAATCAAAAGAAAAAGAAGGAAAAAAAGGAAAACATCTTAGAGTTGCCTGTGTACATTAGCACCCAGAGCTACCATTGCACACCACCACCTCCAAACGACTCAAACCACTTGCGTTTGATTCCTCTTTCACTCCTTCCTTTCCTACTGAAAAACACTCTTGACCAAAGGAGTTTGTTTTGTTGGCAAAAAATGAAGTGAAAAGAGACCCTTTGAATTTCTATTTAGGTAAACTAGCACATTTTTAACTTTTTTTTTAGTTTAAGTTTATGAGCATGGTTTATATGCTTAAAAACTAAGGAGAAGACTATTAAAATACCACCTTTGTTTACCATGTTTACATACCCATACATGTGCATTTTCTTAGATTTTTAATATAGTAAACATGTTACATGTTATACGTAACTTTATAAGTACAAAAGTCGTATTAAGATGAGAGCTTAATGAAAAGTAGAAGAATCATCATAAAATCCTCATTCCCATGCTAGGGTTAAAACATATGTATGTGTACTCCCACCATATTTTTTTTTCTCATATTTATTTAGGTAGAAAATGGTTTTAGATGTATTTTAGTGGTAGTTTAATGTATGTTATAGCAAGTTAAGTACATGATGTGTAGATAGCCCTAAGAAATCATCTTAAACCACCTCAAATATGTTGAATAATACGTTGTAACCTTGCTTTAATATTAGATTGTCTCCAAGAATCCTCCTCCTCATTTTGTTCAAGTTATTCTAAATGGGTTAATCATATGATTAATTAAAGACAATTAGGATTTGGGACTTAAACTTGCATGATAAGAGGCTAAATAAGGTCTATAGTGAGTAGTTAAGCCTAAAATTGACATTAAACTTAAAAAAACTCGCTTGAAACCCAATAAGCCATTAGTATTAGATTTGGAACCCATGATAAAATGGGTCATTTAATAATTTTAGTAATCTAGTAGGCCCATTAGATTAGGTTAGAGTCAAAATATAGGCCTCAAGACATGAATTAGGCTTAAATTGAACTAAAAGGCCCATAAACCGAGCCTTGAGCCTACTTAATCACTCATGACTAGTAGGTATATTAGATAAATAAAATTTAATTAAAAGATCTTATTAAGCTTACTAAATAATTCAATGAGCCTTAATAAGCCTAGGGGTAAATAAAGCTCATAACTAATTAAAAGAAGTGGTTAAGGCCTTAATATGATACGAGATGGAGTTTGTGCTTATAGAGAATAATTAGGAGCCTACTTAATTGATATGATTTGATCCAAAATTAAACGCTAGATGGATCATTTAGTGCATTCTATAAGTTATTTGGCCTATTATGATAAGTTAGAAACAAGTTTAGAGCCTTAGGATGTAAATTAGGCTTAAGACAAGTGAAAAGGCCTGAATAACAAATTCTAAGCCCATGTGGGAATTACTTAAAAAGCTACTATAATAATTGTTCAAGTTCTAGATAAAAAGTCCACAAAGCCCATGAAGCGTTCTAGGAAGCCCATGATAGGCTTAGATAATAAGGCCTACAACTATTTAAAAAGCTTAAATAAGCCTTTAATTCACAAGAAAAAGGTTTCGGCCCAACTTAAAACGGTCTAACAAAATTAATGACCTTAGGATAATGTGATAAAAGCCCAATAATAAATCAAATAAGCCTATCAACTTAAAAATAGCCTTAAGCCCAAACGAAAGCCTACATCCTCATAAGTTAAAACTTTAAATGACAAAGTATAATAGAAGGAAGCCCATAGTTAGAGATTTAAATAAAACTTAAATATTTTAGGCTCAATAAGAATATAGGAACCCAATTAATAATAATAAATGACTAGAACAAGGCCTTATACACTTAAGACACTTAATTAAACTCGAAAGTTAACTAAGTTAAAAGGGAAACATAGAAAATTTGAACTTAACCCCTATCCAATCTTATAGTTGTAGGTCTTAACTCCTAAAATGGATCCTTCCATGAGAAAGTACATCTGAAATTGTATGAAATTGACTATACGAACTCGAAAACGGACTTAAAATAAAGATATTAGAGTGAAAACAAGTCTTAATTGTATTTACGAATTTAGGGCGAGCTTCAGTACTTAGGTAGACTTTTAGATCCTTAAAGGAGACCCTCTTCTAATTACTTAAATATGCATTATTATTACATTTTAAGTGACTTCATTTCTAATTTAGGAACTTAGAATGTCAAGACAAGTAGGCAAACAAGCTAGGTAATGGAGTTTTGATGAACTGCTATTTGCTTGTGTTTGATAATTGCTTGATGTTCTATTGCTTACCTTTGATTGTCTATCAAAGGATTGGTTGTCTTACATGCTAACACCCATGTGATCGCCTCATTAAATTGATAAGTTTAAATATTTGGTCAAATTAATCGGATATACTTATCACATGTTTGTTATCCATTAGTCGTGAACTAGGATGTCTATAGCTTTGCTAAGTTTTTTTTTTTGAAAAATATTCAAAAATGCATTTTTTAAATGTTTTACCATTCAAAGAAAGATTTATCAACTTGGTGAGTGCTCATGGTAGTCACCTACGATATTTTACTTATTGTGGCAAAGCTAGTAGACCATCTTTAGTTGATTGATAACAAATAGCTTAAGTTAGGACTTGTATGGTTTAGCCAGTAAGACATTATATAGATTTGTTGATAGTGAGTTGGTGGGGTCCTACATTGATTGTTGATAGTGGATATTCTTAGATGCGATCTACTTAATTGATTAGTATGGTTTTTTTTTTTTTTTATTAGGGTAATAGTCTAGTTTTGTTTGTTAGGACGATACCCATAAACAGCCTCATGAAGGTAAGGTAAGGTACCTTGTATGGTTAAGTACGGGAGATAATCGATATGTAGATAACGTAAATTTACACCTTCCATGGTTCTAGAGCCTCATGGATGTGTTGGTTTCATTTATTACGTGTGCATTCATTTTGTATGTAGTTAAATTGAATGTTTGTTAATAATGCTTTATTACTTGCTTGAATGGAAGTGGTAAGAGACAAACTCATTGAGCTATGGTACGCTTATCCCCTAAAAATTCCTTTTCATAGGTAACCAAACATTGGGAATGAGCTAAGATCAAAGTATAGAGTTCCTTTAAGCAACCAAATTAGGCATAAAATATTACTTTAGTAGACTGTATTAGTTAAGTTAGATCTTTATAATATTTAGTAACTCATGATGTCATTAAAGTTTAATTATCCCATCTTATTATTTGGTAGGTGATTCCGACTTTCTATAGTCTTGGTAGATTGTGGATTGTTGGGTTACCCTAATTGATTAATTAAATAAGTAAATATAAGTAAAACGAATAAGCTCCCTTAAAAGCTCATTAGTTAGAGCTTTGCAACCTCTAACTTAGGTGATCTTTATATCATAGGTAGATGTAAACCTTAGAAAATCGATAGTTTGAATCTTAATTTAAGTTCGAGTGTCCTAAACTGTGTAATGAGTCAATAAGGCTAGTAACAATAAAAGATCATGAAACTTAATAAATCGAATATAACATCGATAATAAAAACTTTAGAAATTAATCAAAACATTAAATCGAGTATTAAAACTCTAAATTTGATTTATATACAATTAACCAAAATTGAACTCGAATTTGATCGAAACTCTAAAATTATAACTTTAAGCCTATAATATAGTTAAATACTACTCAATAGCGATATAATTGTAGTCAATTGCAATTATCGACTAAATAGTGTAATAACGTAAAATTTTTAATGAAATCATTAAAATAACTTATAAAAATTATAATTATAATAGGTACCAATTAAATTGATAAATTTTCACAACATTCCAAAATTAATTTATGATGATTATTTTTATGATTTTTTGATTTAGAAAAATTACATATATTTATTTTTAATTTCTATTTTCTTCCTTTTTTCTTTCTTTCTTTTTCTCTTTTTCTTTCTTTTCTTTTTCTCTTCTATTTTCCTTAACTTACACGTGATTTTCAGCTGAAAAATTTCAGTAGCCCATGTGTTGAAAATGAATGTATATGTGTCATCAATTTAAGGGGGAAAGGACAAAGTAATAATATAACTATCTAATCCTCATTAATACCTAAATGAGGAGGATAAGTTTCTCTATTTTTTTTTTATATTATTTGCTTTAAAAATCAGAAGCATTTCATGCCTCAAATCTTGGAAAAAAGAAGAAGAGAAAACCGAAAACACAAAGTGAAAAACAAAAGAAAAGTAAACAAAATCAAAACAAAACTGTGAAGAACAAGGAGAAGAATAAGAAGAAAAAAAAGAAGAAAACCAAAAATAATTAGGTAAGTAAAATTATTTTAGTAGTATATATGTATATTATATGGTATGTACATGTATATGTTAAGTATTTGTATTGTATTTTATTAAATATTTCATTACCTATACATGTATGTATGCATAAGTAGATAATTTAAGATATATATATGTATGTATAAAGATATGTATGTAGACATGTATGTATATAGGTATAATATACAATATGTGTATGTATCCATAAGACTATATATAATATGTATTTAGTATTTTTTTTTACAAAATAAATATATATATATATATAGTTCTATATGTGAAGAGGATTATGTATGTATTTATGTATACAAGCTTTATTTTTATATGTATATATATATATATATATAAGAACATGTATTCGTATAGTATGTATAAGTATTTTGTAGTTATATATTCATATATATACATGTAAGCTATATTTTACATACATATAGGTATACATGTATGTGGCGTGAATATATGTATAATATATAGTATATGTATAACATATAGTATATATGTAGTATACCGAATATTAAGTAATATATATGATATAATAATATTTACTAAATAAAATAAATTCATAAATATGTAAGGAGTAGATATATATATATATATATTATCGTAAATTAGGAATTTCTAATTAAAGTAAATTATAAAATTAATCAAATATAGTTTAAGTACATATATATATGTATATTGTAAAATACAAATGAATAATAAGAAAATAATAAATAATAATAATAAGTTTAAAATGTCAAAAATAGGAAAAATGAGTAAATAAGGTAAAATATGCTTAAAATAATAAAATTATCAATTATGTGATTTAAATAATTATTAAATCATAAATATATTAAGAAAAAGCTAAAATTAATATTTTATAATTTTTTAAATTGAAATAATAAGTTTTGTGATATTTTTATATCACAATTCAAACTGCGAGTTATAACATCCAAAACGGACCTTGCTACGAGGAAATACGCTCGAAAACAATCAAAATAGACTATAAGTTCAGAACAATTCGAGCTAAAACGAAAAAGTTATATATAATTTGATAAAAAGCTTGAATCGACAATTTCGCATAATTAGGTAAAGTAAACCTTACAAATTATGATGCTAGTTTAGCTTTAAATTCTCAAACTTACAAATTTTTATTACTCTCAAGTAATTCTGACATTGACCCTAAGCTACCATCAGATTACTACGACCTTTAAGTCGACTATGGCTGAGTAGGTTTTTCTGATGATTCCATACTTGTTTGTGTTTGTAGTTAGTGAATATAAGTTATGATCAATAAATAAATATTGTATGGGCCTAGGTTATGCTTGTGTATGATAATTGGTTGTTAATGGTGAATTTACTTTAAATTATAATAATATATTGATTGTTTCATAGTAGATTCACTAAGAATTGATTGTTTGTGACTTTGAATGATCACTGTATAATAAGACCTAATTTTACTCGACTAGAAAAAGCTAACTTAAAATAAGCATAATCATGCACCGCATAACTAATTTCGACAATCACATTACATGGAGATAGCGAGAGGCCATACGTGGGTTAATTATTGATTATTATAGATTTCGTACGGTATACACGTGCGATATGACCTTACCCCGGCCTACAGGATTACTAGGCGTTGGAGGCACCAACCGCTTAGCTAAGGGTCGAGTCTAGAGGCCTCCGTTTAGGGGTGAGTGAGGGTTGCATGAACCTACTCACAATCATATGTAGAACTGGTTTTTTATGAAACTGATAATGGATACACCATTACATTTTAAATATGAAATGTGGAGTTTCATTATGAAATAAGTTCTAATATGATACTTGAATCTAATTGTGCTGATGTATCTTCAACCCTAACTTCGAAGGGCGTTAAATCTGAGTTGCATGCAGCACCGGGTTACCTGCATGTATTTGTTTGGCGTACTGACTAACATGCATTTATTTAATTGAACTTAATTATTGTATAACTTGCTTGCTGTATGGTTGAGGAGATTATCTTACAAAGCTAGTTAGCTTATACCTTGTAGTCTTCTTTTGTAGGCTGAGTTATTTGTGGAGTTGGGCCGTTGCATGCCTGAGGTTAGTGTTCTATACGGGGTCAATGTGGGAGCAGGATGTGATTAGAGAGTACTTATGATAGTTTATAGAGTTGATTATGTAATCAAGTGATACTAGTTTGACTTAAGAAATGCTTTAGATTTATTATTTGTAAAATTCTTATATAAATAGATTATGTGTTATGTTTCTATATTTTATTAAGGTTATCATAAAATGATATTACTTATGCTTACGTACTCTTGGTTGTT
Source organism: Lumnitzera littorea (assembly GCA_024138015.1). Taxonomy (NCBI): domain Eukaryota; kingdom Viridiplantae; phylum Streptophyta; class Magnoliopsida; order Myrtales; family Combretaceae; genus Lumnitzera; species Lumnitzera littorea. Next base: position 64,330,229 of record JAMXBB010000002.1, read on the forward strand.
AATTGTAGTTGTAGCCTTGTGTATTATATAAAAGTGTTGTCAATTGTAAGGAAATTCAATTTGCAATCCTTTGTACGGTATACGGCGACTGCTATAACTAACCCTCCCGGGTCGTGACAGTGGATACATGATATGAAGATTTTATACAAAATTACTAAGCCCCCTTTTAGGGCATTTCAGGAGTGGTATAAGAGCTTTAGGTTGTCAAAGATAGGATTACCCTACCAAACGGTGAGATGGGATAGAACTTAGGTATAATTTGGATTAATGAACAAAAGACTTAAGACTTTTAGAATATATACTATATGTAGTAACACCTATATGTATTTATGTCTACATATATGTGTACGTATATCCATTAACCGTTAAGCACCCCTGATTAAGATACCTTCAATGAACATACTTTAAAGGCTCTTACGATGGAAGTTTCATACATTGTACCATAAGATGTAAAGAACAAAGTGTCAAAAACTATATGAGAGTAAGTATCTTAGGGAAGGCCAAACTAAGGAGATGTGTGCATTGGAAGGTAGGAGTACGAAAGCATTTTAATTGAATATTGAAAGTAAAGGATACCAATCTAGAAGCACTGACCATGATAATCATAGTTGTGGTTATGAATAGGAAACTTAAGCTTAAGAATGGAAACTGAGTAGAGTGCTGTGATAGTTGATTTGCAAATTGGCGATTAAATAACTTGGAAAGTACAGATCATGACGTGATGATATGAGAATACAATTTGTCTTGATACTTTAGAAAATTGCTATGTTTAGTGGATCTTAACCTTACAATTTGATATATATTTAATAGGATTGAGAAGTCCTATGAACTGTTCACTCTCAAGATATGAATTTTAGTTGTGAGGTGATGTGAAGGAGATTGAGAGTGAATACGGTTCAATTGAAGAGACTCGAATAACTTCTAGTTTGATGGATAGGTTGAGATAAATTATATGGATGGATAATGATGATGAGAAAAAGGAGGAGATGCTATAAATGGCAAATTGAGAAGGAAAGGAGGAGATGATCGACTTAACTCATAGTAAGATGTGAATTGATGTGGTGCGTAATAGTTGTAGGATCTTTTTAAGCTAAGATATTTGAAGTTATATAGGGGTAAGGACAAATTATCCTCTAGTTAGAATCTAATTGCAATAGAATGTAAAGGGAGAGACTAAAGAATTGAGGTATGAATGAGAATTTCAAGTCTCACATAAGTTTGGAGGAGCTTGTGGAAACATGACTAAGTGGAGGCCTACTTGATTTTTAATGACTTAATGAATTGAGTCACATAATTAAGAAGTTATGTATATGCATACAGTATTTTAAAGTTTTATTTTGGAATATTAAAGATAACAATTAATGAAATGCATGTATAACTACGAAAAAGATGGTATAAAACCTTAAACCAATAGAGGCGTATGATTTGCAATTGTATACTCTACTATAGGAGCCATCAAATAACTTAAATCTTATGGCAAAGACCTCGAATTTCAATATTTATCCTAATCGTAAACTTTACACCTAAGATACCATAAGAATGATAGAAGACTAAAAGAATGGTTAATTAAGATCCTAAAGGAATAATTTACCATTGGTTGTAAGGTGTAAAATTGATGTATAGTGCATAAGGATGATTGTGTTATAACAATAGACAAACCCTAACACTAATAGATCCTCGAATGCTTATGAATTCGAAAGTAAGAAGTAGTTTATGATAAAGTGGACATAATATGTAGAAGTAAAATATGGACTAAAAGATTACCTCATCTAGTAAGATGGGAAATTATAATAATTTGAGGATATATGGATGATATGTTGTATGATATGAATAGGTGAGTAAGTTGAATGATATTAACTTGGAAAATTGATAGGGCTACAATTCTTAAGTAAGATCTTGATTCCCCACTAGTATTGGAACAATGAAACCTTCTAGGGGGATGCTTTTTTGAGTTCATCAAGGTAAAGAAGTACTTTGAAGATAAACCTAATAATTTAGTTGACATAGAAGATTGGTTGGCTTGAATTGAGCAGTCCTTTAAGATCTATGAAATTTTAGATGACTTGAAAGTAAGCTATGGAACTTTTATGCTATATAAGAATGATGAGAATAGGACAATGTCCCAATAGATTACCTAGGATGCATTTAGAGGGGAGTTTTTGAAAAAGTATATCTAAAATAGTCTATAAGAGAAACTTTATGAAAACTTTCTCCTTATACAGGGTAGGAATAGGAGCATTGGTGTATATGAATATGAGTTTAGAAGATTGATGCACCTTACTTCTGTTGAATTGAGAGGCAATGGCATTTTTCATATTAGAGTATTCATGGTAGGACTAGATCTAGAAACTTAATGCAAATTGAAAAAGTTTTGACCAAGGACTTATGATGAAGTCGTTGAGAAGAGAATAATAGAATATGTGAAAAGAGAGTTCTTAGGATGGCAAGAGAAAGCACATGAAGGAATAATTAAGTCAAGTATGTAGTTAGTGGAAGATGTTGATGAGGGTCATAAAAGACCAAGTGAGGTGATGGGATTGCGAGTAGATGAATCAATTTCAAAGAAGCCATACCGAGTATGTTGTTGGAAATGTAGCCAAGAACATCACTTAAAAAATTTCCTACAACTAAAGGGCAAGTGTTCTTATTGTGGAAAGCTTAGACATAAAGTAAAAATATATTTCAAAAGGAAGATTGAAGTAGTGTGTCACAATTGTGGGAAGTATGGACGTGACATCTCTAAGTGCTACCAAAAGTGAGAGGCTCAAGAGAAACCAAGTGACTTCTAAAGGAACCTTAAGAATTAGTGTAATCATTATGGGAAGAATATATGTTTCTAAGAAGAAGATTCAATGGACTTATTATGATGTTTAGAAGGTAGTATCATTGTTAAAAACCATATGTTGAGTATGGTTAAGGAAGTTTACGGTTTGTATGTGAATGCAGATAAGGTGATGATAAAATACAAACCTTAGGATAAAGATCCATATATAAATTTACAATCAAATTTGTTCGATTAATATAAGATCCCATTTACTGAAAGATCCTCGCAATATGCTCATTTCTAGGTAGTAAGTTAGGACTTAATGTAAAAATTGGAAGATAATGCGAAGATACCACAATGTAAAGAACCCTTACGGTTAAGTTTCAAAGATGAAATATTTTATAAGGGGGAAAAAGCATAAACACTGCAAATTTCACATTTTAGACTTATAGTTGAATTCGAAGAACTAGTAGATATTCCTTAGGCTTAGTCAAATTGAAGAAATTAAAACTAATAAAATTTTAAATCGGAACCTTAAAATGAACTCGAAAACCCTAGAAAATAAAATTTGAAAAACCCCAATCAAGTACAAAGACCCTAAACCTAAGTACGTATGACCACAAATTAAAAATTCGAATTGAATAAAAATTCCAAACCCTAAACCTTGCAGTTGCAAAATACTAGATTAAACTTTAAATGCAAAGGACACCTTAAATTAAAACATTTGACTCAAATTACGTAAATTGCATAAACTCAATAAAAGATGATGGGAGATATTTTCAAACAATAATGATTAATTAAATTAAGTCAATTAAGGTAATAAATTAATGGGATTATTGCTTCACCCCTAATGATACGTTGTCATGCCTCGAACAAAAGGAGTCATAACAGTCATGTTGTATAAAATAACCTAAGATAGAAGCTAACTTGGCAACCACTATCATAAATATAGCTTACACAAGGCATACTAACTCAATTAGCTTGAAGTATCTAATCTGACACTTATTGATAAAACTTATGGTATAGCTTTTCAAAGTACTTATTCAAAACAACCTGTAGATTGATTTCTCATAGTATAATAGTATTTACATATCAAAAGTTTCTAGTTTACATAAAAAGTTTACCAAAACCACATGTTTTAAAGTTTATATACAATAACTAGGAAACAAGTACGTATCTTAGGGAATTCCTAATTAGTTTCCACAAAACCAAAAGAAAACCATGACAAAAGTTTAGATCTCTAATTCCTCACTTTCCTAGCCCGATGAACACTAACTTAAGGGTGGTTATAGCATTGCATCCTTAAATTTTACTCAGTGCCTACAAAAGAGTCTATAAAGATATGAGCACAATTAGCTTAGTAAGCGGGATAGAGACAAAAGAGTACACTAAACATAAACATGGTTCTAAAACACTTTATTTTAATGAAATGCAATGCAATCAAATAAATATAATATTGCATTATGTTAACTGGTTTATTGTAAGGTAAAAGAAATTTCATTGGATGTAGCCTGGATTGAGGAGTTTCAACATGACTCAAATCAGACCAAACCCAAGCTTGTGTAATGAAGAATACTTTCCTCTCTAGAATACCTTTAAACCACGACTCCCAACTTTGTCGTGACCTCCTCTCCTATCACTTGATTCGATTAAGGGTGGGGAAATGACCATTTTAGCTATTGTCATCGAAGGGGTCAATATTTAGTTTGACACATCTAATTAATCCTTAACTGATTGTTATGCATGTCTAGCTAGTTAAGAGGCAATCTTTGGTTTAGTCCTATTAGGAGTGATCAACCAATTAACAAGGCAAAACAAATCAAATATAAACATACAAAGTAGCACTCTAAGTCTACAATTCAAGTAACAATTACACACAAGGTATATACACATTCAACTAAGTCACAAGTACAATTAAATGCATTCCTAAGTCTCCAAGTACTTAATACAGTAATCCAACATGCTGTGATACAGAGATCCTAACTTATCTACACTTCATTAGTTTATTAAACTTGATCGTCGCCCTAATGGTCTTCAATTATCCTTATACATATACAATAAATTGAATTTAATCCATATTTGATCCTTAGATTAGTAGTAATTAATGATTTTTATATGCTTTTGGTTGATTTGGTAGTAGTTTTCTAGGTTATATTCACTCACATGTTAAGATTTCCTAAGTAGTTTACTAAACTCATAAGTTATGTTAAGTGATGGAATCCTCTAATTTTCCCTTTGATTTTAGCTAACCTTATAGTTTTAGAAAATTATCCTCGGGTTTAGCTTTTGATCTCCCTTGCACTTACATTTTACTTTTAAACTTGCCTCTAATTCCGCCTCTAGGTGAACTCCTTAGCAAAGTACTTATCCTAAATGCTTCGATTTTGTCTCTATTTTCATCCAATCTGCTCTAACTTAAGAATTTAGCATTTTTTTCACTAACTCTAGCTAGGATTAACATCAAATAACATTCCATTCGTTAAGTTATAGCTTTATTACGCCCTAAATTTCTTGTATAACACTTCCCATTTCATCATTTTACTAAATCTAATAGGTAAAGACATCCCTAAGCTTCATATGTAAGGATTAAGTTATCATTTCTCATAACTCCTTACTGTATAACCTCATTAAATAGATTCAACATGATATAAATACCTTAATAAATGATGAGCTCATATTCCAAGTGTGTTCCTTTAAGAAAATATACTAATTTTGGCTAAAAATTACTATTTTAAGCATAATTTAAGACTAAAAAATTAGATAGAAATATAGAAAATAGTTTCATGAAAAAATCTTTTCATAACAACTCAATATAGGTATGGGGAAGTTTATAGAAAAATTTTGAGGTTGAAATTACGTCAATAAACTAATTTATTTCAATATTGAAAATCATTTGATCTCGTCAATTTCTTAAGGACGTGTATCATAAATACTAAATTTGTACAAAGTAACATTTTTCCTAGATTTTGCACATTAAGATATATAGGAGTAATTTTTTTTCATAATTTTCTAGGTGCATTTAATCTATTTACAAATTTATATAAAATTAGATGAAATTGAAGCCTTATCAGATTGGATTGTTTTGGCCACTGCTGATAGCCATCCCATTGTTAATTGGCCTAGTTGCTAAGTGCTTTGTTACATGGTGGGGGTGATTTGTTCCTAACTACTCCTAATGTCTACAAACCCTCAAAGGTTCATATTATACCTTTATTTTGTACGATTTTCTTAAATTTGTTTCCTCTACTTCCATTTTAAACCCTATTTTTCTCAAAACCTTACTTCCATGTAGTTTATTGTTGAGAGCTGCTAGAGTTTTTTTTTTGAGCTTTTGAGTGGATTTGCAAATTTATTTTCTCTCACCTTAAGGATTTTAGGCTTTTATATAATGCTAATTGCATGTTTAAGTTTAATTAATGCTCTAACACCTATCGTTAACTTTCCACATGCCTATTATTAGCTAAATCTAGTTGCCCTCAATTGGTTTATGATTTTTATTATTTTTTTTTATTTTCTTAACTCATTTTAGCTTAAAATGTAAATAATAAAGAAATACAGTTAGTCACGATTATATATATATATATATATATATATTAATGCATAGAAATTACACATGGTGTATACATATATACTCTACATGTTATTTTATGCCACATAATATTTTTATTACATATATAATTTATCTTTAGATATTTACTAATAGAGTTTATTCTACGTGATTATGATAAACATTACATAATATTGTAACATTATACTATTTTACTTATTTAATTTTTATTTTATTAAATTTTCAAGATCTAAGTCTATGGAGTCTCATTGACTAATGTTTTTAACTTACTTGTAAATTTCTAGATTAATTGGCTCAACTTTACCAATGCCCTAAATTTCCCGCTCGATTCTTAATTGGAAAAATATGGGATTTACATTTCCACCGCCCTTCATAAAAGTCCTGTCCTTAAAACTTTCATCAAACCATTATATAACACTCAATCAACTATATCTTAATAACACAATACTACTAACTTATTGCTTGAAAAGTTTAGGATAACGTTTTTCCATGGCCTCTTTCTATTCCCATGTTACTTCTACTCTTAGATCGCTATCCTATTGAACTTTCACATATTTAACTTCACGATTCCTTAATTTTTTAATATAGTTCTAAAAAATTTTAATTAGTTTCGTCTCAACCGTACAGTCTTCTTGTAGATCCTTCAGTTTCAATTCAACAATAGCTTCTAGATTCTTTATGAACTTTCGTAACTTTGATACATGAAACACATCATGATATCCAACTAAACTCGGTGGTAAAGCATTTCAGTACACTACATTCCCTACTTTCTCTAATATTTCAAAAAGGTTCGACATATTAGGGACTTAGTTTTCCTATGGTATTGAAGCATTTGAATCCTCTAAATGGACTTATCTTAACATATATATGATTTCTCATAGCAAACTCCATAGGCTTTTTGTTCAAGTCTGCCCAACTACTATACAAATCTTATGCTACTTTCATCCTTTTTTGTATCACTTTCACTTTATAATTTGTCTACTAGATCATATTAGGTCATATGATCGCATATTCATCATTTTCTCAATACAATGGTGATCAGTATTTCCTTCCATATAAAGCTTCATACGATGCCATTTGTATAGTTGCTTGACAATTATTGTTATAAGCAAACTCCACTAACAATAGATACCAATCCCAATCACCATCAAAATCTAAAATGCAACCTCTCAACGTATCTTCAAGTATCTAAATAATTGTCCAATTGTCCATTTGTCTAGGGATGATAAGTTGTACTAAATTGTAACATAGTACCAATGCTCAAGGTAAGCTCACCCAAAATTTCGATACAAATTGACTACCTCTATCTGAGACAATACTTATTAGTACACTATCTGATCTAACAATCTCTCTTATATAAAACCATACTAGTTTTTCTATTGAATCACCAATTCGATATGGTAAGAAATAAGTGCACTTTGTCAACTTGTCCACAATAACCTAAATTGAATCATGACTTACTCTTGTTCTTAGAAGTATTACCACAAAATCTATAGTAATGTGATCCCATTTCTACTAGGTATTTTTAATGGTTGTAGTAAACCATTAGGTCTTAGATGTTCTACTTTCACTTGTTAACATGTGTACATCCTACTACATATTGTGCTATGTCCTTCTTGATACTTTTCCACTAGAATAATACTTTCAGATCACTGTACATTTTATTCCTTCCAGGATGTATAGTATTGCCAGTGTTATGTGCTTCAGCCATGATCTTATTCCTTAGCTTTGATTTATTAGGCACATAGATTCTATTCTTCTATCTTAACACACCTTCTGTACCAATTCGAATCCTCATCTTCTTGAAGCTTTATTCTTTCTATCAGGGTGGGCTATAATACTAAATTCATCAATTTTACATCATTCTCATACCATCTGAATTATTTCCAAATTCTCAAGCTTTCGAATCAACTCATGTTGATTAGTAAGTAGCGAGGCCAGTTGTTCATAATTCTTGCAACTTAATGCATCCGCTATTACATTAGCCTTGCTAAGGTAATAATTTATTGTCAAATCATAATATTTGATCAATTATAACCAATGGCTTTGTCATAAGTTCAATTCTTTTTAAGTAAAGAAATAATTTAGACTCTTATGGTCTGTATAGATTTTATAATGTTGCCTATATAAATAATGTTTCCAAATTTTTGAAGCAAATACCATAGCTACCAATTCAAGATCATATGTTGGATAATTCTTCTCATGAGGCCTTAATTGCCTTGATGCATATGCCACTACTTTACCATCCTGCATCAATATACAACCTAGTCCATTTCATGAAGCATCGCTATATATACAATATACTTTACCTAGATTTAGTAAAATAAGTATTGGTGCCAAAATCAGATGGTCTTTTAACTCTTGAAAACTTTGTTTACATTCATCGCTCCATTCAAGCGTGATGAATACAAGCAACACATCTATAGGAGTTAGGAAAAATGGAAGGCATAAAATTAAGTCATCTACACTTTAATTATCCCTCCGTACTTACTTGCACGGAGTACCTTACCTTAACCGCATGAGGTTACCTGGGAGTGCCACCTCTCTAGGCGAAACTCGACTATTATCCTAGTTGAAAAAGAAATATCAATCTAAATAGGTGAACCCCAACTAAGGCCATCCACCATCCAAAGCCCTTTGAGCATAATTAAGCGAGTTTCTAGCTATCAACATATATCCAAGGCCCCATGGGCACAATAAAGTGAGTTCTCTCGCTATCAATTGGAGATCTCATGCTAGCTTTGCCTTAACAATAAAAATATCATTTATGGGAACTATGAGCCCATATAGAAATCATACAAAAATATGTTTAAGATTCGAAAAACGTTTTCTAAAAATACTTCTTTCAAAATTGTGCAAAGCCAGTACTCTTCATCAATACATCAATTAAGTCATAGACATGCAACGGATATAATCAGTTATTTTGGTTAGATATTTATATTTATCGGTTTAAGAAGATGATCATACGGATGACAGTAAACAAGCAAAACAGTCGTTTAGGCATATAGGCAATAACAACCAGTAAAACATCACACAAATAACACATATAAGTAGATTGCAGCTCATTGGAACTCCCTTACTTAGATTATTGCTTATTTTCCAAGCCTTTGGGGTTTTATGTACTTGACAATTGAGTACCTAAAAAATAATAGCACTTATAAGTATTCTAAAAAGCTAGGCTTTTTAATTAACTATATGTCTATCGTAGTTTGCCCATTTTCCTACTATAACTCAAGTATGATATAAACATACTTTAAATTATTTATTCTAATGATTAGGAAATATCATTTCATTATATAAGTAATAATAAATAATTTAGTAAATATTATATGAGTTTGGATCTTTTCACTTTTCATAAGTTTTATAATAGCATACTGTTACATTATAATTTAATTGTGATTCCCTGTATGGTAAGATAAGTTAAATGGAAATATTAAAATTGTATATTTACACAACGAAAAACTTTAACTTAATGATATTACAGTATTATTTTAAGATTATACTATATATGTATGTATACTCATATTTAATTTATTTCCTCTATTAGCATGATTTTATGTTATTGTTATTATTATCATCATCATCATTATTATTATTAGTTGTCGTTATTATTATTGTTTCTTATTAACACATATATTTTTATTGCATACAAAACACATCTTTTTCAAAATGTTTAGAATTTTAAGTATACGTGCGTATGTTTAACATTTTGATGTTTGAAAGAATCTTTTGGTCTTATAATTATGCCCTATTCATGTTTTATATGTATTCACCGATTTCTTCATATAGGAATCTATATATGTATATTTTTAAATAAGTGTGTTTGGATATATTTTTATGGGCTAGGGTTTCATCTTAATTATTTATTTGTAAGATTTTATTATTTAAATAATGTAATCAATTTAGTTATATTCTTTTGTTTTTTCTAAATCTTAAATTACATATAACTTTTTCATTCTAACTCTATTATTTATAAACTTATAATCGATTTTTATCGTTTTTTTTTGGCATATGTTTGTATAGCGGGGTTCGTTTTAGATGTTAAAACTCACATTTTCCGAGATAAGCATAAATTGTTATAAATTTAATTATTGTCACTGAAATATTTTTATTTATAAATTTTTGAGTTTTCTTTATTATTTTACGACCTAAATGAATTTCTAAATTTTATATTTTTATGATTTCTTATTTTTATCTTTAATTTATATAGATTTCATTATATTCCTACTTTAAGATTGGTTTACTATTTATTGTAATTTTGTTATTATTATTAGTTTATTTAATTAATTTTATTATTATTCTTTAATTATTTTGAAGTTTTTGGTTTAATTATTTAATTGGAATTAAATTGCTAACGTAGCATTATTTTAGTAGTCCATGTGGTACTTTGTTATATTTCATTGATTTTTATATTTCTTAAAGTTTATATTATTATTAGGTATATTTATATATTATCATATGTAATTAATTAATGGATTATGGGCCTTAATTATATATTATTGGTTTTGGCAATTATATATATGTATATTTTATTCTATTACATTAAATAGGTATATCTTCTATATTATGTACATACATATATTCTTAATTATTTTATTATAATTAATATTTTATTATATTTACTTAAATTTAGTATTTTATTATATACACTTATACATATACATATGTACATATGTATTCTTATTATCTTTAGTGTACTATTGAAAACACTTATACTTAGTATATTAGTATATATATACCTATATGTATATACATATATACATATGTATATACATGTATTTATACTTAAGTTTATACATACTTTTATACATGTATATTTATATGTATTTTTATATTTTCCTAATGTATGCTTAAAGATTTTTCAATATGTTACATTTACTCATATATCTATATTTTTGGTTTTTTACATGTACATATAAATATTTAGTATTCCTTATTTAGAGGTTTACGTACATATTTTAGATACATGTATGGTGGCATATATATATATTTTCTATCTTATTTACATACATATGCATTTACACTATATATGATATCATAGTTTATATATATATATATATATCTACTTTATGTATGCATATATTTCATACTTACATAAATTATACAAGTATATATATACATTTAACTAGTTATATAGAACATATACATGTTCTCAAATAACTTGAATATGTATATATAGTTGGATATAACTATTAAGAAGAAGAAATATATTTATCACCAAACATATATATTTAAAGTCTATATATTAACATACATACTATGTATATTAAGAATATATATATATAAAAATACATAAAAGAAATACACAGTATAGAATTTACACAAGAAAACTAATAATAATAACATATCAAGATAATACTTTTACTTATATTAATATGTATATGTTGAGGAGTTCCTTCTTGACCCTTTTTATTGTTGAAAATTGAAGAAGGGTAGTTTAAATGAGAGGGAATTCGTAGATGGAAGTTTGAGAGAAAATTTTTGAAATGGAGATGGAGGAGAGAGAAAAAGTCGTGGTTGGGGTTATTTGGTGTGTATGTAATTTAATTACATGCACAAATGTGTATTGGATGTAGAATTTGGTGGAATTTTCTAACCTTCCTTAGGTGTCATGGCCACATTGAAAGAAAAAGAAAAAGAAAAAGAGAAAAGGAAAGAAAAGATAAAGATCAATAAATGAAATGAAAAAGACATGTTAACTTTGGAAAATATGTTGACTTGGTCAACTCTTAGTATATTATATGTATTATATATAATTAATTTGAAAATAAAAAGGAAATAGAAAAAAATGAAGTAAGAAAAAAAAATAGAAAATTAAATGTAATAACTCAATAAAACATGATCTTCCTTACATATTTCTAACCTTATAAATAATATTTAGAATAATAAATAATATAACTATAAGGTAAATTATAAATTATGTTATTATTATTTACTACATATTGTTTAAATAACAAATAAATGTCTAAATTGACATAATGCTAACTTATCTATATACATATAAGATTAATATTAATTGTAAAATAATATTATAATTTTTAATGAATTAATCTAGTATTTTTATGTTTATAAGTATTTATAAATTATCTCTAATCGTTCGTTAGCAATTTTACGTGATTGAGCGTATCGTTCAATTATTTGGCTTAATTAGGGTTTTATCGCCTTTGTAGCAAATTGGAACATTTATAAACTTGAAGTTTTTGTTTTAGGGTTTTGATCAGGTTTGGGTTCGATTTCTCATTTGTATACGTAGGTAGAATTGAGCGTTTTTATATACAATTAAGGTTTTTATCAAGTTTGGAATTAATATCTTTAGGTTCCATTGGTGATAGCCGATGCGGAGCTTTCGATATTGGCTTAGTTCCTAACACCAACTCTATAGTAAAATCCAACTCTTAATGCAGAGCTAAACCAGGTAAATCATCTAAAGAAATATTAGGAAATTCACATACTATAGATATTTCAGATACTTTTAGTGTTTCTTTCTTTCCTTCAATGACAAATATCTAATAGAACTTCCATTCCTCAATAATCTCATTCATGTCTTCACTTACTTCAATCACTGATAATCTCAAACTACACTCTCCAATCTTTCCTTCAAATATCACTTTACCTTCATCTAAGATTATAGTCTTATTTTGACAATTTACTTTAGCTTTACATTTAGACAACCAATTTATTCCCACAATAATATCATAACCTTTTAGTGGAAAAACTATCAGTTTTATTGGGAACTCTTTGTCTTGAATTTGTAATTGTCTATTATTTATTATTTTCCGTGTTAACACTTGCTCTTCAGTAGGTGTTCTTACTTTATAGGTGGCTTTAACTTCATTCACATTAATTTCATTTCCCGAGACAAACTCCTAACTAATAAACGAATGTGAGGCTATACGAGGTTCACCTATTTATAAGTATATTTCCTAAAATAATTATTATTATTATAGTTACGTACCTTTTATACATAAGGTTTAAGTTACGAATTTCCTTAGCACTTAATACGTTCTTATGTATATGATATTCACATTCAATTTATAAGTAAATAGGGGTATTAGTTTACATACCTACCATTAGACCTTAGCCAGTTTCATCAATTTCCATGTTAACATCACAACCATCATGGAAATACTCCTCTATCCACTCTTCAAACTCCTCATTATTTTCTTCTATACTCTTTATTGCAAACACCCTGGTTAGTATAGTAGTTTTCTCTGCTCTTCTAAACTTCTTTGCCCCTTGTCTAGCCTAACCACAATATCTTGAAAAGTGTCCTGACATTCTACACCTGTAACACTTTACAGTTTTCATCTTTAGGCTTCCCCTTGAGATATGGTTTGGATTACCAAATAGAAAACATTTTCCCTTTAGTTGAGCACACTATCAGGGAAAATGTTAAGCTCCACACTTTCAACGTTTTACATTAGCTACATCATCATAAAAACAATAACCTATTTTGGTTTGTGTAAAACCATTAGAGACTACTACTAACTTCTTTCTTTTCTTATCAGAACTACTACTTGCACTTGGAGATGACCTTTTAAAGGTAGCTCTAAATTGAGTGACTCCTCTTAACTTCTTGCTCCATTTACTTTGCATGGCTAGTGGGTTATTCTCTGATTGTCGCTTTTTATCTACAACTTCATGATAAGTAGTGAACCTGTAGTCCATTAACTTACATCACATAGTCGAGTCTAATTATCAAGGAAAAGATCCTTTTTTAACACTTGCTAAGTGATTGGATTAGTTATATATCTTGCCTTTGAGTCCCACTAAACTTAAGCACTCATTTTCAACATGAATGTTCCACAAGAGACTTTTTAATTATTTGGAATTCTAAAGGCCTTAAAAATACGTTTAATTTGCACCAATTAATCATCAACTAGGGTAGGCTTTCCCATTTCACTTTCAAAATATCAATTAGCCTTCACAAATTTAGGAAGCCAAATTGCCTCTTGAGGTCGAATTCCTTTCGGTTCAACCTTTAGTTGCCTTTGATTCATAGCATTTCCACTTGTAATTAGATGCTAAATCAAAGCTCCTTGCTATTGTATCATAATATTCATATTAGCCAACGTTTGCTTAAATTGAGCTAGATCCATCATATTTGGTGGTGGTGGTATATTATTTCTAGGTGGTTCTGGTGGATTAAGAGAATTAGAAGGTGGTACTACTTCATCTAGTTGATCATTCCTATTTCTATTCACATCCTTAACCATAATTATAATTACAATGACTAGCTAACTATTGTTAGTGAATTTTGGGATGAGGAAAAATCCTGCAAAAAAAAGTGAAATACTTGGTATTGGGGCCAAGTTGATGCGGCCACTCCGATGCCTAAGTTAGTAAGGTAACTTAGTAGAGTAAGTGTGTGAATAAGAATTGTTAGGGAACCTTATAGAGTTTGTTTTTAGTATTTATAGATGGTTGTAGTGTCTGAGGCAATTGTTGGGATAACTGTTAAGACAAGTGGAAGCTTCTTGAATTGACATCTCCCCTAATATATAGGGGTAGCAGGCGGTTGTGTAATATAACTATGCTTATGATAAGTGTTCACGCCATAGATTTGAATTCAAACCAGGAGTGCTTCTTATACTTGGCATAAATACCGTGTGTCATTTATCTAGTACGAATGCCAAGAGAGTTGGTTATGCGGCATCTCGGTAGACGAAAGATCGAGTGTTAGATGAGGAAAAACTAACTATCAACATTTTCCCCCCAACTCCCGTGTTCAAGTAATTGACAAAGGGAGTTTCATACACACACATACATACATACATACATACATACATACACACACACACACACACATATATATATATATATATATATTGCACTAAAGGTCGAGTGGGGGAGAGATTCTTTAAATTTATGCTGAGTAATATGGGAAGTATGATGGATCACATCCTAGTCGAAAGGTCACCATTTTTAAACTTTCGCATGTTCGAGAAACCAAGAAATTGGAGGCATGACATCTGTCGCTTAGGTCATTATTTTGTGATAGGCCTAACTATCAAAGAGTTTTCAGCCATCAGATTTCTATCATGAAATATGTATCAGTGATCCATAGGATTACCATATTAGCGTATCATTACTATTAGAAGCAGATTTGCAGTTACGAGGATGAATTGTCCTTATATAAAGTAATATTCACAATCAGAATTGCCCTTTCTAGTCACATCTTAAACTTTCATTCGTTTCCTTATCTTTAACTCGAATTCTTCGATTTGTGTTGTATCATTTCACGTAACCATTCAGGTATGGTTTGCAAAGTTTCTTGTCGACTTGTGCTTTCTGATTTCGTGGAATGGAGATTAAGGCCACTTCCCCTCCCCCCTACCCCCAAATAAGAAGTGAGGCAGCTTGTTCTTTGGGTAGTTCGGCCAATAGCATGGAGAAAAGGTGGGATAAACTTGCTCAGATCAACGAGCTCTCTAAAGATAATAATTTCAAAGATAAGGAAGGGAGGTCCTTGGCAAGATATTTGTTTAACATGATAGCCTATTTTTATGATTCTCCAGATGGAATTACCAGTTCCATCGACAGGGTTATCGTTACAAAATATAATTAGTACTGGCGAGATCTTCCCAGAACATGGAACTTGAGGAAGTCGAGAGATGGGGAGAGGGTATGCTTCCCTAAGGAGTATGAGTTCCATATATACGTGAAATATTTGGATTTTGGGTTGCACTTTCCTTTTTCGGCTTTTATCAAGGGCTTTTTCAACTATTTTAGAGTTGTGCTAAGTATGTTCTCACCCAACACATATTGGCTATTGGCGGCCTTTGAGATTGTTTGTAAAGAAGTTGAAGTCAAGGCTATGCCTCAACTATTTTGGTATTTCTTCATTATTTGGAGGTAACTCGACGGGTGGTGTTTTGTTGTTGCGAGGCATGGGCATAAGTTCATGGATAGGTTAGAATCTAAGATTCATAAGTGGTGCGACAAGTTTGTATCAATAGTGTTTGACAAGGACTTGGACTTCTAGACTCAATGGACTAAGCCGATACATACAAAAGACATAGATCAGATGCCAAATGATGCAGTAGTAGCAAAGAAAATTCAAGAGAGAAGGAGAAACAAAATGTTCTTCTAAGATGCCTAGAGAATTATACGACGTTTTGAAAATGGAGAACCAATATTTTTTGAAAAAGAAGATATGCTAATGTGTTACCCTGTGCCAAGTGTAGCTACGAGGAAAGACATTCTCGAGATTTGGGGGGAGAGTAGTGAACTTTGAGCCTTACTCGGCATGGAAAATGTAAGTTCATATTTTTGCCATGTTTATATTAATTGGTTTACTTGTGTTGCAGATATGGGTATTGGAGAGGTGAATTTGATAGAGCTACGAGTTTAGGCAAAGGCCAAAAAATCTAAGGCTAATAAGAGGGCGACCAGCTTAGTAGCTACCATTCAGCTTGTCGTGGCAAAGAAACCAGTAAAGGACGCTGCAGCAAAGCAAATGGCCATGTAGAAGATCTCTTATCCTACTAAGAGGCTGAAGGAGAATGAGAAAACACAACTAATCGAGGTTGTTCGTTTTGAGGAGCCTCTGGTCGTGATTATTCAAACTTTTGTAGAGCCAAAGGATGGTGAGTGTTGAAAGACACATCTTAGCGATGAGGATGAAAATGCCATTATCGTAGATGGCTCATGGCTGGTGATTGCAGCGGCTCTGAGTGGTGACAAAAGACCAAGGAAGGAACTTACCAGCCAACCACTTATCAAGAAGTCCAAGGGCTTGGACGAAAGGTCGAAGGAGGGAATGCGTTTTAAAGCTCTCAGCATTAGTAGCGCTGAATTTGTTCCCAACAAAGAGGTCTGCAAGTACTTCGTCCCTTGTTGGAGCCACCAAATTTTGGGCACTAACTTAGTCTTAGGAGACAGGACGAAATCTTTAGCTTTAATGGAAGGGATCATTCTTCCGAAAGACAAAGATATTGCTAAGAATGATGTTGACAGGGTCGGCGGTTGCACTAAGGCCCATATCGCAGCCAAATTATATGATGTGAGTATCTATGACCATTGCTTTTGATTATTGAATTCGTTCGGGTAACAAACACATTTCTTTTTCCAGATGAGTAGCCACATTTTGACAACTTTGGACGAAGTCGACAAAGAGGCAAAGAAGGGAATATCTTCAGTTGTATCTATGTAACACTTAACCATTTTTTATTGTAATAAATGAATTTGCTGCAGAAAGTTGAGGATACGTATAATGCATCAAAGGCCCAAACTGCTACTACCGAGAATACAAGGATTAGGGCTAAAATGGAGGCAAGAAAGGTTAAGGAGGAACTTGTTGCCAAGAAATTGGCACATGACCTCGTTGCTGATGAAATCTCTAGCTTGATGGCTAAAATGGAAGAATAGTACCAAAAGTCTAAAAGCCTAAAAGAGGAGTTATAGAAGAAAAAGGAAGAGTGCTGGGGCTTGGGCTAAACTATTTGCACGCTAAGCGACGATGAAGATAAGCTTAGGATGCAGATAAAGGACTTGGAGACCAACAACTTGAACTTCCAAAGCCGTATGGCCGAGTTGGAGGAGACTATGAGGAGGGGACCATCTGATGAAGAGGCTCTTGATATAGTTACTCCCAGTCGGCAATATAAGAAGCTTCTATGTAAAAAGTTGTTGGAGGGGGTTCAAGTAGCTAGAGAAGAGGTCTTGAAGCTTCATCTCGATTATGATCTCTCATATCTCAACTTTGTTATGGAGGGGGTTTAAGCGGCAAGAGTAAAGGTCTTGAAGCTTCATTTCGATTATGATCTCTCGTGTCTCGACTTTGCTAATGTCAATTACAAAGTTAATAGTGCCGACGAAGATGAAGGCGATGAGACAGGTGCCGAGAGTATGAATTAAAGTGACAATGAAGCTCCTGTAGAAGAAGTTGCCTACTCTAAGAACCCAGTTGCCAAGGAAGTCTCAACTAATGATTTAAAAATCACTTCTGCTGAATTTGAAGATAGGCAATAAGACTTATTGTATTGGCACATTGCATTCTCGTATAATTATTAATTGGAATATAGTCAAGGCAATGCCGAGTTCTTATGACATTTAATTTCATGCACTGTACTTTCTTGATTTGTATGGTATATGTATGTTGCTTCATGCTCTCATTCTTCGGCATGTTTTATTTTACACGCTATTTGTTTCTCAGCATGTTTTATTTCATACGTCCAACTATCTCTCAGCATGTTTTATTTCATACGCTATTTTTCCTTGGCATGTTTTATTTTACACTCCCATCATTTTATACTATTCGTTAACCGTTTAAGGTGTGGACTAGCCACATTACTCAACCGTAAGGTTAATTTATATAAGTCGTTAACTGCATTAGGCTAGAACCTAGATTAGTTCGATTGCCATGCAGTGTGGAACTCGTTAATTTGGCAATCGTAACAAAAACACAATGAGACTTCAAATATATAATTGTTATAAATAAGTACCAATCTTACAAACATGTTGGCTATCGCCAAATGAGAGATGGAAGAAATCATCCCGCATTAATTGAAATAAATTTTCAGATTCTCGACGTTCCAAGCTCGAGGGATGATGGATCCATCCAACTTTTCTAGTCTATAAGCTCCCTCGCTAATGACTTCCTGGATCCTAATAGGATCCTCCTAATTCGTGCCGAGCTTTCCTTGAGTTGCTTGTGCACCAATTGCTTCCATCTTACAGCAAACCAGATCTTCGGGTTAGAAAACCTCGTGCTTCACTTTCTTATTGTAGTTTCTTGCTGCTTTATGCTAGTATGTTGTGACCCTAGCTCTTGTAATGCCTCGAATTTCCTCAATAGTGTCTAGATTCACTATCAATCCAACTTGATTGAGCATAACATCAAAATTATGTGTTTGTAGATTAGGTAAGTCTAGCTTAATTTGCAACATGGCTTTAGTGTCGTAGGTTAACTTAAATGGTGTCTCTTTTGCTGCGGTTCTGTATCCCCATAGGATGTTTAGTAGTTCATCAACCCACTTCCCTTTGACTTTATTCACTTTCTATTTCAGGTTGTGCAGTATTATCTTGTTTACGGCTTTGACTTGTCCATTTGTCTAAGGGTGCGCTATAGACGTATAGTTAAGCTAAATGTCGTGCCCCTCACAAAATGTCTGGAACTTATTGTTGTCAAATTGTGGGCCGTTATTTATAACTATCATGTAAGGAACACTGAATCTTGATATGATGGAGTTGAAGACAAAAGCTTCCACTTTCTACTCGGTGATCTTTGCTATAGCCTTGGCCTCAGCTCATTTGGTAAAGTAGTCCACAACAACAATAACGAATTATTATTGGGCAGTAGATTTCGGAAAGGGTTCGAGAATATCTAGCCCCTACTAGGTGAAAGGCTAAGGGCTAGTTAGGCTACATAGCTCAATTGTAGGTACGTTACTCGGTGACTCGTGTTTCTGACATTGAGGACACTGCCAGACAATGTCCTTTGCATCTTCTCTCATAGTCGGCCAATAATAGCCGAGTCGTAGTGCTTGAATGTACAGTGTTTGTGCCTTTATATGATTACTGCATATGCCACCATGTACTTCAGATAACACCCTCTGGGCATCCCTTGGGAAAAAGCATCGAAGGTAAGGTTGAGATATGCCACGTTTATACAGCTAACCATCAATCAACGTGTAGTTTGTAGCTTAGTAAGCCAATCTTCATGCTTCCTTTTTTTGGTCAGGGACAGTTGTAAACCCTACTTTTAATGGGCCTAAAGATTTGAATTAAGAGTACTTTCCAAACATTCCCAAGGATCAACTAAACCAAAAACATAAGTTTATATTTAGGAACGAATTAAATTTTTACAATTCAAAAGCCAATTGTCGATAAAACCCGAGCTTGAAGAACTGCAAGCTCTAAAGTTACTTAAAACCTTAAACCTTAAAACCTTAAACCTTAAAACCATTAAGGAATTTTAACCCTAAATAATTAATCGATAATTTAATTTGAATAATTTCATTCAACTTTAGAAAATTTCACAATTCTACAAAAATCAAATCATAAATTACAAAACAATGTAAGATAAAAACCCTAAAACAATTTTCTATAAGGCTATGCCCTTATCTTCATGTATAAGCTTTACACATAAATAAGTAGACCAACCAATCACCTTAGATAACTTATCAATTGAGAGTTGAAATCATTTATCAATTGATAACTTATCAAAATCTAGTGATAAGACAATTTCCTTATCACTTCATCACTTATACTACATATGGACAATTTTTCACAAGAATTCATAAGCTTAACTTTAATAAATGTGACAAGACCACTCCATGGCCTAAAAAGACTTCCAATGGCAGATCTAAAAATGGGAGAAAGGGGGGCCATGCACTTGTCATTCACCCATCAATCACTTCCTCTTATACATCACTATTCACCCCTTAATGCTTACATCATCAAGAGTTGCAACTGTTGACTTTATGTAAGCTACAAGACAACACTTTCAAGGCATTTAAACACTCATTCTCTCTCCATTTCCAACCGGCCACACTCTCCATCATTTCCCTCATTTTCAATTTCACTTTCACATCTTCTTTCTCTCTTTTGAAACCAACATAAAAAGGAGAAACAACTTTACCCCACAAAATCAACTTTCCTTCCATTTTGAAGCTTCACTCACGGCAACTTTTCCTTTTGTTCTTGTGATATTTTCTTCCACCATCTAAGACCTTCTAAGACCCTTAAAACCTTCCACAAACCCCATTCCAAAAGAACAAAAGATTCGGGTTCCAAAAGGTGGCAAAAAGGAGAAGGCAAAGTTAAAAGCTTAAGTGGAACCTTAGTGCACAACCACCAAACTTTGCGTTAAGGACGAGTAAGTGTTTCTTGTGATGTGTGGATTAGTATTTATGTTAGGGTACCTTGATTTCTTGAAGATATAAGTAAGGTTTAAGTTGTTATAGTACCAAAAATCGTTTTAAGAAACAAGCCATGAAACCCTTACATGAAGTTGAAACATGAGCATGTAAAGTTGATGTTTTGTAAAGACATTTGTTTAATGCTTTGAATGGAAGATTTTAAGCTAAGAAAATCTTGGAATGAGAACTTTAATGGAGGATAAGCATGCTGGACGTGAGGCTTCCATAGTCATTTGGACGTTGAATTTGTTTCCATTAAGTTAAACATGCTCAAATCTAGACTTAAGTTAAGGAAAAATCCATCACATGAAATTTTAAAAGAAACCAACTTTGTATGACATGAGCTATGATATGGGAGTTGTATTAAGTATAAGATCTTTTATTTCTTTATGTGGAGCATGAGTTAAAGGATCATTTGATGGAAGAAAACTTAAGTTAAGATTTGTACACAAGTAGTTAAGTACATAATCTACCACCTAAACTTAAGGAAATGATGAAACAAGTTGAAAAACCAAGTAAGGACCCCTTGGAACCATCATGAACAGATCTGGAATGTGGGAGAAAGAAGCCTAAAAATATGATAAAAGTGAATGAACAAAGTGAAAAGATAAACCAAAGCAAGTATGATAAGCATACAAAGCCTAGAACTCAAAACCGAGCTTAAAACTCTTAAAAACAAGCCTAGAACTCTAAGTTGGGTCTTCAATAAAAATCTGACCAGCACCTTAAAGTACCAAGAGAGGTTGTTTTGAAGCCCATAAGAAATCCACCTAAGGCCCCATAAGCCCACCAAAGTCACTAACTTTAGTTTGAACAAAAAACAAGCCCATTTGACAACTTAAGCCCACTAAAGGGCCCATTTGACAACTTAAGCCCACTAAAGGGCCCAAGAAGTGGTTGTTAGCTTTAGGAATATAAATCAAAGTTGTAAATCTGATCTCAAGGAGTATTTTAAGCTTATGATAAAATATTAAGATCAAGCCCAAAGGATTCCTCAAGTTATCAAAAAGCCCATTTACCAAACAAGGCCCAAAAACACTCCAACACATGAGGAACGCTACTGTTCTGACCCATGGACAGAATTGTATACCTCATTTCGAAAATATAACCTTACCACGTTAAAGTACACTCGAAAACGATGAAGATTGACTATAAGATCATAAAAATCGGATTTAAAACGAAAAAGTTATACGCGATTGAACTTTAGGTAAAAACCGGGAAAAATTTCGAAAACTAGTCAAGAGTATAACTTAAGGAAAATTTACTTAGTTTCTTAAGTTTGTTTCAATTCCTTATAAAAATTATTTCAATGACCAAGGGACACTATTTACGGAGATGAATTGCCTCCGGATTACTTTGACTGACCCATATGGCAGAGTGAGTAAATTTCCGATGACTCTTTACTTAATTGTGCTTGTAGAATAGATGCACCTAAACTTATATATATATATATATATATATATTTGGATGCTTGTGGGATATGGGAGATGCATGTGTATGAATTTGTGAATGAATGTGATGACTTGTTAAGTATATTTAATAAGGGGAATTGCTTGCATTTTATATACATATGAATTGTATGGAATGAAATTTTCTAATCACCCTGAAAATCGAGTTAATCACTTATGCGCTTAAGAAATCAAAATGAATCATGCATACCCCATATTACATACGGATAACACCGACTGCCGCTTCACGTAGAAGATGGGAAGGGACTCATAAGAATACGAGTTTCCTGTAGGATTGGGCACTAGCTACGCCATCATATATATTGAGTCTCTGTCTTAAGCTGATGGGCTTATTAGGCGTCGAGAGACACCAACCGTCGGCAAGGGGCCGAGTCTTGTGGCTTCTGCTTAGGACGTGTGTTTGTAGACTGCGGGGGCCACCACACTGCTAGACTTGGGATTTTAAAAGATATGATTTGATTTTGGTAAAGTAAGTATATATATATGTAGAGTTTTGTTTTGGTATGAGCACGATAGTGCAAATGAAATAAAACCCAAGGTCTAGAACCCGAATTTTGGTTTGGGTCGGTTAATTATCTCCAAATCCTGACTTCAGGGGGCGTAATTCTGAGTCGTATGCAGATCTTAGGTCACTGCATGCGTTGATTGGCATACTGATTGTTCATGCATTCATATGATTGTGCATATAATAAATTTCTGCTATGTGGTACTGACGAGGGCATTTATCTCACTAAGCGTAAGCTTACATCCCTATAGATTTTTGTTGATGCAGGAGAACCTCTTCGTCAATCCAGGCCGAGGCATGCCTGTGGTAAGTCTCGTGTAGAGATGGGTTGGAGCGATCAGAGAGTAAAGAGGACATTTTGTAATAGATTATAGATATTTAGATACTTTTATGTTTTTGTGCATAACTTAGATTTTATGCAGTTCCATTGTGAACTGCATTTGTTTGTAATATTGTTTTGGTGTAGGTTTCACGAGCCCACACAATTAGTTAATTTATAACATATAAGTAATTTTAGTTAAATTGCTCAATATTACTTGTCTATGGTCCTAGTGGTAACATATAGTGGAAGGAGCCTTGTGTGTCGTATGAAAGGCCTATGATCAGTAAGGGGGTTGATAATAGACCTTTATACGGTACACGGCGACCTATCACGACAACGATACTGTTGGGTCATTATAACAGTACAATCTTTTAGATAATTTACTAGGGAATCCATCCACGATTCTTCATCTTTGGTAAGGAGCTAACTTATATCTCTATGAGAGATTGGATAATCTTTTCCACGGGAGAAACTCCACAAAAGGTTTCTTATTCAGCCTAGGGAATGCCATATTGGCCAACTTCGACAGTTTGTCGAAAATGATATTCTTGCTTCTCAAAATTTTGTGAATGGAGAATGATAGGAATTCTTCTATGAGCATTTGTACCACTAATAAGTACTTACCCTTCTCTTCTTCTCTTGCTGCATAACTTCTAGTGACCAGATTTACCACCAGCTGGGAATCAAAGAACACTTCGAGTTTCTTGGCACCAATTTCTTTTGTCAGTTTCAATCCGGTGATTAAAGCTTCGTATTCTACTTCATTGTTACTGGCTAGGAATCCAAATTTCAGAGCATAATGGACTTTGACATTATGGGGGCCTTGAAGGACTAGGCCTGCACCGCTTCCTTCTTGTGTTGAAGAACCATCGACATAAAGAAACCAGATAGGTTTCTCGGTGATCTCCATACAGTCTTCCTCTCTCA
This sequence comes from Lumnitzera littorea, assembly GCA_024138015.1. NCBI lineage: Eukaryota > Viridiplantae > Streptophyta > Magnoliopsida > Myrtales > Combretaceae > Lumnitzera > Lumnitzera littorea. Next base: position 64,354,648 of record JAMXBB010000002.1, read on the forward strand.
TGAACTCGGCTACAAAATCCTCTAGTACTTGGGCCTTTAGTGTCATTCTAGGTTTATACTGTATACCATAGGCATTGAGCTTTAAGGCATATTTCATCATCCTCTTTGAGGTGTCAGGCTATTGTAATGCTTGCCGCAATGGTTGATTGGTGAGGATAATAATCTAGTGAGCTTCAAAATACAATTTCAACTTTCTCACTGAGAGAAGCATTGCTAATACAAAATTTTTAATCTTTGTGTACTAAAGCTCTAGCCCCTGTAGAACATGACTCACGTAATAAATGGGTCGATACTCTTTGCCGTCAATTCGAACAAGTATAGGGGAAAGTGTTTGGTAGCTGACTGATAGATATAAGTATAAATTTTCTCCCAAAATGGGTATCAAAAGTATCGAGGGTGACACAAGAAATTTCTTGAGCTAGTTGAAAGCTCTTTTGCAATTGTTGGTCTAAATGAATTCCTTTAGATTCTTCAAAATTTTAAAGAATTCTGTGTACTTATCTACACTTCTTAACATGAATCTGTTGAGGGCAGCAATTCGCCCGGTGAGTTCCTACACCTTCTTAATTGTGCGAGATGATTTCATATTCCTTATGGCTTCAATCTTTCTCAGATTGGCCTCGATGCTACGTCGTGTGACCATATACTCGAGGAATTTCCCTAATGTTGCTTCAACGATACACTTGTGGGTTAAGTTTCATGCTTTAACTCTTCAATATGGCAAACATTTCCTCCAGATCAGCGAGATGCTGATCTTCCTTCATACTCTTTACAATCATGTCATCCACATATACTTCAACATTCCTGTTGATATGAGATTTGAACATCTTTGTTACGAATCTTTGATATGTAGTATTAACATTCTTTAGCCCAAAGGGCATCACCATATAACAGTATGTTCCAAAATTAGTAACGAAAGATGTGTGGACTTCATCCGCCTTATCCATCTTGATTTGATTGTAACCAGAGAAAGTGTTTATAAAAGAAAGTAACACATATCCCGTGGTTGTGTCTACCATCTAATCAATTTTTGGCAATGGGAAACAATCCTTAGGATAGGCCTTGTTGAGATCGTGAAGTCTATGCACATTCACCACTTGCTGTTAGACTTCTTGACTAACACACAATTTGCTAGCCAAGTCGAATAAGGCTCCTCCTAGATGAATCCTGCCTTCAATAATTTCTAGACCTATTCTTCTATTGTCGCTTATCTCTCTGGTGCAAAATGTCTCTTTTTCTGTTGGACCACTTTTGCATTTGGGTCAATCTGGAGCTGTGTACCATAATGTCTCTTGAAATACCCGGCATGTCCAAAGGTGACCATGCAAATAGGTCAACATTAGATTGTAGGAAGTCAATTAGACTTTGTCGGTCATCTGCTGACATAGGTTTTCCTATCCTTGTTGACTTCTTGAGATCATTTCTTAAAGGAATTTCCTTTGTATCATTCTCAGCATTCTTTATGCTGACTGACTTACCTTCTGGGTAGGTTTCAACTTGAAATACTTCCTCTTGTCTCAAGGCCCTTATATATAAGGATCATGCCAATTTTTGATTCCCTTTACACACATCTACCCTCATAGGAGTGGAAAACTTGGCCTTTAGATGTGTCGTTGATGGGACAATGCTGAATAAATGTTGGCATGGCCATCTCGTTATCATGTTATAAGGGTACCAACATATGACGACAAGAAAATCCACTTTGTCCTTTGTAACGTGCTCGTCATCCCTGATTTGTATCAGCAAAGAGATAACTCCGGCTACTTGGGCGAGTTGAATATTGAAGGCATATAGGTCATACTTGTAAGACCACAGCTACACTTTGATCTTAGGCCTCATTTGATCGAAGGCATGTTGGAAAATGATATCGACCGAACTTTCTATGTCAACAAGAATCTTCTTGACTACAAAGTTGGCGACTCTTGCATTGATGACAAGTGCATCGTCATACGGCCTATGGATACCCTCAAAATCCTTTTCTCTGAAAGATATTGTATTGTCAATCCTGACCTTTTTTCCGTGAATATTGTAAACGTAATTCTTGGCGTTAATCGAGTTCTTTGAACTTGATTGGCCTATACTAAGTTTGCCGACAACAGTATTAATTACTCCGTTGGGTGCTCTGGTGGGATTAACATCCCTTGCATCTCTTACAACCATTGCTAGCTAAGTGTCATCCTCTTTTTCCTCTCTTCTCCTCCGAGATGGTCTTTCAATTCTTTTGGCATTGTGCGCTAAAAATTTTCGCAAATGCCCATATTGTATTGCATCTTCAATTACATTCTTGAGGTGAATGCACTCATCTATATTGTGACCTTTGTCATGGTGGAAATCACAATACTTGTTCAAATTTCTTCTTGAGGGATTTCCTCACATTCTTTTTGGCCATTGGAGGATACTTATCTCCCCACATAGCTCCATCAAATTGTTCAAGATTGGACAATTGACAAGCGTATGGGATTAGAATGTCGAGATCGTCGGTCTCTTCCTCTTGGCATTTGAATTGTTGTCATTGTTCGTACCAAGCCTATCCTTCGCATTTTTTTGTTTGTCATTCTTTCCATCTCCTTTGCTCTGATCAGCCTCTCATCATACCTTTATGTTGTCTTCTTATCGAATGTATGAGGTGGCTTTAGCCTTAAACTCATCGAAAGTTTTTGGCTTGTTCTTTGTGAGAGACTTGAAAATGTCTCCATGAGGTTTGACTTTGTTGATTACAGCATTGAAGGCCATACTCATATCCAATTCTGGGATTTGGACCATCTAGGCCATAAATCTTGCTAAATAGTCCCTAATTGACTCATTAGACTTTTGTTTGATGGTGTTAAGGATTGAAGAGTCCTTAATAGGAAGTTTGCTAGCAAGAAAGTGTTGAAAGAACACCACTGCTGGTTCATCGAAACAAGAAATGGTATTTGGTTTTAGGTGTTTGAACCATGTGCTAGTTGCATTCCTCAAGATTGAGGGGAAGACTTGATAGGCCACCGTGTCGCTTAAACCATGCAATTTGGCCAGTGTACAGTAGTGCTGCAAATGATCTTCAGGGTCCTTCATCCCATCATATGTTTCAAACTGGGGCAGCTTAATGTGTTGAGGTATTACTTCTTCTAAAATCTCTAGGACAAAAGGACTTTTCTTGATTTGGAACTGTTTAGTCACTGCAATAGGAGTACTAATATGCGAGGGTCCCGTATGATGCATGTGGTACAGTTGCTTACCCTTATCAATCTTCTTAAAAGTAGGAACTAAGGGTTTTGCTGGAACCTCAGCTTGCTCTTTTGGCAATTTAGGTGAATAAATGGAATCGTTAGCATTGTTGGCATCATGATCGCCATGCTCTTTGTCCTGATTCATGTGAAAACTTTTATGAAGAAGGTTAAGGATTTGTTCATGTTTTTTATTTAACCCATAATTTTCTTCTGCCTAAATTGAGACAAAGTTGCTCGAGTCGAGCCAATCATTGTTCATCGGCATGCCAACACCCCCCTCCCTTAAGGTGGTAGGAGGAAGTACTAGCACCTGTACTTCTGGTCATCCTAGTTCTAACTATGTGGTCATGTTTACAAAAAAATAGATAATGCCAAATGTTGTTAGTGAATTTTGGGATGAAGAAAAATCCTTCAAAAGAAAGTGAAATACTTGGTACTAGGGCTAGTTCAGTGCGGCTACTCCGATGCCTAAGTTAGCAAGGTAACTTAATAGAGTAAGTGTGTGAATAAGAAGTGTCAAGGAACCTTACAGAATTTCTTTTCGGTATTTATAGATGAATGTAGTGTCTAAGGCAGTTGTCTGGATAACTGTTAAGATATGTGGAAACTTTTTGACTTGACATCTCCCCTAATATGTAGGGATAGCAAGTGGTTATGTAATATAACCGTGCTTATGATAATTGTTTGCTCCATATATTTGAATTCAAACTAAGAGTGCTTCTTATACTTGGCATAAATGCCATGTGTCATCTATCTAGTATAAATGGCGAGAGAGTTGCTTACACGGCATCTTGTCATACAAAAGGCCGAGTGTCAAATGAGCAAAAATTAACTATCAACACTAACTATCCTATACTTATATCGTATATATCTAATGGTTAGTATATGATCAAAATAATTTGTATCCACATAAAACCTATAACTTTCAGTCCCTGTACACAAATTGATAACAATCACATATCTCTTGTCAAATAGTTCATGATTTGCTCAAATACACTTGTCTATCATAGGATCATGAAAACCTTTACCTGTAATATTATATCATCACAATTTCACTTTATTCCCTGTAATCAATTCTCATGACTATATCTCATACAAATATTAGAAAATAAAGATATGCTTCAATATTTCATGATTACATACACTTTACATTAATACATTTGATAACTTAAACTTTACATCTAAAAGATTACATAGCTTTACTTAGAAGCTCAAGATTACATACTTGATCACCTATGTACATCACTTTTATTTACATTTACATTACATATATACAAAAATCTATTTACATCATTTACATTTCCAAGAATTAAAACATCAAAAGAGCACAAAAGTACATCAAAAAGGTCAAAAGTACATCAAAAAGGTCAAAAGTACATCAAAAAGTCATCAGGGGACCTAAATACATAAAAAACTCATAACAAATCATGCCATGCTACTAAGCTATTAGCTCCCTCCATTATTCAAACCATTTAAAGCTACCATATCTTGCATTAGGATCCAATCATCCTATTCACCCTCCTCTGATTATGAACTTAGTATTACCATTTCATGAGTCTTAGGTATCACAATCACTTCATGCACATTATCCTCATTATCCATATTATTATTATTATCATAAGTTAGGCTAGGTTCCACTTTGATATCTTCCAAGGGTAGGTCTTCCTAATTCACAGCATTACCTTCTACTTCATTCATTGGAATGTGCTTTGCTTTAGCCTTTACTTCAAATTCTTCTTTTGGATCCTCTTTAGGGTCTTCCTCATCACCTACTCCTATATTTGGCTGAACATTTTAGGGTTGATTCTTTGGTGACATCATTGGAGGTTTAGGTTCCAGCATTTTCAACAATAGGAAATCTAGGAAACTGATCAACCACACCAGGAGGATAATCTAGGAATATGAGGAACTCGTAAAGGCACATGATCAAAGCCATGAGGATAATCCTTACCAACTTCTACAATAATCAGAAAATATAACATAGGAATCACCATAGACAAAATCCCCTTATCTTATAAATATCTCTTCTCAAAAGAAGCAATAGCAGTATACTCATTATATGTAGGTCCTAACTCATCCATCAACTTCCACTCATCCTTCATACTAAAAGACATCCCATGCTTATAAGTATTAATAGTATAATCAATAGTATGAAACAACATTCAATTAGCCATATCCAGTAACAACTTTTATAATCAAATTTGACATTTAATAGGAGATGCATCGTCTTCTCAACTAAAGTGCAACCATGCATAAATAAGACCACACTTACGGATCTAACAATAATTAAGTTATAGTTAGTTCTTATATTATCATACTTACCATTATTGCTTTATAAGTCTTATAAACATTAACCTATATATATATATAAATATAACTATAAGTCTAAGTCTTTTACATCCCATTAAATAAACCCATTTTTAGTGAGCCTAGTGTTTAATTTATTTTAATTAGATGCTTCAAAGCTTGGTTCTTTAGAACCATGCTCAAATACTAACTTAAAACTGTATGTCTCAAATAGGAGGATTCATAACAGTCCCATTACGTAAACTAACTTAAGATAGAAGCTAACCTCACAGCTGCTATCATAGAAACAACCTACGTAAGGTATGTTGACTTAACTAGCTTGAAGCATCCAGTTTGACACCTGTTAATAATAAAACATGTGGTGTAGCTTAAAGTACCTGTTCAAAACAACATGTAAAACAATTTCTCATAGTATAGTAGTATTTACACATCAAAAGTTTCTAGTAAAAAAAAAAAATTTACAAAAATCGCAAGTTTCAAAGTCTATATACAATAACTTAGAAACTAGTGGGTATCTTAGGGAATTCCCATTTAGTTTCCATAGAACTAAAAGAAAACCATGACAAGAGTCCAGATCTAGTAGGTCTTCCAGTTCTTTAATTCCCCAGCCTAATGAACACTAACTTGAGGGTCATTACAGTGTTGCATCTTAAACATTACTCAGTGTCTATAAAAGAGTCTATAGGGATTTGAGCACAATTAGCTTAGTAAGTGAGGTGGAGACAAAAGAGTACACTAAACACAAACATGGTTCTAAAACACTTTATTTAATGAAATGCAATGCAATTAAACAAATGTAACATTGTACAATGTCAATTGGTTCATTGTGAGGTTAAAGAAATTTCATTGGTTGTAACCTAGATTGAAGACTTTCAACATGACTCAAATCAAACTAAACCCAAACTTATGCGATAGAGAATGCTCTCTTCTTTAGACTACCTTCGAACCATAGCCCCTAACTTTACCATGACCCTCTCTCTAGTCACTTAATTTGGTTAAGGGTAGGAAAAGGATCATTTCAGCTATCTTCTTAGAAGGGGTCAGTATTTAGTCTAACATATCTAATTGTTCCCCTAATGGGTTGTCATGCATGTTTGGTTAGTTAAGGGTCAGTCTTTGGTTTAGTCCAATTAGGGGTGAACAACTAATTCATAAGGTAAAGCAAATCAAATATAAACATACAAAGCAACACTATAAGTCCACAATTCAAGTAACAATCACATACGAGGCATGTACACATTCAACTAAGTTACGAGTACAGTCAAATGCACTCTCAAGTCTCCAAGTACTTTAACATAGTACTCCAACATGCTGCAATGCACAGATCCCAACTTACCTATATATTACTGGTTTACTAAACTTGACCTTCACCTTAATGGTCTTCAACTATCCCTATACATATATAATAAATCAAATTTAATCCATATTTGATCCATATATTAGTAATAATTAATGATTTTTATATGTTTTCAATTGTTTTGGTAGTAGTTTTCTAGGTTATATTCACTCATATGTTAAGATTTCCTAAGTAGGGTACTAAACTCATAAGTCATGTTAAGTTACGGAATCCTCTAATTTTTGCTAACCTTATAGTTTTTAGAAAATTATCCTTTGATTTAGCTTTTGATCTCCCCTGCACTTACATTTTACTTTTAAACTTGCCTCTAATTCTGCCTCTAGATGAACTCCTTAGCAAAGTACTTATCCTAAATGCTCAGATTTTGTCTTTATTTTCACCTAATCCATTATAACTTAAGAATTTAACATTTTTTCACTAACTCCAGCTAGGATTAACATCAAATAACATTCCATTCATCAAGTTATAGCTTTATTACTCCCCAAATTTCTCATATAACACTTCCCATTTCATCATTTTACTAAATCTAATAAGTAAAGACATCCTTAAGCTTCATATATAAGGATTAAGTCATCATTTCTCATAACTCCTTGTTGTACAACCTCATTAAATAGATTCAACATGATATAAATACCCTAATAAATGATGAGCTCACATTCCAAGTAAGTTCCTTTAAGAAAATATACTAATTTTGGTAGAGCATAATTTAAGGCTAAAAAATTAAATAAAAATATAGAAAATAGTTTCACAAAAAATCTTTCCATAGAAACTCAATATAAGTATAAGGAAGTTTATATAAAAATTTTCAAGTTGAAACTACGTCAATAAACTAAGTTATTTCGATATTAAAAATTGCTTGTCAATTTCTTAAGGACGTTTATCGTAAAACTAAATTTGTACAAAATAACATTTTTCATAGATTCTACATATGAAAATATGAAGAAGAAATTATTTTTATAATTTTTTGGTTGCATTTAATGGTTTTACTAATTTATATGAAATCAGATGAAATTGAAGCCTCACCAGATTGGATTACTCTAACCATCACCGACGACCACCCACTTGTTGGTTGGCCTTGTCAATGGTTGCTTTGTCACTTGGTGGCAGTGATTTGTTTCCAGCTACTCCCTAGTTCCACGAACCCTCCAATGCTCATATTACACATTTATTTTGTATAATTTTCTTAAACTTGTTTCTTTTACTTCCAATTCAAACCTTATTATTTTCCAAAACCTTACTTACATGGAGTTTATTGGTGAGAGCTTCCTAGAGTTTCTAGGGCTTTTGAGTGGAATTGCAAATTTATTTTCTCTCTCCTTAAGGATTTTGTGCTTTTATACTATACTAATTGCATGTTTAAGTTTAACTAATGCTCTAACACCTGTTCTTAACTTTCCATACGCTTAATACTAGCTAAATAGTTGCCCTCACTTGGTTTATGATTTTTATTAATTTTTTATTGATTTTCTTAGCTCTTTGTAGTTTAAAATGTAAATAATAAGGTATTTTAGTTAATTATGGGTATATATATTTATGCATTAAAATTAGACACTATGTATACATATATTATGCCATATAATATTTTTATTACATATATTATCATGCCCCAAACAGGGGAAGTTGTAACAATCTCGTCGTGTAAACTAACTTAAGATAGAAACTATCCTTACAACTACTATCATAGATATAGTCTACATAAGGCATACATGACTCAATCAGCTTGAAGCATCTATTTTGATACTTGTGAATAATCAAACTTATGGCATAGCTTTACAAAGTACCTATTTTATATAACATGTTGTCTCATAACACAATAGTATTTACATGAACATTTTACATCTACAGTTATAATTTACATTTAGAGTTTACCAAAAGCCTTAGGTTTGAAGTCTAATTACAATAAGATAGGAAACTAGTGGGCGTCCTAAGAAATTCCCAATTAGTTTCCTCAAAACTCAAAAGAAAAGTCAAAAGTCCAAATTTAGTAGATTCCTTCTTCCTCACTTTCCCAACCAACAGCATATTAATTTGGGGGTGATGGTATGTGAACATATTGATCTTTACTCTTCACTTGCAAAAGAGTTCGTGAGCACAACTAGCTTAATAAATGTGGTGGAGTCAAAAGAGTACTAAACAATTGCAAGCAAGCTTGCTAATTTTGATGAAATGCAATGCAATTAATCACTTGAAATATCGTACAATGTTGTTTGATCCATTGTAAGGTCAAAGAAATTACATCTACTCCAAACGGGATTGAGGATTTTTATCATAACTCAAATTAGACTAAATTCGGGCTTATGTAATGGAGAACACTCTTTTACCATGACTACCTTTGAACCACGGCCCCCACTCTTACTATAACCTCTTCACCTATCACTTAGTTTAACTAAAGATGGGGAAAATACCATTTCAGCTATCCTCATTGAAGGGAGTTGGTATTTGGCTTACCACTCCAAATTGTTTCCCTTAACGGGTGCTATGTATGTCTAGTTTCGTTGTAATCAAATCATTATTAGTTGTACTTAGGGGTGACTAAATAAGTTTATACAATAAAGAAATGATGCGATCATGCAAAACAGCACGTCAAGGAGTTCAACTCCTATCACAACCGAATACCAATTACACGTATGGCATGTGCACAAACAACTAATTATAATCACAAATAGAAATACTTTTAAGTCTCTAAATACTCTAATATAGTATTTCAATAAGCGGTAAAGCTACGATCCCAACTTACATATCCAAATGCTTACTATGGAAGACTCGTGTCTTCAATACCCTGATTACTAGGAGATTCTATATATACAAAATTCAGATTTAGTTTATGTAATGATTACGAAAACATTAGGGACCTATCTAAAAGTACTCTATTATACAATTTTATATAAATATATATATCTAAAATATATTATCATTTTCCTTATATAATAAGATATAGTTTTATTATATAAGTTAAGATAAGTTATTAAATATTAATAATATATGTAATTGTACTATTATATATAATATAGATTTCGATCGTACTTTTAATCAGTTAAATCACGTTTCAATTACAGTAAGGTTATCATAATACGTAAATTCTTGTAATATGATAGAGATATAGGTTGTATTACCTAGGATTATTTGATTTTAGTAAAAATAGTATCGTTAGGTTTGTGTATCTAGCGATATGTATTACGAGTTCTATTTTTATAAATGACTTCTAACAAGTAGTTTGAATTTTTAACACAGTTATACTTATCTAAATAAATATTATCATATTATACGTATGTTATGTAATTAAACTATATTTTACATAATTTGTTAACATAATTCCATAATATGGATATTATCTAACCTTAATATGTATATAACATATCTTGGTCGTCAAAATATCATTAAACATATTAAAATTTTACATTTTAGAAAATCTAACTAGTATGTATATAGGCAGTTTTATTTCATTATTTATCATATTTTAGCCTATTATTACAAAAAATGAGTCTCAGTTTGTAATTTAAGTTATTTTACTATGTAAATTCATAATAAATAGCTCGGGTCACCAAATAATTCCTTGAAAATTTTTATGGACTTCTAAAAATATGGAGAATTTATTTATCACTTAGTTTCATGTTATCGATTTATTGCCTATATATTTGAATTTACAATTTTACTCTTAAATTATACTTAATTACCCAAATCTTACTCTTTTTACACAAAATTATTTTCAACCTATCGTAACATTATTATAATTCATTAGAGGTTAATACAGGTCATTTTCATCAATTAATTTCACAAAACTTAGTTATTTCACTTTTTCACCCTAATTTTAGTTATTTTTAGGGCTAAAAATAACATAAATATTAAAAATACTCAAATAAAAAATTTGGCTACATAGCAATTATTTATATATCATGTATATTCTACACAAAAATTTTGAGCTAGAAATAGTGTTATTTGATAGATTTATTTTGAAAGTCAAAATTTGGGTGAATAGTGACTTTCTTAAGTAAGTACATTAAATATTCAAAATTTTACAAAAATAAAAATAACACATGAAAGCATATCTAAAATAATCTAAACATAAATTTTTAAAAAAATTTTGGATAGATCTACAATTTTTTAAAAATAATTGAAAAATAGGGCAAAAATTTGACTTACTTATTTATTGGAGCTCCAGTGGCCATGGTGTAATGGAGGGTTGTCAAATAGACTACGCATAGGGTAGATTGCTTAGGGATAATGAGTGTAGCGACCCTAAGAGGGGACTAGTAGTATTGTCTAAAATTTCCATATCACGTGTGCACCCATGATATGAAAATCGTCTTGCAAGTCAAATATTACAAGACTCTAAATAGTTATTTGCTAGAGTCTTCAATTTTAGTTCATTGACTCATTATATAATATAAATAATTATGGATATTCATTTTTCCACGATTCCTCAAAACCGTAGAGAATCGGTGTCCCTTACCAAAATAGCAAAATAAGATAGACAATTCTAGAAGATTCTAAACTTACTAAAGATACTAAACTTAATTGAGACATCAGTCATTTTTCGGAGCATTCCGAATTAACTACACAAGCCTTTTCATCATACCGATTCAATGGTAGCACTCTGCACTCAATTCCTATCCCATTCCCAACTATCGATCAACCTACAAGGAAAAGAACTGTTGGGGTGTAAGCTTACGCTTAGTGAGATAATTACCCTCATCAATACCGCATGACAAAAATTTATTAGATGTACAATCATATGAATGCATGAACAATCAGTATGCCAAACAACGTATGCAGTGGCCTAGGAATTGCATACGACTCAGAATTACGCCCCCCGTAGTCGGGGTTTGGAGATAATTAACCGACCCAAACCAAAATCCGGGTTCTAAACCTTGGGACATATTTCATTTACACTATTGTGCTCAAGCCAAAACAAAACTATATATATATATATATATATATATATATACGTGTATGTGTGTATATGTATACTTTCCTTACCAAATAACAAATCATATTTTTAAAATCTCAAGTCTAGCGGTATAGTAGCTTCTGTAATCCACAAACATACACCCTAAGCAGAAGCCACAAGACTCGGCCTCTCGCCGACTGTTGGCGTCTCCCAACGCCTAGTAAGCCCATCAGCTTAGGACAGCGACTCAATATATATGATGACATAGCTAGTGCCCAATCCTACAAGAAACTCGTATTCCTGTGAGTCCCTTCCCATCTTCTACATGAAGCGGCAGTTGTTGTTATCCATATGCAATATGGGGAATGCACGATTCATTTTGATTTCTTAATCGTATAAGTGATTAACTCGATTTTCAAGGTGATCAGACAATTTCATTCCATACAATTCACATGTATATATAATGCAAACAATTCCCATTATTAAATACAATTAACAAGTTATTGCATTCATCTACAAATTCATACACATGCGTTTCTCATATCCCACAAGCATCCAAATTTATATATATAAGTTTAGGTGCATCTATTTTACAAGCAAAATCAAGTAAAGAGTCATAAGGAATTTACTCATTCAACCATGCGGATCAATCAAAATAATCCAGGATAGGTTGTCTCCCCAAAGCTGAGTCCCTTAGACATCGCAAATACAATACTATAAGGATTTGAAATAAAACCTAAAAAACTAAGCTAAAACCCTTTATGTTATAATTTGGACTTGGTTTCATAATTTTTTCCCGGTTTTACTTAAAAGTTCAATCGCATATAACTTTCTTGTTTTAAATCTGATTTTTATGATCTTATAGTCAATCTTCATCATTTTCGAGTATACTTTAATGTGGTGAGGTTAGGTTTTCGAAATGAGGCATGCAAATATGTCCATGGGTCAGAAAAGTAGCGATCCTCATGTTTTGAAGTGCTTTTGGGCCTTATTTGGTAAATAGGCTTTTTGGTAACTTGAGAAATCCTTTGGGCTTATCAGGACCTTAAAGAGGGCCTAGTAGGATTACCTAAAATTTTCATAACATGTGTATACCCATGATATAAAAACCGTCTTGCAAGTCAGAGATTACAAGACTCTAAATAATAAATCACTAAGATTAATGATTTTCAAGTAATTAATTTATTGTAACATGACATAATATAAATTATAAATAACTATGGATGTCCGATATCCCACAGTTCCTCAAAACCGCAGAGAATCTGTATCCCCTACCAAATAATAGGACAGGATATGCCAACATTATAAAACTGCAAGAAGAATTAAATTATATTAAATTGCAACATGTGAATATTTTCTATAAAGAGTGTTTATGTATCACCTATAAAGATCTCAACTAATTCTAACATTAATGTACATATCTTCATCTCGCACTCAACACTCGAGACTTATCTCAATCCCATCGTATGTAAACCTGCAAAAGAAAGACTATTGGGGAATAAGCTACAAGAGCTTAGTGAGCTATCCCTTGTACCATACTAGCAAACAAGTTATCAAACAAATTGTTACAACTATATGAATGCATACACACGTAGAATGCCAAACAATATATGCAGTTGACCGGTATTTTATATAATATTGGATTTTAACGCCCTTCGAGATAAGGGTTGGAGATTCATCGGCACTAATCACGACCGGGCTCTAGCACCTGGGTTTTTACCCATAACTTTGAATTCTGTATTTCATAAAAATACATTTCCATTTCTAAAAATTCAATAGTTCGCAAAGTCCCAGGCTTAGCGGTAAGGTAGCCCCCGCAGTCCACACTCACACCTTATAGCGGAGATCTTTAGACTTGACCCTCAGCCATACGGTTGGCATCTTCATCTCCTAGTAATCCCCTAGGTTCGGGTAAGGTCATGTTGTACGAGTGCACCGTACAGAAACACATTAATAGATATAAACAACCCTCGCAAGGCCTCTCTTTATCTCCACGTGAAGTGACGGCCGGAATAAGTAAGTGCAATGCATGGATAATGCATGACCCTTTTAATTTAAGATAAGCCAAATATAATTAGGTCAGATTATGAGGCGATCAATCAATATCAGCAAACCATCCAAATCATATAAAAATCAATCATACCATCAAATCATCAATTATCTTATTTAACAATATTTCTTATAACAATCAATCAATATCAAGCACACACATATCCCGAAACCCCATGCATCAAGCTATTGATATTCAATTTAAGTGCACTAACTACAAGTACAAACAAGTATAGAGTCATCGGGAGTACTCACTTGACTATGATGGCTCGCTCTAGTCGTAATAACCGATTGGAAGATCCTCGCCCTTGTCGGGATCGCCTGATCATTTCAAGATAATAGGGTTAATAAGTAATTGACTCAACTAATGGTTCTAGATATCTATCAACCTAATTCTACTTAGATTATTATCATCCCTTATTCGATTAAACCTAATTGCTAATCGTACGTAACTTTTTCATTCTATTTTCAATATTTACGAATTTATAGTCGTTTTTCATCGTTTTTGGACGCATGTTCACACAGTAATGTCCGTTTTGGACGTTAAAAGCCGTGTTTTACAATATGGGCTAAATTTATTAAAATTTTATCTTATTGAAGTTTAATTATTCTTATTACTTATGTTTATGCCCTAGTTTAGGATTTAATGATTGAATTAGCTATTTGATTCTTACACTTAAGAAATTTTACATTAGTGCTACAAATTCACATACTTGATTAAGTTTAATTCAATTTAAGAAGTATATTAGGGTTTAAAGGATCTTCAACTCCTAAGTACATGTATACATATATGGGTTATATTCTTATGTCATCTTATAATCTATTCTTTTACCAGCTTATGCTTATGTCATGGCACATGTAATTTTTTTGATGATGTCATGGCTTATGTCATCATGTGCTTACCTCATCACTTACTTCATCATTTGATTACATAAGCCTCACCTCATGCTTATGTCATATGTACATTTCACTTCTTCCCTTATGCTTATGTACATATATATATACTTATACCTATACTTAGACTTATACCGTATTTATACGTGTATACATACTCATATACCTATACGGTTAGATACGTATTTTTATACAAAAATTCGTATGCCTAATCTTTTCCTTAAGAAAAGCTTCCTAATTCCATTCTTTTGTGTTTTTAAGTGTGTACTTAGTGTAGTATAAGTATGTATGGTTAGGTTTTGTTTTATTTTAGGTTATGTACATGGTAAATACCTATGTACAAAGATTCTCATGCTTCCCTTCTTTTATGATTACCTTATGTACACCTTCTTATGAGTGCATGTTCATGTTTTCCTTTCTTCTTCTTCATGATTCCTAAATTTCTACACTTAAAGATGGAAACTTTATGCCCTCTTCTTCAAGATCACAATTAACACAAGTCTACTTCTCTAATCTACTTAATCACCTAACTAATGAAGAATACAAAACAACATAAAGTATCTTAGATACATACCTTTGCTTATGTTGGAATTAAGGAGACAAAAAGTGAAGTGATGAAAGTGAAAGAGGAAGAAGAAGCTCACCGCAATGGAGGGGGATTTTTGTTTTGTTTTGTTTCTTTTGTTTTATTGTCATAATGGAAGAGAACAAATGGTGGGGTCACAATGGAGAATAAGTAGACGGCAACTTAAGGGAAAAAGTAGAAGAGAAAAATCAAAAGAAAAGAAAAGAAAAGAAAAGCTATCATTAGAACTTTAGATATTTTCCTTATCTCTTAATGTCTTTTGTTGACTTTAGTCAACATGTGTTGACTTAGTCAACTTTCTTTAAGCATGTGTAATTTTGTATATATAATGTAGTAACTAAGGGAAATTAAGGAAATAAGAGGAAATGAGGTATTTAGTGAATTGATTAGTAAAAATAGTTGATGAGGTCTTACTTTAAGTATTTATAACCTATAAATATCATTTGGTAAACTACTTAGTGTAACTAGTATGAAAAATACTAATTAGGGTATTAAGATTTACTATATTTAGCTAAATCTTCAACTATATCTCTAACTCTATGTAATACTATCTTAATCATATACTTAAGAAATAAATGTAATCTATGATTCATTATCTTAGTTTCTAAGGGATCACTTAAGTATTCTAAATGTTTATGCATGATTGAGGGTTATCTTTAGTCGTTTACCGATGAAATGGCAAAATATGGAGGATATATTATCGTTTAGGGTTTTAGGGTAAATTACGGTGAATTAGTGCTTTTATATCCTTAAAGTTATAGTTTTAGAGTTTTTATTACTTTAGAGCACAATCTCTAGTATTTTTACACATTTAAGGTTTCATATATTCTTACGTGATTAAATCTTCGATTGTCATCTTAAGGGTTTGATGAGGTTCGAGGTTTTAAGGTCTTCGTATGTGGTTGGAGGTTCAATTAATGATTTAAGGTTTTTCGTATCCACTTTAGGTTTTGGATTGAGATTTTAATCGGTTTTAAATCTCACTGGCTCTTTTGAGTTCGGGAAATCATCTATAGTTTGGACGTTTGTTTCTATACTTAGAAAGCTAAATTCATGGGGTTTACAGGGCTTGGTCTTAAGATTTTATCCTAAGCTCAAAACACTCCTTGAGATCAAATTTACAACTTTGATTTATATTCCTAAGGCTAACAACTACTTCATGGGCTCTTTAGTGGGCTTAAGTTGTCAAATGGGCTTGTTTTTTGTTCAAACTAAAGTTAATGACTTTAGTGGGCTTATGGAGACTTAGGTGGATTTCTTATGGGCTTCAAAACAATCTCTCTTAATGTTTTAAAGTGCTGATTAGAATTTTATTGAAGGCCCAACTTAGAGTTCTAGGCTTGTTTTGAGAGTTTTAGACTCAGTTTTGAGTTTTAGGCTTTGTATACATACCATACTTGCTTTGGTTGATATTTTTACTTTGTTCACTTAGTTTTATCATATTTTTAAGTGGCTTTTAGTTAGGTTTCAGATCTGGTCATGATGAATCCAATGGGTTCTCACTTGGTTTTTCAACTTGTTTTATCATTTCCTTAAGTTTAGGTGTTAGATCATGCACTTAAACTACTTGTATCCAAATCTTAACTTAACTTTTCTTCCGTAAGATGATTCTTTAACTCATGCTTCACATAAAAAAATAGAAGATCTTACACTTATTACAACTTCCATATCATAGCTTATGTCATACAAAGTTGAGTTCTTCATAAAAGCTTCATGTAATGGATTTTCTTTTACCTAAGGCTAGGTTTGAGCATCTTTAACTTAATAGAAATGGAAGTAACATCTAAATGGCTCACATGTACTCCATGTCCAGCATGATGTCTCCTCATTCATGTACACATTTCATGATTTTCTTAACTTAAAATCTTCCATTCTAAGTGTTAAACATATAGCTTTACATAATACCAACTTAGCATGCTCATAATTCAACTTTCATGTAAAGGGGTTCACAAGCATACTTCTTAAGGTAGTCTAGCTATTTTATCATCTTATGATCATGCTAATATCTTCATGAAAACATGGTCCCCTAACACGTAACATTAAACCACTAACATAAAGAAACAACTTACTTGTCCTAAAAGCGAGAAATGGTGGTTGTGCAACTAAGTATCCTCTTATGTTCCTTGTTTTTCCTCCTTCTTCTTGCAAGCTCCTTTGGAATTAGAGTCATGATCTTTGAAGTGGGGCTTTGAGGATATTTTAAAGTTCCTAAAAGTGGTTTTTGAAGTTTACAAATAGAGGGCACAAAATAAAGCTTGGTGCCGTGAGTATGGAAGTTAAAAATGGTGGTGGCAATGTTAGGAATTTGTAGAGTTAGATTTCTTCTTTTGATTTGTGTTTAAAGTGAGAAAAAAGGAAGTGAAAATGGGAGTAAAAGAGGGAGAGAGTGGAAGATTTTGAATGAGAAAAGAAGTGTGTGCAAGAAGCTTTAATTGATTGTCTTGTAGCTTATACAAAAGTCAATAATTACAACTATTGATGATGTAAGCATTAAGGGGTGAATAGTGATGTGTAAGAGAAAGCGATTGATAGTTAAAAGAAAAGAGCATGGCCCTCCTTTCTTCCTTGTTTAAATCTACCATTTAAAGTCCTTTTGGGTCATGGAATGGTCTTATCTCATTTAATGAAGTTAAGCACGTGAAATCTTGTGAAAAATTGTCCATATGTAGTATAAGTGAAGGGGTGATAAGGAAAATGTCTTATCACTAGATTCTGATAAGTTATCAATTGATAAATAATTCAAACTCTCAATTGATAAGTTATTTAAAGTGGGTTGATCTACTTATTGAATTGTAAGGCTTAGGCATAAAGATAAGGGCATGGTCTTATAGAAAATCATCTTAAGGTTTTCATCTTGCATTGTTTTGTACTTTATGATTCGATTCCTATAAGATTGTGAAATTTTCTAAAGTTGAATGAAATTATTCAAATTAAATTATTGATTAATTACGTAGGGTTAAAATTCCTTAATGGTTTTTAGGGTTTAGGGTCTTAAGTGAGTTTAGAGCTCGTAGTTCTTCAAGCTCAGGTTTTCTCGATAATTGGTTTTTGAATTAGAAAATTTTAATTTGTTTTTAAATGTAAACTTAAGTTATCAGTTTCGTTGATCCTTGAGAACGTTCGGATAGTACTTTTAATTGAATCATGGGCCTACTAAAAGTAGGGTTTATATTCATCAATTGATAAGTTATTTAGGATAATTGGTTAGTTTACTTATTCATGTGCACAAATCTTATGTATGAAGATAAGGAGATTGTCTTATATGAAATTCTTTTGGAGTTTGTCTCTTAAATTGATTTGTAAGTTATGATTTAATTCTTATAAAGTTATGAAAATTTCTAATGTTGAATAAAATTAATCGAATAAAATTAATCGAATAAAATTCTTAATTAGCCGCTTAGGGTTATAAGTTCTTAATTGTTTTAGGGTTTTGTCTTTAGAGACTATGGTTCTCATATTCAAGTTTTATCGATAATAGGGTTTCAAATTGGAAAATTAAATTCGTTTTTAAATGTAAATTTGAATTCTTAGCTTAGTTTATCCTTAGGAATATTTGGGAAGTGTTCTTAGTTGAATCATAAGTTCACTAAAAGTAGGGTTTATAATTTATCTATATATAACATGGCTTATAAGTAAACCATGACATAAGAGCACTAATTCATTATAATGTACCCTAAACCCTAATTGATAATATAACCTTCGTATTTTACCAAATCATTAGTGAAATATTGAGATAACTTTCAATCATACATGCATATTTAGAATGCTTAAGTAATCCTTTAGAAACTAAGATATTGTATCATAGATCACATCCATCTTCATAGTATATAATTAGGATAGTGTTATATAAAGTTAGGGGTCTAGTTGATGCTTAGGTTAAATGTAGTAAACCTTAATATCCTAATTAATACTTTTCATACTAGTTATACTAAGTAGCCTACCAAATGATGTATATAGGATATAAATGCCTAAAGTAAGATCTCATCATCTATTTTTACTAATCAATTCACCTAATGTCTCATTTCCTTTCATTTTCCTTAATTTTTCTCTTAATTTTCCTTGATTACTACATTATGTATACTAAATGGCATACACTTTTGGAAAGTTGACCAAATCAACACATGTTGACCAAAGTCAAAAGGTTGACTAAGTCAACATGTGGAAAAGTCAATAAAATGTCACTTTCACTTAAGAAAATATCTCTTCCTTCTCATGATTTCTTTTCTTTTCTTTTGGCTTTTCCCTTCCTTTTTCCTCTTTTGCCGTCCACTTCTTTCCCTTTCCTAGACCCCACTTGTTTTTCTTTTCAAAAACAAAAGAACATAAAAAAAAGTCCCCTTCTTCTTCTCCTTTCCCAACCGTATCTTCCCTTTCCCTTTTACTCTTCTTTACATTTCAACTTTGCATCCATATTCAAGAGCAAATTAAGGTATGTTCTTATGTTACTATGTCTTGCTTCATATTCTTTACTAGTTAGATGAAGAGTTAGGATAGGTTAAGTAGTTATGTGTTGTGTATATATATATTGATTAAGGCTTAAAGTTCCAATCTTTAGGTGTAGAAGAGTAGAAATTATTGTAAAGTGGAAGAAGATACATGTGTATATATCTTTAAGTATGTGTACATAAGGGTATACTAGAGAAATACAAATATAGAGACCTTTATACATAAGTATTCATTATGTACATAACCTAAACTAAGACATATACTAGCTATACATACCTATACCATGCTAAATACACTCTTAAAATACAAAAAGAATGAAATTAGAGAAGCTTTCTTAAGAGGAAATTTTGGCATACGAAATTTGTATAAAAATATGTATGTGACTGTATGTATATATGGGTATATGTACAAGAATAAATACAGTATAAGTATAAGTATATGTATAAGTATACTAGTATACATATAAGTATAGTAAAGGTATGTTAGTATAAGTAAAGTATACATAAAACACTTAAGTATGAGATAAGTATGAGGTAAAGTTTATGTAATTAAATGATAAGATAAGCAATGATGCAATTAAAAGATGACATAAACCATGACATAAGCAAATGATGACATAAGCGATGATATAAGCATAAGTTTATAAAATAAGAAATAAGAAGAGTACATAAGAATTAGGTACATAAATTAGTAAACCCTAATACACTTCCTAAATTAGATTAAACTTAATTAAGTACATGAATGAGTAATAGCAAGGTAAAATTCTCTAAATACAAGAATTTATGGGCTAACCAAATCATTAAGCACAAATGTAGGATATAAATATAAGTAATAAGAATAATTAAGCTTCAATAGTTAAAATTTCCATAAATTTAGTCCATATCGTAAAACATGGGTCTTAACATCCAAAATGGACATCACCATGTGAACATGCATCCGAAAACGATAAAAAATGACTATAAATTCATAAATATCGGAAATATAACGAAAAAGTTATATACGATTAATAATAAAGTCTAACTGGATAAAAGTTGATAGTAATTTAAGTAGAATTAAGTAAATAGATATTTAGAATTATTAGTTAATTCAATTACTTACTAGCATTATTATATCATAATGATCAAGTGATCCCGAGGTGGCCGAGGATCTCCTGATTGATTACTACGACTAGAGCGAGTCGTCATAGCCGAGTGAGTATTTATCCTATGATTCCATGCTTATATGTAATTATAGATAGTGGACCTAAATGTTATTGTTAATTGACTGTTGTGTAAGGTCGGGAAATGCTTGTAAATGTTATTACGTGCTAAGTTGTGAATTTACCTTAAGTATAGATAATACTTTGTTTGTTATATGGTAATATAGAAAATAATTGTGTGTACTATTGAATGGTCATATCACAATTAGACTTAATTATACTCGCCTTATAAGAAGAAATTGGTACATGCATCAACATGCATTGCATAGACATAATTCCGACTGTTACATCACACTAAGGTAAAGAGAGGCCATTCAAGGGTTGATATTATTAATTGATTGGTTTTGTATGGTACATTCATACAAAATGACCTTACCTTGGCCCGTAAGAATACTAAGCATTAGAGGTGCCAATCGCCTGGCTAAGGGTCGAGTCTAGAGGCCTCCGTTTAGGGGTGAGTGTGGACTGCGAGGGTCCACTCACGATTATACTAGAACTTGGTTTTTATTAAAATAAAAGACTTATTTGATTTAAGTACATAACGTAGAGTTCCGTAGTAAAATAAGTTCTAATATAATATCCAGATCTGATTAGTGCCGTGTATACTCTAACCCTGACTTCAAAGGGCGTTAAATCTGAGTTATGTATATGGACTAGTTAACTATACGTATTGTTTGGCATTCTATTTGATCATTCATTCATATGTGTGGCTGAGGGTTTTGCTCACTAAGCTTAGGCTTACACTCCCTTAGACTTTTGCTGTAGGATAACTTGTTCGTAGAAGTTGGCCGGGGGATGCCATAGGTTAGCTTGGGAACTTGGGTAAGAGCGAGCCATCTTGTGTATTGAGAGAAGATAGATTATGTAAACTCTTACTTATGTACTTTTGCTTTAGCAATAGTATAGACCTAGATGTAATAAATTACTATGTTTTGTAAACGTTGTAGTTTAAATTTTATATAAATATGTTTGTGTGATGATATCATATGGATTTGTATGTTCTTAGGAAACCAGTGGTTGTAGAGCCTTATATATTGTATGAAAAGTTTATGATTGGAAGGGTAACCAATTAGGGGTTCTTCGTACAGTATACGGCGTCTGCCACAACTAAGCCGTCCTCATTTCGTGATAGCGCCAAGGCTGACTTCTTGACTCCTAACAATGTCATGAAAGTTTTCTCAAGTTGGACTTTGAGATCAAGGATAGCCATGCCTGCTTCGAAGTGCAGGGCACTGAGTAGCTATGAGTACTCTTCCATAGTAGGTGTCAATACGTGTAGGCTGAAGTTGAAAGCTGCATATTCTGGATCCTAGTAATGGATAAGGGCCTAAATTAGAGGCCAGTAGAGTTGAACTTGCATAAGGGATATGACTAACCCAATCTTCTTGCGAATGTGATCTTGTTTGGCAGGATAAAACTGGTTCAACCAATTACTCAGGATGGCCTTAGGTAAGAAGTACTTATCCAACAGGACTTCATGGATGGGCTCTGGATTGACATTACCCTGACTCTCCACATCAATAGTACATACAAAAAATATAAACAAAATAAAAGGCAACAATTATTTACAATAACGCCACTAAATTTATAATAAAGTTAGATATGATGTTAATAATTTTCCAGCTTTTTTAAAGATTTTCTTAGAAATTGCATGGCCTTTCACTAACTAAAAAAAGATATATAACATGAGGAAATAAAATATTCATAGAGAAACAAGCATAATCTAACATATAAAAATGCAATATGTTATACATAGATGCAATGTAATGAGGTTAGTAATTAATAAATTATAGAAAGTATGACGACTCCGCGATTAAGGAGCACCCTTATATACTAGTAGCTTCGAAAAAGGATTTTTTTAAAAAAAAAATGAAGTTCACAAATACTTATATATAAGGGTCACTAGTTTTTCTTTAAAATGTCCCTTTTTTTAAGAATAAGATCGAGTCAACCATGGATTGATTGGGCTTTTCCTATAATTTAAGAATAACTACCCTTTTTTGGAAATGGATGATGTAAAAGAGTGGGGTTTATAGGTCCCAAGCTCTATAACTTCAAGGCTTTCCAAAGAGAAGTCTAGTGGGCTACATCGAAGCCTAAGTAGGCTCACCTGTCACTGCTAAGCTGGGGTAAAGACTCCAGTGACCTGAAGGTTACACAATGGCAACCCATCCTAAGTTTCTATTGTAGCTTAGGTCCGACCACATCTAAACACACAGATGGTTACTGGAAAAATAAAAACCCCCTAACCCTATGAAGACCCATTGGGCCAAGCTTTTTCTTAGGGCTTGCATCGCTAAAAAAATAATTAGTGCAACTATAATACAAAACAAAAAGAAAATAATAATACAAAAGCCTATCAATAATTTTTTAATTTTCGCATGGCTAGCCCACTAAGCATCCCCAATGGAGTTCCCAATTCTATCGAACCTTATTTTAGTTTCCTTTATTTAACTTATATTAAGTCCAACCCACTTAATATAAAATACTCGACATTAAATTAAGAAAAAAAATATTTTTAGTTTTTAAAAAAAAATGGAGTCGCCAACCAGTTCAATTGATAAAAAAATAAAATTAAGGTTTTCGGAAGGGGAAACCTTAATTTGGCCACTAATTTACAAATATTCTAAAAAAAATTATTTTTTAGAAAATTAAACCAGAAAACCGGGTTCAAGGGCTAATCTATTAAGATTGAGTCACCATGTGAAAATTTTAAAAAAATTGATTGGTTTTATTTTTGTAATTTTTCTAAAAATATACCTAAGTTCACAAAATGTAACTGAAAACGACTTTTTATTATTTTTTATTACAAATTTCTATGAAAAGGGGAAAATTTTTTATTTTATTTTTTTAACGGTTGTCCCAAATGTGCCTACATACCTACTGATCAAGATTAAACCGACCATAATTCTTTTTTTGTATAAAATTTTAGTGAGTGGGTTATTTTTATTTTGAAAATCGAGCCAAGTTTAAGTTTTTTATCAATTTAATTTTAAAAAAAAAACCTAAAAAATCTAAGTTTCTTGAATCAAACAAAAACCTTAACTAACTACCTCTTTAAAAAAAAAAACTCAATTTAGATTTTTTATTTTTCTAAAAACCTCTATATGTAAAAAATATATCTTTTATTAAAAAATGATTTTTCAAGAAAAACCTAATTTAACTAAAGAATTACAAAATAAATAATAACTAAAAGAACCATGCACTTAAACACAAAACATAAGTTAATAAAGAAAGAAAAGAACAAAAAAACCAATAAAGCAAATTAATAATATATTTACTAAAATATATAAAATAAAATAATTAAAAATACTGAAAATTTACCTAGCATCGGATCATCGGTGTTGGGAGGTGATACGGGTATGCATGAGTGAGCGCTTGGGAGTATATGGGCGAGCACGGGTGAGCCTCTAGTTGAACGTATGGGTAAGTAGATGGGTGATAGTGGGTGAGCGCTTGGGCGAGGCTTGGGTGAGTGGATGGGTGATAGCGGGCAACAATGAAGGTGTGTACGGGCAATGGATAGGTGCTAGCGTAGGCGATAGTGAAGGCATGCATGGGTAATGGATGGGTGTTAGCGTGGGCAACAACGAGAGTGTACATAGGCGATGGATAGGCATTAACGTAGGCTTACACGAGTGATGGAGTGGGCGATAGCTAGGGCAAGCATTGCAGACGTTTGGGCGATCGCTCAAGGGAGTGTTGGCGATGTTGACGGTGAGTCTGGACGGTGTTGACGATGATGCTGTGGTGTGCAGTAGCAATTGTACGGTGGTGTGCGGTGGTGATTGTAGTGGCATATGGGGTGTGTGTGGTTTTTTAAAGGAGTGTATGGCGTATGCATGTAGGAGTATGATAAAAAAAAAATAACCATCAATCCCTGGCTAATGTACTATTTATAAGCTCAAAATTGAATCTTTCGTATTGCAATTCTTCCAAGATTTACCTTAGCTTTTAGAAACCCTAATTAGCTCGAGCTTTCCTTTCTAGGCTTGATCCGATCCAATATAGCTCAATAAATCTCGATTTTATTCCCCTAAATTAGATAAATGCTTATTCTATATTGGTTTAGCCCAAAATTAATTAATTAAGCCCATATCTTCATCTGATTTAACAATTCAACTCAACTCAACATGACTTGACTCATGACTCATTTTGCTACAACCTGACTCGATTTCTATTTTTTATTTTTTTCATTTTTCATTTTTCTCTTGATTTTCATTTTTTATTATTTTATTTTATTTTTATTTTTTCTATTATTCTATTAACCTGGCTCAATTAACAAAAAAAAAAAATGGCAAAAATGAGGTGTTTACACTTACCCATGGTCGAATTCGCTTACAACAGGATAGTACATGTTGCCACTAAGCATGCCCCATTTGAGGTCGTTTATGGTTTCAACCCCGACCTACCCCTTGATTACATCCCTATGCTATCTATTGACTAAGAAGATCTTAAGGTAAGAACTAGAACCAAGTCTATCCAACAGATTTACCAACGAGTCACCCAACAGATTGATAAAGCCACACCTGAGTAAGGAAAAATTTCCTAATAAGAGGAAGAACAAGTTATCTGCTAGACTTGAAAGACCATTTAAGATACTCCAGAAGATCAATGACAATACTTACCATCTTAAGCTTCCAAGAGACATCAAAGTATCAAACATGTTTAATGTTGCCAACCTCAACCCTTACTGACCCGAGAAGAACTTGGATAAGGACCAGCTAGATGTGATCTAGTATCCCAATCTACTTAGTGGGGATGATAGGAATTAGACCATTAGGCCCTTGACCCGAGCCCAAGCTCAAGGGTTGAAAAGTATGGCGAAGTGAATATGCCAACCTAATACCCTGGTCGAGCCGAACCCTTTAACACTTATTGACTATCTCCTTCTGCCAACTTAAGTTACATTTAAGTAATAGCTTAATAGATCCAAGCACCCACCTAGCTGACCTAAATCTAAGCCGTATTGAATGTGTTTGAGGTGAATCCACATCAAAAGAATTATCTGCTTAGCTTGGTATAACCAACTTACCACCCTTGTCGATACTCTGGTTTAGTAGATATTAAACTGATCTTATAAAATTGTCTCTTCTACCATAAAGTCATCCATCCACAAGTAGCCATGTGACCAAATCCTCCGTACAGGATACTCGTTTTTGTTGTATTTTCAATTGTACTCTTATTATTCCTTATACATTGCTTCTTTTAGATAATACCAATTTATTCTTCTCCATTTTAGGTAAGATGCCCCAATGATTCGGGTTTAAATAGCCAATTGTAATGTAGCCACAATTATCATCTTACATCTAATATTGAATATTCTTCCTTTTGTGAACTTGGTCACAGCTTCTTTACTTACTTCACTCTTATCCTAACCCTTAAGCAGAGCTAAGTGGTGAGTACTCTTACCGGACCATCTCATGCATCATATCAAGTTGTGTGGCAAGTCCTCAAAAGTTACTCGGTGTATCATGTCCTTAGAGTTGTTTGTAGGTTTGCTTGTTTTACTTTCCCTATTTTAGCACATTTCTCACTTCATCCTTTAAGCTTTCGACAAGTTGATATCTACTCCCACGATTGCCCTTGTCAATCTATGGTTCGGTTCGCATCAAGAGGGCAAAGATAACTTCAAAAACATTTAACAAGCTTCGACATCCTCTCTACTTGTGCTATCAATGGTTGAAATGGAGAGAAAAGTATTTACGTAAGGCATTGCAACAGTTACTATGACCTCCACCTTATAGGGGGAGTAGACCTCACATTTGGAAGACAGAGAGAAAATTACCCCTAAACAACACCATCATGGCTATTGCCTCAGTAAGGAATGGACCTATCCGGATTCAACATCATTTACAATTAGTAAAATTAATAAGAAGGACAATCACTTATCTAGTTCAAGAAAAAATAAAATGATGAAAGGAGGAGATTGAAGCATAATGAAATCAATGGAGGAACATTATAATAAAGTTACACAGTGAAAGGTATAATGAAAAAGTAAAGGAAGGCTCTTATTCATAATGCCTAGGGGTCCTAGGAAAAGGAATGCACAATTAATGCTATTAATGGTATATGTTAGAGAATCCTAATAGAAGTGATAGGAAATCCCTAAGCGGTGAAGCATTAAAATGCATAAATCTTCGTAACTTATCAATAGTTGATACACATCTACTCATACTTGACCATTTTAGGAAGTGTAAAGGATATGCTTAAAGCACATGCAAGAACTAGTTAAAATGGTCAAACTACATTAAAATTGTCCATGCAGATGGATGACAACCCAAAGGCTAATACGGAGATAAAATCTCATCTGAACTCCAGTTAAGAAGGAAGGCAAACCCCCCAACTGCTGTATTAATTTAAGGATGTTATTGCAGAATGAGACCTGGTCCTTTAATCATGGGTGCTCCTTATAGGGTTAACACTCAACCCATACCTCCACTTACCCACTCCTTAAGTTGCTATAAGCAAAATGGGATACTAATGCTATGGCCATAATATGTCTTATTCATAACTCAAAAATATCCCTAATAGGGTAAGCCCAAAACTATTACAAGATAACAGTAGTAAAAACTCGGCACTCGAGATTTATCCTAATTCCAACATAAGCAAACTTGCAAAAGAAACAATGGGGGAATGAGCATAAACAACTCAGTGAGTTCGTTCCTCACCACTACCATTCAAACAAGTTATCAAATGTTATTAACATACATACAAGCTATAAAAATACGGAATGAATGCAGGCACGATGAATGCAATCAACACATTCATAGGAGTTTGAAACTATGGATGGTGTAGAATTACGTCGTCTATACTTTAATTATCCCCTGTACTTATCCACATAGGGCACCTTAGCTTATTCGCATTAGGTTGCTTAGGGGCACTACCTTTCCAGGCGACACTCAACTATTAACCTAGTCGAGAAAAGAATTGCAATCCAAATAGGTGGACCCCAAACTAAGGCCATCTACCATCCAAGGCCCTTCGAGCACAAACATGTGAATCCTTTTGTAATCAAAATCTATCCAAGGCCTCATGGGCACAATAAAACAAGTCCTCTTACTATCAATTAGAGATCCCATGCTAGTTTTTCCTTAACTATAAAATATTATTTACAGCACCATGAACCCTTATAGGAATTGTATAAAAACATGTTTAAGATTAGAAAAGCTTTTTCCAAAAAATATTTTTCTCAAAATTTTGCAAAGTTAGCACTCTCCATCCATGCATTTATTGATCATAGACATGTGATAAGTATAATTGATTATTTTGGTCAGATATTTATATTTATCAGTTTAAAAAAGTGATCACATAGATAATAGCAAACAAGCAAAATAATCATTCAGACATACTGGCAATAACAAGTAGCAAAGCATCATATAAGTAACACGCATAGGCATGTAACAAGTTATTAGAACTCCTCACTTGGATTATTGCTCATTATCCAAACCTTTGGGGTTTCTAGAACTCGATGTTTAAATACCTAAAAGATAATAAAATCTATAAGTATTTTGAAAAATTTGACTCCTTAGTTAACTAAAAATCTATTATAGTTTATCTAATTTCCTAATGTAACCCACGTATGGTGTATGCAAGGTTTATCATACTTAGTGAGATCAATAATAACTATTTTTGTATATTTGTAAATTATGATACTTTATGTATTTAGTTATTTATTTCTCCTCATTATTAGTTTACGGGGTCCATTATAAGTTTCGGCCCATACTTACATATATATGTACATTATATATTATTACTTTATTATATTATATTATAGTATGTTAGATATTTGTATTGTATTTTACATATATACTAACTTTATACTTATGTATTTATACTTCTTATATGTGTGCTATATATATATATATATATATATTTACTTCTAACATGCTTACATATATATTAGTACATATACCCGTATATACATATGGTTATATACGTATTTTCGTATGCCCTAATACACCTTTAGAAAATCTTCATATAATTCATATTTTTGCATATTATGGGTTCAATTAGTAAGCTATATGTATATACTCTTAGTATTTTCCTTATTTTAGGTTACATACATCAAGAATACTCTAATATAAAAATACTTAAGCATATGTACATGTGCTCCTTCTATACTTATCTATATACACTTATACTTTTACTACGTATTTTACTAAAATCCATACATAAATACTTCATATGTATCCACATATCCTATATACATAAGTATTTCTACTTTTATGCACAAGTATTCCTTCACTTATATGCATGTGCATAAGTTTCCTATTTATACTAACATATATGTACATCTTACATAAGTTTTCAACACTAACATAGGTAAATAACTAATCACCTATTGAAATAGAGAATCAAGTGAAACATACCTTTTTCTTCTTGTAATATGAAAGAGGAATTTATGTATATGGAGTAGTGGTTTGGAAGTTGTTAATGTGTGAAGTGAAGAGGAAAAATAAAAACTAGAAGAAGGATAAGAGAGGAAGAGATGTTTCGGTTAGTCAAATGTTGACCAAGGTCAACATATGTCATTTTCAACTAGAAATTTCTACTCTTTTCCATAGAATTCCTCTTGTTTTTCACATGTATTTTTCTTTTCTTCTTATCCTCTTCCTTTCCGTCCATTCCATCCCCATTCTAGAGTAATTAGTAAGAATAATTATTAGAATCCTACTTTGAGCATTTATATCCTATATATATTATTTAGTATGATACTTAGCATAACTATCATGAAAAGTGCAATTTAGAATACTAACATTGGTTATATATATAGTATAAATATTAACTAAACACTTAAACTTACAAAATATTAGCTTATTGGTATAATTGTAAGGTTAAGAGTATCTACAATGTATTATCATAGTTTTTATAAATTAATTTTAATATGTAAGCATTTAGGAACAATTAGAAGTTATCTTCAATCATTAGTTAATGATTTTATATGATTTAGCATATTATTAAGCATATAGTCAATTAGGGTTTTATAGTAGGTTTATAATGAATTGGTACATTTTATATCTTTAAAGTCATAATTTTAGGGTTTTTATTACTTTCAGGTACAATCTTTAGTATTTACATACATTTAGAGTCTAAAAGTTTTATATGTGATTTATTCTTTGATTGTTATTATAGGCACCTCATTTTTGCCAATTTTTTTATTTTTGTTAATTGAGCCAAGTTAATAAATAAACAGAAAAATAGAAAAAAAAGGAAAAAAAAACAAATAAAATAAAACGAAAATCAAAAGAAAAATGAAAAAAATAAAAAATAAAAATTGAGTCAAGTCGTAGCAAAATGAATCTGAATCAAGTTGTATTGAGTTGAGTTGAATTATTGGATCAGATGATGATATAGGCTTAATTAATTAATTTTGGGCTAGACCAATATAAAATAAGCATTTATCTAATTTAGGGGCTTAAAATCAGGATTTATTGAGTTATAATGGATTGGGTCAGGCTTAGAAAGAAAAGCCCGAGCTAAATAGGGTTTCAAGAAGCTAAGGTAAATCTTGGAAAAATCGCAATTGTATCTTTCGTATCTTCGTATCTTCGATACGAAAGATTCGATTTTGAGCTTAGAAATAGTACATTAGCTAGGGATTGACCTTTTTTTTTTATCACACTCCTACATGTACACCATACACACTCTTTCAAAAACACTACGCATACCCACGTATCACCACACATGCCACCGCACACTCCACGCATCACCACAACCACCACTGCACACCACAACATTACCGTCAGCATTGCCTTGACTTGCCATTAGCACTGCCTATAACACCGTTAGCGCTTGCCCGAACTACCGCCTAAACGCCCTCACTTACCCTAGCTGTTGCCTACTCCATCACCCGTGTACGCCCTCGCTAATGCCCATACTAGTACCCATCCATCACCCGTACACACCCTTGCTATCGCCCACTCCATCGTCCATTCGCTCACCCACTGTTGCCTATCCATTCACTCGTACGCTCACCTAGACACCTGCCTGTACTCGCCCGTGTACGCCCAGATCACCGCCCAACATCGATGATTCGATATTGGGTAAATTTTCAATATTTTTTTTATTATTTTATTTTATTTATTTTAGTAATTATATTATTAATTTTCTTTACTGGTTATTGTTTTTTTCTTTTCTTTCTTTATTAACTTATGTTTTGTGTTTAAGGGCATGGTCCTTTTAGTTAGTATTTATTTTATAATTCTTTAGTTAAATTAGGTTTTTCATGAAAAATCATTTTTTTAATAAAAGATATATTTTTGACATATAGAGGTTTTTAGAAAAATAAAAAATCTAAATTGAGTTTTTTCTTTTTTTAAAGATAGTTAGTTAGTGTTTTTGTTTAATTTAAGAAACTTAGATTTTTTAGGTTTTTTTTTAAAAAAAAAATTGATAAAAAAACTTAAACCTAGCTCAATTTTCAAAATAAAAATAATCCACCCACTAAAATTTTATAAAAAAAAAAAGAACTATGGTGGGTTTGATCTCGATTAGCAGGTACGTAGGTACCTTTGGGGCAACCATTAAAAAAAAAAAAAAAAACCTTTTTCGCTTTTCTTAGAAATTTGTAATAAAAAAATAATAAAAAATTATTTTTAGTTACATTTTGTGAACTTAGGTATATTTTTAGAAAAATTACAAAAATAAAGCCCATCAATTTTTCAAAATTTTTAATATGGTGACTCAATCTTAATAGTTTAGCCCTCAAACTTGATTTTCTAGTTCAATTTTCTAAAAATTATTATTCTTTAGAATATTCGTAGACCAGTAGTCAAATTAGGGTGTCGAGTTTGATTTTTCGGTTTTCTATTTATAATATTAATTTCTCATTTTCTGATTAATACTAAACCTTAACACATTTAATATTAATCCTCGATTAAAGAAATTGAGAAATTCCGGTTTCTTATTAAAAATAATTTTTTGGAGTCGCTACCGGACCGAAGTCGGGAAAAAAAAAAGAAACCGTAATCAATTGGGTGGATTGATTATCATTTGGCTACTGGTCTTTGATTTCAATTTTAATAAAGAACTAGAGGGTTCCAAATTCGGGAGCTAACCTATTAAACCATAATAGGTACCACTATTTATTTGCCGAAATTAAGATCATTTTTCTAATTATAATATTTTAAAAATAAATAAAAATCAAAATAAAAAAAAACCTAAGTTTCTACAGATTTTATCGTCGCCCCAAAGGTACCTACGTACCCGCTAGCCGGGATCAAACGATCGTAGTTCTTTCCGAAAAATTTAGTGTATTGATTTATTTTAATTTTGAAAACCGTCCAAGTTTATGTCTTAATTTATTCGATTTATTTTAAAAAAAAATCTAATGGGTCCTAACTTTTGACATGATTAAAAGACTCTCTAAAATACCTTAAAAATTTTATTGATTTTTATTAATTTATATTTCTAAAAAAAAATTTGATTTTCTAGGTGAGAACTCTAAAACAAAAACTAGTCGTAAAAAATTCCTAGACTAATATATACATATATATATATATATATATCCATACTTATACTTCTACTATTAATAACTATTTATAAAATCATATACTACTAAAAACTCCTAAAACTAGCATATCCACGTATATCTATACTGTATCAATAATAATAATAAAACTATAATCAATAAGATAAAGAAATCGTAACATAAAGAAGAAAAAGTTTTTAACCGAATGAATGAAAAAAAAAAAAAATTTTAACCGAACCTGATTGTGAAAGCTAATTTGTGCGACAACAACCAGGATGTATGCATGCTGATCGGCACGTCTAATTGTTGTCAAGAGGGTGACTACGGTTTAGTGTGCGTGAAGGGGGCGTTGGCTGCTGACCATGGTTGTCCTTGTCCATGCAATAAGGCTGTCCATGAATTGGAGCTTGGTGTGTAAGGGACAGTGAGGCGAAGATGATTAACGGCGAATCGTAGCAATCGTCGAGGATGGCGTTGTGTTAAGGTACTTGGCATGGTGGAGTGGATGTGTTGATGGGGTGACCGCTAATTGGAATTGGCTTGCTATTATCATATGTGTGTAGTAACGTGGCATGACTGTTGATTGAAGTTAGCTTGCTATTGTTGTCCGTAGGCAGTAACGTGGCATGACCGTTGATTGGAGTTGGCTTGCTGTTGTTGTGTGGGCTGCTGTTCTGTTGCTGTGTGGCTGCTGTTCTGGTGCTGTTCCGCTGCGACAGGAGACAAACAAACTGCTGTTGCACGAAGATTTGCCGCGACAGGAGACGGACACACTCTACTACTGTGCATAGAGTATTTCTAGTTCTTGCCAGAGCCTTTTTTTTGTTTTTGTTCCAGTTTCAGTTTCAGTTTGTGGATTTATCGCGACAGGAGACGGGTACACTTTGCTACTGTGCAAGGAGTATTTCTAGTTCCTGCTGGAGCTTTTTTTTTGTTCCTATTTCAGTTTTTGCTGTTTCTTTTGTTGCTGTTTTTCTCTTTTTGTTCCTGTTTCTGTTTCTGCTGTTTTTCTCTTTTTGTTCCTGTTCTTATTTCTGTTTTATTACTGTTTCTGTTTCTGTTTCTGCTGTTTCTTTTGTTGTTGTTTTTCTCTTTTTGTTCCTGTTTCTGTTTCTATTTTGTTGCTGTTGCTGTTGCTGTTTTTGTTAGAGGGTCGGCAGGGAATGGGATTGTGGATGAAGCATTTTTTTTTGGATTTTTTTTTTGAAGCATCCCCCCTTTGATTCCCGTTGTTATTTTTCTTTTATAGAGTCCAAATCAAATCCTATCATATCTATTGTATCTGATTAAACTAGATTCAAATCTGATTTAACTATAATCATATGATTTAATTAAATATGAAACTGATTTTTGTCTCGCAGACATAGGTACCTACTAAGACTCGAACCCGTGACATCCAACTAAATCCACCCAAATACTCCGCTACTTATCCGTTAGGCTATTGACCTGTACCTTGACATTTATTACCATTAAATTATATTTAAACTATCTGAATCCCTAAAATAAAATTTTTAACTAAACTAAAACTAAAACTAATTATTCCTAATATAAACTACTTTCTAAAAATCTACGAAATTTTTATGATTTTTCTTTTTCTTATTTATTATTATTTTTGGTATTTTCATTATTTGTTAATTTTTATTATCTTTTTATCTTTTATTAATTTTTTTGAATTAGGACCCTTTTTGTAAAAGTAAAAATTAGGACTTTAGAGAGGCAAAAATTAGGTGTCTATAGTTGCCCATCTTTGTGTTGAAGTTTGAGCAAAACTTTGCCACAAAGACAAAAGAGACACCGTTTTTGCCTCAGGACAATTCTATCCTAAGGAACGTTAAGTCACTTGGCAAGGGTTAGTTTGAAAGGAAGAATAACGAGGGATAATGTCTTTGTGGGTTGGCAAAAATCCCTTAAGAAGAATAATGAGAACTTGGTAGTGCCATGATGAGCTGACTAACCAAGGCGGTTAAAGCGCCCTTTAAGCTGGTTAAGACCTAAAGAATGAAGAAACTTAATCGTACCCTTAAAGAGCTAACTAACCAAGGCGGTCAAAGCGCCCTATGAGCTGGCTAAGACAAAAAAATATGAAAAAAACTTGGCCGTGCCCTTAATGAACTGACTAACCAAGGCGGTCAAAGCACCCTATGAGCTGGCTAAGACCTAAAGATATGAAGAAAACTTGGTCGTGCCTTTAATGAGCTGACTAACCAAGGCAGTCGAAGCACCCCATGAGCTGGCTAAGACCTAAAGATATGAAGAAAACTTAGTCGTGCCCTTAATGAGCTGACTAACTAAGGCGGTCGAAGCGCCTCATGAGCTGGCTAAAACCTAAAGATATGAAGAAAACTCGGTTGGGCTCCTAATGAGCTAACTAACCAAGGCAGTCGAAGCGCCCCATGAGCTGGCTAAAACCTAAAAATATGAAGAAAACTTGGTCGTGCCCTTAAAGAGCTGACTAACCAAGGCGGTCGAAATGCTCCTTGAGCAAACTAAGACAAAAAAATATAAAGAAAACTTAGTCGTGCCCTTAATGAGCTGACTAACCAAGGCAGTCGAAGCGCCCTATGAGCTGGCTAAGACCTAAAGATATGAAGAAAACTTGGTCGTGCCCTTAATGAGCGAACTAACCAAGGCGGTCGAAACGCCCTATGAGCTGGCTAAGACCTAAAGATATGAAGAAAACTTGGTCATACCCTTAATGAGCTGACTAACCAAGGCGATCGAAGTGCCCCATGAGCTAGCTAAGACCTAAAGATATGAAGAAAACATGGTCGCGCCCTTAATGAGCTGACTAACCAAGGCGGTCGAAGCGCCCCATGAGCTGGCTAAGACTTAAAGATACGAAGAAAACTTGGTCGTACCCTTAATGAGCTAACTAACCAAAGTAGTCGAAGTGCCCCATGAGCTGGCTAAGACCTAAATATATGAAGAAAACTTGGTCTTGCCCTTAATGAGCTGACTAACCAAGGCGGTCGAAGCGCCTCCTGAGCTGGCTAAGACCTAAAGATATGAAGAAAACTTGGTTGTGCTCTTAATGAGCTGACTAACCAAGGCGGTCGAAGCGCCCCGTGAGCTGGCTAAGACCTAAAGATATGATAGAAACTTGGTCGCGCCCTTGATGAGCTGACTAACCAAGGCAGTCAAAGCACCCCATGAGCTAGCTAAGACCTAAAGATATGAAGAAAACATGGTCAGGCCCTTAATGAGCTGACTAACCAAGGCGATTGAAGCACCCCACGAGTTAGCTAAGACCTAAAGATATGAAGAAAACTTGGTCGTACCCTTAATGAGCTGACTAACCAAGGCGATCGAAGCGCCCCACGAGCTGACTAAGACCTAAAGATATGAAGAAAACTTGGTCGCACCCTTAATGAGCTGACTAACCAAGACGGTCGAAGCGCCCCATGAGCTGGCTTAGACCTAAAGATATGAAGAAAACTTGGTCGTGCCCTTAATGAGATGATTAACCAAGGCGGTCGAAGCGCCCTATGAGCTGGCTAAGACTTAAAGATATGAAGAAAACTTTGTCACGCCTTTCATGATCTGACTAACCAAAGTAGTCGAAGTGCCCCATGAGCTGGCTAAGACCTAAAGATATGAAGAAAACTTGGTCGTGCCCTTAATGAGCTGACTAACCAAGGCGGTCGAAGCACCCCATGAGCTGGCTAAGACCTAAAGATATGAACAAAACTTGGTCGTGCCCTCAATGAGATGACTAACCAAGGCAGTCCAAGCGCCCCTTGAGCTGGCTAAGACTTAAAAATATGAAGAAAACTTGGTTGTGCCCATAATGAGCTAACTAACTGAGGCGGTCGAAGCTCCCCATGAGCTAGCTATGACCTAAAGAATGAAGAAAACTTGGTTGTGCCCTTAACGAGCTGACTAACCATGACGGTCAAAGCGCCCCATGAGCTAGCTAAGGCCTAAAGGTATGAAGAAAACTTGGTCGTGCCCTTAATGAGCTGACTAACCAAAGCGGTCGAAGTACCCCATGAGCTGGCTAAGACCTAAAGATATGATGAAAACTTGGTCGTATCCTTAATGAGATGACTAACCAAGGCGGTCGAATCACCCCATGAGCTGGCTAAGACCTAAAAATATGAAGAAAACTTGGTCGTGTCCTTAATGAGCTGACTAACCAAGGCAGTCGAAGCACCCCATGAGCTGGCTAAGACCTAAAGAATGAAGAAAACTTAGTCGTGCCCTTAATGAGCTGACTAACTAAGGCAATCGAAGTGCCCCATGAGCTAGCTAAAACCTAAAGAATGAGGAAAACTTGGTCGTACCCTTAATGAGCTGACTAACCAAGGCGGTCAAAGCGCCCCATGAGTTGGCTAAGACCTAAAGATATGAAGAAAACTTGGTCGTACCCTTAATGAGCTGACTAAAGAAGGCGGTCGAAGCGCCCCATGAGTTGGCTAAGACCTAAATTTATGAAGAAAACTTGGTCGTGCCTTTAATGAGCTGACTAACCAAGGCGGTCGAAGCGCCCGATGAGCTGGTTAAGACCTAAAAATATGAAGAGAACTTGGTCGTGCCCTTAATGAGCTGACTAACCAAGGCGGTCGAAGCACTCGATGAGCTGGCTAAGACCTAAAGAATAAAGAAAACTTGGTCGTGCCCTTAATGAGCTGACTAACCATGGTGGTTGAAGCGCCTCATAAAAACTTGGTACGCTGAAAAGGTGTTTAGAAATAATGAGCGCAATACCAGCAAGTATACTAGATCGTATCAAGTAGTATAATGTTGAAAATAAGTGTCGATCCCATGAGGAGTTAAGTAGAGTACTCAACTTGTGCTAGCTTTAGTTAATATTTAGGTAAATCAAGAATGGTTTTTTTTTTTTTTATACTAAAATTAAACTAATTTAATTCAATTACAATGAGATCAAAAGATGATTTGAAAAACTTATCAATGAAAAAGTGATGGGAAATCGAGATTCTACCCTGGAGATACTAATCAAGTTGCCATTGAGTTATATAGAATAATATATGTATGGTTATTTGATTAAGATTATAATTCCTTAAATTAAGGATTCGACCTCTAATATAATCACTCCGCTTCCGCTTTCTAATCAATAGTGGATTCTAGAGTATTATCATACATTTTCCAATGATATGATAATCTAATATCATCAACCCAATTATCCTAATTCCTTAGTAATTAATTAGTTTTAGATATTGCATTAATCTCCCAATAATCTCTGATTAAACAATTAGACACTGCTTCTGCATTTATCTGAATTCTTTAATCAAGAACTCCTAATGAGTTTACAAACACTCCCATGTTTATAACCTCTAACAATCATAACTTAGACAAGTCATAATTGAAATAGAAAGAGTTACAATCTGAAATAAGCCATATTTATATTACTCCTATAACATAATTACCACAATCATTTTAGCAATTTAGGGTTTATCTCATTCCCATCTAATAAATTAGTTAGCCATGGAATTCATAGCATCAACATAATTGTGTATGAAGGAATTCATGATTCAATATAATTACAATGGCAACACAATTCTCTATGATAAACAAGAAATGCGAACGATCTCACCGATTCCTTATATAGATGAAAATACTGGTTTGTGCGCACTTTTCTCAAGAAATTTGAAGAGCTAAACTCTCAATTGAAATCTAAGAAAACGTTTTTTAATCTTCCATTAATCTCACGATGTAATCTCTCCAATTATATTAAACCCTAACTTCTCAGTATCCAAGCAAAGTAATTAAAGGAAAAGTATCAAAAATCAAAACTCTCTCTTTTTCTCTCTCCTCTTTTCTATATATATATACCCACAAAAAATACAATAAAAATTCTTTCTTTTCGTGCACCTTAGGTGTACCACGGCCGTAGTTCAAGGTCATAAGCTCCACTGATCGTCTCATTTCCACTACGATTCATCAGTTGTTTAGCCACAGTCGTGGATCCTCCCTTGCTTGCAGAAAGTCCTCATTCCTTTAAGTTATCATGCTCCAAATGCAGTCTTTCTTGCTCCTTTTCTCCCATTTGTACTGAATTGAACCTGAGGCAAATATATTAACTAGTTAAGTGTCAATTCTTTCAATTAAGCACATAAATCTTTAGGATATTGCTGAATTGCCACTAATAAAACAAGGGTTAAATTAGCTTTATCATTTGAAGCGCCCCATGAGTTGGCTAAGACCTAAAGATATGAAGAAAACTTGGTCATGCCCTTAATGAGCTGACTAACCAAGGTGGTCGAAGCGCCCCATAAGCTGGCTAAGACCTAAAAATATGAAGAAAACTTGGTTATGCCCTTAATGAGCTGACTAACCAAGGCGGTCGAAGCGCCCCATGAGCTGGCTAAGACCTAAAGAATGAAGAAAACTTGGTCGTGCTCTTAATGAGCTGACTAACCAAGGCGGTTAAAGCGCCTCATGAGCTGGCTAAGACCTAAAAATATGAAGAAAACTTGGTCGTGCCCTTAATGAGCTGACTAACCAAGGCGGTCAAAGTGCCTCTTGAGCTGGCTAAGACCTAAAAATATGAAGAAAACTTGGTTGTACCCTTAATGAGCTGACTAACTAAGGCGGTCAAAGCGCCCCTTGAGCTGGCTAAGACCTAAAAATGAAGAAAACTTTGAATCGGGATAGAGCTCCATGAGCTTGCTAAATCCTTAGGAGATTATAAATTGAGACTGTTTTAGGAGTTAGCCAGAAGCTTAAGAAGTTTTAGATTGGGACTACGCTTTATGAGCTAGCTAGATCCCTAAATGAAAATATGAATCTAGATAGCGCTCCATAAGCTGACTGAAGCGCTAAAGAAGATATAGATACGAACAATGCACTATGAGCTGGCTATATCCTTGAGAAAATGGATAAAGGGTAAGCACCCTTCGGACTCACTTAAGCTCTATTGAGAGCTAAAAGTAAACTGAGGAATATAGCTAACTTGGAAAAAAAAAACTGTTGATTTGAGAAATTTACAAACGTAGAATTTGGTGAAAACTGTTTATAACATGAATTGAAAATTTGGCTACTATAGATGAAATAGACTGGAAAATGAATGGAAAAACTTGTAACAAGCCTTTTCTCTCTCTACTTTTCATGTCTTTTCATTTTCTTTTTTCGTTCTTTTTCCTTGAAAGTTTGCTAACGGATACAAATTCCTATTTAAAAGGCAAATGTTATAATTATGTAGGGTATCTCATATTCACCCTAGTTTGTAACCTAGACAATGAGGTTCTTAGATAGGCCTTAAACATTCATTTTGTAAGGAAAAGGTAACTTACGATTAGTTTAGTCGAAGAGGACTTCCTTACACACTCTCGGTCTGGATTTCACTCTTGATTACTATTCTAGAAATTATAATCCAATTTGTAAATGATACGTTCTGATCGATCTGTTAGGTCTTTTTGGGTTTAGTATTGTAAATTGGGCTTTTGGTCAAATGGTTTCAAAAGAAGTTAATTAAGAGGGCCTATTTTGAAAGAAGTGCTTTTGTCCAACCCGAGGGTACAAGTCAAGAACCCTTAGGAATGAACTAGATGTGCATTTGCCCCAGTTTCAAAAATAATTTTTATCTTAGATAAATTATTCTTCAAAATTGGAAAAGCTTTGAGTAGGGAGGTAATGTGGGTGGGAAGGTCTTGTGTTTGTGAATCAAGTGGATAGAAAGGGTTTTTGGAGTGTGATTTTGAGCTGAATATGGAGTTTTTGATTTGTTGTTGAGAACATGATTCTAAATGAATATGAGGTTTTGTGTTTTTGGTTGGGAATGCGATTCAAGGCCTTGTGTTTTTAGAGCAACTTGGGCCTTCTTTGATTAGGGATTTTCTCAAGCTCGATGTTTGGGTATTTCTTCATTTTTCTTTTTCCTTTTTTTTTTCTCTTTTTTTTTTCTTTTTTCATTTCATTTCATTTCTTTCTTTTCTCTCCCCAAAAATAACTATCTTTTTTGTCAAGTTTTTGTCTTTAGATGAATTAAGGCCCTAAATTTATAGGTTCAGGTTCAGAGTGCATTGGCTTAGGTAAGGTATGTGTAGCCTTTAGGGTATTTGGAAAAATGTTAGCTCTTCTTCAAAGAAAACAATTTATCGAAAACAAAAATTATCCTTGAATTGTTGTTACTGAGGTAAGTACAAATTAGTTTTATCCTTCTCTCCTAATCAATGACCCTAACCTCTGAATTGCCCTACTGTGGGGGTAGTTCTTGACAGGGTTTACAATTGAAATGAACTCCAGATCAGTCCAATGGGGTTATCAAAGGATAATTATGTTTAGGATTTGAAAATAAATGCCTAACTTCATTTTGGTCTGCATATCAAATTCAAAATGGGCCTCCTTTAAGGAATGAGTCCAAAATATCCTCACCATGATGTCTCTTAACTCTCAAAGTGTTTAAGGGTTAGTGTATAGGATATAGTTCGCCTCTTTTCATTCAAAACTTTTTTAAAAATGAGTTACCAATTCCTTACATAGGGATGGATCAACCTTAAGGTGATGATAGACCTTACTCACGAATTCCTTAGAACATGCCCTAGTTGTGCAATTTCAAAGACTAAATGCCCCATGCCCTAGACTTATAGGTCTTAACGCCCTTGAGCTTCCATATCTGATTTTGGGTTAGGTTTTTTTAGAGTTCGAATGGGTTGGAACTGACAAATTTTGCAGTGGAATGGACTAATGAATTGCCCTTTTTGTTTGTACTAGGGATTAAGCTTAGGATAATGTTTCACGGCTTTGTGTTTTGACTCGGTTCATGGTTGGATTCTTCAACTATCTTGATGGGCTAGGGCTTGGGTTTGGTTGGTTATTTTCTTGGGCCAAGCGGGTCTGTTTAGGTTATCTACCTTAATAGGCCAAGTAATTGTGTTTGTCCCGAACCTTATAAGGAATTGTAACCGTTAGCAAATTTCTTTCTTTTTCTTTTCTTTCCTTTCCTTCTTTTTTCTTTCTTTTTTTTTTTTTTTGAAAGAGAGAGAGGAAAAGTTAGGGCTTTTGTGTTATAAAGACCGAGTGATGGAATTGTGAATGGATGATTATGAAAGATTGGTTTCATGGAAATATATACAAGCCGAGAACAACATTATTGAGAGTCTATTTACAAATGAGGAATTCTGAAGAA
This sequence comes from Lumnitzera littorea, assembly GCA_024138015.1. Lineage (NCBI taxonomy): Eukaryota > Viridiplantae > Streptophyta > Magnoliopsida > Myrtales > Combretaceae > Lumnitzera > Lumnitzera littorea. Next base: position 64,396,143 of record JAMXBB010000002.1, read on the forward strand.
TAAAAGACTAAACAAAGAAAATATCTAAATTTTATTTATTCTAAATGGAGAAGGCTATTTGCAAAATGTTGAATTTACCTAAAAGAATGAATATTTCTGGTGAATAGAATACTAGACACTATTATTTTACAAGTTGGATTCTTTTCGTTTGGCTTCTTTTTTTATTTTTATGTTTTGTTTTTTATTTACTCCATGAGGGTTAGGCTCAGCTGATGTAGGCCCAAACAAAAAGTGATAGATTCGGGCTCCCATAGATGTACGAAGGCCCATACTAGAGTGATGTAAATAGGGATCTTCTGTAGAGAGAGGACGGGCCCAATCTTATTTTTAATAAACCCCTGTTTATCTGGGCTGAAGATTCGAATATACGTTTGAAGTGGTTTTTGAGGCCAATGCGGTAGGTGGACATAAATGTCTTTAAAAGACCCTTGACTTGGTCCAACCATGACTTATTAAAAATCAAAATCAAAATCAAAATCAAAATTACAATTACAATGTATTCTAAACTTTTCGTGAAATTATTACAAATTATTTACAATGGAAGATTACAATTGTTGTCACAACTTCACAACTACCTTTATCAATTTAGGTTTGCCACATCATAGATTCTTGTGAATTTTCTTTTTTTAAAAAAAAGTTTTCATGAAATACAAAGGGTAGGTTTTAAAGGTTTTCAAGTTCTGCAACCACTACGTTTTTTCAAAGCAACGATTCTATGGTTGCATTTGAACTTGAGTGGGGTAGCTTGATTGGCCCCGAAAGGTGGTTGCCCCACAACATCCGAAGCTTACACAATGGCCCCCCTCTTAAGGTCCTAAGATGGCCTGATTCTGACTGTGTCTACTATGCATTTATGATGTAGAAAACAAAGTAAAAGTAAAACCCCCCAAAATTCCCCCTTAAATAAACTGCAATAACAAAAAAAAATGTTAGTAAAAAAAAAAAACAAATAAATAAAATAAACAAATACATCAAATAACATACCTAAGTTCTTTTTTTTTATTTTTTATTATTTCATCTTTTTATTTTTTTTTAAGAGAAATAATCCTATTTTCGGCAACTTATAGTGGCTAACCCTCTAGCAGTCCCAACTGTCGAGTTTGATTTTTCGGTTTTCTATTTATAATATTAATTTCTCATTTTCCGATTAATATTAAACCCTAACCCATTTAATATTAATCCTCGACTAAAGAAATTGAGAAATTCTGGTTTCTTATTAAAAATAATATTTTGGAGTTGCCACCCGACTAAAGTCAGGAAAAGAAAAAGAAACCGTAATCAATTGGGTGGATTGATTACGATTTGGCTACCGGTCTTTGATTTCAATTTTAATAAAGAACCAGAGGGTTCCGAATTCGGGGGCTAACCTATTAAACCCTAACGGGTACCACTATTTATTTACCGAAATTAAGATCATTTTTCTAATTGTAATATTTTAAAAATAAATAAAAATCAAAAGAAAAAAAATAGAACCTAAGTTTCTATAGATTTTATCGTCGCCCTACAGGTGCCTACGTACCCGCTAGCTGAGATCAGACGATCGTAGTTTTTTCCGAAAAATTTAGTGTGTTGATTTATTTTAATTTTGAAAACCGTCCAAGTTTACGTTTTAATTTATTCGATTTATTTAAAAAAAATCTAAAGGGTCCTAACTTTAGACATGATTAAAAGACTCTCTAAAATACCCTAAAAATTTTATTGATTTTTATTAATTTATATTTCTAAAAAAAAAAATTTGATTTTGTAAGTGAGAAATCTAAAACAAAAAATAGTCGTAAAAAATTCCTAGACTAATATATACATATATATATATATATCCATACTTATACTTTTACTATTAATAACTATTTATAAAATCATATACTACTAAAAACTCCTAAAACTAACATATCCACGTATATCTATACTATATCAATAATAATAATAAAACCATAATCAATAAGATAAAGAAATCGTAACATAAAGAAGAAAAAGTTTTTAACCGAATGAATGAAAAAAAAAAAAAATTAACTGAACCTAATTGTGAAAGCTAATTTGTGCGACAACAGCTAGGTTGTACGCATGCTGATCGGCACGTCTGATTGTCGTCAGGAGGGCGATTGCGGTTTAGTGTGCGTGAAGGGGGTGTTGGTTGCTGACCGTGGCTGTCCTTGTCTGTGCAACAAGGCTGTCCATGAATTGGAGCTTGGTGTGGAAGGGACAGTGAGGCGAAGATGATTAACGACGAAGCGCGGCGATCGTCGAGGATGGCATTGTGTTCAGGTACTTAGCATGGTGGAGTGGATGTGTTGATGGGGTGATCGCTGATTGGAATTGGCTTGCTGTTGTCGTCTGTGTGCAGTAACGTGGCATCACCGTTGATTGGAGTTGGCTTGCTGTTGTTGTCCGTAGGCAGTAACGTGGTATGACCGTTGATTGGAGTTGGCTTGCTGTTGTTGTGTGGGCTGTTGTTCTGTTATTGTGTGGCTGTTGTTTTGCTGCTGTTCCACTGCTGTTCCGCTGCGACAGGAGACAGACAGACTACTGTTGCGCGTGGATTTGCCACAACAAGAGACGGACACACTCTACTACTGTGCGTGGAGTATTTCTAGTTCCTCCTGGAGCCTTTTTTCTGTTTTCGTTTCTATTTCTGTTCCAGTTTCAGTTTCAGTTTGTGGATTTACCGTGACAGGAGACAGATACACTTTGCTACTGTGCATGGAGTATTTTTAGTACCTACCGGAGCTTTTTTTCTGTTTCTGTTTCTGTTCCTGTTTTAGTTTCTACTGTTTCTTTTGCTACTGTTTTTCTCTTTTTGTTCCTGTTCCTATTTTTGTTTTGTTGCTGTTTCTATTTCTGTTTCTGCCGTTTCTTTTGTTGTTGTTTTTCTCTTTTTGTTGCTGTTTCTGTTTCTTCTTTTTTTTTTCCTGTTTTTGTTTCTATTTTGTTGCTGTTGCTGTTTCTGTTAGTGGGTCAGCAGGGAATGGGATTGTGGATGAAGTAGTTTTTTTTGGATTTTTTTTTTAAGCAGCCCCCCTTTGATTCCCGTTGTTATTTTTCTTTTATAGAGTCTAAATCAAATCTTATCATATCTCTTTTTGTTCCTGTTCCTATTTTTGTTTTGTTGCTGTTTCTATTTCTGTTTCTGCCGTTTCTTTTGTTGCTGTTTTTCTCTTTTTGTTGCTGTTTCTGTTTCTTCTTTTTTTTTTTTTTTTCCTGTTTTTGTTTCTGTTGCTATTTCTGTTAGTGGGTCAGCAGGGAATGGGATTATGGATGAAGTAGTTTTTTTTTTATTTTTTTTTTAAGCAGCCCCCCTTTGATTCCCGTTGTTATTTTTCTTTTATAGAGTCTAAATCAAATCTTATCATATCTATTGTATTTGATTAAACTAAATTCAAATTTTTTTTAAATCTGATTTAACTATAATCATATGATTTAATTAGATATGAAACTGATTTTCGTCTCGCTTCTACGAAGTCAGAAAAATAAAGACATAGGTACCTACTGAGACTCGAACCTGTAACCTCCAACTAAATCCATCCAAATACTCCACTATTTATCCGTTATGCTGTTGACCTATACCTTAATATTCATTACCATTAAATTATATTTAAACTATCTGAATCCCTAAAATAAAATTTTTAACTGTACTAAAACTAAAACTAATTATTCCTAATATAAACTACTTTCTAAAAATTTACGAAATTTTTATGATTTTTCCTTTTCTTATTTATTAATTTTTTTTTTAATTTTTTTGAATTAGGACCCTTTTTGTAAAAGTAAAAATTAGGACTTCAGAGAGGCAAAAATTAGGTGTCTACATAGGGTTTTCTCACTCAAAAACTCTAATTTTATTTTTTTACCAATTGAACTAGTTGGCAACTCCTTTTTTCTTAAAAAAAAAATTTTCCTTAATTTAATGTCAAGCAATTTATATTAAGCAGGTTAAGCTTAATATAGGTTAAATTAAGGAAACCAAAATGGGGCTCAGCAAAATTGATAACTCCACTAAGGATATTAGTAGGCTAGCCATGTGAAAATTAAAAAATTATTGATGGGCTCTTGTATTATTATTTTCTTTCTGTTTTATATTATAGTTGTATTAATTGTTTTTTAGCGATGCTGGCCCTAAGAAAAAGCATGGCCTAATGGGCCTTCATGGGGTTAGAGGGTTTTTATTTTTCAAGTAACCATTTGTGTGTTTAGATATAGTTGGACCTGAGCCACATTAGGAACTTAAGACAAGCCGCCATTGTGTAACCCTTAGGTTACTAGGGTCTTTACCCTCGGATGTAGCTTACTAGGCTTCTCTTCGGAAAGCCTTGAAGCTATAGAGCTTAGGACCTGTAAACCCCATCCTTTTGCATCATCCTTTTTGAAAAAGAGATAGTTATTCTTAAATTATAGGAAAAGCCTAATCAATCCGTGGTCAGCTCAATCTTATTCTTCAAAAAAAGGAAATTTTAAAGAGAAAACTAATAACCCTTATATATAAGTATTTGCAAACTTCATTTAAAAAAAAAAATCCTATTTTGAACCTACTTATATATAAGGGTGCTCCTTAACCGTGGATTCATTATACTTCCTATAATTTATTAATCACTAACCTTACTGCATTGCATATGTGTGTAACATATTGCATTTTTATATGTTAGATTATGCACATTTCTTTGTGAATATTTTATTTCCTTATGTTATATATTTTTTTTTAGTTAGTGAAAGGCTACGTAATTTCTAAAAAAATCTTTGAAAATGCTACAAAATTATTAACATCATATCTAACTTTATTTTAAAATTAGTGGCCTTGTTGTAAATAATCATTGCCTTTTATTTCGTTTATATTTTTTGTGTGTACTATAGATATGGAGAGTTGAGGAAGTGTCAGTCAAGAGCCCATCCATAAAGTTTAGTTGGATAAGTACTCTTTCTCTGAGGCCGTCCTGAGTGATTGGTTGAACCAGTTTCCTCCTGCCAAGCAAGATCACATTCGCAAGAAGATTGGGCTAGTCATATCCCTTATGCGAGTTTAGCTCTACTGGCCTCTAATTTAGGCCCTTATCCATTACTGAGATCCAGAATTTGCAGCTTTCAACTTCGGCCTATACGTATTGACACTTACTATAGAAGAGCACTCACAGCTACTCAGTACCCCGCAACTCATAGTAGTCATAGATATCCCTGATCTCAAAGTCCAGCCTGAGAAAGCTTTCATGACATTGTTGGGAGCCAAGAAGTCAGCCTTAATGCCATTCTTGTCTTCAGAAGGTCAAAAATGTCTCAGCATCCTAAGATTAGTAGAGTGGTTTTCAAGCCCAAATGCTTATTAGAGATATTGCTAAATCTTTTGTAAAGGATATGAATCGTAAGCCGAAAACAGAGTCAATGCATTTATTGTAGCAGTGTTTGGAACAGTGCTATTTCCTTTCAAATATGGTCAAGTCCATTATAGAGTTTCCGAGCCAATAACTCAATTCCTAGTCGGTAAATCCTATATACCGGCGTTATTAGTAGAACAGTTTAGGGCCTTCACCTACCTGAAGAAGCAAGGTCATAGTTATTTCATAGCTAACCTTATAATCCTTGTTGTGTGATTTCTCAGTCATATACAAGGGTATGGAGGGAATCTTCTCAAAGAGTCCTTAACCGAAAATATGAATCTGATTGATGACTTTGCCTGCCACCTCAAGGTACCAGATGAAGCTCAATTTAATGGATGGGTGTCAATTATCTGCAAAATGCAGCCAGTAGACTTTATGTGGACAACTAGATGGCGCTACGATACTTAAGCGGACTTGGGGTACGCCAACTATGTAGGAGTCCCCCTTATCGGTATTATTAGCTATATAGGATATTTCCTAGCTTGTATCACTAGATAGCTGGGTCCACTTCAAAAGATATCCTACCAAGACTCCTTGGACATCATCATGATAAATTATCAAGATCCTTGTCTCCCGACGGCTACTTTAATTCAATGACTAGTAGAACTCGTAAAGCTGTGGGAACGGAGAGAAGTAAAAAAGATAGTCAATGTGGGAACTATAAGGGGTAAAGTTGGAGAATACTGAGCCACCAAGTGGTTCATTTACGACCAGTTAGAGAAGACTAGAAAGATACGATATGAAGCTCTGGACATATTCAGATACAAGCCAGAATCAACACGTCCTTCACCCGCTACGTAGGCCTATCGATATACCATATGGGCCAGAGTTAAAGCCTAGTTCCAAGAAAGTAAGAGAATCGTTGAAGAGTTAAAGTTAGAAAATGAGTGACTGTTGGAGGAAAATCGATTCTTGAGGAGCAAGATCTGAGAAAGGGATGTTGTGGTCTGAAGACTTATGAGGGAAGTTGATGAAGCTTGTCTTAGCTAGATTCGTCGACTCTTGTAGATATAGAATTTTAATTTTTAGGAAGATTAGTTAAGAGTTTTTCTTCTCTTTTCTTTTAGTTCGTTACATAGGTTAGATTTTATGATTAATAAATTTGCAACTTTAGTAAATAAAATTTTCATTAATTGTGCAGTCTCTTACTTGTTCATTTATTGGTTTTAGTTGACTTTTTTTTTTTTAAAAAAAAAGAAAATTTGAAAAAAAAAGAGGCAAACGACAAAACAATAAAAAGTCACAAAAACACAAAAAAAAAAAGGAAGCAAAAAAAAATCCTTAATTCACCAAAAAGTCTAAAACTTAGGTTTTCGTGTAAGATTTTGAATATAGTATCCAAACGACTAAATTTAACTAGAAGCTCGATATTCACTCGTTCTAAAGCTAGGATGTTAACTCAAGGTACTAGAAATATCAATCAAACTGAACCCGACCTAAGAGTAGAAACTCTAGAAGAAAACATGAATAAGATGACCGAATAGATTCAGGCTCTCACTTAAGATATTAGGATTCTTAATAATAGATAAGGATCTCAAGTCAACCCAAATCGAAATGCAAAAACAACCCTTCCCCTTGAATTAGAAGATGAAGAATCGGTCCTTAATGCTAAAGTATGGAGAAAAGAAATTGAGGAGAAACATCAGGAGATGGAAAGAAAGTTTATGCAAAAGTTAACCAAGAAAATGAAAACCCTAGAGATGGTTAACGGGTTTAAACAAATGGGAATGATCAACTTGCCGATATATGAAGACAATGACTTCCCAAAAAGATTTAAAGTGCCCGAATTCGAGAAATATGATGGGACTGGTTGCTCGATGCTCCACATGAGGTTGTACATTAGAAAAATGGGGAAATATACGAAGTATGACAAGGTGATAGTCTAGACTTTTCAAGACAGCTTGATTGGGCCTACCTTAACTTAGTGCACCCAATTGGATTTAAATGAGATTGATACCTAGGATAAGTTAGCACGAGCTTTCTACAATTAGTATAAGTTCAACATCGAAGTAGCCCTATTCATGTGGGATTTGAATCATCTACAAAAGAAGGCTAATGAAAACTTTAAAGAGTATGCTTAGAGATGAAGGGGCATGGTAGCTAGGGTGACTCCACCCTTGACAAAAAAGGATCTAACTTTTGCCTTATCAACACTCTTGGGAGCCCCTATTACTAACATCTAGTCGGGCACCCTACCTCCAACTTTGCAGAAATTATGACCTCAAGGTGCTAAATTGAGAAAGCTATTGCTACTGGAAGGCTTCTTAATCTTGAAGTAGCTGAGAAGAAGCCACCTCCCCCAAGATTTTCTAACAAAGCCAAAGAAGCCATCGTAAGTGTTGTTAATAACAGTAACCTTGTCAGACCCATAGCCCTAGTAGCCATAACTGGAGGATCTAATCCCCTGCTGAATCCGAGTCAAAACAACCACCCACAAAGAAGACAGTTTACTCATATTCCCATTCTTCTAAGCCAAGTTCTTATACAATTAAGGAAGGAGAATCTTTTGACATTTGAAATACCAAGGGAAGGATAAAGATTAAGGGATTAAAACTCAAAGCTTCGATGTAATTATCATCTGGGGTAAGTGGGGCATTATATAGATCAATGTTGGAGACTCAGACATAAGATCTAAAATCTTATTGATGCTAAATTGGTTCAATTGGATTTCATCCAGACTCCTACTCCTAACATGGGTAGTAACCCTCTGCTGAATCATGGAAATTCAATCAATATGATCATTGCTAGAGCTTTTGAACCAGAGATTGATCTAAATAGTCTCCCCATCACTATTGAGGAGATAACTTGGAATCTAAGGCTAGCTGGGTATTTGTAGAATATGAATCTCAAAGATAGAACCCAAACTGGACTAGCAATATATCAACTGTTGAAGGATAGGAAGATAAAGAAAGCTGATATCATGGCTATGACGATTCCAAAACTATGAAAGAGAAGTACTCAAAAGGAGCTTAGAAAAAGATATGAAGCTGGCGATCTGGCGGTTGACACCCTAAGAAAACCGTCAGGGAAGTTTGAGTATTTAGTAGATTACGCCGATTCACCTGTTATATATGCTAATGCACCACCCATTGGATGAGGTCCAAAATTTGAGGAAGAAGATAGACTTATTTTAGAAACCAAGAATGCGGTTGAGATGGTTAGAATGATTGGAGATGGACCCAAGCCGTTGGTTTTTGAGTATAATGAGAAGATTAAGAAGGTTGAAGAATTGGGAAAGCCCAAGAAGATTGCTTTCAATGTCCCAATAGCACTAGAAAATTACAAAGCAAAACCTCTAGATTACCAAGCATTGAATTAGATAGCTAAGGCCTCAACACCCATGGTCGGTGGGCTTACATGCTTAGGACGAGTTTATGATCATAATGAGGAAGCCAAAAGGAAGATTGTTGTGGAAGAGGCTTCTCGAAAGATTTTTGAAGATACGGATGATAAAGATTAGAATTTTGTCAAGAAGATAGTAAAAGCCACTGAATACAAGATAATGGATCAATTAGCTAAAGTACCAGCCTAAATCTCCTTAATGGGCCTGTTATTGTCATCAGATACTCACCAGGATGCATTAATCAAAATTGTGAAGGATCTTAAAGTACCTGAAGAGATTTCTACTGAGAAGCTGTGATTGGTAGTGAACTTGATATTTGCGATGGATCAGATTTCATTCTCACCAGATGAGCTAGGTAAAGAAGGAGACCAGTACATGAAGCCCCTATTCATAGTGGTTAAGTGTGTAGGGAAAGTGGTTGCTCGAGTTCTAATAGATAATGGGTCTTCATTGAATGTGTGTGTAAACCCTACTTTTAGTGGGCCTACGATTTGACTAAGAGTGCTTTCCGAATGTTCCTAAGGACCAACGAAATTAAGAACTTAAGTTTATTTAAAAACAAATTAAATTTTTCTAATTCAAAAACTAATTATCAATAAAATCTGAGCTTAAAGAACTACGAGCTCTAAAGTCACTTAAGACCTTAAACCCTAAAAGAATTAAGGACTTTTACCCTAAGTGACTAATCGATAATTTAACTTGAATAATTTCATTCAACTTTAGAAAATTTCACAATTTTATAAGAATCGAATCATAAATTACAAAACAATGCAAGATAAAAATCCTAAAACAATTTCCTATAAGACCATGCTCTTATCTACATGTCTAAGCCTTACATATAAATAAGTAGACCAACTAATCACCTTAGATGACTTATCAATTGAAAGTTGGAATCATTTATCAATTGATAACTTATCAAAATCTAGTGATAAGACACTTTCCTTATCACTCCTTCACTTATACTACATATGAGCAAATTTTCACCAGATTTCATATGCTTAACTTCATTAAATGAGACAAGACAATTTCATGACCCCAAAGGACACTCCATGGCCGATTTGAATAAGAAGAAGAGGGGGGCCATGCTCTTGTCTTTCACCCATCAATCACTCTCTCTTACACACTACTATTCACATCTTAATACTTACATCATCAATAGTTACAATTGTTAACTTTTGTATAAGCTACAAGACAACAATTTCAAGACATCTTAAACACACATTCCCTCCCATTCCCAACTGGCCACTCTTTCCTTCATTCCTCTCACTTTCAATTTCATTTTCACTTCCTCTTTCTCTCACTTGAAACAAACATAAAAGAGGAAATAACCTTACCCTACAAAATCCCTCATTTGGCCGCCACTTTCAAGCTCCACTCATGGCACTTTCATTTTCTTTTCTTGTGTCTTTTTCTTCCAATATCTAAGCTTCTTTAGGACCCTTAAAACTTTCCACAAACCCCACTCCAAAAGATGAACCAACTCGGGTTTCCAAAAGGGTGCAAAAGAAGGAAGTAAGGTTAAGAGCTTAAGTGGAACCTTTATACACAACCACCATACCTTGCTTTAAGGACGAATAAGTGTTTCTTTTGATTAGTGGGTTAGTGTTCATGTTAGGAGACTTTGATTTCTTGAAGATATGAGTATGATTATAAGTTGTTATAACATCAAAGACCATCCTAAGAAACAAACTCATGAAACCCTTGCATGAAGTTAAAATATGAACATGTAAAGTTGGTGTTATGTAAAGATACTTGTTTAACCTTTTGAATGAAAGATTTTAAGTTGAGAAAATCTTGAAACAAGAACTTGAATGAAATATGAACATGCTGGACGTAAGGATTCAAAGATCATTTGGATGTTGATTTTATTTCCATTAAGTTAAACATGCTTAAATCTAGACTTAGGTTAAGAAAAAATCCATTACATGAAGTTTTATGAGGAAACCAACTTTGTATGACTTGAGCTATGATATGGAAGTTGTAATAAGTATAAGATCTTCTATTTTTTTTTTTTTGTGTAAAGCATGAGCTAAAGAATTATCCCACAAAAGAAAAGTTGAGTTAAGATTTGAATACAAGTAGTTTAAGTGCATAATCTAACACCTAAACTTAAGGAAATAATAAAACAAGTTGAAAAACCAAGTGAGAACCTCTTGGATTCATCACGACCAAATTTGGAACTAAAGTAAAAGCCATTTAAAAATATGATAAAACCAAGTGAACAAAGTAAAAAGATCAACCAAAGCAAGTATAGCAAGTATAGCAAGTATATAAAGTATAAAACTCTCAAAACAGGCCTAGAACTCTAAGTTATGCCTTCATTAAAATTCTGACCAACACTTTAAAATATTAAGAAAGGTTGTTTTGAAGCCCACAAGAAGTCCACTTAAGACTCCATAAGCCCAACAAAATGACTAACTTTAGTTTGAACCAAAAACAAGCCCATTTGATAACTTAAGCCTACTAAAAATCCCATGAAGTGGTTGTTAGTCTTAGGAGTATAAATCAAAGTTGTAAATCTAATCTCAAGGAGTATTTTGAGATTAGGATAAAATCTTAAGACTAAGCTCAAAAGATTTCTCAAGTTACCAAAAAGCCTATTTACCAAACAAGGCCCAAAAGCACTCCAAAACATGAGGATTGCTACTGTCCTGACCCATGGATAGATTTGTGTGCCTCATTTCGAAAATGTAACCTTACCACATTAAAGTACACTAAAAAACGATGAAGATTAACTATAAGATCATAAAAATCAGATTTAAAATGAAAAGGTTATACGCAATTGAACTTTTAAGTAAGAATCAGGAAGAGTTACGAAAACTAGTGAAGAGTATAACTTAAGGGATTTTAGCTTAGTATCCTAAGTTTATATTAATTCCCTATAGTATTATGATTTCGATGATCAAGGGACACTACATACAGAGACGATTTGCCCCCGAATTACTTTGACTAATTGCATGGCAGAGTGAGTAAATTCCCGATGACTCTTTACTTGATTTTGCTTGTAGAATAGATGCACCTAAACTTATATATATAAATTTGGATGCTTGTGGGATATAAGAAATGCATGTGTATGAATTTGTGGATGAATGCGATGGCTTATTAATTATATAATAATGGGAATTGTTTGTAATAATTTATATGTGCAATTGTATGGAATGAAATTGTTTGATCACCTTGAAAATCGAGTTAATCACTTATACGATTAAGAAATTAAAAGGAATCATGCATTTCCCATATTGCATACGGATAACACCGACTGCCACTTCACGCAGAAGATGGGAAGGGACTCATAGGAGGATGAGCCTCATACAGGATTGGGTACTAGCTATGTTATCATTTATATTGAGTCTTTGTCCTAAGCTAATGGGCTTACTAGGTGCTAAGAAACGCCAACTGTTGACGAGGGGCCACGTCTTATAGCTTTCACTTAAGTTATGTGTTTGTGGATTGTAGATGCCACCACACCAGTAGACTTGAGACTTTAAAAGTATGATTTGTTATTCAGTAAAGAAAGTATATACAAATATAAATATATATTTACAGTTTTGTTTTTGGCTTAAGCATAATAGTGTACATGAAATAAAACCCAAGGTGGTTTGGGTTAGTTAATTATCTCCAAAACCCAACTATAGGGTACATAATTCTGAGTCGTATGCAATTCCTAAGTCACTACATGCGTTGCTTAGCATATTGATTGTTCACGCATTTATATGATTATGCATTTAATAAATTTCTACCATGTGGTACTGATGAGGGTATTTATCTCACTAAGCTTAAGCTTACACCCTAATAAATTTCTTTTGATACAAGAAAATCTCTTCGCTAATCCGGGCCGAGGCATGCCCATGGTAAGTCTTGTGTAGGGATAGGTTGGACCAATCAGAGAGCAAAGAGGACATTTTATAATAGATTTGTAGATAACTAGTTACTTTTACATTTTTGTTTATAACATAGATTAAAATTTCCAATGTAGTTCCCTTATGAACTGCATTTGTTTGTAATATTTTTTTGGTGTGAGTCTTACAAGTCCACACGTCTAGTTAATTTATACCATAGAAGTAATTTTAGTTAAATTACTCTATATCATTTATCTATGGGCCTAGTAGTAACATATAGTGGAAGGAGCCTTGTATGTCATATGAAAGGCTTGCGATCAGCAAGAGGGTTGATAGTAGACCTTTATATGGTACACGATGACCTACCATGACAATGATACTATAGGGTCATGATAGTGTGTCCCTTGGCGACACTAAATTTACTCAAAGTCAATGCAATTGACATAAAGCCCAGCTCAATTTCAGTAAGGGCTTTTGATGGGTCAAAAAGGCAGATAATTGGAGAAATAGGGTTACAAGTCGAGATCGGTCTAGAAATGTTTACTATTCCTTTTCAAGTTTTGGATATACCGTGAACTTTCAACCTTCTATTAAGGAGATCGTGGATTCATTTGGTAGGGGCAATTCCATTTAGTCTACATTAAAAAGCGAAATTCATAGCTAACGAGCAGTTGGTTACTATTCTCGGAGAGCAAGACTACGAGATTTACAAAGAAACAACTATTTCCTATGTCGGGACTGAAGAATTGGAAGAGCCAGGGTTACAGATTTTTGACGAAGTTAGTGTGATCAAAGAAGCAAGACAGGGGGCATAGGGTCATTTGAAACAACCTAAGCAACAGGTTAGAACGTTTAGGCTTAGGTATGAGTCGACTGAAGAGGAGATTCAAGAAATGAAGGCTAAAACTAGAAGCAAGAGAGGAGATCTATTGTACCATGCTCACATAGACTTTCTAGACATCCACCAAACATTCCCTATACCCGCTAGTGTTCGAAAACCCGAAGTAGCCAGTCTATCCAAAGCCTTGACTCAGTAATAGCATTAGCCCAGACAAGAAGGAAGATATTGGAGTAGCAATTTCCCTATGCAACTGGTTTTTCGTTCCCGTTAATAGGTTTCTTTAGAAATGCAAAATTAGATTAATTAGGAACATTTGATTTTGATAATTAGTCTAATTAGTTAGGCCCTTTTTCTTTCAAGCAATTTGAATTCGCTCATTCAATAAAATTCATTCTTTTATTTCTTTCAATTCTTCTTTATTATTTATTCGTTGCCTTTTTTCATTTTTTCCTTCACTCTTTAGATCCAATAAAAATGATAAACATAATGGATATCTCGTACATGTAAACGATGACAGTACCAATATCACTTTCGGCCCTACTGGATCAGACATCGAAGATGATATTAAGACTCTAAACAAAGTTTAGGAGAGTTAGCGTTGATATGAACAGGGTAGAGTGATTATTGACGAACCAATGGATGAGATTAATTTGGGGACAGAAGAGAATCCATGAAACTTGAAAATTGGTGGTAATTTAACGGATAATAAAAAACAGGAGTTGTCACGATTGTTATTTGAATACTTGGACATATTCGCTTGGTTTTATGAAGATATGCCTAGGTTAGATTCATCTATTATAATTCACAAATTGCTAACCAAGGAGGAAATAAAACCAAAAAGACAAAAGATTAGGCAAGTTAGTGGATAACACAGCCGGGAACCATCTTTTCTCGTTTATGGATGGTTTCTCAAGGTATAATCAAATTAAAATGGTAGAAGAAAATAAATTCAAAACAATTTTAGTTACCACTTAGGGAACATTTTGTTATCGTGTAATGCCTTTCGGGTTAAAGAACGCTGGGATAACTTATCAACGTGCTATGGTTGCCTTGTTTCATGACATGATGCACCAAGAGATCGAGGTTTATGTAGATAATATGATAGCCAAATCCAAGGGGGAATGAAAATCATGTAGATATTTTATGAAAGTTATTTGAGCGATTGAGAAAGTTTCAACTAAAGCTGAACCCTGAAAAGTGCATCAGGGTCCTCTTGCACGGCTACTAGCACAAGGGTGTAGTTGAGGGGAAACTTAGGATTGAATCCATAGACAACTTCAAAAGGGGTCTACTTAGTGGTGTCATGTACTGTTTGGTTATAGGCAAAGTCAACCACTGATAAGCAGACGCTCCAATCAACCGAGTTCTTACCTACTATAGCTTGCAGTAATGATCCTAAAGTGCGATTAACTACCTCTATCTGGCCATCAGTTTGGGGATGTCATGAGGCACTGAAGAGTAATTTGGTTCCCAACCGATGCCATAGGGTTCTCTAGAAATGGCTCAAGAACTTTAGGTCTTTGTCAGAGACTACACTTCTTAAGACGTCATAAATCCGCACAATGTCCTATAAGAAAAGAGAAGCAATAGCTGAAGCATCATTAGTTTTGGTGTAGGACATGAAGAATGCCATCTTACTGAACCTATCCACAATGACCATTATAAAATCTTTGCCTTGGGTAGTTCATAGTAGTCCGAGGACAAAGTCAATGCTCAATTTAGTGTACGGCTGTAAATCCTACTATTAGCAGGCCTATGATTTGACTAAGAGTGCTTCCCGAATGTTTCCAAGGATCAACTAAACTAAGAACTCAAGTTTACAATTAGAAACGAACTTACTTTTCTAATTCAAAAGCCTATTATCGATAAAACCTGAACTTAAAAAATTGCGAACTCTAAAGTCACCCAAAAACCCTAAACCCTAAACCCTAAAACAATTAAGGACTTTTAACCCTAAGCGATTAATAGATAATTTAATTTAAATAATTTCATTCAACTCTAGAAAATTTCATAATTTTATAAGAATCGAATCATAATCTACAAAACAATTCAAGAAGAAAATCCTAAAACAATTCCCTATAGGACAATGCCCTTATCTTCATGCCTAAGCTTTATGTATAAATAAGTAGACCAACAAATCACCCTAAATGACTTATTAATTGAAAGTTGGAATCATTTATCAATTAATAATTTATCCAAAATCTAGTGATAGGACACTTTCCTTATCACCACTTCACTTATACTACATATGAACAAATTATCACAAGATTTCACATGCTTAACTTTAATAAATGAGACAAGACAATTCCATGCCCAAAAAGGACACCCAATGGCCGATTTATACAAGCTTTAGGGGGGCTATTCTGTCACGACCCGAGGGGGCTAGTCGTGGCAGTCACCGTATAACATATAAAGGATTGTAAATTGAATTCCTTTACAATCAACGACCCTTTATACGATATACAAGGCCATAGCTACAAAGTTGCACAAGCATAAGTAATATTATTTTATGATAACAATAATAAGATATAGAAACATAACGCGCAATCTAATTATATAAAAATTTACAGATATAAAGCCTTTAGAACTTTTAACTCAAACTAATATCATTTTATCACACATTCAGATCTATAATCTAGATAAACAATCATGTGAACACTCCAAACATGTCCTACTCCCACATCGACCCCTAGATGAACTACTAACCTTGAGCATGCGACGGCCCAACTCCACAAATAACTCAGTATGTGAGAGAGGACTATAAGGGTATAAGCTAACTAGCTTAGTGAGATAATCTCCTCAACCATACAGCAATCAAGTTATACAATAATTAAGTTCAATCAAATGAATGCATGTCAATCAATATGCCAAACAAATACATGCAAGTGACCAGGTATTACATGTAACTCAGATTTAATGCCCTCCAAAGTCAGGGTTGGAGATACATCGACACAGTCAGATCCGGGTATCATACTAGAACTTATCTCATAACAAAACTTCGCGTTTCATTTTTAAAATATAATGGTATATCCATTATCAATTTTATCAAAAACGAGTTCTACATATGATTGTGAGTAAGTTCATACAGCACTTATTTATCAGTGATCATTCAAAGTCACAAATAATCAATTCCTAGTGAATTTACTATGCAACAATCAATACATTATTGTAATTTAAAGTAAATTCACCGTTAACAACCAATTATTATACACAAGCATAACCCAACCCCATACAACATTCAATTATTGATCATAACTTATATTCACTAACTACAAACACAAATAAGTATAAAATCATTAGAAAAACTCACTTAGCCATAGTTGACTCAAAGGTCGTAATAATCTGGTGGCAGCTCAAGGTCAAGGTCATGATCACATGAGAATAAAGAATATGAAAATTTATAAGTTTGAGAATTTAAAGTTAAACTAGCATTGTAATTTGTAAGGTTTACTTCATCTAGTTACACGAAATTGTCGATTTGAGTTTTTTATCAAATCGCGTATAACTTTTTCATTTTAGCTCGAATCATTATAAACTTATAATCCATTTTGATCATTTTCGAGTTTATTTTCTCATAGTGAGGTCCATTTTAGACGTTGTGACTCGCAGTTTAAATTGTGATATAAAAGTATCACAAAATTTATTATTTTAATTTAAAAAATTATAAAATATTAATTTTAGTTTTTTCTTAATATATTTATGTTTTAATAATTATTTAAATCATATAATTGATAATTTTATTATTTTAAGCATCTTTTACCTTAGTTACTCATTTTTACTTATTTTTGAGATTTTAGACTTATTAAAATTATTATTATTATTATTATTACTATTATTTTTATTATTTATTATTTTCTTATTATTTATTTGTATTTTACGATACACACATATATATGTACTTATTACTATATTTGATTAATTTTTGTAATTTACTTAATTAGTAATTCCTAATTTACAGTAATATATATATACCTACTCCTTACATATTTATGAATTTATTTTATTTAGCAAATATTATTGTATCATATATACTACTTAATATACGATATACTATATATATACTATATATATACTATATGTTATACATATATTTACACCATATNTACCTAATAGTATATATATATATATATATACATGTCTACATACATATTTTTATACATACATATATATCTTAAGTTATCTACTCATGTATATGTACATATATAATGTAATGAATTATTTAGTAAAATATAACAAAAATACTTAGTATATACATGTACATACCATATAATATACATATGTATAACCAAAATAAATATACTTACCTTATTATATTTGTATAAATCTAAATTTTCCTTCTTCTTTTTCGCTTCCTCCTCCTTCTTCTTCTTCTTATTCTTCTCGGTTTGTTTTTGTTTTGCTCTTCTCTTTTTTTTTCTTTTTCAGTTTGGTTTTGTAGAGTTTTTTCTTCTAGATTTTCTTTTCCCTTTTTGTTCCATTGTATGCAGCAATTTTAAGGAGAAAAGAAATAAAATAAAATAATAACCTAATCTCTACATTTATGAGGATAAGACAATGTAATCATATCTAATTTTTTCTTTTTTTTATAAAATCAACACATGGCAATTGAAATGCCATCATGTGGGTTGCTAACTTTTGATTTTTTTTCTTTTGATTTTCAGGATGTGGCAGCAAGGAAAAGAGAAGAAAAGAAAGAAAGAAAAAGGAAGAAAATAGAAATTAAAAATAAATATATGTAATTTTTCTAAACCTAAAAATCATAAAAATAATCATCATAAATTAATTTTGCAATTTTGTAAAAATTTATCAATTTAATTAGTACCCGTTACAATTATAATTTTTACAAGTTATTGTAACAATTTCGTTAAAAATTTTACGCAATTACGCGATTTAGTTAATAATTGCAATCAACTACAATTATATCACTATTGAGTGATATTTAACTATTTTATAGGCTTAAAGTTATAATTTTAGGGTTTCGATCAAATTCGGATTCAATTTTGGGTTTTAGTACGCGATTTAGGGTTTCGATTAATTTCTAGGATTTTTATTATCGGTGTTATATTTGATTTATTAAGTTTCATAATTTTTCATTGTTACTAGCCTTATCGACTCATTATATAGTTTAGGATACTTGAACTTAAATTAGAGTTCAGACTATCGATTTTCTAAGGTTTATAGATACTCTTATCTTTCATCCATCAATCACTTTATCTTACACTCCACTATTCACCCCTTAATGCTTATATCATCAATAATTGTAATTGTTGACTTTGTGTATGCTACAAGACAACAAAATTAAGCTTCTTAAACACACAATCACCCCCATTCCCAACCGGCCGCTCTTTCATTATTTTCTCTCACTTTCAATTTCATTTTCACTTCCTTTTTCTCTTAGTTAAAACCAACCCAAAAGTGGAAACACAAATACCCTACAAATCCTTCACTTTGCCGCCACTTTCAAGCATACACACACTCACAGCACACTCAACTTCTTCTTATGTCTTTCTTTTCCAACATTCAAAGCTTCTTTAGGACCTTTAGAACACTCCCCAAACTCCACTTCAAAGGACCACAACTCGAGTTTCAAAAAAGGTGCAAGAAGGAGGAAGTAATATAAAGAGCATGAGTGGAACCTTAGTACACAACCACCATACTTTTACTTTGTGGACAATTAAGTGTTTCTTTGTATTAGTAAGTTAGTATTTATATAGGAGACTATGATTTCTTGAAGATATGAGTATGTTCATACATTGGTAAAATATCTAAGACTATTCTAAGAAATAAACTCATGACACTTTTATATGAAAATTAAAGTATGAGCATGTAAAGTTAGTGTTTCGTAGAGATACTTGTTTAACACTTTGAATGAAAGATTTTGAGTTGAGAGAAACTTGAAATGAGAACTTGAATGGAAAAGAAACATGTTGGATGTGAGGATTCAAAGGTCATTTGGGTGTTGATTATACTTCTATTAAGTTAAACATGCTCAAATCTAGACTTAGATTAAGGAAAAATCCATCACATGAAGTTTTATGAGGAAACCAACTTTGTAAGACATGAATTATGGTATGAGAAGTATGATAAAAGTGAGATCCTCTATTTTCATGTAAAGTATGAGCCAAATAATCATTTCATGAAAAAGAAGTTAAGTTAAAATTTGAATACAAGTAGCTTAAGTTCATGATCTAATACCTAAACTTAAGGAAGTGAAAAAAACAAGTTGGAAAACCAAGCTGGAAGCCCTCATACTCAAACCAACCAGATCTGGAACATCCTTAAAAGACACTTAAAAATATGATAAAAGTAAGTAAACAAAGTGAGAAGACCAACTAAGGTAAGTTTGATAAGTATATTAAGCCTAAAACTCAAAACCAAGCTTAAAACTTTCAAAACAGGCCTCAAACGTCAAGTTAAACCACCCTTAAGTTTATGATCAGCAACTTGACACATCAATAAGAGTTGTTTTAAGACTCTCAAGAAGCCTACAAAACACTCCCTAGACCCAAGAAAGTAACCATATTTGAATTGAATAAAAAACAAGCCCATTTGACAACTTAAGCCCAAGAAGTGGTTGATAGCCTTAGGAGTGTAAATCAAAGTTGTAAATCTAATCTTAAGGAGTATTTTGAGCTTAGAATAAAATCTTAAGCCTAAGCCCAAAGGAATTCCCAAGTTACCAAAAAGCCCATTAACTAAACAAAGCCCAAAAGCACTCCAAACCATGAGGACTGCTACTGTTCTGACCTATGGATCAATCTAGTGCCTCATCTTGAAAATATAACCTTACCACGTTAAAGTACACTCGAAAACGATGAATATTGACTATAAGATCATAAAAATCGGATTTAAAACAAGAAAGTTATATGCGATTGAACTTTTAAGTAAAACCGGGAAAAATATGAAAACTAGTTAAGAGTATAACTTAAAGGGTTTTAGCTTAGTTTCCTAAGTTTTATTTCAATCCCTTATAGTATTATGGCTTCGATGACTAGGAGACCCCGCGTATGGAGACGACCTGCCCCCAGACTACTTTGACTGACCCGTATGGTGGAGTGAGTAAATTTCTGATGACTCTTTACTTGATTTTGCTTGTAAAATAGATGTACCTAAACTTATATATATAAATTTGGATGCTTATGGGATATGGGAAATGCATGTGTATGAATTTGTGAACTGAATACTATGGCTTATTAATTATATAATAATGGGAATTGTTATG
Organism: Lumnitzera littorea; assembly: GCA_024138015.1. Taxonomy (NCBI): domain Eukaryota; kingdom Viridiplantae; phylum Streptophyta; class Magnoliopsida; order Myrtales; family Combretaceae; genus Lumnitzera; species Lumnitzera littorea. Next base: position 64,416,745 of record JAMXBB010000002.1, read on the forward strand.
ATAATTTATACGTACGATTGTATGGAATGAAATTGTCTGATCACCTTGAAAAAAATTGGATTAACTACTTATACAACTAAGAGGTCAAATGAATCATGCATTCCCCATAATTGCATATGGATAACACCGATTGCTGCTTCGCATAGAAGATGAGAAGGGACTCACAAGAGGAAGGCCTCCTGCAGGATTAGGCACTAGCTATGTCAACATTTTATTGAGTTTCTGTCTTAAGCTGATAGGATTACTAAGCGCCAGGAGACGCCAACCATCGGTAAGGGGCCATGTCGGGTGGCTTCTACTTAAGGTGTGTCTTTATAGATTGCGGAGGCTACCATACCAGTAGACTTGAGATTTTGAAAATATAATTTGTTGTTCGGAAAGAAAGTATATTATATATAATCTATGTATATATATATGTATATGGTTTTGTTTTGACTTAAGCACAATAGTGCAAATGAATTAAAACATAAGGTATAAAACCCAGATTTTGGTTTGGGTAGGTTAATTATCTCCAAACCTTGACTACAAGGGGTGTAATTTTGAGTCGTATGCAATTCCTAGGCCATTGCATACGTTGTTAGGTATACTGATTGTTCATGCATTCATATAATTGTGCATCTAATAAATTTCTATCATGCGGTATTGATGAGGGTATTTATCTCACTAAGCTTAAGCTTACACCCCGATAAATTCCTTTTGTTGTAGGAAAACCTCTTCGCTAATCCAAGCTAAGGCATGCTCGTGGTGAGTCTCGTATAGAGATGGGTTGGAGCGATCAGGGAGCGAAGAGGAGATTTTGTAAAAGCTTTTGTAGATATCTATTTACCTTTATTTTGTTCATCATATAGTTTAAAGTTTATGATGCAGTTCCTATTATGAACTACATTTGTTTATAATATTCTTTTGGTGTGGAACGTAACAAGTCCACACATTTACTTGATTAATGTATGTCTTAAAAAGTTAATTTTAGTAAATTTCTCTATTTTTCTTATCTATGGGCCTGGTGGTAACGTATAGTGGAAGGAGTCTTGTGTATCGTATGGAAGGCCTGTAATCAATAAGGGGGTTGATAATAGACCTTTATAGGGTACATGACGATCTACCACAACAACGATACTATTGGGTCGTGATATCAACCTCGTTGGAATAGGTAGGGGCATTGCTCTCCCTTACTCAACTCAACATTTGGTAATCTTGCATAGGTACAGGTTTCGACAACTCGATTTACATCTCTCCTCATTATTGGCCAAAAGAAGGGGCCATTTAATAGTTCACAGGTCTTCCTTTCTCCAAAATGTCCAAAGAATCCTCCACTATAAGCTTCCTTGATCAGTAGCTCCCTAAGTGAACAATTCGGCATGCATAATTTTCTACCTTAGAACAAGCAGCCATCCTCCACATGATACTCATCCACTATCCTCCCATTGATGCATAGGTAGTGTGGATCCTTAGAGTACTATTCTTTGATACTTGCAAACCCAAACACTCTAGTCTACAGCTCTAATAAAAACACATATCTCCTTAAAAGAGCATCTATAACTACATTGCTCTTTCTTTGCTTGTACTTTATCACAAAATTAAATCCTTCAAGGAATTTAACCCATCTTGCCTACCGCTTCGATAACTTAGTCTGACTTCGGAAGTACTTTACCGATTCATGGTCAATATATATGACAAATTCTCTAAGCAATAAATAGTGTTGCCATACTTATAGTGCTTAGATTAGTGCTAAAAGTTCTTTGTCATACACGGAGTAATTCAATTGGGGTCCTCGGAGCTTCTCACTATGGAAGGCAATTGGTTGGCCTTCCTACATTAGGACAGTGCCTATTCCCAGGTTCCATCCTTCTTCGGCACTAAAAGTATAGGCACAACACCAGAGTTGAGACTCTATCTTACATAGCCTCTCTCCAACAACTCATTGACTTGTCATTGGAGCTTAGAAGCCTGCTCGGGATTCATCCAATAAGCTAGCTTATTCGGTAGTGCAACGTCGGGTACAAAGTCAATGTAGTGCTCTATACCTCAAGTTGGGGGCAATCCCACAGGTAACTATTCTGAAAACAGGTTAGCATGTTCATCTAACAACTCCTTGATCTCCTGAGGTAACTTACCCCACTCCTTCATTTCCCATAGTTTCCTGACCAATAAAAGGGTTGGCTCATTAGCATTGATGGCCTCTCAGAGCTTAGCTCTACTCATCACTAAAGCCTTCTTTGATTTACAAGTAAGTTTCGTTTACAACTTATTAACTTCTCTCAGCAACATTGGATTCAGTGTGATCTTCCAATCATCCTTCTTAAACATATATGTGTTCCTATAGTTGTCATGTATAACTCTCCTATCAAACAACCATGGTCTACCAGGCAATATGTAGGAAATGCACATGGGTAGTAAGTTGCAAAGAATCTGGCCAAAGTAATTCCCTATAGTGATCGACAGTAGTATTTGTCGAGTGACATGTAATGTTCCTTTCTCACTCAACCAGCACAACTTATATGACCTCGAATGCATAGCAGTCAGCAACTTCAATTTTGAAACAAGATTGGCCAATGCTACATTAGTGTAGCTTCCACTATCTACGATGAGGGTATACACCTGATCATTCACCTTACAGGTGGTATGGAATAAGTTCTACCTCTACTCCTCCTCTCACAAGGGCTCGACATTGATAATGTATTGACCAACCACTAGTAACTTATCCAAGTTCTCAAAAAATACGTCCTCCTCAATCAACTCTTTCTCAACATTTTCTTTCTCGGCAAGAACCTCCTCCTCCTCGGCTTCCTCATCTAGTCTTTCTACTTCTAGCTTCAAGATGTCTCCCTTAATGACCATTATCCTTCAATTCGGGTATTAAGCAGCCATGTGTTTGAACCCTCGACACTTGAAGCACTTAATCTAGCTAGTCTTCCTACCAGACACTTGCCCCTTCTCATAAGTTGGGTTGGCACTTCACCATTAGGTTGGCCTTTCTGCTCGGCTCTATACTCAACTAAGCTTGGTGCCTTACCTGTTTGGGTCAGCTAGTTAGTATCCTGGCCAATACGCAGCTCCTTCTTTACCTCTTTACTCGTTAAGCAATCCTAATAGCTTCATCCATTATGTTAATCGTTGGAGCTCCACAATGTCTCGAATGTCTCTTCTTAACCCAATAATGAATCTTGAAACTATTCGAGCTGGTGGTTCCTCATAGATTTAAAGCTCAAACAAACACTTTAGGAAATTAACATTAACAAAACAATAGTCAATTGAACACAGTAACTTGCTCTATTTCACATACGTAAAACAGAGTATAACAAAACTTCAAAAGAAGAACTAACTATAGTTCACACAAAACCTTTGCTCTAATATTAAGATGTTGCATACTGTAACTAAGAACAGATAAGGCTGGTCACTCGATGGGTCCAAGTTTGCAAAAAGCTTAAAAAGGATTAATGGGGAAAGTGCAAAAGGGAAAAAAATGACGAATGAAACAGTAAGCAAAACCTACAAACAGCTCTAGAGAATATGATGCACCAATGGAACTTCTGAGGCCTCATGACACAATTCGATGTGATGCACAAAGTGGTTTGGTGAGGTTACTCACTACCTAATCTTGCTTAAGTGAAAGGATAAGAGTAATGCCAAGAGTAAACAAATAGTGTTTATGCAAGGAAGAAAAGTACTCAAAAGTGTATTAAGAATGATCTGAAGCTCTCCAGCTACAAGTATAAGGATATTTAAACCCATAAGTTAGGGCAACTTGTCAAAAAAGGAAAAGAAAAAAATGGCACTCCCTAAGGAACTAATGTACAAGATACAAAAGGGTAAAAATGAATATACAAGTAAAACAATCATTAGTGCAATAGATTCTATACATGATACTATACGCGTAACGATGTTACAATGGTAAGGTCATTAGCAGATGTAGAAAAAAAGTATGAACAGTTGGCTTGTCCAAGCAGGGATGGCTTTGTTAATCTAAAGTCTTTCTTTCTTAGCTTCTTAGCAAAGAAGATGTTGAGTAATTGGTCGATACAGGAGCTAGTGTATAATCTTCAATTCAGCACACTATAGAAAACTGGGCAATCATACCGCTTGGCATGACGGGTGACTCGGTAAGAATATACTCAGCCTCAGTAGGAGTCAATTAGAATAGAAGGATTCGTCGTGCCAATCCCTCTAATCCTCAAGCTTGGCTGCAAGTTAAGGATCTAGCAGCCTAATTCCCATCAAGTTTATTATGGCTATATACTTTATTTTACTTATTTAAAACATACAAAAATAAAGCAAGTTTTAGTTTGATTTATTGTTCTTTAGAGTAGTTGTTTTGTTCATAGACTAGTTGATCATTTGTACGGAAGAGTGTGTATACATTGTTTTACTTGGAGGAACCATGTCTATTGTTTCTTTGAATCTAAGTTTATTATTGAGTTTTGTTGAAGAGGATGATGGATCAAAGTGTCAACGCTGGTATCAAGATGACAATAGTAGTGTTATCTACCATGGATGACAACCCCAAAACACCTTTAAAAGTACAGATGAACGAATTGACGAGATAGCTAACCTTATAGCTAATTTAATCAAAGTTGTTCATACGTTAGCCTTTCGACCTACTGAGGTCATGTAAAATGCTCCCTAAGTCGCTTGACTTGCAAGAGGACAAATCACAGCTTAACAAGCTCGAGGTAAAGGAGTAGGAGGATGAGTATGAAGAAGGATTGACTTAAGTGATATGGATAATGAATGCGAAGAAGAGGAGTGAGCTTAGGTATCTTGAGCTGCTGACCATTTGAAGCTTCAAATTCTAAGCATCGATGGTTTTAAAAAAGCTAACAACTATTAAGACTGAGAAGAGAAGGTAGAGCGTATTTTTTATTATTACTAGTATGGGGACATAAGAAGGTTAGGACTTGTAAAGTTTTCAAGTTATGCCATGATGTGGTGGAAGAACTTCCAAATTATGATGAGATGAAAAGGATAGAAGGAAGTTAATACTTGGCTTGAGATGAAGAGAATACTTAAGAACAGATTCGTATCATACACTTATTTGCAAGATACTTTTGTTAGGCTTCAAGAGCTGAGACAAGGAGGTCGAACTATTGATAATTATGTTCAAAAGTTTCAAAAACTCATGATTTGATATGAAGTAGATGAACCATCAACCTGAACAATATCCGGATTTCTCATTAGATTGAGAGGCAACATATGAGATATCGTAGAGCTTCAATAGTTTACTACATTAGATTAAGCTATAAGAATAGCCTAGTGAGTAAAAAGCTAGAGGAGGACTAAGCCGAAGTAACCTCTAATGAGCCAACTAGTCCAATTAGGCCAACTTGCTTAAGGAAGTTATCGAACCTAACAAAGTGCCGAGTTAAGTAGAAGAACAAATGTCAAAGCTAAATAGAAGGGTGTAGCAATTGATGTTGACATATAACCAAGAACTTATAAGAACAAACAAGGATTTAGGAGGAAGATGAGCTAGATCAAGTGCCTTAAGTGCCAAAGGTTTAGACATATGGCTACCCAATGTCTAAACTGAAGAAATATGATTATCAAGGGAGATGCCCTGAAGATTGAAGTAGATAGCACAAATGAGGAACTAAAGTAGGAAAAAGAAGTAGAGTAAGAGATTGAGGTTAATGCAGAGCTGGTTGAGGAAGATGTGTTTGCTGAAGATTTGGACAAGCTAACTTTGGTTGTCTAACATTTAATGGGTTTAGAACCCTTTACTGAGGAGGAGTAGAGAGAGAATTTGTTCTACATCACATGCAAGGTAAATGAGCAGGCATGTGTGCTTATAGTAGACTAAATGTTGCACTAATGTAACATTTACCGACCTGGTTAAAAAGCTCAAGTTATCGACTAGCTCACGCTTGAAGCTATATAAGTTACATTGGCTAAATGAGAAGGGAGCACTACATGTCACTCAACAAGTAGCACTACCGATCTCTATTAGATATTATTCTAATGAAATTCTTTGTAATGTGTTACCTATGTGTGCATCTCATGTGTTGCTTAGTAGACCTTAGCTTTTTGATCTGAGGGTTATGCATGGTGGATTCAAGAACACCTATGTGTTTGGGGATGATGGAAGGAAGATCACTTTGAACCCTATGACATCGAGTCAAGTTAGTAAACTACAAGCTAAATTTGCTTGAGGACCCATGAAGACTTTGATTCTAAGTAGAGCTAAGCTTCGAAAAGCTATTTAGGCTGACATGCTAACTTTTCGATTAATCAGGTGATTGTTAGAGTTGAAGGAGTAGATTGAGCTACCCTTAGAAGTCAAAGAGCTACTAGATGAGTAGACCAACCTATTTCCTGAACAACTACCTAAGGGATTACCTCCTTTTGAAGGCATTGAACATTGCATTGACTTCATACCCAATATTGCCTTGCCGAACAAGCCAGCTTGTCGGTGAACCCCGAGCAGGTAGCTAAGCTCTAAAGAGAAATCAATGAACTACTAGAAAAAGGATATGTAAGGGAGAGTCTCATCCCCTATGATGTGAGGTGCACTTTGTGCCAAAGAAGGATGGTACATAACATATGTGTGTAGATGGCAAAGCCATAAATAAGATCACGATCAAGTACCAGTATCCTATCCCTAGGTTAGATGATATGTTGGATGAAATGAATAAAGCTAAGGTCTTCAGTAAAATTGATCTAAAGTCTGGCTACAACTAGATCCAGATGAGGCTCGGAGACGAGTGGAAAGCTGCATTCAAAACATAGCATAGTCTTTATGAGTGGATGGTTATGCCTTTTGGCTTATCAAATGCCCCGAGTACCTTCATAAGATTGATGAACCATGTGCCAACAAGAGGTTATTCGGTGAATTGAAGAAGTGTTGTTTCCACTAGGAAAAAAGTGGTCTTTCTATGATATAGAGTCAGTAAAGGAGGCTTGCAAGTCGATGATAAGAAAATCTGAGCTATTGTTGAATGGTTGACTCCAACTGCTTGTGCCAAGGTAAGAAGTTTCCACAGACTGGCATCCTTTTACCGAAGATTCATCAAAAACTTTAGTGCCATTGTTGCATCTCTTACTAAGTTGACAAAAAAGAACATCGAGTTTAAGTAGGGCGAGAGAGAAGAGAGAAGTTTCGCTAAAGTAAAGGCAAGATTGACTTCTACACCAATATTAGCTTTACCAAACTTTAAGAAATTTTTTTAGCTCAAATGTAATGCATTAAGCTAGGTGCTATCTTGATACAAGAAGGCCAACCAAATGCTTAACATAGCAAGATGCTAAGAGGACCTCAATTGAACTACTCAGTATATGACAAAGAACTCTTAGCCTTTATCCAAGCACGATAAGTGTAGCAACACTGTCTATTACCAAGAGAGTTTTTCATATATACGAATCATCAATTTTGATATACCTTAGAAGTCAGACTAAGCCATTGAAGCAGCAAGCACAATAGGTTAAATTCCTATAAGGATTCAACTTTATGATCCAGTACAAACAAGGAAAGAATAATATAGGATGCTATATCAAGAAGGCATGTTCTTCTTATCAAGTTACAGACCAAACTATTAGGGTTTGCGAGTATCAAAGAACAGTATTCTTAGGACCCTTATTTTGGTCCTACGTTTGGATGATGTGCCGAAGGAAGAACAGTGGATGACTATCACATGGAAGATGGGTATCTATTTCAGGGAGGCAAGTTATGTCTGCTAACTTGATCTTTGAGAGAATTACTTGTTAAAGAAGCTCATTCTAGTAGACTTTTTAAGCATTTTAGGGAGAAGAGGACATATGAGTTATTGAGTAGATGGTTCTTTTACCTAAAGATGAGGCAAGATGTGCACTGAATTTTGAGAGCTAAGCTACTTGCAAGAGGGCCAAATGCCGAGTTGATGCCTTTGCTTATCTTGACCTAACCTTAGATTGAGTTAAGCATGGACTTTGTCTTTGGATTGTCGAGAATTACCCGAAGCAAAGATTCAATGATGGCTGTCATGGATAGATTTAGTAAGATGGCACACTTTGTACCCTTCTCTAAAACTAACGATGCTTTGGCTATTGCTTTTCTCTTTTTGGAAGAAACTGTTTGATTATACGGTGTACTAAGAAGTGTAGTCTCTGATAGAGATCCAAAGTTTCTAAGCCATTTTTGGAGGAAGCTTTGGTGTTATGTAAGGATTAAACTACTATTTAGCACTTCCTATCAACCCCAAATCGATGGCTAAATAGAGGTAGTCAATCGTACTTTAGGGTCACTACTTTAAACTACAGTAAGGAAAAATTTAATTGATTGGGATATCTATTTTCTTGTAGTGGAATTCACTTACAACTGCATTATACATGACACCACCAAATAAACACCCTCTAAAGTTGTCTATAGCTTCAATCTAAAGCTACCCCTTAACTACACCCTTATGCCTATGTCTAAGCAAGAAGACCTTGACATAAGAGCTTAAGTATAGTCTCTACAACAAATCTATGAGAAAGTTACTCGACAAATTGACCAAGTTACTAAGAGAACGAGCGAAAGGAGTAAAGATAGGAAGTCGGCATAGTTTCAGCTTAGAGATTTGGTGTAGCCACACTTGAGTAAGGAGAGGGTCCTAAGCAAAAGAAAGAATAAGTTGTCTAACCAAGCTAAAGGTCCCTTTAGAATACTCTAAAAGATCAACAACAATGCCTATCAACTGGAATTACTTGAGGACTATGGAGTCTCTGATACCTTCAACATTACTAACCTTAGCCCCTACCAACCTTAAAGAGAATTGAGTAGAGACTAACCAAATTTGATCCCAAATCTAAATAAACTCGGAGGGGATTATAGGAATCAATCTATTGAACCTTTAACCTTAGCTTGAGTACAAGGTCTTCAGTGACTAGTAAAAAAGATTCTATTGTTCTAGCCAACTCCTATCAAGGCAAAGCTGATCCTTACTACTAGCTAACTCCATATGCTGAGCCAAGTAACTTCTCATCTCTTGATAGTTAAGTACCGACCTAAAATATGCTCTACTAATAGTCCGATCCCTCACATGTCTACTTGATCATGACCTACTGACCTTCAGCTCAGTTGTATTGGTGATGAGAACCCCAATACACATCTGTACCCTTATCTTCTTAGAAGGACCCTAAGGTCTACTCGGTACCTCTACTTAGTGACCTCTATCCTGACCAAACCATTTGTTTGTTTTTGCCAGAAGCATCTCCAGTGCCCTATTGTTACATGTCCAATCCCATGCAAAAGGAATCTATTGCACTAATCATTGATTTCTTTGATTTTTCATTTGTACCCCTTTATTATTCCTTGTATATTACTTCTTCTGAGCAAAACCCTTTTATCTTTTCCATTTTAGGTAAGATGCCCTAGCATTTTAGGTATTAATACCCTTGAAATATGTAACCATAAAAAGAATCATAAATCTTATATTGAATATATTTCCTTTCATAAGCTTCATGTACTTACTTTTCTCTTCTTACTCTTATCCTAACCCTTAAGCAAGGCTAGGTAGCGAGTGGCCTCATCGAGCTAGTCATGAGTCATATTGAGTTAGCTTTGTGAACCATGAAGTTTTCTTGGTGCGTCATATCCTTGAAAAAGTTTGTGGTTTTACTTGTTTACTTCCATTGTTATTTGCACATTTCCCATCTTTGTTTTCAAGCTTTCTACAAGCTTGGACTCACCCCGATAATATCACCCTTATCAACTTTGAATGCTGCGTATCAATTCTCATACAAGAGCAACTCCCTATCACATACTTTAATGAGAAGTTCAATGGTGCTACACTGAACTACTCTATGTATGACAAGGATTTCTATGCTCTTATTTGAGCTCTACAAAACTGGTAACATTACTTACTACCTTGAGAATTCATCATCTATACGTATTACGAGTCCCTTGAACATTTGCATAGTCAGTAGAAGCTCTCCCAACATCATGCCAATTGGGTAGAGTTCTTAGAAACTTTATGTTATGTAATCAAGTACAAGAAAGGAAGTTATAATAGTATGGCTAATGCTCTATCACATCAACATGTACTTGTCACCACCTTCAATGCCCAGATACTATGGATTGGTACTCTACCTAATTGGTGTGAACAAGATTTTTACTTTGGGCGCTTAGTGGTCAAATGTAATTATAGAGGAATTGTGGATGGGTTCTACTTGAACCAAGGGTTTTTTATGAAGGAAGTACATGTATGCGTGCTGAACTGCTCAGCCAGAGATCTTCTTGTTTGGGAAGCTCGTGTAAGAGGCCTAGCTAGTCATTTTGGGAAAAGAGGATGCATGAACTGCCACGAGAGCACTTCTAATATGTAAACCCTAGGAAAAACAGTAGTTGAACCTTAACTTAAGTCCGAGTGTCCTAAACTGTACAATAAGTCGATAAGGCTAATAATAATAAAAGAAAATGAAGTTTAATAAATCAAATATAACACCGATAACAAAACCTTCAGAAATTTATCAAAACCCTAAATCACTTACTAAAACCCTAAAAATCGTTTATGCATCATTAATCAAAATCGAACTCAAAATTGCTCGAGACCCTAAAATTATAAACGTAAACCTATAAAATAGTTAAATATTATACAGTAGCAATAAAATTATAGTCGGATGTAATTTTCGACTAAATCGCCTGTTTGTACGACATTGTAATGAAATTAACATAATAACTTGTAAAAATTATAATTGTAACGGGTACCAATTAAATTGATAAAATTTCACAGAATTTTGAAAACTAATCTACGAGGAGATTCGCTATAATTTATATGATTCGAAAAATTACATATATTTATTAATAAATCTCATTTTTCTTCTCTACTATCTTCAATTTATCTCAATTTCTGTTTTCATGTCTAATTCAAATCTTTCCCCTGCACAAAACGTGAGAAAGAACAAAAGTTAAGATAAAAAAAAAAAAAAGAAACAGCCACATGAATAAGTAAATGACCATGTGTTGATTTTATCTTGTCTTATTTACATTAATAAAAGTTGACTTAGCTTAAAATTGAAGCCAACATCACGTGAGCAAGGGAACTTGATATAAATATGGGAAAAAGAAAGAAAAATCTGCACAAATACAACACACAACGTCTGCAAACCGTGAGAAAAAAAAAAGAAGGAAAAGAAGAAGAAAAATCCAAGTTAATTGGTAAGGAATTTATTTTAAGAAATATATATGTATATGATAGTATACATGTGTAGAATTATAGTATTTTTATGGTATTTTTATGATATTTTATGGTATTTGTACATATAATACTAATAGTATATGTTTATGTGTATAAATACCTAAATTTACTTATATGTATAAATATAAGATTAAGTATGTCTACATGTATGTACCGAGGTATATAGTATGTATTATGTATTTTTTTTTTATAACCTCTAATTAGTAATTTACATAATTCTAGTATAAAGATATATGTATGTACCGTAATTATAGTATAAAGATATATGTATGTATACCGTAACTTTATATATATATATATATATATGGGTATACATATATGATTATATATATATGTGTGTAGTTGTATAGTATATAGTGGAGTATTTTTATAAGTATGTATATATATATAATAGTATACGGTATATTATGTATGAAATGTATAGTATATATATTTATAGGTATGTATGCCGAACATATATGTATGTCTTTCTAGGTATATATATACATGTAAGACATATAAATAAATAAATACAAAATATATGTAAATATATGAATATGTGTATAAGAATATGTTTTAAATAAATACATATACATATATCATACGTGTAATATATATAGTATATATATATATATATATATATGATACCGTAATTTATGATTTTACAATAACATAAACCATAAACTATATATTATAAGTATTGGAATATATATATATGTATAATCGTAAGGTACATAAGAAAAAAATAAGAAAAGGAGAAAAATAGGAAAATATACCCAAAATAATAAAAATAACAAATATATGATTTAAATAATTATTAACTTATAAATATGTTAAGAAAAAGCGAAAATCAATATTTTATAATTTTTAAATTTAAATAATAATTTTTGTGATATTTTTGTATCACAATTTAAGTTACGAGTCACAACGTCCAAAACGGACCTCGTTACGAGAAAATACGCTCGAAAACAATCAAAATGGACTATAAGTTCATAACGATCCGAGCTAAAACGAAAAAGTTACACGCGATTCGATGAAAAGCTCGAATCGACAGTTTCACATAACTAAGTGAAATAAACCTTACACATTATAACTCTAGTTAGTTTTAAATTCCCTATCTTACAAATTTTTCTTATTCTCAGGTGATCTCGATATCGACCCTAAGCTGCCCACCGACTATTACGATCCCTGAGCTAGTAATGGCCGAGTGAGTTTTTCCTTATGATTCCATACTTGTTTATGCTTGTAAGTAGTGAATCTAAATTATGATGTATAAATGAATGTGTATAGGGTTGAGTTATGCTTGTGCATGATAATTGTTGTGAATTGTGAATTTACTTTAAAGTTCAATAATATAATGTTTGATGCATAGTAGATTCAATAGATTGATTGTTTGTGACTTGGAATGATCATTGATTAAATACGACTTAACTTTTATTCGACTAAAAAAATTAACTTGGATCATTCATGAATCATGTACTGCATAACTATTTCCGGGCAGTCACATTACATGGAGGTAGCGAAAGGCCATACTTGGGTTGATTATTGAATGTTGTTGATTTCGTATGGTGCACACGTGTGATATGACCTTACCTTTGCCCGCGGGATGACTAGGTGTTGGAGGCACCAACCGCCTGGCTATGGGTCGAGTCTAGAGGCCTTCGTTTAGGAGTGAGTGAGGGCTGCGTAAACCTACTCACAATCATATGTAGAACTTGTTTTGATAAAGCTGGTAATGGATGTACCATTACATTTTAAATACGAAACGCGGAGTTTCGTTATGAAATAAGTTCTAACATAATACTCGGATTTAACTGTATCGAAGAATCTCTAACCCTGACTTCAGAAGGCGTTAAATCTAAGTTACATGCAGTACCTGGTCACCTGCATATATTTGGTTGGCATACTGCTTGTTCATGCATTCATTTAGTTGAACTTAACTGTGGTATAACTTAATTACTATATGGTTGAGGGAAAATATCTCACTAAGCTAGTAAGCTTATACCCTCATAGACTTCTCTTGTAGGCCGACTTATTCATGGAGTCAGGCCGTCGTATGCCCGAGGTTAGCTTTCTCTATGGGATCAATGTGAGAGCTGTTTGAGGATAGAGAGTACTTTTGACTAAATGTAGAGTTGAATATGTAATTTTTATATTAGTCTGACTTTAGACATGTTTCAAACGCTATATCTGTAAACTTTTATACACATAAATTATGTGTTATGTTTTCTATATTATTATTTGTCATGAAATGCTATTGCTTAAGCTTGCGCACTCTTAGTAGTTGTAGCCGTTGTAGCAGTTGTAGCCGTTGTAGCCTTGTGTATTGTATAAAAGGGTCGTCGATTGTAAGGAAACTCAATCTACAATCCTTTGTACGGTATACGGCGACTACCGCGACTAGTCCCTCGGGTCGCGACATATCCCCTCGGGTCGCGACATAATAGCTAGGGATGATGAAAGATGTTCACGAGGTTATCAAAAGGTATGAGGTGTGTAAACGTGCAAAAGTCAAAAGGAACCCTATGGAGAGTACATACCCTTGCTATGCCAAAGCAACCATGGTCCAACCCAAACATAGATTTCATGCTCGAACTACTCCAAATAGCTCGAAAACATGACTCCATCATGGTTATGGTCAATTGGTTTAACAAGATGAGCTATTTCATTCCTTGCCATAAAATCGATGATGCTTTATATGTTGCTAACCTCTTTTTATAGGAAATTATGCAGCTTCATGGAGTTTCAAGAAGCATTGTTTTAGATCAGGATACAAAGTTCACGAGCTTCTTTCGGCATACCTTATAGAAGAAGCTTAGTACAAAGTTAATGTTCGATACTTCCTACCACCCCAAGATAGATGGTCAAACTAAAGTGGTAAACAAAATAGTTAGAAATTTGCTCTAAGCCACTGTTGGGAAGAACTTATGAAATTGGGACTTTTGTGAACCAATTATTCAATTTACTTACAATCACTCTACCCACAATTCGATAGGAAAGTCACCCTTCAAGGTCATCTATGGGCTCAATTCAAACCTGGCTCTAGACATGGTCATTAGCCTAACCTCCTGAAGAAAGAGCATGACCGGCTTGCAACATACATAAGAATTCCAAATACTGCATAAAAAGGTTACCAATCGGTAGCTAAGACAGTGGCTAGGCAACAGAGGATGGAAGAGCATACTGTTCAATCCAGGAGACCTTATTTAGGTCCATGTCAATAAGGAAAGATTCCTAACTAAGAGAATGAACAAGCTATCACTTAAGTTAGATGACCCTTTCAAAATTCTTCACCAAATCAATGACACTACCTATGAGTTGGAATTACCAGATGAGTATGAGATATCACTGACCTTCAATGTCACTGACTTGACACAATATATACCTAAGGATAAAGATGGACAAGATTTGAGGACAAATCTTCAACAACCCCAAGGAGCTAATAGGCTATCAACAATTCCTCTCATCCGCGCTCGCCTTCAAGGTTTACAAGGGTTAGTCAATGCATGCTCTCATTGTACCCAGCTTAAGACGAGCTTCTTTATTAGGATGGCCCATGGATGAACTCTTTACATAGCTAGCTTAAACCCACCTTAATTTGCATCAACCTTGATACTAAGCTATTATTACAAACTTCCAAGGCTGACCTCTATTGCAAAATAACATTTTAAGCAAACCTGCTAACTTGCCTTCCCTACTCTACAGCTCAACCTTAGCACACATCTCCCCTAGAGTATGAATCTAACAACGATAAACCACATGTCCTGATTTTCTAACAATTGTACTACATTCCCTATTTTTATCCTTTGTTGTTTTCCTTTTTGAGCTTATACTAGGAATCTATATTTATATTTTACCCTTTTTATAATTTTGTATGTTTCATTGTTATCCTAGGGACTTATAATAAATAGTCCCTTTATCTTGTAAGCTACATATCGTCATTAATGAATATTCGACTCTCTCTACATTCTTGTAAAGAAAACCATAACACTCTTATCTAATCTTGTTAGTAGGTCAAGGTTAGTGGCAAATAGACCTCAACCCTTTACTTTTGCATAACATAGAGTAGAGGCTTAAGTTGTGTATTGTTCACCAATGAGTTACATTTAACGGATAGCTTCATGAAGCTACTAAAAGTTCCAACTAACCCCTTTTGGCTTTCTTCAATATCTCGATGGACCTGTCCTTGTTCTGTAATAACCCCTAATGATAACTTAAGCTCCTAGTCACATCAACAAAGAATGGTCACTTAGTGATTGAATGAATCCTTTTAGAACCAAAGCTGAGAAACCTCAATATTCCACTATCTAGACACTTGTTGAAGACCATATAAAGACCTTTTAAGCTTACAAACCTTATTTGGACCAGCTTTAGAATACCTAAACTAGAGGAAGCTAATATATTTCTTCATACAAGAAACTATATGCAAGAAAGCATTATTAGTATTAACTTGATAAAGGGGGCAATCAAAAGCTATGGCTATAGTAAACAAAATTTTTATCATACCTAATTTAGCAATGGGGGAAAACATATCATGATAATCTACACCTTTAGCTTATGTATAGCCTTTAGCTAGTAATCAAGATTTAAACCATTCTATACTACCATCCAATTTATATTTAACTTTGCAAACTCCCTTTGACACTATTATTTTCTTGCTTGGAGGTAAATCAATAGTTGCCTATTTATCATTTTATTCTAAAGCTTCCAGTTCTTTATTCATTGCATCAACCCATTCTCTAGTTTGACATGCTTATGAATAACAATTTGCTAATATTTCTGCTAAGGAAGTAGTGTAATCAATAGGATAATGAGTAAAGGAATCGAAATCAGACATTAGATAAAGTATATGATGGGAATCAGGCTACTGGACCTCTGACCCGTAGCTGAGCCCGAGTACTAGAGGGGCTAGTATGATGAACCCTTTTATTCTAACCAACCCCTGCCAAGGCCGAGTACTTCCTTACCGAGTCACCTTCAATGCCATGTTGTATGACCACCCATTATTCTATGGTATGCCGAGTTGATGATTACTCTCTGATGTCGAGCCAACCAATCACTAGGCATCATCCTTGCCGAGAAGACGAGAGATAAAGAATCTAGACTGATTAAGCCATCCCTGCTCGAACAGCCCCATTTGTCCGTACTTTTTGTCTGTATCTCCTAATAATCTCGCTAATGTGGCATCACTACGTATACAATATCATATGTAAAATTTATAGCACCAATGATTATTTTCCTTATATATTTATTTTTACCCTTTTATCGTATACATTACTTCTTTAGGAAATGTCTTTTTTGTCTTTTCCTTTTAGAGTAAGTTGCCCTAACTTGTGGGTATAAATACCCTTGTACTTGTAGCTGTAAAAGTTCAAATTATCTTCAATATACTTTTGAGTACTTTCTTCATTGCATAAACACTGTTGTTTACTCTTGGCATCACTCTTATCCTTTCCCTTAAGTAAGGTTAGGTGGCGAGTAACCTCGTTAGACCAATTCGTGCGTTATATCGAATTATGCCACAAGTTTTCAAAAGTTTCATTAGTGTGTCATATCCTCTAGAACTATTCATAGGTTTTTGCTTACTATTTATTTGTCATTTTTCCCCCCTTTCATACCTTTCCCCATAAATCATTTTCAAGCTTTCTGCAAGCTTGGACCCATCCAGCGACCAGCCTTATCTATTTTTGGTCATGGTTTGCAATAATATATTAGAAGGGGTGGACGAAGCATCAACTACAGTAGTATGTAAGGAGCAAATATATAGTCTTTTTAGCTAAGTAAGATTCTTACTATATCTAATAGAATAATGAATAGGACAAATATTTAGCACAACAGGGATAGGAGCTCCAAAATCATGAGAAATAAATACATTAGACAAAGATTGACCAAAGTAAACATCATGATCAAAAGACACAATTGTAGGAACATTGGCAGATGAATTAATAGAATTGTCAATAGAGGAACTAAGAACATTATCAAATGAACCAATAGTAGTGTCAATTGATGGGCTAAAAGAAAAATTAGAGGAATAATGTATAGATGACAAAGGAATAAAAGAACCAAGAATGTGTTTGTAAGGAAAGATGTGTTCAAAGAAGACCAAATCTAAACTAAGCAAAATCTATTTTGTTTGCATGTTACGCACCTCATATCCCTTTTGATGATGTACATAACCAAGGAAAATATATCGAATCCCTTTATGATTGGACATTTCTTTAGTAGGTTTAGTATGTGCAACATAGCATAAACATCCCATGGTCCTCAAATGATCATATGTTGGTTTAGTTTTAAACAAAATTCCATAAGGTGTTCCTCACTGAAGTTTAGCCATTAGCATCAAATTGATAAGATAGGTGGTTGTAAGTACACACTCTCCTCAAATTTGCTTTTGGTAAATGGACTTATAATCTCAAGGATCTTGTGATTTTGATAAGGTGTCTATGTTTGCATTAAACCTGTCCATTTGTTATGGTGTGTAAGCCATAGAGTTTTTATGTATTATTCCAAGATCATGAAACATGGTTTGACACGCATTAAAAAGAAATTGAGATCTATTATTGGACTTAATAACGTTGACTTTAATAGAAAATTGTGTGTATATCATCTTAAGGAACTTATCAAGGCAAGTAACTACTTAAGACTTATTATTAAGAAGGAAGGTCCAAGTTGAACATGAACAATCATCAAGAATCATAAGAGAATATCTTGCACCAGATATTGATTCAATTGGGTAAGGAACCTAAATATCAACATATAACATTTGAAAGATTAGTGAAGAATGATAAGTGTTTCTATTGAAAGGAAGTGCATGCAACTTGGCTTCAAGGCATACTTCACAGACAAAAGTACTTAGATTAGAACCTTTACTTTCATCAACATGACAAAGTCTAGACAAAGATGGATGACCAAGTCAATTATGAAGTAATTTAATGTGACTTGACTTATTACAAGACAATAATGAAGAAGAAAAACAAGGATTTACACTAGAAGTAGAACCTTTCTTAGCTTTAGACCATCGCACATATAAGCCATTTGTTGCTTTAGTTGATGCAATCATGTGACCATTGTGTAGGTCCTGAAATACAAAACATGAGGCATCAATACAAGCAACAAGTTTATTATTAAGAATAGCTCTTTGAATAGAAAGAAGGTTATGTTTGAATTCAAGAACAAATAGGACATTTTATAGGGTAAAAGTATCACTAATGTGTGTAGAACCCATAACTTACACAATTTTAAGTTGTCCATCAAGTAGGCTAAAGGATATTGGATGTGATAGAGTTTGTATATTGGTCGATAAGAAATAATGGGGTATCATGTGATCGGTGGTACTTATATCAACAATCTAAGAATAAAAATTATTATTCACAACATTAAAAAGAAGAAAATAAACTTAAAGAAGAATGCAAAGAATAACTTGACACACTAGCAAAGCGAACCAAATATTCTCTAAATTATTTATCCTTCATCATCTTAAGCAACTCTTAGCAAACTTCATGAACTAAGTATTCTTTGAACTCCCATTAGTGGAATTTGCTACAACATCTTCTTTTACAAAGTCTAGGCATGTCAAAAAAAAAAAAAAAATTCAACCAACACATTAGCTGCTAATTTACTATGTTCTTTCCCAACTCTCTTACCTTTATACCATTTCGAAGAACCTATCAACTAGAACCAATTTTCAATGGTGTATCTGTAGACCCTACTTTTATCGAGCCTAAGATTTGACTAAGAGTATTTCTCGAAGATTCCTAAGGATCAACTAAACTAAGAACTTAAGTTTATATTTAGAAACGAATTAAATTTTTCTAATTCAAAAACCAATTATCGATAAAACCTGAGCTTAAAGAATTACTTAAGACCCTAAACCCTAAAACAATTAAGGAATCTTAACCTTAAGTGACTAATTGATAATTTAATTTGAAGAATTTTATAAAAATCGAATCATAATTTACAAAAGAATGCAAGAGGTAAATTCTAACACAATTGCCTATAAGACAATGCCCTTATCTTTATGCTAAGCCTTATATATAAATAAGTAGACCAACCAATCACCTTAAATGACTTATCAATTGATTATCAATTGAAAGTTAGAATCATGTAGCAATTGATAACCTATCCAAATCTAGTGATAAGACACATTCCTTATCACCTTTCCACTTATACTACATATGGACAAACTTTTACAAGATTTCCTATGCTTAACTTTAATAAAGGAGACAAGACAAGTCTATGCCTAAAAGGGACATCCCATGGCCGGTTTGAACAAGAGGGGGAGGGGGGCCATACTCTTGTCCTCCATCCATCAATCACTTTCTCTTATACGCTATTATTCACTCCTTAATGTTTATATCGTCAATAGTTGCAATTGTTAACATTCATGTAAGCTTTAAGACAACAATTTCAAACTTCTTAAACACACATTCACTCCCATTCCAACCAGCCACTCTTGCATCATTTTCTCTTACTTTTCATTTCATTTTCACTTCCTTTCTCTCTCACTTGAAACCAACACAAAAGAGGAAACAACCTTACCCTACAAAATCAACTTTGCCACCACTTTCCAAGCTTCACTCATCGCACTTTCATTTTATTTTCTTGTGTCCTTCCCTTCCAATATCTAAGCTCCTTTAGAACCCTTAGAACCTTCCACAAACCCTACTCCAAAGGACCAAATAACTCGGGTTTCAAAAAAGGTGCAAAAGAAGGAAGTAAAGTTAAAAGTTTAAGTGGAACATTTGTGCGCAACCACCATACTTTGCTTTAAGGACGAGTAAGTGCTTCTTGTGTTAGTAGGTTAGTGTTCGTGTTAAGAGACTTTGATTTTTGGAAGATATGAGTATGATTATAAGTTGTTATAACATCAAAGACCATCCTATGAAACAAACTAATGAAAGCCTTACATGAAGTTGAAATATGAGCATATAAAGTTGGTGTTTTGTAAAGATATTTATTTAACATTTTGAATAGATGATTTTAAGTTGAGAAAATCTTGACACGAGAACTTGAATGAAAGATGAACATGCTAGATGTGAGGATTCAAAGATCATTTAGATGTTGACTTTATTTCCATTAAGCTAAACATGCTCAAATCTAGACTTAGGTTAAGGAAAAATCTACTACATGATGTTTTATGAGGAAACCAATTTTGTATGACATAAGCTATGATATGGATGTTGTAATACGTATGAGATCTTCTATTTTTCATGTAAAGCATGAGCTAAAGAATCATCCCGTGGAAGAAAAGTCAAGTTAAGATTTGAATACAAGTAGTTTAAGTTTATGGTCTAACACCTAAACTTAAGGAAATGAAGAAACAAGTTGGAAAACCAAGTCGAAAGCTCTCATATACAACCTGACCAGATTTGGAACAACCTTAAAAGACACTTAAAAATATGATAAAACTGAGTAAACAAAGTGAAAAGACCAACCAAGGCAAGTATGATAAGTATATTATGCTTAAAACTTAAAATCGAGCTTAAAACTTTCAAAACAGGCCTCAAATGTCAATTTGAACCACTCTTAAATTTCTGACCAGCAACTTGACACATCAATAAGAGTTGTTTTAAAACTCTTAAGAAACCCATAAGACACTCCCTAAGCCCAACAAAGTGGTTAAATTTGAGTTGAACAAAAAACAAGCCCCTTTGACAACTTAAGCCTACTAAAGAGCCCATGAAGTGGTTGTTAGCCTTAAGAGTATAGATCAAAGTTGTAAATCTGACCTCAAGAAGTATTTTGAGCTTAGGATAAAATCTTAAGACCAAGCCCAAAGGATTTCTCAAGTTACCAAAAAGCCTATTAACCAAACAAGGCCCAAAAACACTTCAAATCATGAGGACCACTACTGTTCTGACCCATGGACAGATTTGCATACCTCATTTCGAAAATCTAACCTTACTACGTTAAAGTACACTCGAAAATGATGAAGATTGACTATAAGATTATAAAAATCGGATTTAAAATGAAAAATTTATACGCGATTAAACTTTTAAGTAAAACCAGGAAAAAATATGAAAACTAGTTGAGAATATAACTTAAGGGAATTTAGCTTAGTTTCCTAAGTTTATTTCAATCCCTTATAATATTATTTCGGACACCGTATACAGAGACGACTTGCCCCCATACTACTTTGACTGACCGCATAACGGAGTGAGTAAATTTACTATGACTCTTTACTTGATTTTGCTTGTAAAAATAAATGCATCTAAACTTATATATATAAATTTGGATGCCTGTAGGATATAGGAAATACATGTGTATGGATTTGTGAACTAAATGCTATGACTTATTAATTATGTAATAATGAGGAATTGTTGTGATAACTTATACATGTATTTGTATGGAATAAAATTGTTTGATTACCTTGAAAAAAATCGGATTAACTACGTATACAACTAAGAGATCAAATGAATCATGCATTCCCCATCGTTGCATACGGATAACACCGATTGCTACTTCACATAGAAGATGAGAAGGGACTCACAGAAGGATGAACCTCTTGTAAGATTGGGCACTAACTATATCATCATTTTTATTGAGTGTATATCCTAAGTTAATAGGCTTACTAGGCATCAGGAGACACCAACCGTGGGTGAGGGGCCACGTCTTATGGCTTCTATTTAGGGCGTGTGTTTGTGGATTGCGGAGGCCATTACACCACTAAACTTGGAATTTTGAAAATATAATTTATCATTTGGTAATGAAAGTATATATATACATACATACATATACATAGTTTTGTTTTGATTTAAGCACAATAGTGCAAATGAAATAAAACCCATGAGCTAGAACTCAAGTTTTGGTTTGGGTCGGTTAATTATCTCCAAACCCCGACTATAGGGAGTATAATTCTAAGTCATATGCAGTTCTTAGGCCACTACATGAGTTGTTCGGCACATTGATTGTTCATACATTCATATGATTGTGCATCTAATAAATTTCTGCCATGTGGTACTGACGAAGGTATTTATCTCACTAAGCTTAAGCTTACACCCTAATAGATTTTTGTTGTTGCAAGAAAACCTCTTCTCTAATCCGGGCCAAGGCATGCCCGTGGTAAGTCTCATGTAGAGACGGGTTACAGCGATCAAGAAGCGAAGAGGAAATTTTGTAATAGTTTGTTGATATCTAGTTACTTTTATATTTTTGTTTATAACATAGATTAAAATTTCTAATACAATTCTCTTATGAATTGCATTTTTTTGTAATATTCTTTTGGTGTAGATCTTACGAGTCCACACGTCTAATTAATTTATACCATAGAAGTAATTTTAGTTAAATTGCTTTATATTACTTATTTATGGGCCTGGGGGTAACGTATAGTGGAAAGAGCCTTATGTGTCATATGAAAGGCTTGCGATCAATAAAGGGGTTGATAGTAGACCTTTGTACAGTATACGACGACTTACCACAACAACGATACTGTTGGGTCGTGATAGTATCCTTTCCCTTTACAATGCTTGCACATAGGCTTCCCTTTTACTCCTCATTTTTTAAATTTTCTTTTGAAGCACTAATAACAATAGTCTTTCTTGAAACAAAAGCCAAAGCATCAACATCATAAATCCCACTTGAAGTTATTTACTTTTGTCTCTCTACTTTTTAAACTAAGTAATATGCTTTATTAACAGTTGGAAGGGGCTCCATTGAGAGGATTTGATTACGAATTGATTCATAAGCCTCATTTAAACCAATTAGAAACTAGATGAGCCTATCTGTCAACTCAAATTCTATAATCCTATCCTTCAAATGACAATTACAACTTGCAATTCCTCTACATTAACAAGAAGAATAACAATGTAACATTGTAACTCATCCTAAATTCTCTTAAGCTTGTTATAATATATCCCTACAGGTTGATTCATCTGTTTAGTATTACTTAATTCATTTTGCAATTGAAAGATTAATGGCACATTGCCTTGTCCATATTGATTAGTAATTTCCATCCACAACTCTTGAGATGATTGCATATAGACATAATTTTGAGAGAGTTCACTTAACAGGGAGTTGTGGATCCAGCAATGGATCATATAATCATATCTAATCCATTTGTGGAAATCTAGAGAATTAAGTTTAGGTTTAGGTATACATCCATACCATATAATTTGTTCCATAGAGAAATATATTCCTAATCACCATATTTGGATTATCATATCCTAATAGAAATAAAAGATCCATAATAGCTTGATCTAATTGATTATCCATCCTCAACAATGATAACCAGTTGTAGAATTTGAAAATCAACTAGACAACAACCGATAAAATTGAAACAGCAAGAAGAATTAGACCCTTATCGTGAGATCAAATACCATGTGAAGTCAAGTAAGAACCTCCATTGATGCAATTCCTTAAAAAAAGATCAAGAATTCAACAAGAAAAGGTAATTTGTAATCTGCATTCAAGAGAAAAGAGTTTACAAGATCTTTGTTGCTATAGTTAGCAAAAAATTAATACAAACAAAACTATCTAATCCTTTCATATTCCTAACTCTATCTAACTAACTATCATTTATACATGTCAATAAATACAAAGCTCTGAGTAATTTGTAGATGACACGTGGAACAATTACAATATTCTTCAGACAAGTGTCACAAAGAGTTGAACTTGGTGTTTGATTTTCACCAAGTAGTTTGGATCAAATTAGGTAAGCTCGAGCGTCACTGCAACACTCGAATTGTTGGCTTCCACTCAACCAAGGAAGAAACAAACCTTGCTAATGTGCTCTATGCCCTTAAGAATCTAGGAGCCAATGCCATGCCTCGATTCAACAGCCATCGAAGACGCTAGAACTAGCTCATGACTATCGTTGCTTTCTTTTTACATTTCGCACATGCGAAGCATGCGAACCAACTCAAACATGTTGGAGCTTTAACTGACTCGTGTGCGATCCACTGATCGAGAATAGACCAAGTAAGTTTTCCCTTTATTATTCTTTTTGGAAAAAAAAAGAAAATAAAAAAAAGAAAATGAAAAAGTGAAAAATCCTGAAAAAAGAAAAATAAAATGTAAAAAGGGTTTTAAAAAATTATTTCATTTCTTCAGCAAATTTTTGAAAATTTTTAATTAAAAAATAAAATATTTACTTTTTTGCAATTTTTCTAGTGTCATTATTTCAAAAAAAAAAAAATTAGGGATGGGTACAATTATGTAGATTTTAGGAGTTGTAGTTTGACTACCTCTCGAGGACAATTAAGGCCCATATTAGATTATAGTAACAAAAATATACATTGATATATATATATATATAACAAAACAAAAACTTTTATCATAAGGAATAAAATTTTATTCAAACTTAAGATGTAGATTAGAGGGTCTTCAGAAAACATCTTAGAAGGGCAACTAAAAGGGCTAGTTAAAAAAATCTTTCGAAACCATTTTACCACTTAGGAAAATTATTTTCCATGGATAGAAAACCTTAATTGGTTTGTTTTTCAAAGCTAGGATGTGTCTTAAACTTTTCAAAAAATGGACAAATAAAAACTTAGGGTTTTTCTAGGATTTTTCTTAAATAAAAATAAATTAGCTAATAATGAAATCTTGATATTTTTTCATAAATATAATTTGATAAAATACTAAAGTATTCTAAAAAAAAAAAAGAACAATGACAATTTAACTCCGATTAGAAGTTATGTAGACACCGATAGGGCCACCATAAAATAGAAAAATAATTTTTAAAAAATGTCATTTGTTTATTTATGTCATTTAAGAAAATTAAATTAAAGAAATTTGGAATAAGGCCCCTTAATTAGTTTTTAGAATAAGCTTAATGAGGTGACCTTTTGGTTTCAATAGGTTAGCCCATCAATTGTGTTTTTTCTAATTAAAATTTTCTAAATGTTATTTTTTAGAAATTTCACAAACTACTAGGTGAAATTAGGATAATTCATCCAATTGGTCTTAATTTCTCCATTTTCCAACTTAAGTTAGTGGCAATTCCTAACTTTAAAAGAACTTTCTAAAATTTAAGTTTTTCCTTATTTTTACTACCAAGTAACTTATATTAAGTGGGTTTCTAGACTACTGTAGGTTAAATGAAGAAAAAATAACCAAATTAGAGTTTGATATGTTGTATGCTCCACATGCCTATAAATACTAGGTAAAGGCCACGGGTTTATCATTAAGTAAACTCATACTCTCTCACATTCTTTACAAATTCTCCATCTTAAATACTCTTACTAATTTAAACATCAAAGTGGTGACATTGGAGTTACCTCATGTTGATAGGGCTTTCTAGTAAATAGAGTGAAGGCATAAATTAACAAGACTAAGGCTTAAGCCTAACTCCAAGAGCCCAATCCAAGTACAATTTATTCACATCTACTATGTATATGGAGCGAGACCACAAGTAAAGAGTCCCTCTTTTTCCATTCTTTTTCTTTCATATTACTTGACAGTTCCTTCTCACATGATAAGAGGCTGACTCAAGTATCGGAGTTAATGGACTGCCAACTTCTAGCCCCTTCACTCATGCATGCCCCTAAAGCCTACAGTCATGCCCCCTAAGGCCTAGTCTCTTGCGAAGAGAACACTCTCACATCATATTACCAAGGATAAGCACTAGTATACTAGAGGATAGTAGGAGAGTTCCCTATGGTCTCAACTCGGATGCATTCTTCTCTTCATAACCCCCGCTTAGTTACCAACTTGCTTAGTGCCAAGGGCGACCTATTGAATGTCGAGGTTGAGGTGACTATGCCTCAAGCCCAACTCCAATCTACAGACATGATAAGTACCGAAGCTGACTCATCGAATGCTAAGGTCGAGGCCTCAAAATGCCCAGTTCTACTTATTCAACCTATAGAACAGTAGCATCCCTCTTTCATCTTGGTAGTTCCAAATACCATTCATCTACAGCAACCACAACTTCATCGTAACTCAGCTACTATGTCCCAAGAATCACCGTTATGAACCTATTGATAGGCCGCCACTTGTCTTTACTTTTCTAACATTTATACTATATTCCCTTTTCATCATTTGTCCTATTTACCCTTTTTATATATTATAAGAATCTCCTTTTTTATTGTCTTTTATGTAAATTTTTTTATTTGTATTGTTACCCTAGAGGACTTACTATAAATAGTCCTTTTACTATAGCCGTAAGGCATCTTATATTCAAATACTGAATATATTTGTTCTTATGAGATATCCCTCTTTAAGTACAATCTCTTTACACTCTTATCTAATCTTGCTAAGTAGCTCGAGATTAGTGGCGAGTGTATCTTAACATTAGCTTGTTAGTCATATTACACAAAGTATTAAGTCATGTTGTGTTTGTTGGTGCATCATATCCTATGAGTAGTTTCACGGAAGCTATTGTGCTCACCGACCTTTCCATCCTAGTTTTCTTCAATATATCAAAGGACCCACTTAGTTGCTATCACCCACGGTAAGCCCTAGTGATTACTAAGCTCTTAAGCACATTATATAATCTTAGTATCAAAGCTTGAAGTTACAATAGAGAGCTATGTTTCAAAGTAGTTGATCTTTTTATAGTGTGTGTTAGTATGCTCTATTTTACTCTGTTTTCTTGCAGAAAAACATAGCAAGGTCTAAATCGCTATAAGAAGTTGTATTGTTAAGTTGTGTAAGGATTTTCTGTTATAGTAGCTAACTTTCTGTAGTCTTGTATTGAAAATGTTGAATCTTAGTATTGAAGGAGAGATTAATGATACTGAAAGTGATGCTCATGGTTGTAGTCATGTCCCACAATAGACCCTACGAACTATTGGCGAATAGATACAAGACCTTACTATTATTGTAGTCAATGTGGCTATTTCTGTACAATGAGCCATATAGACTAGATCGTAAGAGAGAGTTGATGTTGAACAAGACCGAGAAGTGGGAGATAGGTCGAGAAGACAGATTGGTGAGAATCGAGCACCTAAAGCTATTAATGTAAACCCAACTCTGACACAACATGCTAACGAAGTTACGACAAGGAGGCTTGAGTTGGATAAAGTAAAGGAATATGATGAGGAGGTGTAGTACGATGGATAAGGAGAACATGAGCTTAGGGCTCTTAGAGAAGTTGAGCATCTTAAAGTGTAGATTCTAAGCTTTAACCGGTTTAGTAATGCTAATGACTACCTAGATTGGGAGGAAAAGAGTAAAAAGATATTTGACTTTTATAATTATGAAGATGTTACTTGTATTTAAGTAGATGTGTTAGAATTTTCTAGATATGCAGCAATGTGGTGGAAAAAGTTGCAGAATGTACGTCAAAGAACCAAACATGAAGTCCGAACATGGAATGAGATGAAGAGAGTTCTAA
Organism: Lumnitzera littorea; assembly: GCA_024138015.1. Taxonomy (NCBI): domain Eukaryota; kingdom Viridiplantae; phylum Streptophyta; class Magnoliopsida; order Myrtales; family Combretaceae; genus Lumnitzera; species Lumnitzera littorea. The sequence goes on from JAMXBB010000002.1 coordinate 64,444,147, forward strand.
GGAGAAAGTTTGTTCTAAAACACTAGGAACATGATACTTTCCAATATCTCTAAGACTTGAGATAAGGTAATAGATCAGTAGACAAGTACGTCCGAGAATTTTAGTTACTGATAATTAGATGTGATGTTGATGAACCTAAGATATGAACTATAGCACAATTCATTTATGGGCTTAGAATAGAAATTTGTAATATAGTGGAATTACAGAGGCTTGGGACTCTAGATGAGACCATCCAAGCAGCATAAAAGGTCAAAAGGTAGAGGTAGAACTAGATCAGCCGAGTGCTGAGCAACTGACTTAGCTTGAAAAGTAGGAGTGGTATGCCAAGCCAACCTAAATATGATCAAGCTCAATGTAGTTTTGAGGTAGACCACCAAGGTTAAATGTTGAGCAAGCCTGATGATGGCTAAGGCAAAAGCAAGGCTAAGAGCTCGAGGTCAGGAAAGACTAAGGTTAGAGTTAAGGAAGGAAGACCAAAGATTAAGTCCTTTAAGTGTCTTGGTTTTAGACACGTAGCTAGTCAATGCCCAAATGGATGTATCATAACCATCAAAGGAGATAAGCCCCAATTCAAAGTGGAGCGACTAATGAAGGAGATGATGAAGTAGGAGTTAATTAGCTACTAGAAGAATTCCAAGAAGATTTTGATGCTGTGACCCCACCTGAAGTAGGACTTAAATATTATTTTGTCGTATGACAATCTCTCAATACGGTTGTATTTAATGAGAATGAGTAGAAGGAGAACCTCTTTCATATAAATTACCGAGTGAATGGCAAGCTTTATGCATTAATCATTGATAAAGGGAGCTATACTAATATGATAGCATAAGGAGTAGTTAAAAGCCTTGAAATTGCTGACTTACCTATAACCTAAGCCATACAAGATTCATTAGCTAAATGAGAAGGGAGGTTTACCTATTGCCGAGCAAGTTAAAGTGCCGATTACTATTGGTTACAAATACAAGGATGGGATGCTATGTGACATCCTACCCATATGTACCTCACATATCTTACTTAGCCGACCTTATTTATTTGATTTTAAAGTGTTACATGATGGATATAGGAACACTTATATGTTCCAAAAGGGCAGGAATAAGATTATACTAACCCCAATGAGCCCCAAGGAAGTGCAAGAGTTGTAGGAGAAGATTACCTGATCATTGTAATGAAAGTCCTTAGTGATTTCTCAAGCCTAATTTTCCAGAGATGCCAAGATGGAAGAATGTGTGCTCTTGTTAGTCAAGAAACTTCTAGAGTTAAGAGAGGCTGAAGCTTTACTTATCGAGGTGCAAACTTTACTATAGGAGTATGCTAACCTATTTCCGATAGAAACGTTGAGAGGTTTATCACCAATTAGAGATATAGAGCATTGTATTAACCTTCAACCTTGAACTACTCTACCTAACTGACTTACCTATAAGCTCAACCCCAAGCAAGCTACCGAGCTAAAGAAATAAGTTGATGAGTTGATTAACCACTAATATGTCCAAGAAAACATGAGTCCTTGTGCAGTGTTAATTGTCCTAGTGCTATAAAAGGATGGCTCATGGAGAATATGTATTGATAGCTGAGTAATCAACAAAATCACTATCAAGTACCGATATCCAATTCCATGGTTAGATGATATGCTCAATGAGATGCATGGCGCCTAAGTATTTTTGAAGATTGATCTTAAAAGCGGCTACTATCAAATACGAATGAAACCTAAAGATGAATGGAAGATTGCTTTCAAAATGAAGGATGGTCTGCTCGAATGGATAGTGATGTTGTTTGGTCTAACAAATGTATCGAACACTTTTATATGACTCATGAATCATGTCTTAAGACCATTGATTGGCAAATGCATTATTGTGTACTTCAATGATATTTTAGTATATAGTGCCAACCTCATGTCCCATGTCGCTTCGTACCAAGATGTTATTTGACAATCTAAAGAAGTATGTATTTTATTGGAACGAGGAAGTATTCCTTAGTTATATTGTTTTTGGAGGAAGTATCAAAGTAGATGACGAGAAGGTCTGAGTCATTCTCAAATGGCTAATGCTAACTAGTGTTGCTGAAGTAAAGAGTTTTCATGGTCTACTTCATTCTACCAAAGATTCATTTGGAACTTTAGTTCCATAGCTGCCCCATTGACCGAGCTAACCAAGAAGAACTCTAAATTCAATTGGTCTGAGAAGGCTTAAAGGAGTTTGATGAGATTAAGACCAGGTTGACTTCAGTCCTAGTACTTGTCTTACCCGACTTTGAGAAAGTTTTTGAACTAGAGTGGGATGCATCTAGAGTTAGAATTCAAGCTATTTTTATGCAAGAACGCTGATTAGTTACCTATTTCAGCAAAAAGCTCAGAGGAGCCACACTAAATTCCTTGACATATGACAAGGAGTTTTACGCCCTTATCTGAGCACTTCAAAGCTGGCAACACTACTTACTGTCAAGAGAGTTCATCATCTACACAAACCATGAATCTCTCAAGCACCGCAAAGGGTAGCAAAAATGATGCATCTCCGAGATCGAACATACGAAGAAGCTTCACAATGAAGTGAACTAGAAGGAAACAAAAGAAAAAACTAGCAAAGCCCAGGCAGCCACCAAATGGATGTGATGCACCATTCGATCCTACTCAACCTATAATCTACCAAATATGACACACCAGTCCAAATTGAAGGGTCACTCGCCACGACTCCTTACTAAAGGGAATAGATAAGAGTTGAATGATAACGAGAATACTAAGGTTACTTAAAGTGAGTAATTTTTGTATTGAAGAGATCATCCTACATATAAGAAAGTGGGGGTTTATATACCTATCCACTAGGGTTACTTTACATGTATGAAAAGATAAAAAGAGTATTCTACAGTTAGGTTACATGAAACATACTAAAAGGGGTGAAAGAGATAAAGAATATTCAGCACGGAAAAGAAAGAATCATTCTGGAAGATTGTGTCAAAAGACATGTATCGCTTAGTGGCTAGACATCAGGAATATGTTACAACGTAAGCAGAGGTAAGGATGCATTGTAGTCAAGGGCTGACTTGATGCGGATCAGGTTGGGAGCCAATCATCTTGGTAAAGAGATCAACTAACTTGAAGTCAAATGCTAGTGCTTAGTTGAGGAGCTTGGCTCGACTAGTTTAGGGCTATCTTCTAGATTAAGACTTCGCTGTTAGGCAAGAACATTTTTTACACACGTGAGGATCTGATAGAAAGGTTGGCAGGAGCTTAGCTTAAGATAAGAATCCCCATCTCAGCTATGGCTTAGAGCTAGTATTCTCCGTGCAAGTCTTTAGAGTCCTCTAACTCGGCTTCTTGTCATCGGTCAAGGAGGTTGATTCCTATCATCTGCTTGGGGGCCAGAAAGATTTGCCCTCAAATCTGAAGTAGTTTCTACTTCATCTTCTGGGGTACATGCAGGGTCATCTTGTGAGGGATCAGATCGGATACATTAAAAGTGGAAGAAATGCCATAGTCATCAGGTAACTCAATCTACTAAGCATTGCGGTTGATCTTCTTCAGGATTTTTAATGAACTATCAGCTCAAGGAGATAGTTTGTTCTATCTCAAGTGTAGAAATCATGTTTAACTGAGGTGTATCCATACTAAATCTCTTAGTTAGTTCCAACAATTTGGTGGCCTCGACTACCAATTTCATACTGTCTCTGATTGAATTTGGTGATCTTCTCAGTTATAAACTGGTGTAGTTCATGTAGTTCTTGGGCTACACATGATGGATGCATGTACTAATGATGGATGCATGAAGAACACACTGATAAAGATCAATACAGTGCTTAAATGCCTCTGATAGGGAGTAACCCCCTTTGGTAGCTCGTTAGGAAATAGATTGGCATATTCTTAGAGTAAGGCCTATACATCGGCTAGCAATGTTCCGACCTTTGTCAGCTCAAGTAATCTTGTTACCAATAGGAAAACACATTCTTTCGACTTGATTGTCTTAGAGAATTCTACTCCAAAGATTGCTAATGACTTCTTTGTAAGGACTTAAAGATCTTAATTTATGATTCTTCGACTTTCTTAAGGCTGATCGGGGCCAATATCACTTTCTTGTCATCCATTTGAAACATGTAGGTATTTTGGTACTTGTCATAAAGTACTTGCAAGTCGACCAACCAAGGTCAGCTAAGAAGTATGCATGAAGCACACACTGATATGACATCACATAACACTAGTCCTTATATCTATCCCCAATAGAGATCGGCATCTTCACCTACTCAGTAACTGGAAGACCTCCTTTTTCATTAAGCCAATGGATCTTGCAAGGTCAAGGATAGGAATAGGTTGGCAACTTCAAGGCTTTCACCACTCCTTATGCTACTACATTACTACAACTTCTACCAAGAATGATCAAGGCACAAAGATTACCATTCACATGACTGTTGGTGTGGAAAAGATTTTCTTTCTACTTACTCTCATCTAAAGCAATGATATTAAGAATTCTTTTGAAGACCATGTTGAAGTACTGTCTAGGTTTAAGCTAGGTTAAGGCTTCAGGATCTTCTTGGAAGTTAGCCAACAAATTTTTAACAGTCACTTCCTCCTCATCTTCACTTGCATTCTCTATCTCGATTTGTAGTTCCTCGTCTACTATAGTCATCACACATTTGTTTGGACATTGATTAGCAACATGTCCAAAACCAAGACATTTGAAACATTTAATCTCCCTTGTCTTTTGTCTTGAGTTCTAGCTAATATCTTTCTTGACTTCAAGTTCCTTGGCCTTTGCTTTACCTTAACTATCATCTTATCATCTTAAATGTGGTATACGTCAATCTATGTCGAACCTATAAGGTGTTCTGCTAAAGATAGGTCGCCCTGGCATACTAGGTTGACTACTCGATGCTCAATTGAGTTGATTTTGCCTCTATCACTTGACTCTCTAAGCAATTTGAATTTTTTCATCTAATGTCCTAATCCTTTGTACTTTTACTATGTTCCCAATCTCAGGTCGTAGTCCAAGTAGGAACCTAGCCATGGTCCTAGATTTTAGTTTATCAACATCACATCAGATCATTAATAGTTGAAATTCTTGGACATACTCATCTACAGTTAAACCTCCTTACCTGAGTTCTTGAAGACATTAAAAAGTGTCTTGCTCATAATGCTCAAGAACAAATCCGTTCATTAGGACTCGTTTCATCTTATTCTAAGTCCCAATCTAACATCAGGCTTATCAACACATGGCCTATAGCTTCTTCCACTACAAGGCTACATACCTAGAAAACACCAGTGCAACTACTTGAATGCACACTGCATCCTCATAATCATAGAAATCAAATATTTTCTCAATCCTTTCTTCCTAGTCCATATATTCAACAAAACTTCCTATTCCAAAGAAGCTCAGAACCTGCAACATAGTGTTCTCAGTTCCTCTTGGGCTCAAATTTTACAATCATCGAACTCATGAAACTGTTCATCCTCTTCTTCTTCTTCTTTAACTTCCCCTAACTCAAGTCTCCATTAAACGAGTCCTTCAACTCTAATGGGTCGATCTGGTGGTGCATTTTCGATATCAAGAGCTTGAATTTCTACACCTTGTCCTCTTAGTCTTTCTTGTACGCCTCAACCATATTCAACATTTCTATCATGGGGTTAAGCTTCCATAAACCTCTATACAGTTACGGTCAAGTTGGTCACAATGGTGGTGAAGTTCTAGATCTGTTCCTCAGTACTTCAAGGAGTCTGCTGCTCATTTCAACCTCGATCATGATTATGTGCAGCACTCTCAACATCAGCAATCTCTCCTTGTACACTCGAATTCAACATTTTCACAACAAAATCTCAATGACCACATAAACCAATAAGAGATTCCACACAATACTACTAAACATTGCTTTGTACAACACTTCAAGTTTCATTCATAGTAGTGAAAACAAAGTACACATAACACTTATAAAAAATTCTAATAATGCCACTATTCACTCTCAATCGCAATCTCAAGCTCTAATACCAAGTTAATATGATGTGCTTAGGAGCTAAAGTTATCACTAAGGCTCATAGTAGAATAAGGATAGGTCCTTCGAGATATCAAAGAAAAGCAAAAAAAGTTAGTTAGAATTTCCACTAGCTTCATGAAACTATCCACCAAATGTAACTCACCAATGAGCACTATACGACTTAGGCCTCCACTTAATGTTACGTACAAGCAAAGGGCTAAGGTTTACTCATCACTAGTCTCGAGCTATTAGCAAGATTAGATAAGAGTGTTGGGGTTTCCTTTGCAAGAATGCTAAGAAAGCAGAATATTCATTAATGATGATAATAATGATGATATAGGGCTTATAACATAAAGGGATTATTTATAGTAAGTCCCTAGGGTAACAATGAAACATACAAAATTACGAAAAGGGTCAAATTTAAATAAAGATTCTTAGTACCAATTAAAAAGGGTTAAGAACAATAAAGGACAAAAATAAGAAATGTAATGCAATTGTCAGAAAATCAAGATAGGAGGGTTGTCATAGTTAGGTCTGTACTTTAAGGAAGATGTGTATTGAGGCCAAGCTATGGAGTGGGGAAGGCAAGTTGGCAGGTCTGCTCAAAATGTTCTTTTATAAAGCAAGTCAGCGATTGGAGTTTGAAGTTCTAGAAGTCAAACTCAAAGTCTGTAATAACAGCTTGGTATCAAGGTTAATGTAGACTAAGGTTCTCTCCAACTGGTTGCATAAAGAGTCCATCCATCTTGATAAAGAAGCACATCTTGAGCTAGGTACAATGAGAGCATAAACTTGACTAACCCTTATAAACCTCGAAGGCGAGCAAAGGTAAGAGGACCGAATGTCAGCAACCTATCAACCTCAAGCCCATGCAAGTATAATCTACTAACAGGTTACTCCTCATTAGCTCTAAACCCTATATAATATGAGTAGCAAGAAAATTACAAAGTGCTAATCCTTAAGTCCTATATTTAACGAACAACGAGAAATGGATATTCATAAATCTCTAAATCTAGAGAACTTAAAGGATGAGACATATAGCCTTAACTCTTTTAAGAGTGACAAGCATAGTAGCTATAAATCCTCTTAAGGATAGCGAGCTATTTATGAGTCCGTAAGTCTTTAGCTGACAATAAAAGTAATGCTATAAGTGCTAAGAAAAGATAACAAGTTGTTTAAAAAGCCCTAAGCCATCAATTGGCAACGAGCATGATGCTATAAGTCCTAAAAAAGGATGACGAGTTATTTGAAAAGCTTTAAGTCATCAATTGACAATGAGCATAATGCTCTAAGTTTAGTAAATAGATGATGAACCACCTAAACGCTCTAAGCCATCAATTTGTGACTAGAATAATGCTATAAACCTAACAAATAAACAATGAGCTACCTAAAAATCCTAAGCCACTAAACAACAACGGGTTAAATACTCTAATCTAAGACCTTATACAAAAAATGAGTAAATAAGCCTAATGTCCTATAACACTAACAGACTCAAGGCCAATCAACCTCATTAGGCCTTCCTTTTCAAGTGCTCCAGCCTCTTCAAGGCCTCGCCTTTTTAAGTATACTGACATCTTTAGATGCCTCAACTTCTCCTAACTTTCACCTCTTCAAGCCCCTATAGCATCCCAATCTTTTTTGACCTTTGCCAACAAACTTTTCTTGAGATCCTACAAAATTGGCCTCTCTTGGTATTCTCTTTATTGAACTTGTCGCCGAAGAAAGTAGGGGGCAAATGTTGATAGGGCTTTTTAGTACATAGGGTAAAGGCCTAAATTAACAAGATAAAGGCTTAAGCTCGATCCAAGAGCCTAGTTCAAATATGATTTATTCATATCTACTATAAATATGGGCAAGACTCTAAGTAAGGGGACCCTCTCTTTTCCATTCTTTTTCTTTCACACTACTTGACAATTCATTCTCACATGATAAGAGACTGACTCAAGCATTGGAGTGGCCATGCCAAAGCATCCTTCGATGCCCCCCATAGCCATATTTTGTTTTATAGGTACTTATATACCAGAACAAGAATCAACTATCAACACCTCCAAATACTAACTATATTAACTTATGTTTGTTGCTTATATAGATTGTCTCTAACTACCAACATCCCATTTGAAATTTAATTATCAACAATATTGTTGTAATACTATCTATCTATAGTGTTGCAAATATAATATTATAGTAGTGTGTGTATATATATATGTATATGTAAGTTATATTACTTATATAGTTGTATAAGCTATAATTTTATGTATACATAAATTTGATATTATAATACTATGTAATATTTGGCATTAAGTATACATACCTATATGTAATATATAATATATACACATGACATACAACATTACATACATATTTAAGATATTATATGTATACATATATACAATATCATAATATTAGCTTTATATAATGTAATTATAATATATATAATGCTATAATACTATCTATATGCTACATATAATATATAATTATTATATGTTATATCGGTACATAAATATAAATATGTTATTTGATATAATACTATTAGATGTAGATTGTAATATACGTTATAATACTCTCTCTCTCTCTCTCTCTCTATATATATATATATATATATATACCATTGAGTAATGACTACTTAAGTAGAGTAATTTGTGTGATCACTTCCATAACGTTACGTATAAATATAAATATTTGCCTTTTTTTTAAAGAAAATGGAAACAATTAATCTCGCTTGCAAGTTTTAGAAAAATATTTGTGGAATTCGTCAAAGTCTTAGCAAACATATAGGTGAATAATAGCATAAGGTAAGCACCTAAGTTGTATTTTATGCAAGAAAGGAAAAAAAAATTATTCGAAAGCTAACTAAGTACTAGACTATAGTAATACTACTCCAAGTTAAGCAAATTAAAATAGATAATTGTGAGTAAAACATGCATATAAATAAAAATAAAGAGTAAACAACAATAATTCCAAACAAACATTCTAGTGATTCAACAATGGGGTTTGGATTCATTTAATCATCACACAAAAAAAATTGGATTACGTTTCAAAAATCCTGTGAAATTACCATTCTTATGCCAAAGAGATATTTATTTCAATCAAATATGGGTTTTAGCCACACTTATAGACATGATTGCTTTCACTTTGTGGTCCTATAATGTAGTAAGAGTATTATATTACCAATCTCTCACCTATACTTAATAGCTAATTATTTAAGCTCTGTTACAACTCAAATAACCTAATTAACATTGAAAATTAATCCTAACCATATAAAGCTCAGGATAAGTACAAGGATTTGAGCCCTAATCTACAAATCTTACAATATAAGAATTAGGAATCCTAAATTCTATGCGGGATTTATGAATCTAACTAGTCTACTTAAGGTATATAAATCCTATTAGGATGACAAAAGGCAAGCCTAGGGAACTAATACATAGCTAGTCGTTAAACCTATACCCAAGTTATACCTAAATTTTTCTATAGAATTAGCTAAAATGCTAAAATTACACATAACAAAGTATCTAAATCTCATAGTCAATGGCATTCTTCATCATATTTCAACAAATCCATAACACATTTAAACAAAAACATCTACATTCATGGATTATTCATCAATAAGCTCAGTACAATAGATATACTCATAAAAAAAGCATTAAACATAAAGATTAATGGGTTAGAGATATAAAACTAGGGTTCTTAAGCCAGCAATTGAAAACCTACGTATAAAATGCCTAAAACCTCAATGTTCAAGCTTAGAATTCTCCATCCAAAGCTTCAAACCACAAGCATCTACTATGTCTTTAAGTCACAATTAATATTATACTAAGAAGTTACAAGAAAGATGAAAAGCTATATTGGTCCTAGTGATCAATTAAAAGTGGGTGTTGAATTGATTGTTGTCTTAAAATTTAAAATTTACTTCAAATTTACTTCTTAATAGTCAAAATTAACCATACAATACTAAACTTGTCTTTAATTTCTAAAGAATTAGAAATACTATAAATTTAGTTCCAAGATATATGTGTGAAAGCTTCTTAACTTCATTTTAGTCAAATCTTTTACTTTAGTTCTAATTCTCACTATAGCTAAATAATACTCAATTTATTCTTTCGATTTACTTCTGATTTTTAATTCTTCTAATATGCTTCTGATTAATCGATGTTATAAAATCAATTAACCAAGCATGAAATAAAGAATTAAAAAATAAATAGATAAGGATAAAAAATCAAGTAGTGGTTTATAGTGGTTCCACCTTATGCGTTAGTTAACTATTCTAGTACCTAGTGTTAGGGATCAATTATTTATCACATGAAATTCTACTATTTGAAAGAAATCAATAGGAGGTATACAGTTCCCCGACTCTGCTTTACCTCCCTATTTCATATCATAGATTAATCGTAAGCCTACAAAGTCTCCTCACTATTCTATCAAATAATCTTCCACTAATTTTTCAAGAGATTAGTATCTCTCATAAGGATACAATAGATTTCCTTACACTTTAGGTCTCATAGCTCACAATGGATTGTACACTTTTGCTCATGTACTTCTCAAATATAAGATTACATAGAATTTTATCAAGAACTTTGCTTTACTCTATTATTATTGTCTCCTCTTTTTTCTTATGTTCTTCATCACGTAAAATAGTTGTTTCTTTTAACATCTAACTATTCCTTCTTTGGTAATAACTATTGTATAGTCATTGTGATTCAAATTTTCATGATCTTTTCTTCTATCAAATATCTTTGCCTTGTTGTCTTTGATATGTAATTTCAATTCTTTCCTGCTTGTTTCTTCTAAAATATAAATGTTTCCTTCTTGTTATAAATCTGTCTCTTGTTCTTTATCATGATATCTTAAGTCATAATCCTTTGTTTTGATCAAATATAATTCTTTTGCAATCTAAGTCTTGATCATCGTCTCTTTTCTTTTCTTCTTCAAAAGCTTTTGTGACAACTTTTGCTTTTGCCATTTTTCTCAAAAATTATTCATATTCTAATGTAATATGTCTTCTTCTTTTGAATGACACTTTTCCTTTAGTTCTTCTTCTGGCTTTTTGAAGTCTTCTTCAAACTTTTTATTTAGAATTTTCTTTTCTTCCTTCATTTTGTTGTTTCTGTATCTTTTACTTCTTCACTTTTGATAGAAATTTATCTTCCTTCAAGATGTTGCTTATGATAATGAACTTCAATTTGGTTCTTAGCGATATAATCAATATTTCTTTGGTTATGGTCTAGATCTGATTCTTTGTTTTTGTACTCAGTCAAACTTTGATTTTGCCTATTGGGTTTTGATCTCATGTTCTAATCTCATCTTTTAGTTCTAATCAAGTTCTTTTCATTTCATCATAATTAATGAAAATATTATCATAATCTTTAAGCTTGTTCTACTCACTCAATAAATTGATTAGTAATATTAATAAGTATATTTTATTATCACCAAAACATCTTTCTTTAGGGTTCTAATAAGCTATACTAAAAATGACCTAGAAATACTAAGAGTGGCACCTAAAAGTTTAAAACCCTAAACCCTATTCGTCTAAATCTACTAAATGAGGAAGAAATGCAAGCATATATAAAGAGGCAACTACAAGCCAGTAGCTTAAACTTAGTCCTTGCTTTTTTATGAAACAATGTGCTTTTGCTAAGGTTTGGCACAAGTAGCTTAACAATGGCAAGAAGACAGTAGGCTGGTTCCGTGATGTGAAAATCAGCCTTTCTATTCTTAAAACCATCATGAGAGGCAATAGGCTAATGTTGAAGCTCGTGTTCCAATTTTTTATGCTAGTGTCTAAACAATGACTTAATCTACTGTCTAATCGATTTGCTTGGCCTTTAAACTCCTTCTCTTCATGCTTTCTCTATTTTTCATCTCCAATTGATTGTCAAGGGACTACCAATCAATTGGTAGCACCTGGACTTGCAATAAAATGAACTAAAACTAAGTTTTCCTTCCAAATTTTTATAATTTTAAGTGCCAACTTGTACAAAAATATGTACACTTGTGTTGACTGATCATATGTGATTTTAACTCTAATTTAGCACATTCGATTTTGAATTGTACTCAAATAACACATGATTCTTAGAGAATTTTATATCACACTTATCAATTACCCTTAACTTTAGAAACTGCTTGTCCTTAAGCAAGTTTAAAAGCTAATGAAAACTCATGGGGAAAGCATAAATTCTCTATTCACTAACTTGGTAAATTTTGCCTCACTAGCACAAAACCAAAGCACATCAAGTTCTGTTATGTACTATTCAAAGTAATTGGCAACCAATTTTGTATTCACAAATTATTAAGATAGTGAAAATATCATCAAGTAAGAGAGAGATCTTTACACCTCATAGATTAACCAACATGTATATATCCCTAATCCATCACCTAAGTAAATCATAGTCTAGTAAAATTGACAAAATTGGATCGTTATTTAATTAGATTTACCAAAAATTTTTCATTTTTACTTTTGACCATATTGTACACATGCATCCCGAATTTTTGTACAGGGGAGCTTTTTACTCCTCACCTTTTTTACAAAGTGAAAGGACTCATGATCACACTAATGAGAAGATGTGCTACGTACTTATTAGATGTTCCAGGTGTCCATTTCTACCCTCTTTCTCTCTCCTTTTGGGGTTTGGTTTACCCTGGCTTTCAATTTTGACAAACTCACATTCCATTTTTTATTAAGAAATCTTTTTCAATACCAACTCAATTTCTACATCATTGCTAAGCCATAACTAACCACTTGAGACCTCAAAAAACATAATACATATAACTCATATTTTAAGAATACAAATGCCTCACACCTGTCAATGGCATCACCTTATTCTCAAATCTTGAATCAAAAGTTAGATGCAAGTTTAACAATCTAAACTAGAGATTTGGTGAATAAATTCTTATGTAGCGTAAATATTACACTACGCTTCTATCATTACTCATGTACTCAATGAAAACTATAGTGAAAATTGTTTACTTTTCAATATATAACTAGAAAAATTTGGACAGTCTTTTGATGAATTGACCAAACTACCAAGTAGTGAATGTTATCAACACAAATGTGATATCAAGCATTATGATGGCAAGTAATCATCATGTTTAGGGTATGAGCAAACAATCATAAAAACAAAATCAAATCATATTCAAATCATAAATCCCAACTTTACATTTCAAACATAAGCACTATAACTTAAGCCCTTCTCAACATACTCCTTTACCCCCAACTTTAGACAAAAATGTCCTCATTTTCATGCTTATCAATAAATTATCAGTGAGAGAGAGTTAGAACAAAACTACCTACGAGATTAAATAGTGGTTGCCATCTTAAACGCTCATCATTTTGCAAGTCCTCTCACTTTGTGTCCACTTGATAACCATAAATTTGCACAAGAAACAGAAAATATCTCATAATACCTTATTTAGCCAAAACTAAGAAAAAATTGAATTGACAAAAGACAAACTAATTACTAAAACATGAAAAGAAGCATGCATGGAAATTAAATAAAAACTAGTGGGTTGCCTCCTACCAATGCTTGGGTTTAAGTCCCTCAACTAAACCTTTCTCCATTCTTTAACCTAGGTCTTGTGATTGAAATTGTTCCTTTCCTTTGAAATGATCTATCCTTCATGATAATGTTTAAGGAGTTGTCCATAAACTTTGAAGAGGTCCCCTGTTTCATCTTTGATTTCCACAACTCCATAAGGCTAAGCTCATATCATCTCATGGGGACCTCTCCACCTAGATTTCAACTTCCTTGGAAAAAGCTTCAAATTGGAGTTATATAGTAATACCTTTTTGTCAAACATGAAAACTCTTGCTAGAGAATCTTTTTATCATGCCATTTTTTTGGTATTTTCCATAAAGATCCTTATGCTTTCATAAGCTCTACTCTTAAATTCTTCCAGGTCATTTAACTAGAGTAGCTTATGGCTTGTAGCTGCTTTCATAGTTGTCAAAATCGCGATTTTACCCATGCAATTCTACAAGTTTACGATTTTAGGTGGCTCTTCCATTTTTTCTTTCTCTTTAGGGCTCCCCCCTCCCTTTACCCCTACCCTTTACCCCTTACCCCTTTTCCCTTTTGGCGCATGCAATTCAAATTTTGAATTACAAAATTAAAAAATTGCAATGTCAAAACATTTGAAATTTTGAATATTCAAAATTCAAATGACACATTTACACATTCTTCGGTCCTTATAAATTGAATGGTGCTGATATGCAGTAACTATTACTCCACAAACTAATTAAATCGCTTCAACTCTTACTCCAACCATTCTACCTTCGAATTTTTTCAATTATGAAACTGCAATATAATTTCCGCTTTGTTTTGTCTTACATATAATTTATGTCTTTCATTCATACATATCCAACTCCAACCATTCTACCTTAAACTGTCGGCTCATGAGTCGGTCACGGTTCACCATATCACCGACCCATGAACTGACCGTTTAGGTTTAGGTCAACTCGGCGCCCACCATTACCCATATATCAAATATTTCAAAAACTAGAATTCCTTGTTGCAACATATCATGTGTCTTAGTAACATTCCATATCATTAAGCATTGTACAACTTCTTCATTAACCCTCTACAATCCCTAAATAAGGTAGGCTAATAAAATTCACAATATAGCACTTTGGCAGCTATTCTTGTTTGTCTAAAACCACCCACCCCCCTACTTCAAGACTATGGCAATGAGTTAAAATGTCAAATCACTTCATTTTTTAGTATACATCTTCTACTTACTTGATTAGCAAAATTCTTAAACAGGCATGTTTTACCCCAAAAGTAGGATCTAATGTCTACTAAAAATTTCTTTTTTCTATTATCTAAGATCCCATAAGGTAAGATTTCACTCACTAGAAATTGACTATGTTGGCATACCATGGCACACTTATGATGGAATTGAATATAATTATTCATTAAGGGAAAAATCATTGATTGGTGGTCTATGTATGGTTCTAACAATCCTAGACAGATGATTTTGTTTAATTCCCTTTTTGTCCTTGATTTCCAAATCAAATTCTTACAATAGTAGAATCACCAAATGTGCCTTAGTTTTGCATTGGTTTTTGATAAGAAACATTTCAATGTCGCATGATTAATGTGAACTATCACCCTAGATCCAATTAAATACCAATAGAACCTGTTGCAAGAGAATTCTACTACTAGCATCTACTTATCATTAGTGGCATAATTTTTCTATGCATTAGTGAGCATTTTGCTAGCATAATATATTGCTTTGAATAATCGTCCTCTCTTTGCCCTAATATTGCTCCAATTTCCATATCACTATTATTACACATCTATTCAATAGGAAGGCTCCAATCTAGTAGTACTATAATAGGAGCTATAGTCAATCTGATCTTCAACTTCTTAAAAGCTTCCGCACAGTCCTCATCAAAATTGAATGGTATGTCCTTTTTCCAACAACTTATAAAAAGGCCTTGAAATCTCAAAGAAGTTACGGATGATTCGTTTGTAAAACCCAGCATAACCTAATAAACTATAAACTTTCTTGACATTTACTAGTGCTGATAGTTTGGCAATCACTTCCACTTTTGCAAGGTCCACTTCAATTCCTTGATTTGAAATTTTATGTCCCAACATAATCCTGTCTAGGCCCATAAAATAACATTTTTCCCAATTCAACATGAGGTGCATATCCTTACATCTTTTAAGCACTTTCATCAAATTTTCAAGACAATTCTCAATGGAATCCCAAATACCGAAAAATTCATCCATGAATACTTCAATATTCTATTCAATCATTTCTTAAAACATTACCATCATATATCTCTATAACATTGTCAATGCATTGCATAGTTTGAAGGGCATGCACCGAAAAGAAAATATATCACATGGACACATGAAAGTGGTCTTTTCTTGATCTTCTAGTGCAATGTATACCTGATTGTATCCAAAGTATTCATCCAAAAAATAGTAATACTCATGGCTTGCCAATCTCTCTAGCATTTGATCAATATAAGGTAAAGGGAAATGATCCTTTCGAGTGGAATCATTCAACTTTTGGTAATCTATACACATCCTCCACCCCATAACAATCTTAGTTGGTATGAGCTCATTCTTGTCATTCCTCAATATAGTTATGCCTCTCATTTTTGGTACCACTTGAACTAAGCTCACCCACTTACTTTTTGAAATTAGATAAATAATACCTACATCCAAGAGTTGTAAGATTTCCTTCTTCACCACTTTCAAAGTAGGATTAAGTGGTCTTTGTGGCTGAGCCATTGGTTTGCAATCTTTTTCCATAAGGATTCTATGCATACATAGACCATGGATGTTTGCAATTGTCCATCCTATAGCTTCTTTGTGTTCATGGAGTACTTGCATAAACCTCTCTTCCTTTCCTAGTAGAAGTTCAATGGCTACAATTATAGGTAGCATGTCATTCTCTCTAAGGAACACGTATTTCAAAGGAGATGGTAGCTATTAAGCTTAAGTTTAAGAGCTTTTATGATTGATTGGACTAGTTTTCCTTTACTCACTCGAAGTTCCTCGAAATATTGGTGTCTAGAGATAACCCCATGACTTATTGAGTTTGGACAACTTAATCTCTAAAGTTCCTATCTTTAATTTCCTTTTCAAAATTTTCTCATCATTTGGTCGAACATCAATTCTCTTTACAATTTTTATTCCTCTTCCCATTCCTTAGACACTAACCAATCCACTAGATCCATATGAAAACAAGTATGTCCTGTTTTGGGTATCTCATTCCTCTATGGATGTCAAAAGTGACTTGCTCATCTAATGCCTTAGCTTTCTATCCTTCACATTCATCGCTAGATTACCTATTGCCAAAAATGGTCTTTCTAATATCAAAGGTATCTCCATGTCAACTTTCATATCTAAAATGATGAAGTCTAGTGGGAAAGTGAATCTATCAACTTTGACTAGAACATCTGGTTGCTTAATGCTTTTGTCAACTAATTACAAAGATATAGAAGTAGGCTTATCTTCCCCTAATCCTAATCTTCTAAAGATCAAACATAGTAAGAGATTAGTGCTTTCTCTTAAATCACATAAGGCTTTTCCGACATAAGAATTACCACTCACATAAGGAATTATAAAACTACCAAGATTCTTGAGTTTTGGATTAAACTATTTGATATCACTACATTCTTCAATGAGAATTACTATTTCCAATCTAGTTATGTAGGTCTCATACAAGATATCAAGAGGGGGTAAATTAATATGTTGATTAGAATTTGACCTTTAAAGACTTTTTGCAAATTTTAGAATCCCCTCTTAGTACTTGTAATTGGTGTAAAGTGATAGTTCAATAGTTTAATTATGCATGAATAATAAATAGCAAATGTAGTAAAAATAAAAAGATAAGGGAGAAGAGAATCAGGAGTAGAATTTAAAGAGTTTCAACCTTCTACCTATTACTCTCTTCTAACTCCATTGTTAGGGACCCGATCTTTCTCATCAATGCTGTTCTACTAATTCACCATCAAAATCAAAACTAATGAGAGAAGTTACAAGAGTCTGCCAATCCTTAGCTTAAGCAAATTCTTGCACTACCTATCTAGCCACACACAGCTATCTATAGATTTATATAGATAAAACCTAACTCCTCTCACTTACTCAAACACTTCAACTCACAAGATATGAAACAAACAACTGTAGCCTAGGATTTTTTTTTTGGCTTAGAGCACATCTTGGTTAATCAATCTATTGCCTTGTCTCTTTTTTCCTTTGAAAATATTTACTTCAATCTAAATTTGAAATATTGATCCTCATTTGAAAATAAAATAAAATCTAGAAATCTTGTTACTAATATCTCCAGCAAGCTTGCTTCAAGAAATACTCCAAGTTTCTTTAATTTTTTTTTTCAAGGATTAACATAAAATCTGAATTTTTTGAAATAAATCTAAATCTGTTGGAATTATAAGGAGAAACCCAAGACTAGAAGTTTCCGATAATCTTCTAAGATATATTTTGACTTTTCTACAATATATTTTGAAATTAAAACTTAATAAAGATCCTAATAAACCTATAGATATTTTAAAGATCAAGCTCATCCCAGTTTTTTAAAATAAATCTTATCCAAATCGTTATCCATATAGCTATAACTTATGTGCCAATTTGATCGTTCAATCATATATCAACTTCAAATATATAACCACTTAAATAAGAACCCAAGTTTCCAAACATGAATTTATCTGATAATTGCACAACTCGAATTCTTCATAAAACTTTAATCTTATAAGCCTTTCATTTAAAGAGCTTATAAAAGAAAGTGCTTGAATTAAATTTTATCTCCAACAACTACATTCTTGAATCCAATTTGATGTAACCTATATAAACTTACATAAAAAATTGATCTGATATTCGGTAAAATTCAATCTTAATGATTTATCCTCCTTTATTAAGATAGATAGTTGTAGACTTTAATCCAACTTGTGTGAAATGAAATTAAGTACATTACCCAAATACACTTAATAAAGTGGAGCTGGGTATTCAATCTTTAATTTCAATTCAACTTAAGCAAAACTTTGATCTAATCTTGTTATTTATTCAATCACCAGGAGCAACTTCTAACATAATCTCTGACCTTGTTCAATAATTGTTTTCTCCAACTACTAGTATAATCTCTTACTTAAGTTTTAACCTTAAAATAATACTTTTTTACTCAATCCTTTAACTAAGGTCTGACTATCTCCAAAAATCGTCTTCTAGAGTCTTTAGCTTAGCCTCTAACTTAACCAAAACTTGATGTTCTTATATAATTCATTTCAATCTTTCCTGCTCACATGATCAAACATTTTAGCAAACTTTAACTCTTTTTGTTATCATCAAAACATATTAAGAGAGAACTTAACAAGTTATCTTCCTTTGCTTCAAGAGCACATCTTTCATGAGTTTGACATAAAATAGCATCTATTTTAAAGCATCACAAAGAGGATTATTGATTTCCAACTGCTTGAAAAGCTCTAAGAATTTGGATAATTGATGATTTGGCCAATGTTGTTTAAGTCTTGTCAAAATGGGAGAAGAGGAATATATGGTCTTACATCTATATTTTGTTTTTCGTTTGCTTTTTCTTTCCTTATCGACTTGCTTTGTTGGTGTCCTTTTTTTCTTTATTTTTTGCTAGAGTTGAATCTTATTCTTTCCTCTTAGGCATTTACTTTCCACTTCTCAAGGCATCTATGGTTTTAATATATTCTACTTATAGGGCATCACAAGTTCTTATAACTGTTTTGATAACAAATGTGAAATACGTGCCAACTGTTTTTGAACTTCAATCATAGTTACTTCTTTAGTAGCTCTCATTCGGTATTGATGTACCTAGAAACTCAATTAATCACTAAGGTTTACCATAAGAGATAAAACTTCAATCATAGTTACTTCTTAATAGCTATCCTTCGGTCTTAATGTACCTAGGAGCTCAATTAATCACTAAGGCTTACCATAAGAGATAGTAACCGAATGGATCCTCCAAGATATCAAAGAAAGAGGAAATGGGTCAGCAAACATAGTAGCTTCGGTGAAGCTACTCTCTGGATATGACTCATCAAGGTACACTACACGACTTAATATTTCACTTGATATGATACACGAGCTGATACTAGCGTCCACTCGCCACTAATCTTGAACTACCTAGCAAGATTAGATAAAAGTGTAAAAAAGGATGTACTCGAAGAATGGTGTCTCACAAGAATAAGAATATTTATTAATAATAGATGATTACAACCACAATAAAAAGGACTATTTATAGTAAGTCCTTTAAGGCAACAATGCAATAATGAAAATTTTAATGTAAGAAGAAGATTCCTAGTACAAGTAAAAAGGTTAAATATGACAAAGGATAAAAATGAATATAGTAAAAATATTAGAAAAGTAGGGGACAAGTGATAGCCTGTCAATAGGTTCTTGTTTTGGAATCTTAGGGCATTATAGATGAGCTATGCTAATGTTTGGGTTACTCTTGCTAATTTGTATTGAAGGCTATCGAGGTGACCGAATAAGGTCATAGCTCGATAAAGTGGGATAAGAGAGCTCAGCGATCATGGATCTTAGCTACAATACTTTGCAAGTTGACATCTAGATAGTAAATTAGGTAAAGTAGAGTACATCTAAGCGAGGTGCTCAAAGAATTTAGCAAACTGCCACCCTGATACTAAAGTTCGTCAAGGCCGAGCTGAGATGCTTGAATCCTCTTAACAAGCCCTTGTAAGCCTCCTAGTCAAGCTTGAGTGATAAGTCCTAAAGTCAGCAATTCATCAACTCCCTAAGGTTATTTAAGATTTTCCCTCAAATCTTATTTATCTTCTTCTTTTGGGACATAAGGCGTTAGATCAGACACATTGAAGGTATGGGGTCCTTCAAGCAACTCCAATTCATAAGCATTGTCATTTATCCTCCATAGGACTTTAAAGGGGACAGCTTGCTTGTCCTCTATCCTGGGAATTGTTCCTTATTGAGATAAACCCAAACAATGTCTTTAGGGTTATAAATGACATGCTTCCATCCTCTATTCCCTTGCTCTCGCTATTAAGTAACCATCTTAGTTAATTGCTCAATAACTTTCTAAAGTAGTTTTTGAAATTCCTCAGCACGCTACAAACTTAACTGGCTTTCTCCTTGAGAGGTTGAGTTAGTAATCATGTCTAATGGCAAGTTCGGATTAAGTTCGTAGATGATCTCGAAAGGCGACTTTCCTATCAAGATATAGGTAAAGCAATTATAAACAAACTCAATGATGAGCAAGCATAAATCCCAATCATGCCAATTCTTCCTAATAGTAACTCGAAGGAGGTTCCCTATGGCCTTGTTCACAACCTTGGTCTGGCTGTCTATCTATAGGTGACAAGAAGTACTAGGCACAAGTTTAGTGCTAAGCTTCTTCCATAGTGTTCATTAGAAAAATCTTGTGAACTTCGAGTCACAATCTGAGACAACACTCCTTCGAACGCCATGCAACTGCACAATTTCCTACAAAAAGAGGTTAACAACAAATAAAACATCATTAGTTTTGTGGCAAGAGATGAAGTGGCTTATTTTGCTAAACCAATCAACCACCATCATAATAAACTCATGTTTTCGAGGTGTTCTAGGTAGGTCGAGCACGAAATCCATGCTTAGATCAGTCTATGGCTGCTCGGGTATAAGTAGAGATATATGTTCTCCATATGGCTCCTTTCTTCCCTTAGCCCACTTACACACCTTACAACGTTTAAGAATTTTGCATACATCCTTCATCATCCTAAGCTAATAGAAGTGTTCTTTCAATAGCTCAACAGCTCTCTTCTCGCCAAAATAGCCAGCTAAGCGTCTAACATAGGCTTCCTGCATAAGTATTTCTCTAGCAAAACTACTCGATACACAAATTTGTTATCCCTTCATTAGAAATTCTTGACCTAAGTAGAACTTGTCTACTACTCCTCTAATATTACACTTGGCCACTAAGGGTCCGAAGTACGAATCATGCTTACACTAATTAAGTAGAGTACCAAACCCAAGTAGTCTAGCTTGTAGAGATATGATAAGAACATTCCGATGAGAAAGGGCGTTAGCCATAGTGTTTGTGCTTCCCTTCTTGTACTTGATGACATAACAAAAGGTTTCCAAGAACTCAACCTATTTAACATGACGTCAAGAGAGTTTCTTTTAGCCTTGGAGGTATTTAAGAGACTCATGGTCTATGTAGATAATAAGCTCTCTCGATAGTAAATAATGTTGCCAATTCTAAAGAGCTTAGATAAGCACATAGAACTCCTTATCATATGCTAACTAATTTAGAGTGGCACCTCTAAGTTTCTCATTGAAAAATGCAACAAGTCAACATTCCTACATAAGGACAGCACCAATACCAACTCTTGAAGCGCTATACTCCAATTCAAAGACTTTCTCAAAGTCTAGTAGCACAAGCACTGGGGAAAAAGTCAACTTAGACTTGATCTCATCAAAACTGCTCCAAGCCTTCTTAGACCACTTGAATTCAAAGTTCTTCTTAGTCAGCTCAATCAATGGGGATACTATAGAACTAAAGTTCCAAATGAATCTTCGGTAAAATGAAGCTTAACCATGAAAACTCCTCACTTTTGTAGCATTAGTCAAGGTTGGCCATTCGAGAATAGCTCAAACTTTTTCATCATTAACTCTGATACCTCCATTAAATACAATATATCCTAGGAATACAATCTCATTCTGACAAAATATACACTTCTTCAAGTTGTGGAATAGTCATTTAGCTCAGAGAATATCAAATACTGATCTCAAGTGCTCAACATGAGAATTGAGGTCAGCATTATACACTAAGATGTTGTCAAAATAAACCATAACATACTTTCCTATCAAGGACCTCAAAACATGATTCATAAGTTGCATAAAGGTGCTCGGTGCATTTGTATGTCTAAACAGCATCACCAACCATTCAAATAAACCATCTTTTGTCTTGAAAGCAATCTTCCACTCATCTTTGGTCTCATTTTGATCTGGTGGTAACCGCTCCCCAAATCAACTTTTAAAAATATCCATACAACATGTAACTCACCTAACATATCATCAAATCATGGAATCAAATATCGTTTTTTGGTAATGATCTTGTTGATAGCTTGGCTATCAATGTACATTCTTGATGAGCCATCTTTCTTAGGCGTTAAGATAGCTGGAACGACATAAGGGCTCATGCTCTCCCTAACATATCCATGCTCAATCAACTCATCAACTTATCACTTCAACTCGGCTGCTCGCTTAGGATTGAGCTTATAGGTAGGTTGGTTAGGCAAGGCAGCTCTAGGTTAAAGGTCAATACAATGCTCTATGCCTCTCCTAAGAGGTAAACCTCTTAGTAGCTCAGCTGGAAATAGGTTAACATATTCTTAGAGTAGGGTCTACACCTTAGGAAGTAATGCTCCATCCTCCCTTAACTCAAGAAGTCTCCTAACCAATAGGAGTATAAACTCTTCCTTCTTAACATCCTTAGAAAACTGTGCTCATGAAATCACTAAAGACTTCTTCTACATAATTAACCTAATAATTACATCTAGCACTCTAATTGCTACAAGTATCATACTCCATCAGATTTTAACATCCCAAAACATCTACTTATTCACTAAGTCAGTAATTAATATCCTAATCACCTAATTAACTCCAAATTACCCATTTTATGCCTCATTTTAGGGCCTAAAAATTATCTAAAATTTTCAAAAATTAATTTTTGAAAATGGGCTTTATAGCACTGTTCTATATCATCTAAGTAATCTACACAAAAAATTTGGGCTTGAAACTACACTCCTAAGGTCATTTATTTCTAAACCGAAATGTGCTCGGTTTTGCACGATTTCTTAGGGACCATATATTACAGGACATAATTTCATCAAAATAACATTTTTCCTAAAAACTACATGCAAAAATATCCCATAATAATAAAATTCATAATTTTCTAATTATATTTACTATTTTTACAAAATTTCACAAGAATCGGGCTGGAAATTGGACTCAACGGTTTGGGTGGCTCCGGCCACCGCGGGCTGCCGTGACCTTGTCGGCCAGCTTGGGCGCTGCCACCACCGTGTGGTGGTGGTGGCCATCCACTCCCAGCTCCTCGTCTGGTGTGAGTTCCCTTTAAAATCCTTAATTGCATAGTTTTTTCTTTTTCTTTTTTTTTTCTGGATTTTCTCTCAAATTTTCAACTCTCTCTAATTTTCTCTGATTTGTATCTGTCCAAATGAGCTCTGTGATTTTTTCTGCTATTTATAGACATTTTCTGTAATTATTATGCATTAATTTGACAAGACTTTGTCCAAATTCCTTGATTTTTGGTATTTAAGTTGTTCAATTTTTATTGGCTAATTTTTCTTTTGCAACTTTGAACCTGCCACAACCTTATCTTGATTCAGCTTATCATTTTCTGATTTTTCCATAATTATTTTATAATTTTCTTTAATTATTTGCTTAGTTTTTGGCCAATTTAGGTAATTACGCGTATTTTTATTTACACCTAAATACATGTGAGGTACACGTGAACATTCCTAAATATTATTTTGGTCATTCTAAAATTTTTAGTATACATATAATCTATCTCTAGTAATTTATTAATTATTAGATTATACTTTTTGCCTTTTCAGTAATCAGCAATTATTATGCTTAAAATTTAAAAATTTTATAGTCTCCTATTTTATTTCTTATTTTCTTAAATTTAAGTTTATAGGGTCATTTTTACTAATATTCTTCTCAATAGTTTATAATTTGGGTTTGACCGGATCTTTTAACCGATCGCCCTAAACCTTGGGTTCTAAGTTCAATCCTATGGTTACTTGACTGAACTTTGGGGCTTACAGCATTCATCATGGATTGCAAATGTCTTAACAAACAGTGGTAAAAGGTTTGTACCTATAACTAGATAGGTAATCCATGATGTTGATACCTCCTCAATGACTCTTGGAAGTGCTCCAAGTACTCATATAATGACTCTCTATCTAATTTTTCTAAACATAGTGATATCAGTCCTCATCTTCATAGTCTTACATGGTGGAAAGAATTTGAACAAAAGTCTCTTAGCTAACCATTCCCAATTTGTTATGGAGTGGGTTAGCAATGAGTACAACCAACTTCTTGCTTTGTCTCTTAGGGAAAACAAAAACAACCTTAATCTAACCGCATCCTTAGATACACCATTACTTTCCAAAGTGACACACGACTATAGAAAACTAAAGATGTTCATTTAATCCTCTAAAGCACTACCTCCAAATTGATTCATTTGTACCATATAAATCAAAGCATATTTCACCTAAAAGTTGTTGGCCTAAATGGTTAACTAAGCAACTATAAGTATGAATCCCTTCATAATTGGGATAACATACTTCTATAAAGCTCTTCACATACCATTTCCATTACCATCGTTTTGTCCATTTACTCCTTTCAATCCATTTATATACCCATGTTCATTACACCATCTACATTCATACCATTACCATTGGCATTGTCATCTTCCAATCCTTCCATCTCTAACCATATCGTTGCTCTTAACCTTCTATACAATGTCCTTTCAATTTTTGGGGTCAAATAACTCTTCAAACTTAGTTACACCTCTTCTATGCGTGCACCAACTAATACTTTACTTCCTATTCTAAAGGATAAACCTGAAGGGCTAAATATAGTAGGTTTTAAAATATCCTAAACCTAGTCTTGATTGTAGGCAAGAGGTTTCAACCAACTCTACAATCAACATTTCAACCACTTCAATCCCTTCTTTGAAATCTTCACAAACCTGCAAAATAAAGCACCCATCAATAGTATCTATCCAACATAAAATAACAAATAAAGACACACACTTTAATAGAAATTTCTACAAACATGCAAAGGAACAATTAACCAATAACCAACTACCAAACTACTTTAACTATTATAAGCTTAGTCTTAAAGAAAACTACAAATCTAATTTTAGTGAATACTTTTAGTTTCCTTTGTTTCCCCTATAATGATGCTAGGAAACTTAATCATCACCACATTCAAAATGTCTCACACAAATATAAATATTTGCTGCTTTTTAAAATAATGGAAACAATACTCAATTAATTGATCTCACTTGCAAATTCTAGAAAAATATTTGTGGAGTCTGAAAATTTCAAAAAGCATACTAATAAAATAATAGTGTAAGATGAGCATCAAGGTTGTATTTTATGTAGGCAGGAAAAGAAAATAATTTGAAAGCTAACTAAGTACTAGACCATAATAAGAGTACTTTAAGCTAAGCAAAACAAAATAGACAATTATGAATAAAAAATGCATATAAAGGAAAATAAAGAGTAAACAACAAGAAATCTAAACATGAATCCTGGTGATTTTTTAACAATGGGGTTTGGATTCATTTGATCACCACATAGAAGAATTAGGTTGTTTTCCAACAAACCTATAAAATCATCATTGTCATGCCAAAGAGATATTTATGTTAGTCTATATGTAGGCTTTAACCATACTTATAGAACACATGGTTGCTTTCTCTTAGCCAATCTATAACGTACTAGGAGCATTATATTACCAATCTCTCATCTACACTTAACAACTAGTTATCTAAGCTCTATCACAACTTAAATAACCTACATAGCATTGAAAATCAATCCTAGCTACATTAAGCTTAGGGTAATACGAGGATTTGAGCCTTACTCTACTAATCTTACGTTATAAGAATTAGGAATTTTATATTCTACTTAGGATTTTCAAATCTAAGAAAAGATAAAATCCTATTAGGATAACAAGATGGCAAGCTCAAGTAAGGGAACTGATACCTAGCAAGTCATCAACCTTAAACTCAAGTTATACCTAATTTTTTCCATAGAACTAGCTAAAACAGTAAATTTCCACATAACCCATAGCACATTCAAACACAAACATCTATATGCATGGAATATTGATCAATAAGTGCAGTACACATGAATATAATCATAAACAAAGCATTAAACATGAAGATTAATGGGTTAGAGATACAAAATCAGAGTTCATGAGTTAGCAACTGAAAACCCACGTATGAAACCCCTAAGAATCTTCTATCCAAAGCTTCAAACCACTAGATTCCTTTAAGTCTTTCAGCTACAATTGACATTATATTAAAAAGTTACAAGAAATTTGAAAAGTTATGGAAATGACCTAGAAATACCAAGAGTGGCATATGCAAGTCTAAAACGCTATACCCTATTTATTTGAATCTACCAAATAAGGAAGAAACATGAGTTTACATAAAGAGGTGACTACTAGCCGAACGATATGGGTAAGACAAGCTAGATGGTAGCTTAAACTAAGTCCTTACGTTCTAATAAAATGACTTGCTTTTGGCTAGGCATAGGCACAATCAACTTGACGATGGGAAGAAGATCGACAAGCCAGTTTTGTAAGGTGAAATTCAACCTTTCTATTCTTGAAACCCTCATGAGAGGCATTAAGCCAATGATGAAGCTAGTGTTCCAATTTTTTAGACAACCTCCTAAAAAGTGGCCTAGCTTACTGTGTAGCCAATTTTCCTTAGCCTTTGAACTCCTTCTTTATATGATTTCACTCCTTTTCATCTCCAACCAATTGCTAAAAGGCTACTAAGAAATCAGCAACCTCCAAACCTGTAGTATAATGAACCAAACTTAAGTTATCCTTCCAAATTTTTGTAACTTTAAGTTCTAATCGGTGCAAAAATATGTGCACTTATGTTGTCTAATCATATGTGATTTTAACACTAATTTAGTGTATTTGACTTCAAATTGTACTCAAATCAATATTTCATAGCATAAATGTGTGATTTTACTCACTTATCTAAAGGGTTTTACTGTAAGTCAATAGCTTTTACTATAATTGGGGAGAGTGTAATTATAACAGGGAAAAAAAACCAAGATGCTATTAATAGGCAGCTCAAGGTGGTCGATAGCTTCGATGAACCTTCATTGAGTAGTCTATTTGTTTTGACCATATTCAGGAGATTTAAATATAGTTGGCATAGGTCACTATAGCCTAATGGCATCACCACTTGTCTCCTATCTAGATGGACCAAGATTCGATTTCCCACTCCCTCAAAAAAGTAACTTTGTTGGCTTAGATATATATATATACATATATATAAATATAGTTGGCATGAAATTAATTAATGTTGAGTTATATTACTGACAATGGACAATTTTCATTGTTTAATGTGTTATAATAACAGTTAAGGGGATATTACTTACTACTGTATGGGTTGGTGGTGGTAGGGGTTTAAGCTGGTTTATGTTGCTATAATGAGGGGCATTTCAGGAGGGGGAAAAAAAAGTGGAGAGTGTTGATAGTTTGAGTAAAGTTTGTCAATAGCTTCCATGAGCGTTCATTCTATTAGCTATATATTTTTAATATAGTTGAAGAGAATTAACTTTAATTGGTTCCAAAATAACTAATGTTAGGCTATATTACTAATAATGGGCACTTTTTTACTATTGCCTACTATTGAGTAATAACTACTTGAGGGGATTTTTACTATAAGTCGGTAGGTTTTATTGCAATTAAGGGTATTTTAGGAGGTAAAAAAGGGGGATTGTCAACAGTTTATGGCTGTTAACAGCTTCCATAAACATTTAGTTAGTTCATAGCTTATTGAAGTAAAAATATTCCTCTCTTCAACCATACTTGTTCAACAATAAATGAGTACCTTTTAGGCTCCATTTGGTTCAACTGCATTTCGTCTTACTGACGTTTTATTTTTGTCTACTTGAATCTTTGTATTTTGCAAAAATAAAACATTAAAAATATGAAAATATATTTTTTCAAAAATGCCCGTTAAAATAATCATTTTCAATACATTAAATATATTTTTTCAAAATTTTTTTCTAAAAAATACATGAATTTTCATTTTTCAATTCTGACACTCCAATTATCGTCTTCATCATAATTATAAAATAGAAACAGATAAGATAATTTTTCAAACACCAAATTTTAAACAAATATAAATCAAACACAGATTAGAGACAGACAAAAGAAAGACAATCTTAATAGACCCTTAATAGTTAACGTGGCCATTAGACAATAAAAGAAGCTCGCTATTAGTAAAAGATTGAGGAGAATTGTCAACAAATTAACATTTAACAATTGACAATAAATTGACTGTCAAAGGCAAGTCATTACCCAATCTGTCATAGTCTTGGAGAAGTAAAATGAGTACCTTTTAATAGTTAATGTGGCCCAATGACAATAAAAGAAGCTCACTGTTTGTAAAAAATTGAGGAGATTGTCAACAAATTAACATATAACTAATGGACAATAAAATGATTGTCAAAGGCAACTCATTGCCCAATTTGGCGATAGCCTAGTAGAAGTATAATAGAAAGCTGCCGACAGATTCCTAAGGCCATCCTCTATGCACGGTTCATAGCTTGCTTTTTGAGGATGAAGGATCCCAACACGGAGTCGTTATCCGTTGGAGCAAGTTGCTTAAATTTTTTGGGTCCTTTGATAGGGAATCAAAAGTTACTTTATTTATTTATTTTTTTGTTGTTACTTTTATGTATTTTATTATGTTATAGATTTTACAAAATAATATAAATAAATGTTAAAAAATTCGTTTTAAAAACTTTAGGAGCAAAATGGAAAGCATTGTAATAAAACTTTAGAATATTTATGTGGCGTTTAGAGACCCTAAATTGGGTCCTTGGCATTGAGGATGACCTAATATCCATGGAGGAGAATTCGAGATATTTTCGTTTAATCAAGGTCCCTTTTTGTACTTGTCTCGTAGCGAAGCACGACTGCAATCTTCAAAATGGCTTAAATTCAGCTAAGAACATGGGAATCTAGAAAAGAAAAAAAAAAAGGGTTTGGTTCGGACGTGGCTACAGTAGAGAGAGAAGCTCAAACTTGTGTTTTAGGACCCTTTCTGATTCAATCTCTTCTTGTAACCCCCCCTAAGATGTTCCTTATTTTGTTTGTAGACTAACAATGGATTAATGTTAAGAAGTCTCAAAATAAGGAAATACAAATCTTTCTTCCTTAGAAACGGGTTTAGTTTTTTCCTTTTTTTTTTCATTTAAATTCCATATTTATATGATTCTGTTTTTAGAATTTGGATCTTCTAAAGTTTCTATTTCCTAAAGTTACAATAGTAATGATTATCATTATGTAAATTTTTTTAAAAATATGATGTCACAATGATTAAGAATTTTAGAGGATCCATTTTTCTGTTTTTATTTTGATTCAATTAAAGATAGGAGTCTTCTGGCAAAAAAAAAAAAAATTAAGATAGGACTCATTAGGTTGTTTAATTACCTTCTTTGTCTGATTTTTAGGAAAAATCATATTAGAATGAGACCCAAAATTACAATACGAACTTTTTTTTTTTTTTTGGGCCATAAAAAATGATGTTAAGATATTTTTATTTTCTTCACATAATTTATTTTATTTTATTTTTAGATTTACTTATATAGCAAGTTATAGATTAATTATATATGGACTGTTCATATTAAATTATTCCAAATTAATGACTATATCATACAATCACTTTTAAGTAACCGCAGTATAGTATTCCTCATAATAAATGTATCCTTGTTTGGATCAAGTAAATCTTGTACAAACCAAATTTTGGTTTGCCCTATGAAGCTATTTGAAATTGATACTTATAATTTAATTTTATACTATAATCTTTTCTTTAGTTATCATGTGCACTCTCTAATCATAATCTTCATCCACTTTAACTCCATTTTGCTAACATGCTGGGTTTATGGATTGGAGTAACATAGGAATAAAATTATAATTCTTAAGAAGTAGGATAGAGTCATAATAGTTATTCCATTTAGTCCTTTTGAGGTTTAATGAGTAGATATGGAAATATAACAAAAAAAAACCAATGGTAGCTATTCATTTAATTTTATAAAACAAATAAGATGCATTATTTAAAAATAATAGGAGGGATAGACATAATGGTTACATAACTTTTAAGGAAAATAAGTACACAGCTTCAAAAACTTTGAGTTTTAGTGATGAGTTAGAAGAAAGGATACGATTTGCAAAGAAAATGGATCTAATTTATATGTTTAAGATACATTAAATCAAGCATCACCATAGCTTTCATGTTAAGGAGCCCCTTAAGGGGTAATAGTTGATTTTTTTGAATGTAGGGGATATGTAAAACCTAGTAAAAAGAAAGTTATATAATAATAATAAAAATAAATTTTAGAAATAAAAAATAATGAAATGAATATAATAATATAATAAAGGCTTGAAGACTTGGTATAGCATATAAATAAATATCAAGTTCTAGGGGCAATATTGTCATGGGAAAAAGCACTACATTAATAATCCTTAAGATTGAGTTTTGTGTTATGCGTTAAGATTGTGATTTATGTTGAGAGTTGTCAATGTGAAACTTGTGTAATCAAGTTTGTGTCTGTGTAGCTCTTAGAGCATAGATTAAGAAATCAATAAAGTGGTGTGAAGTTATCGATTAGAGGCATTATGTGTTCGTGAAGAGTAAGAGGTGGTTTAAACTCCACGTTATATATAGGCTTAATCTTCTCATCCCTATCTCTTTTAATTTCAATATTCATTACTATATTATTAGTATCTTAATCATACTTATTATTGTATTTAATTGGTAATTTCATAAAGAATTGCAATTTGTCCTTAAAACTCAATTCACCTCCCCTCCTCTTAAGTTTAGCCTAGTGTTCTACAATTGATATCAGAGCTAGCCTCTAAATTTATTACTTAACTACATTTAGAGTAAAGATCACAACCTTGAATACATTAGGCTTCATAGAAGGGCAATGTCACAACCCTAAAGGGGGGTTTAGTAGGATTGCTAGAAAATTTTTATATCACATGTATACCCATGATATAAAAACCACCTTACAAGTTAGAGATTACAAGACTCTAAATGATAAATCACTAAGATTACTGATTTTTAAGTAATTAATTTATAGCAAAATATAAATATAATTCACTATAAATGTTCGATATCCCATAGTTCCTTAGAACCGTAAAGAATTAGTATCCCCTACCAAATGATAAAATCAAGTAATATAAACTTAAAAGTTCAAACTTAATAAGGTTAAAAAATCTAAGTACATAAGTGGTATTTACATTTAAAGTTTCACATGAACTAAACAACTTCTTTCTAATTCCAACCTTTAAAATATCTCAGTACTTATACTCAATGCTCAGCTCTTAATCCATATCCGATTATCTATCAACTTGCAAAAAAAAAACTAATGGGAAGTAAGCTACAAAAGCTTAATGAGTTATCCTTCATACTATACTGGCTAGCAAGTTATCAAACAAATTATTACAATCATATGAATGCATGCACATACAATATGCCAAACAATATATGTAGTTGACAAGTGCTACATATAATATTAGATTTTAACGCCTTCTAAAATAAAAGTTAGAGATATATCGACATCAATCACAACCGAGCTCTAACACTTAGGTTTTTAACCATAAATTTAGATTTCGTATTTCGCAAAATACATTTCCATTTCTAAGAAATCTAATAGTACACCAAAATCCCAAGTCTAGCAGTAAGGTAGCCCCCGCAGTCCATACTCATACTCTATAGCAGAGGTCTCTAGACTTAACTCTCAACCAAACAGTTGGCGTCTCCAACACTTAGTAAGCCCGTAGACTAGGGTAAGGTCATGTTGTACGAGTACATCGTACTAAACACTTTAATTCAATATATATAAACAACCCCCACATTGCCTCTCTTTATCTCCGCGTGAAATGATGGTCGGAATAGGGAATGCAATGCATGACCCTTATTAATTTAAGATAAGCTAAGTATAATTAAATCAAATTATGTGGTGATCAATCACTCTCAGCAAACCATTCAAATCATATGACAATCGATCATATAACAATATTTTTCACAGTAATCAATCAGTATCAAGCACATGCATATCTTGAATCCCCATGCATCAAGTTATTACTATTTAATTTAAGTGCACTAACTACAAACACGAAACAAGTATAGAGTTATCGGGAGTACTCACTTAGTTATAACATCTTGCGCTAATCATAGTAGTCCTCAGGAAGATCTTAACCCTCGTTAGGATCACCTAATTATTATAAGATAAAAACAATAGTGAGTAACTAAATGAACTAGTTATTCTAGGTATTCGTTCACCTATTTCTACTTACGTTCCTATTAGTTTTCATTCGGTTAAACCTTATCACCAACCATATGTAATTTTTTCGTTTTATTTCCAATATTTATAAACTTATAGTCATTTTTCATCATTTTCGAACGTATATTCACACAGTGATGTCCGTTTTGGACATTAAAACCCGTGTTTTATGATATGAATTAAATTTATTACAATTTTAATTGTTGAAGCTTAAATATTCTTATTGTCAAGTTTTATACCTTATTGTAGTACTTAATTATTTAATTAGCTATTAGATTCTTACACTTAGATGATTTTACATTGTCATTACTATTTTATGTACTTAAATAAGGCTAATTCAATTTGAGATGTGTGTTATGGGCTTAAAGTGATTTCAGCCCATATATGTATACATTTGTACATATTGTATAGTTTATTATTTTACTATACTATCTTATAGTATTTTAAATAATTATGTTATAAATTATTTATGTATAACTTTTACACTAAAGTACTTATGTACCTTATGTTTATGTTTATGTTATGTGTATTTATTCTTCTAATACATTTGTATGCATACTAGTATACTTGTACACATACCGTATCTATACTTGTATATATATCCATATATACATACGGCGGTATATGTATTTTCATATGCCTCCTATACTCTCTTAAGAAATCTTCATGTAATCCATATTTTTGCACCTTATGGCCTTATTTAGCAAGTTATATGTGTATATTCTTAGTATACTCCTTAATTTCAGTTATGTACATAAAGGGTATTCATATACATGGCTTTCTATGCTTATATATAAGTAGTTTTCCTATTCTTACCTATGTAAATGTGCATCTATACTATGTATTCTACTAGTGTATACCTATTTAGTCCATATAAATTTATGTGTTTCTACAATCATATATGTACATATATTCTTCTACACTTATCTATATGTATATACCTACACCTATGCTAAGTACTTTATTAAAATTCATACACAATTACTTCACATGGATCCACATAGTATATGTACTCATGTATTTCTACTCATATACCTAAGTATTTCTACACTTATATACATGTGTATAAGAATCCTATTTGTGTCAACATACATGTACATATAACATGATAATTCCAAAACTAATATAACATAAACAACTAATTACCAATTAAGATGAAAGATTATATGAAAACATACCTCTTTTTCCTTCTAGATAAGGGTGAAGAGTTTATATAGATATTAGGATATAAGATATGTATTAAGGTAAAGGTAAAAGAAAAAATGGAAGTTTAGAAAAGGCGAAGAAGAAGAGGGGGTTACAGTTTTGATAAGAGGGGGGAAAGGAGATTTTGTTGTGTTTTTAGATGTGTTTACAAGATAGAAGTTGGGTCTAGAAGGGGGATGAAGGGATGGCAAAAAGGGGGGAAAGAAGGGAAAAAAAAAATCAAAAGAAAAGAGAAGAAATCCTTGGAAAATGGAAGAAAACTCTAGATGACAATAACATTTGTTGACTTGGTCAACCTTTGACTTAGTCAACTCTTTGAAATTAAATGTAATTTGTGTATACATAATGAGGTAATTAAGGAAAATTGGGAAGAAAATTAAGGAAATGAAAGGAAATATGGAGTTTATTGAAATGATTAGTGAGGATAGTTAATGAGATCTCTCTCTAAGTATTTATATCCTATATATATTATTTAGTATGGTATTTAGTGTAACTATCATAAAATATGCTATTTAGAATGTTAATATTAACTACATGTAGTATAACCATCAACTACACACTTAACTCTATAAAATTCTAACCTAGTTATATGATTAGAAGATAGATGTAATCTTATAATGCAATATCTTAGTTTTCTAGTAAATTAAATTAGTAATGTAAGCATTTATTAATAACTGAAAGTTATCTTGATTATTTGATAATGATTTAGTATAATACTAAGGATATATTAGCAATTGGGGTTTTAGAATAGATTATAGTGACTTAATACTTTTATATCCTTAAAGTTATAATTTTTGGGTTTTATTGCTTTTGGGTACAATCTCTAGCATTTATATATATTTAGGGTCTAAAAATTTTGTACGCAATTGAATCTTTAGTTATTATCTTAGGATTTTCATTTTAATTAGCCTTGTTGAGTCTTAAGAATATCTAACTTGCTAGAGTCTATTTCAGATGTTAGGTCGAAAAATTTAGGGATTTACAGGCAAGCTATAAAAAGACCTCCACTCTTAACCGAGAATAATTATTCTTATTGGAAATGTAAGATGAGTATATTTTTAAAAGCATAAAATAGATTGTTGTGGCAAGTAGTAGATAAAGGACCATTCAAGATAGAAGGCAAGAAAGAAAATAATTACACCGATAATGATTGAAAGTTGTTAGAGTTAAATGAAATAGCTATGAATATCTTGCATTGTACCATTAATGAAAATGACTTTAATAAAGTTTATACATACAAGAATGCTAAGGAAATTTGGGAAGAGTTAAAAAGTATAGATGAAGGAACTAGCCATGTAAGGGACACAAAAATAAGCTTGCTTTGAGGCCAATTTGAAAACTTTAGAATAGATCCAAATAAAACTATTGATGAGATGCATAATAGATTCATCAATCCTTTGAGTGTTCTTAGAAAGACATTTACTAACCTTGAAATAAATTTCAAAATCCTTAGGTCTTTGCCAAGAGATTAGGAAGTCAAGAGAACCGCGTTCAAGGAAGCTCATGATCTTAACACAATGCTAAAAGAGCAACTTCTTAGAACTCTTAAAACTCATGAGATGGTTAAGAGACAAAGAGAAGAATCTAAAAAGAAAACAATTGCTTTGAAGGTAATCAAGGAGAGCTCAAGTAATGATGAAAGAGAGGAAGATGATGATGTGGCCATGATCACAAGAAATTTCAAGAAATTCATCAAGCTCAATAGGAAATTAGCAAAAGATAAGGGTGAAAACATACCTTGGTTAAGAAAGGAGAAGAAGGAAGCAATCAAGTGCTATAATTGCCAAAAACCGAGTCACATTTAAGTTACTCGAAGTGATAGCAATTCAAGTGACTCAAAGTGATAGCAATTTAAGTGACTTGGAGGGAGAAATTTACTTTATGGTAATCGATAATGAGGTATGTTCTACTTCAAATGTCTCTTCATTAGATGAGCTCAAAAATATGTATGATGAATTATTTAAGGAATTTATTAAGGTTCAAAAGAAATATAAGGTGATGAAATAAATGATAATTGAAATAGGAAGTCAATTTGATCTATTTAGAAATTAATATAATAAAGCAAATGATGTCAAGGAAAGTTTAGAGGAGGATAATGAGTACATGAGATTAGAACTTGATAAATTAAATAGAAACAATGAAAAATTGAGTCTTAGGAACTAGGAGTTGGCTAAGGAAAATAATCAATTGAAAGAAAAGTGTAATACTTTTAAAACAAAAGTTGAAAGCATGAAAAATGAGGATAATATGGTTGATAAACTATGAGAGCTTCAAATTGAAAATGCTATCTTGAAGTCTAACCTAGATGATTCAAAACAAACTATAGCTAAGTTTGTAAATGGAGAAAAGAACTAGATAAGCTCCTTATTTCTCAACGGCAAGAATTAGACAAGACTATAATTAACTACAATAAGGAAAATATTTACAAGTCTTACAAGAGTCACTTTGTAAAAGCAACAGCCAAGACTTGTAACTGTTGTGATAGGTATAATCATATTGCACATACACGTGCAAATACACGTGCAATATGTCACATTATCAATTTGAATCATAAAGGTAAAATGGTTTGGGTTCTAAAAAGACAAAGATATATCAATGCAACTAACCACAAAGGACCTAAACTCATATAGATACCAAAGAAGCAATTAAATGTTTTTGTAGGAACTTCAAATGAGGGCACCTCAAGAAACTTAAATGGAGAATGCTCAAAGAAAATTTAAAATGCTTTCAATTTGATTTAAGAAACTCATTTAAATAGTCTCTATAGAATAACTAACATGTTTTGTGTGTACTTGAAATTCTTTATGCTTATTAGGCTTTCATGTGCACATTTTTGCCATATCTTGATCTT
Organism: Lumnitzera littorea; assembly: GCA_024138015.1. Taxonomy (NCBI): domain Eukaryota; kingdom Viridiplantae; phylum Streptophyta; class Magnoliopsida; order Myrtales; family Combretaceae; genus Lumnitzera; species Lumnitzera littorea. The sequence goes on from JAMXBB010000002.1 coordinate 64,480,743, forward strand.
CATGTCAAACATGTGTTTACGCATGTTTAAAAGTGCAAATATCTCATGTTTAAATGGTTGATTTGATTTATTAATGAAACTATATAAATTTGACCTCTCCTCAACCACATTTGAGCTTTCATTAGCATTTAAGAACTCACCTAACATTTTTGCAATTAATTGCTTTCCAAGCTATGCTTATACTCTCACCATATTATAATATGCATTTAAATCTTGCTTGGAAAGGATAATTGCAAATATCGTGCATTTTGTGTACATTTGAAGTTACTCATGTATATTTAGGATCATATGCACACAATTTTTCCATTTTTTTATTTTCATGTTCAAATCCAATTCTCGCATGTTTAATTTTGTCCATAGATTGTGGTTGAATGATTAATTTGGCTTATTTTTGTTTTTGTGCAAATTTGACTCCCCTAAACCCAAATTAAGTTCTTATTAATGTTTAGTAAGTCATGTGATCGTTTTACCCATTTACATGCTATATGTTTTGATCATACTACCCTTGTATCTATAGGGACTATTGAAACTTGTTTAGAGTATCAAATTATTACAAACTTGATTTAGTGTGTATGCGTGTCATTAATCTCAATTTGTATTCAATAGTTGATTTTGATGATTTCAAGTGGTAATTTTAGGACTTGTGAATCCTTGTTGTGATATTTTCCCTCCAACATGCTTAAATATGATGTTGAAACTTGCTTGAAGTATTGATTTGTCATAACTAAGCCTTATTACTCAAAATTGGTCATTCATGCATTTACATAGCTTAATAATGAACTTTCTAACAACTAATGACTTAATTTTGTTAAATCTTACTAATGTTGCTTAGATACAAACTTTTTACACTCAATTGGGCTTAAGGAACATGCTTATATAGATTTCATACATAAAACATAGCATTTAACGTGTTTTAGGCAAACTTGAAGTCATTCATGCTTATCTAAGTTCATATATGCACAAATTTATTGTGCATTAGTTTCCATACCTAAAACCAGGCTTCACATGTCTATTTTTATCCATAAATCATGTTTGAATGATCAATCTAGCTTGATCTCAATTTTGTGCAAATTAGACCTCTTTAAACCCTTATGAGGAACTAAGTGCTATTTAAGACATCTCATGCCTATTTGTGCCCATATGGATGTTACTTGATTTGATCATGTATCTTTTATGCTTCTTAGTATCTTTGAAAATATTTGAAGAATGAACTAATCTTGAATTTGAGAAAGGATCTCTTGCACTCTAGCTACTTGTATGCTTAACTTTGATCTTAAGGAACTTAAGTAGTGTTTTTACAATTTAAAGCATCTCAAGGCTATATTGTGTTCTTACTATGCTTAAACATGTATTTGAACTTTGCTTGAAGTGTTGGTGTGCAAAAACTCATGGTAATACACATAATTTGCTCATATATGCGCACTTTCATTTAGTCATGAACTACATAACTTTTAAGATTTGATTTGGTTAAATCTTAGATATCTAGTTCAAAATTGTTTTTTAAGTCTTAATGGACTCAAATAAACTTATTTAAAGTGTTGGAACACTCATTAAATCAATCAAAGTAAACTTAAGTTAGCAACTTGGACAATTGGAATAGATATCATCAAGTTCTATAGAATTGTAGAATAATGTCATGATAGTATGCATAATTATCAGTATATCAGTATACCCCTCTAGATAAGAAGTTGCAACTGGTTCTATTCTATGAACCATCATGCCAATAGCCCCACTTACTGTCATGCCAATACACCAAATTCGAAGTGCTATGTTTTAAAACCCTTGAATTTTTTCTTTCCTCACTTCCATTCCCATATCATCTCTTCTCCTAAACCCTAATATCCTTCTCTCTTCAATCCACCATGCCCAAACTTTCAAAATCATAATTTTCCCTCATTAATCATCTCTAAATCTACACAATCTCTCATCAATCCCCTCACTTCTTCAAATCACACTCTTCTCTTCTCCTTTACATGACTTTTTCTCTCTACAAACCCCTATCCACCATTACTACACCACCTTAATCAACTATAGTCACTTCTAAATGAACTATCACTGCCCATCTTTCCCCTTTCCTTTTCCAGGTCAAGATGATGATCCACCAGCTCCATGAATTACCAACTTCCAATCTATTTTATATATGCTCTTCATTACGTTTATCTTATGTTATAAATTGGCCATTGGCCACTACTATTGTTACTTTCTATTGTCTTGGCTTAGCCATTATCTTGGCTTTTGTTACTTAATTTATGTTGCTTGTCTGTATTGTTTACTACTTGTTGTTAATGTATCTTATGGAGTTATTACACTCCCCATAGTTGGCTTATGTTTTTGAACATTTGGTGTGGTATAGGCTAATCTTGATGAATTCATTATTGCTATCTTATTTGGCACGGTTTTTAGCTTCTTTGATTTGACTCTTGTAAGGAGCATATCCTAAGGCTTAAGCCAGGACTATATCGAAATTTTGACTTGAATCCTCTTCCCTCTTCACCACTTGGATCCTCCTCTTTTTGATGAGGCCAAAGGATGAGAAATATTGAAGTTGTTAGAGCATCAAAAAGTATATTAAGTTGGATTGATACTAGTTACTCAAAAGATGATATTGATCCTATAACTCTAGCATATCTTGATTCTTTGAAAGATTGATATATTCTTTATGTGGAGTTAATAAGAAGTAAGACTTAGTTCCTAAGTACATCAATACTCCCTTTTTGCAAGCATTACATTAATCTTTTTTATTGCTAAATATCTTGAAACTAATTGCTTAATTTATGAGGAGTACTAGATTGAAGGGGAGAATTTAAAGTATAAGAGTTTTGTGCTCACTAAAAAAGGGAGAGATTGTTAAACCTAAGGTTCATTATTTGATTTTGATGAGAACAAAATAAAAAGTGTAGAATTAAACATGTTGATTTTGATGAGAACAAAACAAAAAGTATATAGTTAGACATGTTATTATTTACTTATATTGAGTTAATTGAAAAACAATCGCTATTTTGCAAAACAATTATAAACATCAATTAACTCTATAAGATATTTAGATTTTTGAAAGATGTGTAAGAATCATTGAAGTTGAATTGTATATTGTGAATGTTCTTTATTGTGTTTGAAATATGGAAATAAGTGAATTTGGCCTACTGGCTTGATAGCTCTAAAGCACTACTAGCTTAATGGTGAAGTGACCTAGATAAGAAGATGGAATGACTTCTAATCAAGGTACCGGTATGCTAGTACACTTACCGGTGTTCATGTCGGTAGTACATTTGCTTACTGTCATGCCGGTAAGAGTAAGGTACCAGCATATCTGTAAGCTTGTTTCAACTAACCGTTGGAGCATTTAATGCACTATAATGAGAAGAATTGAATGGGATGATATAAATACTTAATAACCCGATCAAAGGCAATAGAAAGCTGATCTTTTGCTGCAATATTCCGACATTCTTTTATACTCTTATTGTCTATTGCTCTCATTGTCTCTTGTATCCTAATTTGCTAATATTTAGAGAGATTTGAAATGTAGTACTTATGAGCTATTAGTTGCTAAGTATTGAGAGTTAAAAGCACTACACCAATAATCCTTGAGATTGAGTTTTGTGTTGTGAGTTGAGATTATGTTTTATGTTGAGAGTTGTAAGTGCGAAACTTATGTAATCAAGTTTATGCCTATGTACCTCTTAGAGCTTACATTGAGAAATCAATAAAGTAGTATGAAGTCCTCAATTAGAGGCATTGTGTGTCTGTAGAGAGTAGAAAACTGTAAACCCCGTGAATTTAGTTTTCTAAGTATAGAAACAAACGTCCAAACTATAGATGATTTCCCGAACTCAAAAGAGCCAGTAAGATTTAAAACCGATTAAAATCTCGATTCAAAACCCCAAGTGGATACGAAAAACTTTAAATCATCAATTGAACCCCTAACCATATACAAAGACCCTAAAACCTCGAACCTCATCAAAACCCTAAGATGACAATCGAAGATTTAATCGCGTAAGAATATATGAAACCCTAAATGTGTAAAAACATTAGAGATTGTGCCCTAAAGTAATAAAAACCCTAAAACTATAACTTTAAGGATATAAAAACACTAATTCACCATAATTTACCCTAAAACCCTAGGTGATGATATATCCTCTATATTTTGCCATTTCATCGATAAACGACTAAAGATAACCCTCAATCATGCATAAACATTTAGAATACTTAAGCGATCCCTTAGAAACTAAGATAATGAATCATATATTACATTTATTTCTTAAGTGTATGATTAAGATAGTCTTACTTAGAGTTAGAGGTATGGTTGGAGATTAGGTTAAATGTAGTAAACCTTAATACCCTAAATGCTATTTTTCATCTCAATTATACTAAGTAGTTTACCAAATGATGTTTATAGGTTATAAATACTTAAAGTAAGATCCCATCATCTACTCTTACTAATCAATTCATCAAATACCTCATTTCCTCTCATTGCCTTCATTTTTCCCTTCATTTCCCTTAATCACTACATTATGTACACAAATTTACATATACTTAAGAAGAGTTGACTAAGTCAACACATGTTGATTAAAGTCAACAAAAGACTAAAAGATAAGGAAAATATCTTCTTCTTCATGATGGCTTTTCTTTTCCTTTTCTTTTGATTTTTCTTTTCCCCTTTCTCTCAATTGTTGCCGTCCACTTATTGTCCATTTTGGTCCCACCATTTGTCGTCTTCCATAATGAAAACAAGACAAAAGAAACAAAACAAAAAATACCCTCCATTGCCGGGAGCTTCATCTCCTCCTTTCACTTTCATTTCTTCACTTTTGTCTCCTTAAATTCAACACATCTAAAGGTATGTACTTAACTTACTTTATGTTGGTTTCTATTATTCATTAGTTAGTTAATTAGGTAGATTAGATAATGAGTTATGTATTTAATGTTGTCTTGAAGAGGAGGGAACAAAGTTTCCATCTTTAAGCGTAGAAAGTGAAGAATCATGAAGGAGATGGAAGAAATGCATGTGTATGTACTCTTAGGTATGTGTACATAAAGAAATACTAAAAGAATACATTTATGTGAACCTTTGTATATGAGTACTTATCATGTACATAACTTGAATTAAGACCATATCTAGCTATATATGTGTATACTACACTAAATACATACATAAAAACACAAAAGGATGAAATTAGGAAGCTTTTCTTGAGGAAAAGATTAGGCATACGAATTTGTGTATAAAAATACGTATCTAACCGTATAGGTATATGAGTATGTATACATGGATAAATACGGTATAAACCTAATTAGATGTATAAGTATATGTATGTATAAAGTATAAGTACATAAGTATACATATTAGTATGTTATGAGTGTAGGTAGGTATAAAACATATGCATATGTATAAGTACTTAATGACATATATATTTACATGTAATAAATGAATTACATAAGCCATGACATCATCTAAGCATTACATAAGCCATGACATCATCAATTGATTACATAAGTGATTATGTAAGCATAGGTTTATAATAGAAGAAATAATAAGATTACATAAGCACATAACATAGCTATATACATGTACTTAGGAGTCGAAAATTCCTTAACCCCTAAGACACTTCCTAAATTGAATTAAACTTAATCAAGTATGCGAATTAGTAATACTAATGTAAAATTCCCTAAGTATAAGAATCTAATGTCTAATTAAATCATTAAATACTAGAATAGAATATAAACATAAGCAATAATAATAATTAAACTTCAATAAGATAAAATTTCTCTAAATTTAGTTCATATCGTAAAACACGAGTCTTAACATCCAAAACAGACATCACAATGTGAGCGTGCGTCCGAAAACGATGAAAAACGACTATAAGTTCGCAAATATCGGAATTAGAACAAAAAAAAATTACAAAATACATAAAGGAAGCCTCATACCTTACTAATATAAGAAAATAGTTACTATTAATCTCATGGAGTATGGTAACCCTATAAACACTATACTCGGGTTATATTGGAGGAAACTAGATAAACTACAATAGACTTTTAGTTGACTAAAGAATCCGAATTCTCAAAACACTTATAAGGTTTACCATTTTGATTTAGGCGTTCGATATCGAGTCTTGGAAACCCTAAAGGCTTGGAGAATGAGCAATAAACCAGGTGAGGGAGTTCTGATGACCTGCTACTTGCTTATGCATGTTATTTGTATGATGTTTGGTTGTTTGCTATTGCTTGTATGTTTGAATGACTGTTCTGTTTGTATGCCATCATCTGTGTAATCACCTTTTTAAATTGATAAATATAAATGTCTGACCCAAATAACCAGTTCTACCCGTCGCATGTCTATGACTTGTTAAAGGTATGAATGGAGAGTGCTAGTCTTGCAAAAATCTTAAGAAAAGTATTTTTGGCAAAAGCTTTTCTAACTTTAATCAAATTTTTTGCATGATCGTTGTAAGGGCTTGTAGAGCCATAAATAGTATTTTTAATGTTAAGGCAAAGCTAGCATGGGTTCTCCACTTGATAACGAGAGGACTCACTTTATTGTGCCTGAAAGGCCTTGGTTACTTTTGGTTGCGAGAGGACTCGCATGTTTGTGCCCGAAGGGCCTTGGAGGGTGGATAGTCCTAGTTCAGACTCTCCCTATTTGGATTGAAACTCTTTTCTCGGCTAGGGTAATAGTCGAGTTTTGCCTAGTGGGGTGGTGCCCCTAGGTAGCCTCATGCGAGTAAGCTAAGGTGCCCTGTGCGGGTAAGTACAGGGGATAATCGAAGTGTAGACGACGTAATTCTACACCTTCCATAGTTCTGGACTCCTATGGATGTGTTGCTTGCATTCATCACGCTTGCATTCATTATGTATGTAGATAGCTTGCTTGCATGTGTGATAATAATGTATGAAAACTTGCTTGACCGGTAATGATGAGGAACGAACTCACTGAGCTGTTTTATGCTCATTCTCCCTTAATTTCTTTTGTAGGTTTACATACAATGGGATTGGGATAAGTCTCGAGTGATGAGGGCGAGATGAAGATATGTACATTAGTGTTAGGATTAGTTGAGATTTTTATAAGTGATACATAAACACTCTTTGTAGAAAATATTCACATGTTAGAATTTAATATAATTTAATTCTTACTGCAGTTTTATAATGTTGGTAATGTTAGTAATCTTGTCTTATTATTTGGTAGGGGATACCGATTCTCTGCGGTTCTGTGGAACTGTGGAATATCGGACATCCATAGTTATTTATAATTATATATTATGTCATGTTATAATAGATTAATTACTTGAAAATCATTAATATTAGTGATTTATTATTTAGAGTCTTGTAATCTCTGACTTGCAAGATGGTTTTCATATCATGGGTACACACATGTTATGAAAATTTTAGGTAATCCTACTAGGCCCCCTTTAAGGTCCTGACAGAAACGGTTCAAACTCCACGTTATATACAAGCTTAATCTTCTCATCCCTATCTCTTTTAATTTCAACATTCATTACTATATTATCATTATATTGATCATACTTATTATTGTATTTAATTGGTAATTTCAAAAAGAATTGCAATTTGTCCTTAAAACTCAATTCACCTCCCCCCTCTTAAGTTTAGCCTAGTGTTCTACAAGCTAGAGATTTTGATGATAAGAGTAAGAGGCATAAGGTGAACATATTGAAGGACCCAGCTTTTTTAAGAAAGGGAAAAAGATCATGCAGATTCATAACCGTCAACTAAGGCCAGCCACTTCATGTTCTAGTATAGTGAGATGTTGGAAATGTAAGGAAGCACATTATCCAAGAAAATGCCCTAACTCCAACATAGGTGTTTACTTTGTGGGGATGGCAATTACCACATAGCTAAGTGTCCAAAAAAGCCAACATGGCTTGTTTTGTATATAAACAAATGGGGTATATTGCTCCTAATTGTTCATAGAGGAGAACTACTCAGGTTGCTCAGCTAGCTCATCCTATGGCTCTCCTTGATTGCCCAACAGCCCAAAGGCAAATAGGTAGGCTAAGACTCGTATAGACTTAAACAAGCACACTTACCCATGCTAGGATTTATAATCTAGAGGGCAAATGAGACTACATAGATGAAGGCAATGATGATGTTATTGTTGATTTTGAGGTGGGAGATACCATTGACATAAGATTTGTTGCAAGTATGTAACATAACCCTTCCTTTTCTTTATAAATTTATAGTATCTAATAAAATAAAAGGGACTATGGAAAAGTGATGAAACAAAAAGGAATTAAAGAGATAAGAGATTTTCTTATAAATGATCGATTAAAAAGAATGAAATTGTAGCTAGTGTAAAGAAAATTCATGTCTCCAGTTTACCTCTATATGCCTTGTTTGATATAGGAGTGACCCACTCTTTTATTACACCTATGATTATCAAACAAGTAGGATTACAAGTAGTAAATATAGAGTCCAGCTTTGGGGCTAAGTCACCTACAAGAAGCATAGTGGTGACCCAAGAAGTGGTAAGGAATTGCCTGTTGAGAATCTAAGATAGTGAATTTCATGCTACCATGATAGTGATCGAAATGAATAAGTATGAGGTTATCTTTAATATGAGTTAGATATTAATTGTAAATGCCAAAGTGGATTGTCAAAGCAAGGAAGTGGAATTTAAAGCTTTTAGATGGTACTAAAGCTATTTTCAAAGGAGAGTCAACTACAATCAAGCCAAGAGAGATGCACTTACTTGAGTTAATTTCAAATAAAGGTTTTCAAAAGTAGGTAGAATCAGGATTGAACACTACCAAGATAGAAAAAGAAAAGCCATAAATTGAGGATATCCGAGTTGTGAGTGAATTTCTAGATGTTTTTCTTGACAAGCTTCCAGGTTTGCTACCTAAAAGGGAGATTGATTTTGTCATTGATTTACTAACAAGCATAGAGCCCATTTTAAAAGCACCTTATAGAATGGCTTTAATGGAGCTAAAGGAGTTAAAGAAACAGCCACAAGAATTACTAGATCAAGGATCTATTAGACCTAGCGTATCTCTATGGGGAGCACTAATGTTGTTTGTAAAGAATAAGGACAGTTCTATGAGATTATGCATAGACTATCAGGACTTGAACAAAGTGACTATCAAGAACAAGTATCCATTACCTTGAATTGATGACCTACTCAATCTATTAAGAGGTGATATATTCTTTTCCACAATTGATTTATGATCCAGGTATCACCAATTCAAAATTAAGCTTGAGGATGTTCCTAAAGTAGCCTTCAAAACATGATATAATCATTACGAGTTTTTAGTGATGCCTTTTGGGTTGACAAATGCACCAACTACATTCATGATTTGATGAAGCATGTATTTCAAGCCCTACTAGATAAGTGTGTTATTGTCTTTATTGATGACATTTTTATGTACTCATCTTCATTTGAGCTACATGAAGAACATTTAAGAATATTATTATTGATCTTAAGAGAACACTAGCTTTATGCTAAGTTATCCAAGTGTAACTTTTGGTTAAAGGAGATTTCTTTCCTTAGGTACATGATATCAGGAGATAGGATAATAGTAGATCCAAAAAAGATCAAGGCCATAATTGAACAAAAAAGCTAAAGATAGTCATTAAGGTACGCAATTTCTTAGGTCTTGCTGGGTATTATAGGAAGTTTGTCTAGGATTTCTCCACTATAGCTAGGCTACTCACGTAATAGACCCAAAAGCATGTAAAGTACAATCAGACAAACAAAAGAGAATAGAGTTTCTAAGAGTTGAACTGCAAGTTGGTGTCCATACCGATTTTGGTTTTACCCAACACCGAAGAACCTTTCACCATGTAAAGTGATGCCTCAAGAAATTGACTTAGCTATGTGGTAATGCAAGGTAGGAAGGTCATAGCATATGCATCTAAACAGTTGAGACCTCATGAGTAGAATTATCCTACTCATGATTTGAAATTAGCAATAGTAATCTTTTCTTTAAAAATTTGGAGGCATTACCTATATGGGCAAACATTTGAAATTTACATAGATCACAAATGCCTTAGGTACCTCTTCATTCAGAAAGAACTGAATATGAGGCAAGGGAGATAGCTCGAGTTAATCAAAGATTACAATCTTAGAATCAATTATTATCAAGGACAAGTAAATGCTTTTGTAGATGCCTTTAGTAGTAAGATTCATGCTAAGGTATTCTTACTTCCCACCGAATAGCAAGAGTTAATCAAGGAATTTGAACGGCTTAACATAGAATTCACTTGGGCGGAAGCAAATGTTGAATTGTCGAATTTAGTCATTGAATCGGCAATATTAGAGTGGACTTAAGAAGCCTAACAAGCTGATTCCACTTTAATGAAGGTGAAAGAAGAAATGGCAAATGGCAAGAAGCAAGTACTCAAACTTTGACATTGATGAGAAAGGAGCGATCTACATCAAGGGTAGGTTGTGTATATCAAAAGATACATCCCTTAGAAAGGAAATCATAAATAAAACACATTTTTCGAGGTACTCCATATACCTTGGAAAGACATAGCTAAATACATGCACAAGTATGAGACATACCAAAGAGTTAAGGCTGAACACTAGAGACCAAGAGGATTATTATAGCCATTGTCAATCCCTGAATAGAAATGGAAATAGATTACAGTAGGTTTTGTGAGTGGATTACCACAAACTCAAGCAAAATTTGATGTTATCTAGGTAATTATCAACGGGCTTACTAAGTTCGTGCACTTCCTTCCCATCAATGTGACATACTCTTTAGAAGAGTTAGCATTAATTTATGTAAAGGAAATTGTAAGGCTTCATAGTATCCAAATGAGTATAGTTTCAAATAGAGACCTATAGTTTGTGTTTAAGTTTTGAGGAAGCCTACAAAAACACTTGGGGCACAACTAAACTTCAACGCCATTTACCACCCTCAGGTAGATGGACAATAAAAAAGAACCATACAAACCTTAAAAAACATGTTGAAGGCTTGCGCCATAGAGTTCAAGGGGAGTTGGGACATGCATTTGCCCCTATTAAGTTTGCATACAACAACAACTTCCACTCAAGCATCCAAATGACACCTAATGAGGCTTTGTATGAGAGAAAGTGCAGATCTCCTTTGTTTTGGGATGAAGTCAAAAAATTGGCTCTAGGACCTGATTTGGTGCAATAAGCTGCTAAGAAAGTGGTCATCATCAAGTAGAAAACGAAGGAAACTAGGACCGATAAAAGAATTAGGCAAACTTGAAGAAAAGAGAGGTAGATTTTCAAGTGGGTGACACGTGCATCTTAAAGTGAAGTCAATAAAGAGAATACACCAAGCAAGAACACGAGCGAAACTAAGCCCACAACATATTGGACCGTTTAAGGTGCTAAATCGAGTTGGAAACCTTGCTTATCAACTAGCACTACCTCTAAACTTAACGAGACTCCACAATGTGTTTCATACATCAATCCTTCACAAGCACATACTAGACCTAAACAGAGTGGTCGAATTAAAGCCAGTACAAATGAAGGAAAATCTCACCTATGAGGAGCACCCTATTGGAATCTTAGATCGAAAAACCCAAAAGTTGAGGATTAAGGAGATTAAGTACGTCAACATACTATAGAGGAACCATGAGAAGGAAGAAGAGGCTACCTAAGAAGCTAACGAAGAGGTGAAACACAAGTACCTAGAGTTACTCTTAATGCTCCAGGTACGTAGTTCAAGTTTTTAAGACAAAACTTTTTTTTAAGGAGAGGAAGATATAAACCTTACAAGTTTTCGGACTCAAATGCAAGTTAGAAAAGAGAGTTAATGGATAATCCCTAAAACCTTACAAAATATAATGGTAAAAACTCTAAATAAGAGAATCAAATCTTAATTAATAAGTCAAAAACCCTAAATAAGAAGATTGAAAATCCTAAAGAAACTTTGACGCTAAAACCCTAATTGCACACATAAAACCCTAAAAACCCTAATACGTAAAAAACCCTAAAATGACTACAAGACCTTAGTAAGTTACCAAGAAAAAACCTTGTACCATAATTAAAAAACACTAAAATAATAAGGAAAACCTAATTGTGTAGTGAAAATCATTCATTAAGTATGAATAGGTACACCAATCACCTAAATTCCTAAGATCTAAATGCGTACGCAATCCAATAATTGTAAACAAATACAAAACCCTACGAAAACCCTAAGTATATGTATAGACACCCAATTAACTAAATTGAAGTAACAAAACATAATCAAAACCTAGATTTAACCAAATCATACCTAATATGCTTAGTTGTACTTAATTGTGATTAATTGCCTTAATTACACCCTATCCTATAACCAACCTTTGTTACATCTTAATTAACAACAAGATAAAGCCGACAAAGAATTAGTTAAAATTGCCAAGGACAATTTCCTTCTAGGAGACAATATCTTGCCAAAAGTGGATAAAAGTAAGGGTGGTACAAAGGTATAATTTGGGGACCATATACCTATATGCCAAAATAACCTCATTTTGTCCCCTCTCTCTCTCTTGCTAGCTACCCCTATCACGCCCTGAAAAGGTGAAGTCGTAACAGTCTCGCCCTGAAAAGGTGAAGTCGTAACAGTCTCGCTATGTAAACCATCCTAAGATAGAAACTATCCTCGCAGCTACTATCTTAGACCTAGTTTACAGTAGGCATACTCGACTCTACCCCTTTGAAGCATTCAATTCGATACCTATTTAATATAAACCTATAGAGTAATCCTTTGAAATAATTTGTAATAATAAACTTGTAATTTGACCTTATAAAAAAGTAGTAGTAAATCCCACAAGTACTTGTATCATTTCATATATAGACTAAAATATTGAAAACTACCAACCCCTTTGACTAGTTTTATGTAGTTTTCTTTAAAAGATAAAAAGTTAATACTAAGGGCAATAACTGGTCATTTCTTAATGTATCTTGCTCTCCATCCCAGTTTACTAGGGTACTGGTGTTGGGTAGGCACTTATAATCCATTTGGAACCTGCAAAACAAACTATACGCGAATGAGTGAAAACTTGCTCAGTAAGTGGGGTGGAGACAAAAGTATGCACTCAGCACATCATAAGCAGAGTTTTCGATCAAGTTAGTTAGATGTAATGTATGTACAAGCAAATACCATCGCATGACGTTATCCGGTCCGTTGTGAAATCAAAGAAATTATGCTCACTCTAATCTAAGTTGGGGAGATTGGCATCACATACTCATGAATTAAAACCAAACCAAGACTTGTGCAATGGAGAACACCCTCCTCCCATGACTACCTTTAAACCATAGCTCCCAACCTTGCCACGACCTCCTCTCCTATCACTTACTTCAGCTAAGAATGGGGAAAGAACCATTTCAGCTATCCTCATCAAAGGAAGTCCATGTTTGGCCCAATAATCCTAGTCTTTACCCCTAGTGGGGTTGTCACGAACTGAGGACGGCCTAGTCGTGGCAGACGCCGTATACTGTACGAAGAACCCTTAATTGGTTACCCTTCCAATCAAGAACTCTTCACACAATATACAAGGCTCTACAACCACTAGTTTCCAAAGAACATCCAAATTCATATGATATCATCACATAAACATATTTATATAAAATTTGATCTATAAAGCTTACAATACACAGTAATTAAGTATGTCTAAGTCTATAATACTAAGATAAACAAAAGTACATGGGTAAGAGTCTACATAAACTGTTTTCTCTCAGTACACATAACAGCTCGCTCTGGCCTAAGTCCCCAAGCTAACCTGTGGCATCCCTCATCCTGCCTCTACGAACAGGCTATCCTGCAACAAAAGTCTAAAGGGGTGTAAGCCTAAGCTTAGTGAGCAAAACCCTCAACCACACCACAAGCAAGTTATAAATACATTATATTCATGCATATGAATGAATGATCAACCAGAATGCCAAACAATACGTATAATTAACTAGTTCATATACGTAACTCAGATTTAACGCCCTCCGAAGTCAGAGTTGGAGTTTACACGGCACCAATCAGATCCAGGTATTATACTAGAACTTACTTTACTACGGAACTCCACATTCCGTACTTATATCAAATAATTCTTTTATTTTCAGAAAAACCCAAGTTCTAGTATAATTGTGAGTAGGCCCCCGTAGTCCACACTCATCCCTAAACAGAGGCCTCTGGACTCGACCCTTAGCCAGGCAGTTAGCACCTCCAACGCCTAGTGTTCCCGCGGGCCAGGGTAAAGTTATTTTGTACGAGTGCACCGTATAGAACCAAATAAATTAATAATATCAACCCTCGAATGGCCTCTCTTTACCTCCGTGTGATGTGACGGCCGGAATAGTATCCATGCTATGCATGTTAATGCATGTCCCAATTTCTTTTTATAGGCCGAGTATAATTAAGTTCAAATTATGCTATGACCATCCAATTGTACATACAATCATTTTCTATACTACCATGCAATAAACAAGGTATTTTTTGTACTTAAGGTAAATTCACACTATAACACACAGTTACATACACAAGCATTTCCCCAAACCCCACACAGTAGTCAATTAACAACAATATTTAAGTCCACTATCTACAATCACAATCAAGCATGGAATCATAGGGTAAATACTCACTCGGCCATGGCGACTCGTCCTAATTATAGTCATCGATCGGAAGGTCCTCGCTCACCTCGGAGTCACCTGATCATTACGATTTGATAACGCTAGTAAGTGCTTGAATTAACTAATAATTCTAAACATCTAATTACCTAATTCTACTTAAATTACTATCAACTTTTACCCGGTGAGACTTTATTATCAATCGTATGTAACTTTTTCGTTCTATTTCTGATATTTATGAATTTATAGTCTTTTTTCATCGTTTTCAGACATATATTCAAATGGTAATATCTGTTTTGGATGTTAAGACCCCTATTTTACGTTATGAACTAAATTTATAGAAATTTTTAGCTATAACACTTAAGTATTCTTAGTACTTATATTTATATCTTTTATTCCTTAAATTCTTATAATTAAAGGAATTTACTTTGCTATTACTAATTCATGTACTGAATTAGGTATAATCTAATTTAGAAAGTGTATTAGGGTTTACTAATTTAGGTACCTAATTACCTACACTTTTCTTATTTTTCTCATTTTCTAAACCTATGCTTATGTCATCGCTTACATCATCTTTTACTTATGTCATTGCTTATGTCATGGCTTATGTCATTATGTGCTTACCTCATCACTTACTTCATCATATGATTACATAAGCCTTTCCTCATGCTTATGTCATATGTACATGTTACCTCTCCTCTTATACTTATGTACATATACCTTATACATATATATACTTATACGTCTACCTAAATTTATACCGTATTTATACATATATACCTCCTCATATACCTATACGGTTGGATACGTATTTTTATACACAAATTCGTATGTCTAATTTTCTCTTAAGAAAATCTTCCCAATTTCATCCTTTTGTATTTTTATGTATGTATTTAGTGTAGTATACACATATATAGCTAGATATGGTCTTAATTCAAGTTATGTACATGATAAATACTTATGTACAAAGGTTCACATACTTGTACTCTTTTGGTATTTCTTTATGTACACATACCTAAGAGTACATACACATGTATTTCTTCCCTCTCCTTCATGATT
Organism: Lumnitzera littorea; assembly: GCA_024138015.1. Taxonomy (NCBI): domain Eukaryota; kingdom Viridiplantae; phylum Streptophyta; class Magnoliopsida; order Myrtales; family Combretaceae; genus Lumnitzera; species Lumnitzera littorea. The sequence goes on from JAMXBB010000002.1 coordinate 64,496,323, forward strand.
CTTCACTTTCTACACTTAAAGATGGAAAATTTGTTCCCTCTTCTTCAAGACAAAACTAAACACATAATTACTTATCTAATTAACTAACTAATGAATAACATAAGCCAATATAAAGTAAGTTAAGTACATACCTTTAGTTGTGTTGGAATTAAGGAGACAAAAGTGAAGAAATGAAAGTGAAAGGGGAAGGTAAAGCTCACGGCAATGGAGGGCAAATTTTGTTTTGTTTCTTTTGTTTGATTTTCATAATGGAAGACAATAAATAGTGGGGTCTAGAAGGGGGAGATGTGGATGGCAACAATTGAGGGGAAAGGAAAAAGAAAAATCAAAAGAAAAGAAAAGCCATCATTAAGGAGTTAGATATTTTTCTTATCTTTTAGTCTTTTGTTGACTTTTCAAAATGTTGACTTTAGTCAACATGTGTTGACTTGGTCAACCCTTTGACCTTGGTCAACATGTGTTCACTTGGTCAACTCTCCTTAAGCATATGTAAATTTGTGTACATAATGTAGTGATTAAGGGAAATTAAGGGAAAAATGAAGGAAATGAAAGGAAATGAGGTATTTGATGAATTGATTAGTAAACATAGTTAATGAGGTCTTATTTTAGGTCTTTATAACTTATATATCTCATTTGATAAACTACTTTGGATAACAAGTGCAAAAAGTACTAATTTGAGTATTAAAGTTCACTACATATAACCTAATCTTCAGCTATTACCCTAACTCTAAGTGAGACTATCTTAATCCATACTTAAGTGATAATTATAATCTATGACTCATTATCTTAGTTTCTAATAGATTACTAGAGGATTCGAATCATATAAGCATGAATAAGGGTCATTTCTAACCTTTTACTAATAATTTGGCAAAATATGAGCATTATATTAACAATTAAGGTTTTAGGGTATATCATGTTGGATTAGTACACATATGTCTTTAAGATAATCATTTTTAAGGTTTCTATCACTTTTGAATAAAATCTTTAGCATTTAGAAACATTTAGGGTATAAAAGTTTCTTACGCGATTGAGTAATTCTTTTAGGGTTTTCACTTTCATTAGCCTTGTCAACTCCTAAATTGTCTAATATAGTTGAGTCTATTTCAAAAGCTAGCTTGATAATTTTAGGGGTTTACATGGGTTGTGATGTATATCAAATTAAATGTTAAAGCAAGTTTGAGTTAGTTTATTTTTTCAGAGTGATCAAACAATTTAAGCATAATAATAATCACAGAACAACCATATCATAGAGCTTAGCTCCCATCACAACAAATCGAACTCCAACCACAAACACTACATACGTACAAATAGCTAACTACAATCACAAGCCAATATATACCAAAGTCCCCAGATATTCTAAAATAATATCCCAAAATGCGGTAAAGCATTGATCCCACTTACCTGTTTAGATACTCACTACAGAAGACTTAGGTTGTCGACGATCTGATCACCAGGGAATCTTATATATATATATATAATCTAAATTTAGTTTTCATAATAATTACGAAAACATTTGGGTTTGATCTAAAATAATTATATATATATCGAGTTAAATTATTAATTATTGATAATATACGTAATATATGCTATTACGTATTATATATCGTTTCAATCGTATCGAAACGTACTTTTAATTAGCTAACTTACGTTTCGATTACAATGGAGTTATAGTAGTACGTAAACTAGTAATGTTATAGAGATATAGGTTATATTACTTGAGTTTATTTGATTTTTGTAAAAATAGTGTCATTGAGCTCATACAAACTCTACGACACGTATTACAAGTCCTATTTCTAGAGATGACTTTTGACAAAAGGTTTGAGTTTTTAATACAATTAAATATATCTACATAAATATTATCATATTATACGTATTTTACATTATTAAATTGTATTTTACCTAATTTGTCAATATAACTCGTAATATAGGTATTATATAACCTTAGTACCTTTATAATGAATCCCGGTCAATAAAATATCATTAATTAAATTAAAAGTATACTTTTTATCTAATTTGATCAGTATACATGTACATAGTTTTAACCAATTATTATTAAAACTATTTATTACGTTTTAACCTATTATTATTAAAAATACGTCCTGATTTATAATTTAAGTCATTTTACTACGTAAATTCATAATAAATAACTTAGGTTACCAAATAATTCCTTGAAAATTTATATAAACTCTTAAAAATATGTGAAATTCAATCATCACTTAGATTCGTGTTATTGATTCATCGCCCATATATTCGAAATTATGATTTTATCTCTAAATTATACTTAATTACCCAAATATAATTCTTTTTGTACAAAATTATTTTCAACCTATCCTAACATCATTATACTTCATTAGAAATCAGTATAGGTCAATAAATTTATGAAATGAAAGTACATATAAAATAACCTAGGAATTAATTTTTTTTAGATTTTTCCTCATTAATTTAATAATTTTTCAAAAATAAAGAAAAATAGATCAGAAGCTCAAAACCTAAGTTCATCGGAGCTTCAGCCACCGTTGGCCGGAGAGGGGTTGTCAGCCAAACTAGGCAGTGGTTTCTCTACTAGGTGGTGGCGAGGCTCCACAGTAGACTCTCTTTTGGTTCAGTTTCTAACTTAGCTCAATAATTCCCCTGTTTTTCTTATTTTATTTTTTAATTTTTATAAAATTTTCCAAAAATTCCTTAAGTGTCTAAAGTGTATAATCTGGTCCTAGGAGTCCTATTTATAGTGGTTTAAGTCGATTGAGTTCTTCCTTAGCCATTAAGTAATTTTTTTTTATTTATCTATTCTTTTAAAGAATTTGCTTGTGTGATGTGTCAATTTTTTAGTTATTTACTTTTGATGCAGCTGGTTATTCTTTTTAAGCTACTCCACATTTCATCTAATCATATTTCAGGTCCTTTTTTATTTTTTTTTAATAATTTTTAGATAATATTTTAAGTTATTTTGGTATTTTATATTAGTATTTAATTATTTTGATTAATATACGGGTATATATCCTATATATATCATATACGTAATAAGTAATTATATACGTGTGATCATGTTTCTAGCATATCTTTTGTTTTTAAGATACTTTTCCTATTTAAATTTTGTGATTTTATTGCTCATTATGCATAATTATGTTATTTTAGGTTAATTTACGAGTATATTTATTATATATATCAGGTATACTCATAAAAATACGTGTATGCTCATATAATATATTATGCTATATTATTTTCTTTTATTGCCTAATTAACTTATCTCTAAATCCCTGTCGCATTCCAAGCTCGGTTTTAAGGGTTTCGATCATTTTTATACTATATTAATAATTATACTTCTAGAGGTAAAATCGAGGTTTTGGATAATTATTTTCAAAATCCAACTTCACCAGATCAGTTTAACTAACTTTTCTATCTTAATCGTAAAGTTTAAGTTTAATCAGATAACTTTTCCCGAAAGCCCTCAATTTAGGTACAATTGTCCTAAATTCGACTTTAGGGTCCCGTATAAAATAAATTTTCACTATTTTAATTGTATTCTTGATATTCTTATTGTATTATGGATTTTCAAATGTATGAGAATTCATCGATTAGGGTTATCAAGTTTCTCATAAGTTTCTAGTCTAATCAGTTTACTTTTTCGAATACCTTAAATCAGCTATTGACTCTAATCGTACAAGAATAGAGCTTTGCCCTAATATTTAGATGTTCATATGTTGATTGTTGATTTATGGGATATTACAACCCTCATTCCCTATCCTACTTCTTTTCATTTTTCATACTATTTTATTCCTCACAATCACTCTTAAAAATCTCTCTCAAAAATCACTCTTAAATACTACCTCAAAACTCTCTCTTGCGGCCACCCATTGCAACACCACCACTGGCCAACTCACCCTACTACTATATTGCTAAACCCCAATCCACCTAACACCACCCCACCCCCATACACATCTCTTCTTTTCCAACACACACACATAAACCCCCTTACTTTCCTTAGCTTACAGCATACACTAGAAAAGAGAAGTCATCATACTTCAACTCTGATAAGTAACTAAGCTTAGTTTCTTTGTTTTTCCTTAAGATTTATGAAAGTTCTTTACACTTTAGGCACTTATACATTCATGTACATGTATACCATAGAGTTTTAAAGTAGTATAATGTAGTGTGAATTAAAATAATGCATGAACTAAGCTCAATCATTTAGGTAGTAACATTACATATAGTAGACTTAAGTAGTTATAGGTTTTAGTAGCAAATAATCAAGAAAAACCCAATAACCATGTTCTCCTAAGTATGCCGCCCCCCTTCTTAGCTTCAATACATGTATTTTTCACAATTTCACATAATAATAGTGACTTAAAACAAGTAGAAATGTGAGTTAAATCAAGAAACTGCACTAGAATAGGTGTTTAACGAAAAAAGTGAAGAAAACCTTAGGAAATTCACCCTTAGCAGCCACCTTTAGAAGGATTAATAATCTATAAATTTTGATTAATTGGTGTTAAGTATGTTTTAGGATGAAATTGACCGAGTTAAGTAAGCTAATAATAAGCTAGTGGCCTAAACTAGCTTAGTTGGTTATTAAGGCCTTAGGAATAGTATTAGAGGCTTCATTAAAGTAAGGAACCAAATATGGAATTGTAGCTAAAATGAACCAAATTTAAGGCCTTTAGTAGGCTTAGGCCCAAAATAATAAGTGAAGCTGGGCTTAAGGCCCTACAATGCAAGATAAGTCAAAAAGCCCCTAAAAAGACTAAGAATAGAGCCTAATAACTTAGTGACTAGATTTGATCCCTAAATTAAAAGGCTCATAAAATAAAGTATAAAAGGCCCATTAATTTTAAAGCTCATTAAAACCATCCCTTATACGTCCCTTAGCAAGTTAAGGCCTCGAACTAGTAAAAAGGGCCCATTTAGGCCCTTCAGAGTAAAACTATAGCCTAAATTGAAAGTCAAGGAATTTAGGCAAAAACTTTAACTTAAAATATGTAATAAAAGCCTAAAATATCAAGTGCAAGGCCAAAAGCCCTAAACAAGACCCAAACCCTAAATTAGTCGAATCAACACCTTTGACCAACGAATTTGTTTGACCCTAACCAAACTCAAGTCTAAATACCCAAAAAGGACTTCACCAAATGAAAGAACACTCGAAAGTAATGAAAAACAACTATGAGATCATTAAAAACGGACTTAAAATGAAGAAGTTATGACCAAAATACAAAAAAAAAAAAAAAAAAAAAGTAAAAATGGGAAGCTTAGGGCAAGGAGGAATAACTAAGTAGTATAGGATATGATACTCATGCACTTTAATTATAATCTTTAAGTAACATGGACCCAGGAATCAACTCAATTGAGGATTATTGGGATTGCTAGACACTATGGCTGAGTAAGTATACCAACCCCTATCTTATCTTGTATTCACTTGTAATGTAGTGCACTAATTAATTACATTCATGAAAATTGTTATGCTTAGGGAATTGTGATTCTTGCATGTGCTTGTATTGGTTGCAAATTGCTCGCTAACACCATAATATATCAAAACCGAGAATAGGTTATTGCATGGGTAGGGCGCTAAAGTATCTATCATATATATTTGTTAATCACTGGTAAACCGAAAAAATAATTATTCGGCATTTAAATAAATTGGTCATGCATTACATTATTTTTCATTATTATAAAAGCGCATCAACACTACGTAGTGGAGTAAGAAATTGTACATGTTGGATCTGTTATTCTGATATTATATTGTTGTTTCATATGAAATACTCATATGTCATGTTCCTACCTCAACCTTTGGAATCTTCTTAGCTTTAGGGAATGCCACCCTTTGCTTGAGACCGAGCTATGTCTACTACTTTGGGTTTACCAAGAGAGATGATATTTAGACGATAGCTATAGAGACTTAAGTCTTGACATGCCTAAATTCTTCTCAACCGAGGTAATAGTGGGCATAAAACCATGCTTTATACAGTCATCAATAAGTTGTATATGATGTTGCATTTCATATGCTTGATTGCATTACATACGCATGTTTAATTAACTTACTTGTAAATTTCTTATTGATAGGATAGGAAGGTTGCTCAATAAGTTGTTGATGCTTACCCCCTTCTAGGTTATTGTTGCAACGCGACTTATGGCTAGAGCTAAGACCAAGGATGCCTAAGGTTAGTTCCAGCAGCTTTTGAGATGTCAAAGGTAAGATAAGAGTATGAGTAAACATTTACTTTATATTTGGACTCTCGAGTAACTACTTTATCTTTTAAAGACTTGTAATAGCTTAGACTATGGATTTTTTTACCATGGCAAATATGACCTATTTTAGGAGAATGTTGTATATCCCCAATTATGATGTTATCTAAAGTTAATGTTTAAACTGTTAATTTATGCTTTGGTGTTACTCTATACAGGTCACCCTAATGGTAGCTATGGTTTGTTGACACCTTGTGTAGTACAATGAAGGTTCCTGACCAGTGAGAGTACTAGTCTCAGATCTTTCCTTAATATACGATGATATTGCCACAGCTTGGCCACCTTTCGAGATATGACAAACACAACTAACAAAAGTTTTCTATATTAATGTGATTTTTCTATAAATTAATAGTTACATTTTTTTTAATTTATATACATAATGAAAGGGTAAAAAGTTTATTCTTTTAATTTCTTACGTAATATACCAATCACTTTTAATCCTATTGTAAGTTAAATTATTAACAAGTTCCTTTCATATATATAAGATGCAACATAATTATGATAATAAGCAGATATTTTCTAACCAATTTTAACATTAACTTAATTAATGTTCATCCGATCCCCCCAATCATATGATCTTAAGTCCATCCCTACTTTAGTTCAACTTATTTTGTCCATTTACCACATGTAAGATCACTTGTCCCACTAGATCGTATGGCTTTTCAAACACCAATAATTTTTTTTTTCCTCCCATGAAACAGGCACCAATATTTGATGCAGTCTTTAACAATATGGTGACTCATAGTTGATCCAACCCTGAGTTTAGCCTATTTCAGTCAATTATTACAGAAAGGATCACTGATCCCCTTAGATAATATAGCTTTTTAGACACCAATATTTAGTCTAATCTTTGATGCTATGGTGATTCCACTTGCTCTTTAAAACATAGCCTACACCTAAGTTTGTTATGCATAGAAGCATCGTATATTTAGACTCACACCATATTATATCGAATAAGCAACACCACTACTCTTTTACCCAATTCATCCAGAATACATAATAGGTGCAAGTAGTTATAGCTAGGTTAGAGAGACTTCAAAGCTAATAATAACACTTCAATACCAAAGGAGATTTAGTGGGTGAATTTAAATATACATTGTTGGTATTTTTTCATCGAATTACAAAATTTTGGTGTATACTTCATAAGTTAAAGAAGAAAGCATTTATAAATGCTATATGGTATGATGAACAAAGTAGTAGAGTATTCTTAACAACTTAACAAAGTTAACTTATTGGGAGATTGCAAAAAATCCCATGAACTTTTCCTCTTATGTGGATTCACCCACTAAACTTTAAATGTGAGTTTTTTAACCCCTAAATTCTTATTCTAGTATGAATTCACCCCTTAAACTTTAATGGACCGTTCACTTGGAGAGAATGGCTATTCTATTTCCTTCTTATTCCTTATTATACAGTTCACTTAGTTTTGAGCTTCGTAATTGTGATTTCATAGGAATCCCTATTACTTGATTTTAAGTAATAGAGATTCCTTACTTTAACTTAAGAATCCCTATTCCTTGCAATATGAATCGTTTTTTTTTTTTCCCAAAATGACCTCATCCTCATTTTTCAAATCATAAACCTTAAAATAGCATAGGATCGACCAATTAGAGAACAACACCATGACCCTGACTATATCATAGCACCACTAATTGCCACCAACACCAACACTAGCATGGCCTACTAACCATACGCTCCAACCACACTCTCCTACCTCCCACTAACCACCAATGAGCCACAAACTAAACATCAATCTGCATTTTCATGCATTTGGGAAGAGAGAGTAGGTTTAACTTTGCCATCTTGTTCTACCACCAACCATCGACCTCTTGTTCTAAGCAAAAAAGAACATACACCAAAGAAGAATGTTTTTCCTAAGAAACAAATCTATGGTCAAATTCTAGATAGGAGAAAGAAAGGGAAAAAAGATGGAATTTGAAGAAAGGAAAAAAATTTGAGGAGGAGGTTTTGTCATAAGGAAACAAATGGAATTTTTTGTGCCATTCAAGGAAGGTTTGTTAGGGGAAGGTTTGTCCATGGACAAATTCCATAGCTTCCATGGTTTTCTGTATCAAATTCAAGATAGGAGAAAGAAAAAAGATGAAGGGCATTTTAGTCATTAAACTTCTATCACTAGTCTATGCCTATGTGGTTTTTTTCAATTTAACTAAACAAAGTAATAAATATTACACCATTATTCAGTTCTCTAAGAATATCACTTTCATTCCCTTTCTTCTTCTTTTTTTTTCTATTCAATAAAGTAAACAAGCTATAAAAGTAATTTTTTTAACCTCCTAAATATTTGTTCAAGTGCAGATTCATCCCATAAACTTTAAATATGAGTTTTTTTATCCCTAGACTTTAAATAATTTGCAACATTATATCCATTTGACATTTTCCTTTTAAATAAGGCATGTACATGGTATAATTAATGATAATTTCTATTGTATTAATCAAATACAATATATTTTATACAAATATTAAATATTAAAACTATATATGAAGCATATATTAAAATTATATTAAATATTATATGTCAAAAACTCACTTACTAGCAGCAGTATACCCATCTTGCATGTGCAAGAATTAATTTAAATGGATATCAAATATGACCTTTATCCGATTGAACAATTAATTAGCTACCTAATTTATGTAACATACACAATAAATATACAATATATCATTTGTCACAAAATATTATTATATGTAATTTTAAAATATTTTCATAGTATAATCTATTATATTTATACAATATATATTATACTTTTTAATAATTTATGATTTATCATCAATTATCTCCATGAATATGCCTTTTTTCTAAATGAAAATATTTAATAGACATAATTTTGCAAATTTTTGAAATTTTAAGGGTAAATAAACTCACTTTGAAAGTTTAAAGGTGAATCGACACCAAAATGAAAGTTTAAAAGGTCAAAAAACTCATTTAGAAAGTTTCAAAGGTGAATCCTCACCAGAGGAAGAGTTTAGGAGGGTATTTTGCAATTTTCTCTTAATTATTTATTCTATCACTAATATATGATCTAATGCTAATTAGATTTGGGATGTGGTTGTTGTTGATGGAGTTTCTCATGTGGTAAGTTGTTGTTGGAGTGTTTAATGCATTATAAGTCATGCTTTCTCTCATTTTGTTTGCTTACATTACCTTTGATAATTTATATTCACTTTGGAATGTGGTTATTGCTATTTTAGTTATTGACTTGTTTAAATATGTTGACTTTATTGTAATATAGGTAAAAGTAGTAGGGATTTTTTCTACACATATATATGTATATCTACATGAATGTGCTTGTGTGTTTAATGAGTGTAACTACAATATATAACATAGGTAGCGGTGCATTTTCAGTATGCACTTACATAAAGTGCATATAGTAGTTGCGATTTTACTTATTTGTTTTGCACAACCTACTGAAATTTTGAGACATTTTTCTTTTTTTTTTTTTTTAAAAGGAAAATAGCGATGGTGGGTAGCCAATAACCATTGTAGACAAATTGATTGACCCACCATTTTAATGGACTCACCTTACAGCTTACAGTCCTTCTAACTATCATAAGGCAAGGATGAATGTATCTTTTTAATTTATGCAATCTCTTTTTTTATTTTTTTTTTATTTTTTGCATATTTTACTATATTTAATTAATATAATTGCAGAGAAGACTCATAGAATGCAACATGTCATATATTAACAAAAAAAAATTAATGGTGCTACAAAAAGTACTCATTTGCAAACTTTTGCACACTTTAAGACTCAATTTAAAACAAAAGAAAAAAGTTTTAGAATTCAATTAGAAAACCAATGGAACATCGAAAACTAGAAACATACTTTTTTTCCCAACAAAGAATAAATAATTTCCAAAAGAAAAAAATAAAGAAATAATAATTATTACATTTTGCGATTACCTTTAAAATAACATTAGTAATAAATTAAAAATGTATTTAAAATACACCAAGAATACACATACCCCAATCCATCGCTTTTGAGTCAAAGTCTCGAGGAAAAGGAAAAGGAAAAAAAAATAAAAAAACCCCAACAATAACGCTCTTAGGAAAATAATCCCAAGAATACAACAAATAAATCTGACTTTTAGGAAGCAATTTTTAAATTACCCTAAAATCGGCTTTTGAAAAGCGAATTATATGCGTATAGTTGGCTTTCCAAAAGCCGATTTTACAATCCTACTAAAATCCGCTTTTGTAAAGCCAATTTTATTAACATATTGAAATCAACTTCACAAAAGCCAATTTTAGTGTAGTGTGTTAAACTCGGCTTTTGAAAGCCAAATTTAACTTAAATGGATAAATTTGGCTTTTCAAAAGCCATTTATATTAGTAGAACTCCACCAAAATCTTCACACTCCATCCATATTCCCGAATACAAATGTACTATAAGATACATCTAATCTAAAAATCTGTTATAACATCCACAAACACATACATACATAGTATATCTCATCCTTTAATCTAGGTTTTTTCACCTACAACTCTAGTGCACAATATATATGAAACTTCTGTAACTCAGCCCAAATTTAACCCCAATAAGAAAGAACAAACAAATAGAAAATGAAAAAGAAATTGCACAACTGTTTTAATAAGCATCCAAATTTTCATTAGCTTTAGTAAATATGCAATCATTTGTAATAGCTCCAAAATGAATAAGTACATATCAATATAGCTATCTAAGGGTGTCTCCGCCAACAATGCCTATAGGTACATACGTCCTCTTGATCATTCGTTTATGTACTAAGCTATGGCTATACCAACTGATCGCGATCTAATTGAGTAACCTGTAAGCCAGCTTAACCTAATGAGCTTTGCGAATAGGACAACTGCATAGGCATCGGAAAGGGGTTAACCTGTATAACCCCTTCACCCATGTCTCTAACTAGATCTACTAATCTTTTCTCAAAGGGTAATGGAGGTATTTGAGAAGGGTTGCTAGATGGAGGTGTCTAATGATGAAATATAGGTTATAGAGGGGATCCGTGGGGTGAAGGGTGTTGGGGTAAGTCATGCTCCAATAACTGTTCTATAAACCCTATGTAGTTAGTAATCTAAACCTTAATTTAAGTATGAATGTCTTAGATGATACTATGAGTTAATAAGGCTAAAAACGATAAAATTTTTATAAAATTTAGAAACCGAACATAGTATCGATAATAAAAACCCTAGAGAATCGATCAAAACCTAAATCGTGTACAAAAACCCTAAATTCAATGTACACGAAAATACTCGAAATCAAACCTAAACTTAACTGAAGCCCTAAAACTATAACTTTGAGCTTATATATTGAATAAATATCGCTTAATAGTGATATAACCATAGTCAATCACAATTATTGACTAAATCATGTAATCATATATAAACCCTAACAAAAACTTTAAAATAGCTCGTAAATATTATCAACGTAATGAATACTAATTAAATTAATAAATTTTCATAAAATTCTAAAATTAATTTATAAATTTTATTTTTATTATTTTTATGTTTGAAAAAATTACATATAATTATTTTTATTTTCCTTTTTCTTTCTTTTCTTTTCTTTCTTTTTCCTTCTTCTCTTTTTCTTCTTATTCCACATTAAAATTCCAACATATACACAGCAAACCACGTGATTAATGTATCCTCTAGGTGTTGATTCAATAAAGAGAAAAAAAATTGAGAAACTTGATTACTTTGTCCCATCAAATATATTGCATTAATTATCTTAGCAATTGTTCTTTTCTTATTTTCTTTATATTGTTTTTTTTTATCTAATTTCCCTCACATTTGTTAACGTCTAGAAGTTGGAAACCCGAAAGAAGAAACCAAACTGAAAACAAAAGAGAAAAAAAAAAGAAGAAGAAACCAAATCTAAATACACACACACACCAAAACCGAAAACAGAAAAGAGGATTAAGCAAATCCTAAGAGAAGAAGAAGAAGAAGGAGAAGATTAAGGGATATTTTTTATTCAAATATTTAAAACAATTAGGTAAGTATTTATTTAATTTTTGTATATATATATATATATATATATCATATAGTATGTACATGTATAGTAAGTATTTGTTATTTTTCTTTTATTTTATTTTGTTTTATGTATTACATGTATGTATGCGTAATTATATATGTATATAATATATAGTATATACATGTATGTGTATATAATATATATAATACGTATTTTCTTATGTGTATATATATATATAGGTACACATAAATATATATACATGTGTATATGTACATGCGGTATGTCTATGTGTACATGTACATAATAAGTAGTTTATTATATGAATTATATATATAAATATACATATATGATACATATGTACATGTAGTATATATTCTTATATTGATATACATATGTATGTTAATTCTCTATGTATGTATATATATATATTAATAGGCATGATTTGGTGTATGTATATATATACATAGTATTTTCTATTATATGATATATATATATGTATATATATGTGTGTGTACTTAGGTATATGTGTGTATATTTATACTTAGTATTTTCAATTTATAAAATTTTTGTATAATATTTGTACATGTATAAGTGCTAGACATGAAGGTGTATATATATTATTATTATTAATATTTTATATTTTATTATATATACACATATATAGTACAACCGTATATGTACTTACGTAAATAAAGTATAAATACGTGTATATTATACTTATACATAATGTATAACTAAGGTTAGAATAATTTCTTATATAAAGTATAATATACGTGTAAATGTACATATATGAATTATGTATACATAAAAATACAAGTATAATTAAATAGTATATATAATATATTGTGATATTAATTAATAAATAAAGGAAGTGAATAAATATATATAAGAATACCATAAATTTGGAAAAATAATAATAATTAAGTAAATTAGAAAATTTAATGAAATATAATAATAAGTATTTATATATATAATCATATTGTAAAATAGGAAAATAATGAAAATTAGGAAAAATGTACAAACGTAACACATGGCACTCTCATATGTTGCTACGTCATTATATATACAAATTAAGCAATTTTTTGTAATTAATAATATTATTAATTAATTAATTATAAAAATAATAAAGTAGAAAAATTTAATTTGATAATTCTAAAATCTCAAAAATAAGTAAAAAATAGGTAATTATAGTATAATAGGCTTACAATAAGAAAATTATCAATTATACAATATAAATTATTATTAAATCATAAATATACTAAGAAAAGCTTGAATTGATATTTTATAACTTTATAAGTTAAAATAATGAACTTTGTGATATTTTTATATCACAGTTAAAACTGCGGGTTATAACATCCAAAACGGACCTCGCTATAAGAAAGTATACTCGAAAACAATCGAAATGGATTATAAGTTCATAAAGATCCGAACTAAATCAAAAAAGTCACACGTGATTCGATAACTTGAATCAACGATTTTACATAAATCAATAACTAAGTTAAGTAAACTATACAAATTACCATACTAGATTAGTTATTTAATTCCTAAACTTACTACTTTCTGTATTCCTTATTCTCGGTTGATCTTAACTTTGATCTTGATTTGCTATCAGACTACTACGATCCTTAAGTTGATCATGGCTGAGTGAGTTTTTCCTAATGATTCTATACTTACTTGTGTTTATAATTGGTGAATATAAATTTTTATTAATAATTGAATGTTGTGTGGGGCTAAGTTATGCTTATGTATAATACTGTTTATTGATAGTAAATTTACTTTAAAGTATAATAATGTATTGATTATTGCATAGTAAATTCGATAGGAACTGATTGTCTGTAACCTTGTCGATCACTAAATAATAAGACCTAATTTTGTCCGACTTGAAAGAACTAACTCGAAATACGTATAATCATGTACTACATAACTAATTCCGACCGTCACATCATACGGAGGTAATGAAAGGCCATACAAGGGTTGATTATTTGTTATTATAGATTCCGTACAGTACATACATGCAATATGACCTTACCTTGGCCAGTGAGATTACTAAGCTTTGGAGGCGCCAACAACCTGGCTAAGAATCGAGTCCAAAGGCCTTTATTTAGGGGTAAGTGAGGGCTGCATGAACTTACTCACAATCATACGTAGAAATCGATTTTGACAAAAACTGAAAATGGATATACCATTATATTTTGAATATGAAACACGAAGTTTCATTATGATATAAGTTCTAGTATGATACCCAGATCTAACTATACTGATGTATCTCTAACCCTGACTCTAGAGGACGTTAAATCTAAGTTGCATGTAGTACCTGGTCACTTATATGTATTTATTTAGCATACTAATTGTTCATGCATTCATTTAACTGAATTTAATTGATGTATAACTTGATTGTTGTATGGTTGAGAGAATTACCTCACTAAGCTAGTTAGTTTATACCCTTATAGTCTACTTTCACAAGCCGAGCTATTTGTAGAGTCAGGCCGTCGTATGCCCAAGGTTAGTATTACTCCAGTAAGTGGATGCGAAAGTGAGATCAATGTTATGAGTGGACTCAGGAGTTTGTATTTAGACTTAAAACCTTATTGTGTAATATTATATGATAACAGTTTGTAATATGAGTTATTTATTATCATCTTCTCTTTTGTAAATTTGTATATAAATATATGTGTTTTATATTCTAATAGCTTATTATTATTATCATGAAATGATACTATTTATACCCATGCAACTCCAAGTTGTTAGTTGTAGTAAAAGCCTTATATATCGCATAAAGGGTTATCGATTGAGAAGAAAATCAATCTACAGTTCTTTGTATAGTATGCTACGACTACCACGACTAACCCCCTCAAGTCGTAACACGTTCATCTCTGATCTGCAACTGTACCTGCCTACACCATGCTTTACCCTTCCACAGCTCTAATACAACTTTATCCCTACTGACGTCCTTCTTGGGGTACATCCTCTAGTAGGGAGTCATCACCTTCTGCTTTAATGCATTATTAGGTTCCTATAACGTAACACCCCAAAACTACCTAGCGATCTTGATGACCTCTAGCTACTAAGTGAAAATATCTTCATATGTCATATGTAGCAGTTGGTTAATGAAATCTATTTGCAAAAATAGAAGATTAAATGATTAACACTTAAAGCAAGATCATACGGAACAAGCATAGGAGAAGTGACAACATAACAAGTATCCCACCAAAGCT
This sequence comes from Lumnitzera littorea, assembly GCA_024138015.1. NCBI lineage: Eukaryota > Viridiplantae > Streptophyta > Magnoliopsida > Myrtales > Combretaceae > Lumnitzera > Lumnitzera littorea. Next base: position 64,511,744 of record JAMXBB010000002.1, read on the forward strand.
ACAATCTAACTAATGCATTACCTCATCCTCAACTAGTACGAAGCTCATATTGGTATGAGACAAGTGCACCTATCAAATTCTAATATAGCAAATGTAAGTCTAAGTCAATCTCTTAAAGACCCCGAGTTCTAATACTAACCTTAGCTATATTATTTAACCAGAAAATTATGATGAGTTTAAATGAATTTAAAGAACTAAAATTAATAAACTAAACTAATTATGAGCCTTAACTAATCAATTGGGAAGCGTTAAATTTAAGAACTACTTCAAGAGGGCTAATAATGTATTTAGGATTTATTCCCCTAAAGTTAACATGCAACTGCCTAAAAATCTATCCAATTTTGTCTCTGTTGTTCTTGACATGAGGAATTCGCAATTAAAGTTAACATCTTCCTCAAGAACATTAACCTTAACCTCAAATTACTTACCAGAAGCTCTTCACTTAGTAAAATAGTCTAGGATTCTATTAATGTACAATGAATTCCCATACAAAGATAACAACTTTTCAAAAGAATTATGCACCTTATCTCTAAGTATGCATGTAATTATCTCCAATTATGTCAAGATCTCACTACATATGCGATTTCTCAATCATTATGCATAACATCATGAATTGATACCCTAGAAATATCAATTAATAATACAAACACATAATTAAATCAAGAAAGATAGAAACCTTATCAAAAATCAATAATCAATCCAATAGTCACATGTAAACCCTATGTTCTACAATCCTAAATACAAGAATCTTAAGCTATCATGATGAATTTGGAAGAAAGTTGTAGAAAAAAAACAAGAAATAAATCATTAAAAACTCCTTTTGTTGATGAGAAATTTCCTCAATCTTAAAATTAGGTGATGCTTCTACCTTTTTTACTCTCTCTTTCCTTCAAGTCTCTTTTAATTCAAATATGAAAAGTCACCCACAAAACCCTCTCATGCCTTTATAAAATAAAAGAGGAAACTACCTTTTTTGACACCAAAATGACCTAAGATATGGCCATGTCCCAATGGTCGTGTAACTTACTAACTTTGAGTGCTAAAATTGGTTTTTGAGTAGATACAACTTGGGACATGATTATGTCCCCAAGTCGTATAACTTACTAACCAAAAATTGCAATTTTCTTCTACTGGGCAAACACAACCTAAGATATAGTTGTGTCCTCAAATTGTGTAACTTTCTAACCATCAACCTTATTTTCTCTTGATAATTAGCTCCTAGTTGGGCATGGTCATGTTCTAATTCAAAATTTCATTCTTCGTTTAAACTTCAAATTGAGTGAAACTTAATTTTTTTTCTTCATTTTCAATTCAAGAATGTATTTAAACCTTGAAATCAAAATTTTTCTCATTAAGTATCAATTTCTTTAAAAACAAAGTAAAAATTACAAGGGAAATTCTACAAAATCACCATGTAAAGTGTATCCAAAATAAGAGTCATCTCCTAGTTTGACAATCCGCCCACTTGTCTAGCCAATGCACATGCTTAGTGACTAATAAGCTCTTAATTGAATAGATTTGTTGTATTTCCTTGACATTTTTAGCTTATTTTTAAGAATATGATACTTAATTGAATAAAATTTTAAATTCTAACCTCTAGAACATTCTTGGGAAGAAAACGAAAAAATAGAATAAAGTTTCACTCAATTCGAAGCTAAAATGAAGTTATGAAGTCTGGAAGCGACATGAGCAACGATATGATTATGCCAGTGGTAGATTTGAAAAGATTCAACAAGATTTGGCAAGATATAAGTGACACGACCATGTCACCCACATGAAAAGGGAAATCCACATTTAATATAAAAGGCTTTTTAAGGGATTTTTGTCACACTTTTTTAGACAAATCTTAGAGAGACTCCAAAAGCAGAAAAGCACAAGAGAGCAATGCACTCTAACCTTCAAGATTTGGGAGATTTCTTTAGTTTTCATGGCTCTTACTTGCATGTTTTTTATAGTTTTAATTAAAAATTGTTTCCAAATTCATTGTGCCTAGATTTTGTGAAACCTAGAGCCACCTTATGACACAAGTTTTCTTAGATATAATAAAGTCTCTAGTTTCATTAATTCAATTATGAGTTCTTTATTGTAATAGGTTAATATTTCTAAGGTATTGATCTAACATTCGATATTGTGCAAGAAAAATTAAGAGATTACTTGTGTGATTAGATCTAAGTATAATTGATGAAAATTATTGCAAGCTTAGAGATAAATTGCAAGGTTTTTCCAGATCTTTATTGTTATATTTAAGAGAATCCGTTGTTCTTTAATGCAATCTTTAGTTATGTTATTGCAAAGACATTTTGATAGGTAATTCAAAGATTATGGTTAATAGACTTGAGAAAGTTATTAACGTTAATAGAAAATTCTCCCGATCAATGAAATTAGAGATGGAATTAGGTTATCTTTTGTAGAAGTCGCATGTTAATTATAAGGGAAACAAGATCTAGATATGTAGTTGCATGTTGAAGTTAAATCTAAATTCAATTGCTTTCTTGTTTAATTTCTTTAAATTAAATCTTGATTAGTTATTACATTAACCATTAGTTGCAGCTTAGTTTAATTCTCAGTTTCTTAAATTCAAATTTATCGATTAGATAACAAAGAAATAGTTAGTATTAATACTCATAGTCCTCATGAGAACAATATCTGTTTTTATTGACTATACTACAAATTGATAAGTGCACTTACCTTATACCAGTAGCCTAGTCCATCTTAGCTTAGCCATGTAGATCAATATCGTAGAGTTGAACAAGGGTATTAGTATACTCTAATACCCCCTGCACACCGTTAAATTGTCGTAGTACACGATCCAGAAAGTATAGCTTAACAATGTGGAAACATATCAATGGTATACATGTCATCCATATCTCCTATTCGGCTAGACAGTAAGCCGATAACCAGACAATATCATCATGCGCATAAGGCACCCAAACAACTTGTAGAAAATATAAGTAATGTGATGTTGTAACATCTAACATAGAAAGTAAATTAGTAGATGAAAGTAGCCTTGAATACCTTATTCGGAATCACCAATCAATTGCATTGCAGTATTGGCAGACCACATAGGTGTTTAGCTGGGTCACATCAAATTTAGTATCCCATCTGCTCATCAAGGTCGACCCTTAATGAGTGTGGCAATACGTCTGCATATAGGGGCAATATGCAAGAAATGCTCCTATGCCCAAACCTAGAGGAGCACCAACAATTCGTTGATCTCCTTAGCATCTATGTGGGATGCAAGAGAAAGATATCAATACAACTAAGCCAAGCATGCTATTCCCTATGTATACTCTCCAATAGTCCTAAAGTCGACTAGAAGTGGGAGGAACATCAAGCAAACTTGGTTGGATGACTTGTTCATGAACAAGATCCCACCAATAAGTTGCAAGATGTAAGCTCGAGTGTACTGCTGGATGGTAACGTCATCTACACCCTCTAGAAGATCACTAAAATAAGTCTTCAACCATGTCAAGCTCAAGCAACCCCTTTTAATATGATCTAGATAAGGGCGTCAACCCAAAAGCTGGTGGCACGTATCCACCCAACCTTTACATGTCCTATCAATCATAGGATGTCCATCCACTAGGAGATTAATGAGAAGCACAATATCTTAAAGCATTACGATCAACTCTTCAATAAGAAAGTAGAATGTATACATCTCCCATCTCTAACGCTTTACCAAAGAGGTAATCAGATACCAATTGAAGGAAATGAATGATACCTACCTTACCCCCGAAAATCCCGACTGCCAGTAGTATGGGATCATCCACTCATCTATTAAGATCTCGGCTCCATCTCATCATCGAATGATCACCTCCTATCGATGACATTTGAGCCAACTACTCTCTTACACATATCTAATAAGATACAATGTTAGCATTAAGTCAAGCACAGATAACTAATTATAAACAACTATGCTAGTTACTTGACCACCGGCTGCTTAGTAAGAAGTGAACTATCCAACGGTCCTAAATCCATGTGTACGTATGCAAACAAAGGAAACAAGGATTAAGTTACTATAGTGAGAACCATTCAACAAAGCACAGATGAAAAGTGAAAATAAGCAAGGTTAGACAACAAATGTACACAAGTGTAATAAAGATAACATAGCCGACTATTAGTGAGTATACTAGTAGACCCATAAGAAGACTTTTGTGAATTTCGCTAAGCACATCTCCGCTTGTTATGGCCTTCACCACTGCATAAGCCACATGAGTAACTAAGAGGCCTCTCCTGGATGTCCATCTGAAATTTTGCTAGGACATTTCTGCCTATTATTTGCAACTAGTTGCAAGCACACTAACGTATCCTTAGTGTAACCATGTGGTTGTTTTCACCCTTTTGCCCATGCATGATAGGTAAAGGAGCAGTTATCACCTCGAATATTTGTTGATTATAGTCAAAAATTCCAATACGGTAGCCACTAACTGCTTTATACCACCTATCAAACTTCATTTGTACAAATTTTGTCAACACTTTACCCATACCCAATTTCGTGGAAATCTCAATCCTCCTCTTATTGAAGTAATCATTACAATTATAAAACATCTTTTTGACAAGTGCAGCAATAAGCAAGTTCCTAGCATCTCTCAAGGCATTGTTATAACTCTTAGCAATATTAGTGGTACCAATACCAAAATGAGCCCCATCATTTTTTGCCAACATCCACATCTTCAAGTGTAAGCCATTGAAGTGTGGTCTAATGTAGGCTCATCATGTGAACTTCATCATAGTATCCATGGAACTTACAGGGTTGTACCTCAAAAGTGGCCTTTTTATTAAATCCCTATATTGTTTGCTTTTAACTCGATATTGAAGTTGCCTGCCTGATGACAAACACACCAACACCATGGCTAACCATTTGGCTAGAATACATTATTGCCCTCCATAGTAGACTTTATGCTAACATGATAGTCAAATATCAGGCATATGTTTGTATGATCCTTTATTACATAGCCAACACGCACTTTAAAAACCACCCCCAACTATCCTGGTACACATCATCTACCAATGCAAACCCTAATGATATGAAGTGGTTTTACCCATCTATCTCGGTCATGATGAGAAGCTTATGTTTAAACTTTCCGTATAGAAATGTTCCATCAATCATGATCATAGTCTTAAAAGAAAAGAAATAGACTATTAGACAAGGATCCTATTTATGGAAACTATTGGTTATGTCTTATAAATCAAGCAGAGTATATGATCATACCTACAATGGAGGAACACTTCAACGTATGGTCCAAAAGCTTAGAGCACTTTATCGAAAAACACATGGCACGATGTGTCACTTTCTATCCACTTCCACTCAACCATCGTAACCAGATTCATCTCCTGCATGGCATATAGCAGTTTAGGGAGCACTTCATAGGACTCCTCCCACTTCCCATAAACCTATTCAATTGCCTTACACTTGGCCTCCCTAACTCTCTTAAGGTATATAGTGTATCCAAACTACTTACATATTGTTGCTTGTAGGTGTTTTATCTTAACACTCGGGGATTCTTATACCTCTACAATAATACACCAAGACAAGGTAGTCAAGTCTAACTCTGGATGGTCCTAGCCAATGTCACACCCTAAACTCGAGGAGTCATAACAGCCTACCATGTAAACCAATCTAAGCTAAAAGCTTTCTTTCTTAGCTACTAACATAAGTATAGTTTATACAAAGCGAACAACGACATGACCAGTTTTGAAGCAGTTAGATGGGCACCTGTGATGTATAATACCTATAGAGTAACACTTTACCAAATATAATTTTCCATATATATAGATAGTTTAATTCCTTACGTAAGTTTTTATATACATCATAAGTTTTAATACATTCAAAAGTAATTTACCACTCCATAGGAAAACTTACTACAAAACATAGATACATCAACTAGTCAATGAAAACTATAATGCCTCTCAAGAAGACCTTATAGTCCTCCCACAAAAGAGAAACAAAACATCCTGATCATTGATCCATTCATTAGCCTTTGACTACTCATTTCCCAGCCTGTTGGAAATAACCTGTGGATTACTACAATAAGGTATCCTCAAGTACTATTCCACACCTACAAAACAATCTATTGAGATGTAAGCTCAACTAACTCAATAAGAAGGGACGGAGTCATAAGAGTACATTAAGAAACATGGTTATCCAATCATTATTTAAATGTAAATGTAACAAACAAATGATAGAGCATCCTACAATGTTTAACCAATTCATTGTAAAGTTAAAGTAATTTTGTTTACTCTAACCCAGATTCCAAGGAGTTTCAACATAACACTATCGGACTAAATCCGAGCTTATGCAATGGAGAATACCCTCCTCCTTAAATAATATTCAAACTACGGATCCCAACCTTACCACAACTCCCTCTCCTGTCACTTAGTTCAATTAAGGGTAAGAAAAATACCATTTCTGCTATCCTTAACGAATAGGTTGGTATTTAGTCTAACTACATATCGTTACCCCTATTGGGTTTTCATGAATATCAGGTTAGGCCTTAGTCGTCTTAAGATTAGTCTAGATTATAAAGTAAGCAACTAAGTTCATACACACAATACATACTATGTTCAAACAAAAAACAGTACTCAAAGTTCACTCCTAACCATCAATTAGTAACACAAACACATACATGGCATACGCACAAACAATCTAGCTACAACTAAAGATAAGCACTCTTAATCCTCTAAGTATCCTAATATGATACTCTACTATACTATTTAAGTATAGATCCTAACTTACCTAATGTCGACATGAGTTAATCTAGTTTCTTATGCTCAATCACTTCATAAGTCCCTAAACAATCAATATAAATATTTTAGTTTTTACTTAAATAGAGAGTATGTGATTACTTTTCAATGTCTTCATAGTAGGATATGATCCAAGTATTGTTAGGACCCTATAGGGGGCCTAATAGGATTACCTAAAATTTTCATATTATGTGTGTACCCATAATATAAAAACCACTTTTTAAGTCATAGATTACAAGATTCTAAATAATTAATTATTAAAGTTTCTAATTTTTAATTAATTAACTTACTATAAGATATAAATAACTATGAATATCCAATATTCCACAAGTCCTCGAAATCGTAGAAAATCGATATCTCTTACCAAATAACAAGATAAGGTAAACCAACTTTTTAAATTTGCAAAAAATACTAAATTATACTAGACTCTCATATATGTCCTAAATTATTATTTGAAATCTAACACATAAGACTACAAACTCTCAAAAGTTAATACGTAAGACTAAAGAAATCCTATGTGTAATTTTATGAGGCTCACGACTAATAGTAGAGTTAATACACATGTATGGACCTTAAAACCGAGTAATTACAAAATAACCAACTTGCATTTTATGCCATGCTTGAAGTCTCCATTTACAACCCTTATCACTATCAGCTCATTCAATAGACCATGATTTCTTCTCTAACTCTACCACAACATAGTCATGATTGCTTGTTACATAGTATATTTTCACCGCATGTTGTAAGTGCTCCTTTTTTGAAAACCACATACTAAGCTTGAATTCATCGTTGAAACTCCAATCATTCATGCCATCCTTAGACAAATCATAGCCACTATCCACATTGGTAGCATAGAATGGCATTGGTTCTAAACTTCTTATTGCATCCACATGTGTCAAAAACCTACTCCACCATTCCTCGTCTTAAACCTACATGCCTCATCTAAAGTCTAAAGCCAATCCTCGTTTGTCCTGTTACCATCATCAAATTCCATATCATTAGAATCCTTCAATGCTTCTTCATAAGTTATGCTATTTTCAATATCCATGTCATTATTAGCTTCATTCCTAAGACCAATATTAGGTGCAGGGAGGCGTTGATTCCCACCTACTTCTTGGGTAATTAGGATAGGTTGGGATTCATGCACTTGAGTTTCCACTTGGCCTTCAACATTATTCTCCTGCAATAAATTAAACTCAACAAGAGCTAATAATTAACTTCATAAGTTTTAATATACATCTCAATAAAACTGCTAACCCGACCATGTCTCTAGCATGATATTTGTTGAACATCATAATCATCATTTAATAATATAGCACAAAATTGATCCCTAACATCATAGTCATCATTCGCTAGTACATTATAAAAGTAATCCCTATTAGCTCCAATAATAGGACACTAATAGATTAACTCAACTTGATGAGTTATTAAATCTACTTGAGGACGACCGAAAATAATGCCGACCAATTATTCAAAACTTGCCCCATACGGAACCTCACTACTATCATTGGTTGCCTATCATAACAAACCCCATTCTCCCCTTTCACAATGTTGCCATTTGTGTAGCAAATGGCACGTACTTCACACTTTTTTGACCTGTTTACATTTGGCAAATAATTTTTATACAAGTCCACATTAGTATCATACCATCATCAAAGATGGTTTTTGAACAACAATATGACCAATGTTTGATTATACATAGGCAAGAGTTACTTATAAGTGATACAACTATCTTATATACTATGTTACATGTATACCGTATTTCAATTATACTACATTATACATTCTAATTATATCGTAAATATACACACATGTGCTACATTATACCTTCTAATTACACATACATATACTACATTATAAATTCTAATTTTACAATAATTACACACATATACTACCATATATGCTCTAATTATATATACATATTTCTAATTATACTACAATTATATACGATTTTTTCTCTTCTTGCCTATGATATACATTCCCCCACCACCTCACCCCACCTACCTACACGCGCACATACATACATTTTTTTCTTTTCTCCTTTTCCTAATTATACATGTACATGTTAGAAAAAATGCAATACAATCATATACAATAGCAAAACCCAACATTCAACTACTAATAACATGTATTATAAAAAAAAGCCAGACTGAAGAAAAAATTACCTTCGTGCACACAAATTTTTCACAACTAAAGAGAATTTTGAGAGCAAATCATCCAAGGTTTAGCTTAGAGTATACACTTTAGAAGGATTCCAATGCCAATGAAGGCCACCATAAAATCAACTTTCTAAAAGCCAATTCTATTACAATTTCCCACGTACTCAGTTTTTGAAAAACCAAATTTAGTGTTACAAATTTGGATTTTTTAAAACTGAATTTAACTACTTCATTTCTAATATATTTTTTATAGCAACCATATTTTTGGCATTTTCTTTACTTTTTTTTTCTTTTGCATTTTTTTCCTTGTCTCCAAAATCTCATGGATAGAAATGAAATATACTAAATAAGATTTGAAAAATAATTATTTTTTCACACTGTAAAGAAATTGTAATTCTATAAATAATTATATTGCAAGCCAATATCAGTAATAACTTTGTAAGTGGAGTAAGTTTATAAGCAATCCGCCTTCACTAACTTGACGAAACATACAAAGAGAGAAGGGAAAAAAAATAAGAAAAGAAAAGTCAATGCAAAGCCTCCACGAGAGTTTGATGCCACCGTATCTCCCAGGGGTGCCTTAACATGAACACGGGAACCTGATACCACATGGACATTAAGAGAGGAACAAGAGAAAATGAACAAAGGCAAATCTGACCACAGATTGTGGGTCTAAAGCCTTCGTTAGTTTTTCACAGACGTTGAAAAAGTTTACATGGCATATCAAGGCTTCTACAGCACTAAAAGTAGCAATCTATCTTCCACCTTCTGCCGTTTCCTTCCATTAGTACCCACCAAAAATCCCGAAGCCTTTCAGTTATATTTAAGAAAAAAAAAAAAAAAAGACCCGATGATACCGAAGATGGAATCAGATCCCACGAACATGTACAATTGTATTTCCTAAAAGGTTCTGCGAGTGTCAACCCGGAGCAGCAATATAAAGCTCCTCAGACAATAACATCAAGCCACCCACAGAAACCCGTACAAACATCAGAATATTGATACACATTTATCCCTGATTATGACAGTAATACCAATACAAGTACCTTTTAAAAAAAAAAATCAAAGAGAAATTAAAGAAAGCATAAAACTAAGTCCTAAATTTACTACATTAATTGCACAATATTTGCTTCCGAATCCAGCCTCCATCCTCTTTCATCCTGAAGTTCATTTCAAGGGAAAAGAATTGCTCGACACCACCTTCATGGAGTCCAAGGTGCCCTTATTTATCCCCTTACAGATTCAGAATTTACTTGCCCATTTCCCCCAGCATGAGAGCTAATAGTACTGATGGGCATGGAACGTTGAGCAAAGTCTAACAAAAGCTTACGCTGATTTTCATCAGTATGAGGAAGACTGGCACGTAAAAGTTCCACAGGCATTTCACGGCTTATTGCTCTGGCTACCTCTGGACCATTTAGCTCTGAACTAAGCTGGTTCTGTGTAATAATAGATTGAACAATAGTCTCATATTTGGTAAGGCAATATTTGGTAAGAAGTGCAAAGAACTCATCAAATGAAGCCTGCCATAGTGCACGATTAGACATGGTACAGTTGCTTGGGGCATGAAGATCGGTTAAAAGTTCAGTTGCTCTTTCAAGCACAGATTTCAGAATAAAGGAGGCCCCATCCCCAGCTGGACTTCCAAGAGGCCGAAGTGGTGGCTGCTCAGAAGAACAAACAACAGCAACAAGACATGCACTGAGTGCACGAAGATCCATTCCATTAACACATGTTGAAACAGTCTTGGCTAGATCTGTAGTTGTCTCACTTGCTTCTGTGTCAGAGGGAAGGCCACCAAACAGATACCTTAAATGGCGGAAAACAGTCATACAGACAATTCGAGCAAGCTCACTCCCTGGGAAGAGCAGGCGAAGGTACCTAGAAAAGAGCTTCCGGCCCTTGGGAAGAGCAACTAACCGCAAGAAAACAATATCATCTTTTGGGCCCAGCCCAACTGTGTGTCCACTCTTGCCAAGTGGATCAACAAGCTGAAGTGATGCTGCCAACCCTTCAAGCAGATTTTGCCGTCGTCGCCTCAGCTGAATACCACCATCTTGTGGCTGAGTACACTGTAGGATCCTGTCAATATCATCAATGTCAAGGAGGACACTGAAGCTGTCTTCAATTGTGATTCTAGCAGCAAGCATAGGTTCCTGTTCCAGAGGTTTCTCGGCTATCTTCTGTTCAGAGTTTCCATCACTTGAACCAGATGAAGGGTTGTCGACCTCAAGGAGAGGGCGCGGCCTTCGGACGGAGGAGAGCGGAGTCTTCCCATGAGTGTCCGAAGAAAGATGAGAATGTTGTTCCACACTGTGGCGAGATCGGGAGGGGAGTTCCCTCAGATGAGCCGGGCAGAAGCGCTGCTTCAACCTTGACCCAGCAGCTTTTTTGGCAAGTCGAGCCAGGTGGTAGTAATCATCTATATATGGATCATTGCTATGTGTGGAAGAATGCTGCATTTTAAGTATACTTTCTATCTCTTCAGATGACATGTACTTGGATCTGAAATTTATTGACCCGCTCTCACTTTTCTGACTGCTAGCATCAGATCCTTGATGGGAAAACCGTACACTCTGTCTGCTTCTTTGGGATTTAGGTCTGTGATCTCTTGTATCAGCCATCCCGAGCATTGCTTTGTGTGAAGGTGAAGGATGGGTATTGTACAGTGAAGAATGCAGAGCAGCATAATGAGCCAAAGAGGAAAGTGAATGGTGCAACCTTGGCTGTTGCAGCTGCTGCTGAGATGAGATCATCTGTGGTGACATTACCCCATTTTGGTGTTGCAGCAACATACTGTTCAACATTCCAGACTGACCATGTAGGACACCCGCTTGGTTGACCCAGTGATTCTGGGGTCTGTTAAAAGGAAGACCAGATGGGTTGAACTGACCCAGATTTCCACTGTAATCTAGCCCATGTGATAACCCAGCAAGGTGAAGATTGGAGTTAAGAGGAGAGAAGATCGGTGCAGAAAAGGGCATGCGAGAACCACTGCTAAGAGGATTCACATTTGGGTTGCGAGGTGATGCCTGCTGAGATCTGCTACCTGGAGGAGGGAACGATATGAAAGCTGATTTTGGCACAAGTATAGGCTCACTGTTATAATGATGCAGCTGCGGTTGCTGCTGAGGATAAGAGGATGTTCTATACAAAGGCTTTGAGCCAGCAAAACGGGCAGAAGATTGTGGCTGTGATGACCATCTCTTGCCTTCTAAACTACTTTCCCCATCAAAGGATTGCAGCTCTAACCAACTAGCCAAGTCTCCCTCTTGTGCCCAGTCAGTAGCAGATGAACCTGTAGAATTATATTGCCTTAATCAGATGAATAGGACTTTTTCATTGTAATTGAATAGAAAAACTGTACATTAAAATCTCAACACAGGCAAAACCTGCATACTTTTCTATTACATCAAAATCACACAACTGAAGGGCTACCAAAGAAAGAAAATCAACTTCCACTAGAATTGTAAACAAGAAGCACCCACTTCATCAGCCACCAAAAGCAAAGGATGACATAGGAAGAAAGTCACTCCCATGTCCATAACTACTAGAAAAGAATGTACATCAAAGCATCAAGTAGTAAAGGCAAACATGTCTGTCAAACAGCACATAAAGCAAAAACTCGTCCGACTTCCTATGACCTCCCATAAGAAGGTAAAATGAAACCAACCCACTAGTAGAGGAGCATTTACCATTATTGTTAATGATCAATATTGGCTCAATTATGAGGAGGGTGAGTAAATTTTAAGAGTTTATCTAGTCTACCAACACTATATTATTTGAAAGATTGACCATTAATCATTTTACTTATAATGCCATTCATTACATTTTCCTCCTCAGACAAATTGGTAGCTGTGAAAGTAGCAGATATGGGACTTCTTAAACTGCATGCCATCCCCATTGAACAAAATCAACGGTAAAATTTGCACCTAGTCAACCAATGCCCTTCGATTCATTGGTGCAACTATGCGATCATGCATTCATTTTGGGAAAGTTACACTATAAGGGCCAAAGGGGGTTACATCTAGTCTACTTTTTCTTTTTGGGGTGGGGGGTTGGTGTGGGGGTTGTGGTGGTTAATGGATATGTCTTGCACTTTTTCAGAATGAGATCTATGTTTTAGAGAACTTTGGAAATAGGGATTTCAAGAGACATGGACGGAGGTACTTTTTGGAACTGTTTTCTAAAACATGGACTCCACTTGGAAAAAGAAAATACAAAATGTATCCCAAAAGCTTCTAAGGGACATCAATGGGAGTCCTTCTTTGAGTTGCTTTCTCAATCACAAACTCCATTCTGAACAAAAAATATGCAAAAGATAGGCCCTTGGAGCAATCTCACCCATTGATTTTCGTACCAACTTTGTCCAACCATACATGAGCCTCATAAGTCAATATGTGCATGCTAAATCACCATAAAAGGCAGTGATATTGGGAAGTATTTAAGAGATGAACAGTTAAAATGGCAAAAGCTCAAACAGACTAATAGAACTTCTAAATTTTGGTGGTTCTCTATAAAAATTGACCTCAAAAACAAAAATCTCAAATATGTCAAAACTCTATTTCAATCAAGAAGCCCAATGTTGATCAAGAACTTCTTGTTTTTTTTGGTTTGTTTATTGGGTTGTTGATAGAGAACTTTCACCATGTAACTTATCCAAAAAGATGCAGCAGTAGCAACAACGTGGCAATCCCTATATGACCATATTAGGGTAGGCTACCCCAAATGAGAACACAAAATCTTGCCTATAAAGCATATGTACAGCAATGTTTGATTTTCGAAAATTTATCAAAAAGCACCACCTCTGATTCAGATTCATAAACATTTTAACTATTACAACAATAACTTGGGAGACTGAAAAATCTACACACTTGATCTTATATATGGAAGTCACAAACAAACATCCCATTCAGTTTCCCTTGTCCCAAATCCAATGTCAACTTCCCCCTGCATAGCAGGAAATGCCATAAAATCCATAGAGGGAGTGCATTCTTCAAATACTAGCGAGTCCAACAAACCCTCTAAAAGAAAGAAAACTTAATGTAGTGTGTGTGACATAAATTAGTTAAATAAATTATTGCCTTTAAATGTACTTCAAAAATAAAAAAAAAGAAATCTAGAACTTGCTAGAGCAATTCAAGAAAGAGTCACTTTCTCTAGAGGGTCAGTTACATAAATTATTGCATTCGAATGTGCTTCAACAATTTAAAAAAAAAAAAAAAGAAAAGAAAAGAAATCTAGAACTTGCTAGGGCAATTCAAGAAAGGGTTACTTACTTTCTCTAGAGAAAGATCCAGACCCTCTATCACCAATAACTCCTGGATATCTTGGTCCCGTAACAACTCGGTTCAACTGTAAAAAAGTCAAATCCATTTAATAATCCACACAAATGATATAAATATATGAAGAAACCTCCTTATCATATATACACATAAATATATATGTACATATATATATGAAAAAAGCTAACTGATCAATCACATCGACATCAGAACATTCCAAAATCCATGCAATTTTTTTATTTTTAAAAAGGCATATTATGAGGTGGTAAAATGTAAAAATAATAAGGCCCCATATAATGTATCATAGCAAACACGAAACTATTGACAGCTCTGTGCAGCCAAGCTTTGACCAAAAATAGGGTTTTCTAAGCATTCATTGCATCCTAAAATTTTTCTTTCACCACAGGAACCCAAACTATTATGCAAATCAATAGTGAGGGTCTTATACTGCTTATTGCATGACTATATTAATTTGACTACTTCAGTTGAAACCTCAGAAACCATCAACTGAACATCCAAGAAAAATGGCAATCACTGGACCTTAGGTAATCACTCCTCAACTGTCTGACTCCACGTTATATCATTTTCCTCATAAATCCTGCCACAACTAAAATTGGTATATTCCCCACCTATCCACTGGAAACAGCCAGCACATTACCACCCATCATCCTCCCTTGAACTTAGCTCCCTCACCCAATACAAAGCTCCCATCGAAATGAAATTTATCCCCCACCTGTCCCCCGCAAACACCCAGCACATCACCACCCACCATCATCCCTTGATCTTACCTCCCTCACCCACTACAAAGCTCCAATCCAAATGTAAACCTGGACAAACTGGGAGATACAGCCTATAGACCCTCAATCTCCATCTTCAGCCCTGAAAAGGGGAAAGCAGTCTGATGCAATGAAACTGCAAGCTTTTTTAGGAAAAAATTAATAATAATTCATCCAAATACTTTCCAGTCAAACTTCCAATCAACTTTTAGATATAAAGGTCCCCCAGAGATGTCTTCAGTTTTGGGATACTGAATCCCTGAGAAAAACACAACAGTCACATCTCACCTGATCTCTATATCAAGGAAAGTACTACATAGAACAACTCCCCTCATTTTCTGTACTGGCTCATTTATAAAGTTACTAGTATAGCAAAGTCCTACAAAAGCAAATGAAAGAAGAATTTTTTGTACCAGCACATTCTACAGCACACACCTCAAGTTCCTGTATCAAGTCTAACCTTAGCTGCTAATTAACTGTTAAGAAGCAATAACAGGTTGAGATAGCCAAGGTAAACAACAACAAAACATAGCTGAGCCAACTGGTTCAAGGGACAGCTAATAACCTAATTCACAACTCCTTCATGGACAGCATCAATGCAGGATCAGAACATAAGTGATAAGAAATCTATAACCATTTCATGCATGGAAAGCTTCATCTCAGGCCAAGCATTCAAAATGTTACAGTTGAACAGATAAGTTACCAATCCTAAAATGGCCCAACACAGGTAAAGATGAAAGATCCATGGCTTAATCACAATGCACGCACACGTCACAGATTTTCAACTAGATGAAGCCACCTCATACTCCTATTGAGCCACAATTTTGTCCTTGGGTGGGCAATGGAACCTGTCAGATAAGATGGGTAGGTTCCGAAATAGGTAATTTAGGTATTCAACTTTGTAAGACAGGATCTGAATATGGATTCTTACAAGTTGAATCTACAAGGAAAGATAGAGGGTATAATGTTATAAACAACCTAGAGCCACATGAGGGTTGTGCAATACACATCAAAAGTTCTATGTTCCACAATACCTTGTAGTATCATATATATGAAGCACTACATCTGCATCATCATACATATCATAATAATTATATTAATGTGTTTAAAAAATAAATTTGCCCCCGACTGTCAAATGGGAAAACAAATTGAATTTCAATCAATAAAGTTAAAAGGTAAAACCCTGCAGACATCATTTTTTTTCATCACCTGTTTATGTTCTTATTAGTTTAAGGTTGCATCACAAGTGAGCTTTGTTCTAATAGTCATATTTGAGTAAGATGTCTATATTGATTTAACTATTACTAGTGGAATTTCTGTCTGGAGTCATGATGGCAATATTTGAATCTTGGAAATTGATTGAAAAAATGCCGTAAACATGGATTTAATAAAGTTCCAGTGTTCTTGATCAGCTTGAAGGCAAAACCTTTCCATGCACAATTGTAACTAAAATGAAATAGAGAAAAGAAAAAGACAATAAACTATAACACTTAGAACCACATCCCCTTTTTAGACAATAATATCTGACCTTTGCAAATGTAGTAGCAAGATCATCCACATCAGATAGAGACCCAAAGGCGCCACCCTGAAAAAAGAAATGTCAAAACAAATTTAAAAAAAGAAGAGAACTGTAGTTAAAAATTGAAAACAAAATTTGAAAAGAAAGTAAAGATGCAAATTTATACATTACAACGAGCATAAACAGTATGACATCACCTCTTCCTTATCAAACAAATGATACTCATCATCTGCAGATCCAAAAATGGGAAGGTCCTCTTCTGCATCTTCTAAACCCCCTAACTCCACATCCTCCGTGACATTTTGGCCAAAAAATTCATATCTTGATGCATCAAACAATGCATTATCTGGGGAAAACAAGGAAGAAAAAGAAAAAAGTCAGGGCAGCAAGAACACTAATTTCAACATAAGATAGTTGATTTCATCTATGTACTCCTGGAAATGCAATGGTCAGAATCATCGGCTGAGCTTGACAAGCACCATCATTGTGTTTGATCAATAAGTGCACCACTAGAATCCTTTCTAATGGCCTAAAACTCAGAAACATAGTCTAATGAACTTTCACAACTAGCAAGAGGTATAATAATAAGGAGACATGGCATTTTGTTAAATAGTTTAACAGGATTCATTGATGTCTGCTCAAATACAAGAGAAATATGTAGAAGAGTAAATGTCAGATGGGTTATTTTAAAACTGTTTCAGAAAGGACTCCTTCAAAGAAAAAGTCTTCAGAAACACTGACTTGACATTCATCATTCTAAATTTTGTTAAGTAGTTTAACAGGATTCATTGATGTTTGTTCAGAGACAAAAGAAATATGTAGAAGAGTAAAAGTCTGCTGGGTCATTTAAAACTATTTCAGAAAGGACCCCTTCAAAGAGCAAGTCTTCAGAAACACTGACTTGACATTCATCATTCTAAATTTCAAGTTATAACATAAAGATGTGGTTTTTAACTTTTAAATGATTTTTCAAAAGTCAACTCCCATTCAAAAAATGGTTCTTGCTTCTATGTAATCAAACAAAAGGTTCAGAACAGAATTCACAAAGAATCTTAAAACAAACACAACATATACCCCATCCCCTCATCCATGATAGTTTGGCTCCATCAAATAAACACTACCAGGGATAATGCATTGCATCTCCTTTTGCATTAATAGGCTAGAAAAAGGATTTCCTTCCCAGCATCTACGGACAATTAGGTGATACAGAACTACCCAGTTATGAAAACTGCCCAGCATCTCCAGATCCTCTGTCCCAAAACCCTAAACCCTAAATTTCTTCAAAATCACTATTCAATTAACACAAACAGATATTCACCAAATACAAAGTTGACACGGCATCTTCAAGCACACAATTAAGCCAAACAACACTAGCTAAAAGTACTTTCTTTCAGAAAATACCTCTAAAGACACTCCAACCCCAACCAATATGTCCGTTAAATTCAACATTCACAAACTGAAATTCATAATTAAGTTACATAAAACCTGAACATGAATCCAAACAGAAAGAACAAAACAGAAATTTGAATTGAATTTGAAATCTTTGATGGGAAAGTGAGTGAGAGCTAAACCTGAGGATGATGTCTGAGAGAGGTCTCTGGAATCCATAGCATCAGATCTCTCCATATCAAACAATCTCCTGAAGCGTAACCAAAAACCAAAACCCAAAAACCCTAGGCACCAAACCTAAAACCTATTGTTATGGCAACAACAATAACAGTATTCAGCGAGGAAGACAACATAAGGAGTCTTATTCGTACCACTAACAATAATTACAAGGAAGAAATTGTTAGGGTTTCCCTATCTTCATCGAACGTAAGATTTAAGAACGGTGGGAATAAATGATAAATAAAAGAAAAACATAATCTCTCTCCAAGGGAAGAGAGAGATCGAAAGAAAGAGAGAGAGAGAGAAAGAAAGAAATTAAAAGAAATTTACATTTTTATTTGATGTGGGGGTTAGGTGTTGTTTAGTTTTTTTTAGGATTATTGTTTCGCATATTTTTTAAGTATATATTATTTTTTTTTAAATAAAGAAAATTACTCGTTGAAGAGGAAGCTTGAAGAAGACGTATATCGGTTCACGTTAGGCACGTGCAGGCGACGTGTTGAGATGTGGTTGGATGGTAGTGAGTATCAGTAAACAGTTGCGAAGGAGGTGATTCGGATTTCCAGCTGTAGAAGATGCTAATATGCTGTTGTTGTGTAAAAAGATGTAGTTCTGCTATCACCGTCACCTGCGGGTCACATGGTTGACCTCAATCGCCCCGTTCATACATACCCGCGTTGCTTAAGACAAAAGTTATCTCACGCACGACGCGCTTTTCCCAAGCTCCTGCAATTTCAACCTGTTCTCTTGTAAAGATAACGCAAGATGTGGTATGCGTGGATGGTGTATAATTATTATTAAAATTTTAATATATAATAATTTTTAAAATATATAAAAATTTATTCATTATTATTAGAGTACATTGATAAAGGGATTTTTAAAAAGAGTGTTTAAACTACCATATCCATATTGTAAATATCTCTTTATATAAATATGTTTTTACTTTATAAAACGATACTTTATTTAAAGTTATTTAATTATTTCTTAACCCTTAACCATTCTTCATTTTTAAAACAATACATAAATGTTTATGGAGTATATTAGTTATATGGCCAACTATGTCCTAAAAAATAAAGTGAAGAATGGATTCTCCACAAAATACCTCACTTAAATTAAATTACTATTCATAAGTATAAATTATAACAGAAAAAGAATACTTGGCATTAATATTTATGTCCAACGTGCCTTTATAAACATGCTGTTAAATATTATTCCGTAGCTCGTCTACATATGTATAGCGTATCATAATAACTAATGTATATTATGTGTGTGTGTTATGATGATCTTGTATTGTTGAACCAACAGCAACCCTCGAGGACGACCCATCTTTTAAAAAATAAAAAATAAAAAAACACTAGAATATTTTGGGATATATGTACGTAAAGAATATAATGGTTTTAGATGTTACGTTATGTAGAAGCACAAATCACCTCTCCGACTAATCTATTCTTTCTTTTTGTTCGAAAAACATGGTTTCAATTAACCGCTATCGTCGACTGCAATGAGACACACGCCACTTGATGCGGACATGCAGCAAGCCTTACCGCTGTACGTTTATTGCACACGCGAATAAACAGCGGTAGATCCAAACCTTTACCAAGGAGGTTAACACCGCATGGTTTATTTTAGAAAAAGACCAGTTTGGATTTTATTCTAAATATAGTACAGAAAATTTTTAATAGTTTAAAAGGAATATCGTTGATATGATTTCACTGGATGTTGATATAACATGTGTAATTTCCAACCGTTAAACCAAGATGGTGAAGACGCATATAAATGAACGCTACCCACAAAATCCAAAAATCACATGCCCACGTTTGTTCCCTATATCGTTCTTCTTATCCTTCAATCTGATAAATTATGGCTAATTCACGAGCAAAAAGAAGAGCTACAAGCAACTCCATCGAAGGCACGGAAGACAACGAAAATTTAAAATGAACAAAACCCTCGTAGACAATAGAGGATCGAAATGCTAATGCATGTCAACTCCCTCTGTCTCACTAAACATATAAAAGAACGAAGCGGATTCCATTCACCAAGGTTTCAGTACTAGTTGTCGCAGTCAAAGAACTACGTAAAAAGATCGCTTCATGCTTGCATGTGTTGTAGCTGTGTAAATTTTAGGGTTTTGATGGAATTTGGGTAGTAGATATTCCTTTAAGTTGAGCGAAGATTTATTAGTTTTCTTCTTATTTGGATTTAGGGTTATTTCTTCATCCTGATGGATTTGTCAAGGGAAGGATGTTTTCTCTTCTTTTAGTTAAATTTAGAGTTTAGGATGTCGGGAAGGTCAAAAGATCTTTATTGGGGTTTTGGGTTATGTTCCCATCTATGTGTTATTTTCTCACTACATCCAATTTGACATTTAACATACCATATAGTCAACATTTACAATGGAGTTATAACAACAACATAAGGATGTCTTTTACTTTGCATCATTTTAAACAACGCTTATCTCTTCTTTACCCTACTAAAAATCTTTCGACCTTTATTTTAAAAAATTTTGAAACAAATGTATATCTTTCGCTATGCAAGTTTTCTATTCATTTTAGGAACAAAACTAATTAGGAATTAGAGAATCGCAATAATACATTTGTAGAAACAATTTAAAACTCGTAAAGATGACTTCTAGGAAACCTTATAGCTTACACTTTAAGTCAACAACACCGCAGGAATTTTCCCCTCAAATATAAATTGGCATTGTTTATTTAAATTGACTTTACATGAGACCTTGACATACAACTTTATATAATTAGTTTTATAAAATTTGAAATTGAAATCTATCTTTAATGCCAAAACTATAGTAGTCTAGGTTTTAATGGCATGAATACCAGTCTTTTAACTAAATAAATCAAATTCAATTATCCTTACTTCCAAAATTGTAATATACTAATAAATGGTTAAAAAAAAAATCTATCTTTAACCTTTTAAAATCACTATATGACTTGCATTGTATGTAACCTTGAGATATTGTGAAACCCTAGAAGTGAATGAAACAATCAATCTGCAACATATTCCCACACATGATGGGAACATGCAAGGCTTAAAACTGCTTAAATAAAATCCACATATCTATACATACATACCTATATATATATATATCTTCCAATCTCTTGCATTTAAATATTAATATAACTTGAATTCATAACAGATAATTTTGTTCATGATAACTGTTACATTCTCCAAAAATATTGAATATCTAGATATTTATCAATTCACCATCGTCTAACTAAATCCACATTATATAAGGATGCAAGCGAGTCAAATTTGGAATGTATTCTACTAATCTTTGACCATCACTTTATCCTATTAATTTCCCAAAACTTGTCCAAAACTATAGTGTTTTTTTTTTTTTTTTCTTTTTACCGCATGCCTAAAACCCACTTGAAAATTAATTCCGTTCACCATCCATGGGGAACTGAACTTCTTAATTCAACTCGCTCAACCTCTAAACCTTGAAGAACTAGATATTATACTTGGGAAAAGATAAATAACTAGTAGGAAAATGGCACCGTAAAGCTTGCAAAAAAAGAATTAAAGCCATGAAAAATCCTTGGGGTGGTGGATCAAACACATAAAAAAAAGAAAAAAAAAGGAACAAAACAAAACCCATTATCAATTCGTATCTTTTGTGGATGAGATGGGCTTAAAATTTATTGAGCATTCGGATAGTTAGAAAAAGAAGTAGAAACAAAAGCTAATTAGATACAGTATCGATCAAAATTAGAACAAAGATAGAAGTGAGGGAAATAAAAACTTAGATTTTCATATGTAAGTACACCACGATCTCATGTAAGGAATTAGGGCACTGCAAATATAATCAAGATGTATATAGAAGCATATCTAAATCCATAGGAAAATTGTTCTTCAAAAGTTTTCGTCTTCCAATTTATGGTAATGTCTACTATTAATTCTCTTAGTAATGAGATGCGAGCAAAGGTAAAGGAAAACCTTAATGACACTACTAGATTTGAGGCCTCAACCATATATGTATAGGTTTTATTATTTTATTTCACTATAACTCATCACAATAAGTGAAATAAAATACTTGGCTTTTCACACATTGAACCTGTTAGATATGTCGAGACCCTAAAGGGAGCCTAGTCAGATTTCCTAAAATTTTTATAACATGTATGCTTTCATGATATGAAAACCGCCTTACAAGTCAGAGATTGTAAGACTCTATATAATAAATCACTAAGATTACTGATTTTCAAGTAATTAATTTATTACAACATAACATAACATATAAATATAAATAATTATAAATATCCGATATCTTATAGTTTTTCAGTACCGCAGAGAATCAGTATCCCCTACCAAATAATAAAACAAGATATACTAATATATAAAAAAATACATATACAAGAAAAATTAAAGTATAGTAAGTTTTAACATAAAAATATTTTCTACAAAGGATATTTATATATCACCTAAAGAGTACTCATTTACTTATAATACTAGTATACATATCTTCATCTTGTACTCAGCACTCGAGATATATCTCAATCCCATCGTAAGTAAACCTGCAAAGAAATCTAAGGGGAATGAGCATAAAACAGCTTAGTAAGTTCGTCCCTTACCACTACTATTTAAACAAGTTATCACATATTATTATCACACATGCAAGCAAGCTATCTACATATAAAATAAATACAAGTACAATAAATGCAAGTAACACATCCATAGGAGTCTGGAATTATGAACGGTGTAGAATTACGAACGGTATAGAATTACGTCATCTACATTTCGATTATCCCTTATATTTACTCGCATAGGGCACCTCAGCTTACCCGCATGAGGCTATCTAGAGGCACTACTCCTCTAAGCAACATTCAACCATTACCCTAATTGAGAAAAAAATTCCAATCCAAATAGGTGGATCCCAAACTAGAACTATCCATCATTCAAAGCCCTTCGGGTACAAACATGCGAGTCCTCTCGCAACCAAAATTATCCAAGGCCTTATAGGCACAATAAAGCGAGTCCTTTTGTTATCAATTGGAGATCCCATGCTAGTTTTGCCTTAACATTGAAATATTATTTATGACTCCACAAACCCTTATAGAGATTATATAAAAATATATTTAAGAGTAGAAAAGATTTTTCTAAAAACACTTTTCTCAAGATTTTTGCAAAGGTAGCACTCTCCATTCATACATTCACCAAGTTATAGACATGCGACGAGTATAATTGGTTATTTTGGTTTAATACTTATATTTATCAATTTAAAAAGGTAATTATACAAATGATAGCAAACAAGCAAAGCAGTTATTCAGATATATAAGTAATAGTAAGTAGCAAAATCTCATCAAGTAACACACACAAGCAAGTAGCAGATCATTATAACTCCCTCACCTGAATTATAACTCATTCTCCAAGCCTTTAGGGTTTCCAGAACTTGATATTGAATGCCTAAATCAAAATAGTAAAACTTATAAGTATTCTGAGAAGTCAAACTCCTTAGTTAACTAAAATTCTACTGTAGTTTATCTAGTTTCCCCCAATATAACCCAAGTATAATGTGTATAGGGTTTACCATACTCAATGGGATTAATAATAACTATTTTCTTATATTTATAAGTTATAAGACTTCCTTTATGTATTTAGTAACTTTTCATTCTAAGTCCAACATTTACAAACTTATAGTCTTTTTTCATCGTTTTCGAATGTACGTTCACACGGTGATATTCGTTTTACACATTAAGACCCGTGTTTTACAATATGGGCTAATCTTATTGAAATTTTAACTCATTGAAGGTTAATTATTCTTATTACTTATGTTTATATACTATTCTAATATTTAATGATTTCATTAGCCATTAGCTTCTTACACTTGGGGAATTTTATATTGGTATTACTAATTCATGTACTTAATTGAGTTTAATTCAATTTAAGAAGTATATTAAGGTTTAAAGGATATTCAACTCTTAAGTACATGTATACATATATATGTTATATTCTTATGTAATCTTATAATTTATTATTTTACAAGCTTATGCTTATGTCATCGCTTAGGTCATCAATCACTTGTGTCATCATTTGCTTATGTCATAGCTAATGTAATCATTCATTACATATAAATATATATATATATATATCCTTATGTACTCATACATATGTTATATACATACCTATACTTCTAACATACTAATATATATATTTATATACTTATACATATATTAATACATATACCCATATACACATACGGTAGCATACGTATTTTCGTATGCCTTATTTACCCTCTTAAGAAAGCTTTTCAAATTTCATCTTTTTGTATTTTAAGGGTGTATTTAGCATGGTATATGTATATATAGTTAGTATATACCTTATTTTAGGTTATGTACATAATGGATACTTATGTACAAAGGGTTTTATACATGTATTTCTCTAGTATACCCTTATATACACATACTTAAAGACATGTACACATGCATCTTCTTCCATTGTCTAAAGATTCCTCCACTTCTAAATATAAAGATTGAAACTTTAAGCCTTAATCAACATATATATACACAACACATAACTATTTAACCTAACTTAACTCTTTATCTAACTAGTAAAGAATATGAAGTAAGACATAGTAACATAAGAACATACCTTAATTTGCTCTTGAATATGGATGCAAAGTTGAAAAGTAAAGAAGAGTGAAAGGGAAAGGGAAGATACAGTTGGGAAAGGAGAAGAAGAAAGGGACTTTGTTTTGTGTTCTTTTGTTTTTGAAAAGGAAAACAAGTGGGGTCTAAGAAAGGGAAAGAAGTAGACGGCAAGAAAAGTAGGAAGAAGAAAGAAAAATCTAAAAGAAAAGAAATCATTAAATGACTTAGATATTTTCTTAAGTGAAAGTGACTTTTTGTTGACTTTTCTAAATGTTAACTTTAGTTAACATGTGTTAACTTAGTCAACCTTTTGACTTTAGTCAACATGTGTTGACTTGGTTAACTTTCTAAAAGCATGTGCCATTTAATATACATAATGTAGCAATTAAGGAAAATTAAGAGAAAAATTAAGGAAATGTAGGATTTGTTGAAATAATTAGTAAAAATAGGTAATGAAATCTTTCTCCAAGTATTTATATCCTAGAAACATCATTTGGTATGCCACTTTATGTGATTGTCATGAAAAGTATCATTTAGGGTATTAAGGTTTAATACATTTAACTTAAACATTAACTAAACCCTTAACTTTATGTAATATTAACCTAGTTATATACTTAAAAGATGAATGTGATCTAGAATGCAATATCTTAGTTTCTAAGGGATCACTTAAATATTCTAAATATGTATGCATAATTGAGAGTTATCTTTAGTCGTTTACTAATGAAATGGCAAAATATGGAAAATGTATTATCATTTAGGGTTTTAGGGTAAATTATGGTAGATTAATGCTTTTATATCCTTAAAGCAATAATTTTAGGGTTTTTATTACGTTCGTGTACAATCTCTAATGTTTTTACACATTTGGGGTTTAATATATTCATACATAATTAAGTCTCCGATTGTTATCTTAAAGTTTTGATAAGGTTCGAGGTTAACTTTTGTAGTTACATATACTTGAGGTTTTAGGGTCTTCATCTGCGATTAGAAGTTCAATTGATAATTTAAGATTTTTCATATTCACCTTTAGGTTTTGAATTGAGATTTTAATCGATTTTAAATTTTACTAGCATTATTGACTTCAGGAAATCATCTACCGTTTGGACATTTAATTCTATACTTAAAAAGCTAGATTCGCAGGGTTTACAAAATATATCTCATATATTTTGATGATAACAAAAATGGATGAATACTAATAAATCATTAAGAATATAGGTATTCAGAAGGATTCTTAGAAAGTTAAACCAAGTCCAAATTTTGAATTAACCATCATTTGTCAAGAAATCAACGTTTGTAATTTCTTATCACTTTCATCAAACTTATAAAACGTATTTTTTATTAACTTAGATAAATCCTCCACATGATTTTTCAAATTTTTTATTTCTTATTTTAGAATAAGATTTTTATTGACTAATACTTCATGAGCAATATGTAATCCTTTGAAATCATTTTTCAAAAAATCATTTTCATTTACTAACAATTGATTAGCTTGACTAAGTGCATAATTTTCGCTTTTTAATGTATTTACTTCATATTCAAGCTTAGATATCTTATTACTTGACTTGGAAAGAGTTTCAAGGAGTTTGTTAATTTCAGCGCATATATCATTAGGTGCTTTACATTGTATCTTGATTCAAAAGAGGGAAAGATAGAACCTCCTTCAGGCAGAATAATAGAAGTTTCAAAGATGCTTAATGTATCCAAAACAAAACCTGAACCAGAAGGTTCTTCAAAAACTAATACTAGATTTGTTGAGAATGTAGGTATTCAAAAGGATTCTCAAAAGTTAAAAATTGCAAATTAAACTGTATTTAGAAACTTATTCAGAATGTCTGAATTGATTGAAAAAGATAATAGCTTAAAAATCTTCAGAAAGTATAAACCTTAATTTATGTAGAGGCTTTGTAAAAATGTCAGCAAATTGATATTTAGTTAGAATAAAATCAATACTCACATCATTATTTGCAAGATAATAGCTTATAAATCTTCAGAAAGTATAAACCTTAATTTATTTAGAGGCTTTGTAAAAATGTCAATAGAACAAAATCAATACTCACATCATTATTTGCAAGATAATAGCTTAAAAATCTTCAAAAAGTATAAACCTTAATTTATCTAGAGGCTTTGTAAAAATGTCAGCAAATTGATATTCAGTTAGAATAAAACTCACATCATTATTTGCTATATGATCACTATTTTTTTTTTTTTCCGTTTGTTGCACACAAAAAGGAATGGATCTTAACATGTATTTAGAGGTTCCTCAAATTACTCAATAGTAGGTCCATTAAATCAACACACTTTCTTACGATTGAAAGCCATCAATACTAGCGGGTCACTTCTTTCCATCGTATAAAAGCCTATGTTTTTTCTTTTCTTCTCATTTCATCAAGCTCTTCATACCATTTTTATTATCATTAAAATATATGAAAAATATCTAACATTTTTCTATGCAAGACTTGTATAAGCATGATTAGGTTCGATAGCTAATTTATGACGTTCGGGAAAGTAACTTGATTAAGCTAGAAACTTACAAAAGGTTTCGTGATATTAGTCAAGAAATTTTCATAGGCTCAAAATTTAAAAATATAATAAAATATTAAAAATATAGTCAAAATCTTATAAGTTTATTATATTATTGGTAACGTGTGAAATAGGTCTCAAAAAATAACGAACACTTAGAAATAAATTATAGGAGTAATATAATTAATATTATATATAAAAGACATGTATATACATCGAGTATAATTATTATACAAAATATATACCCGTAATTATTGAAAATACATGAAATTGGGCAAAATCTACTAAATAAATTTTAAAAACAGGTAAAATTGTACAAAAAATTCAAAGACAACCAAGAGAACTAGACTTTTGGCATGGCATACTTTGTGAAGGGTTAGTGTAATATGGGAATAAGATTTGGTGACACTTAACATAAGAAAGAAGGGGAAAAAGTAATATTTATCACTCTTGAAATTCTCTAATCAATCAATATGGCATTCTAAATTTCTAGGAGCTGTTCCATGATCATGTTTGGTTAAATTGAAGTCTAGAAAAATTGGGAGAAAGCCTAGAAATTGAAGAGAAACATTAAAACAAAAATTAGGATAAAATAAGGTAGAAATAGGGTTTCAAGTTCTCTATGCTAGTCACTAGTTGCGAGTAAGCTAAACCACTTGGATACAAAGGAGGTAGCTCTAACTTAGGAAGACAAACCCTTACTCTCAGATGGTAGCCAGAGCTCGGACTTCCAATGAGTTGTTGATCTCTCCAATCTTCATAAAAAACTAGGGAAAAATAATAAACAACCTCCAAAATTTTTGAAATTTGGTTTCCTCATGTATTTTTGCATGAGAATTTTAAATCTTTAATTAGATTTTCAAAATTTTAAGTGTAGATATTAAGTCCTTAAGAAAAACATCCCGCACAACAATTTTCGATTAGATTTTTAAAAGACTAATCTAAGTAGTTTCAACTTAAAATTTTGTGATTAATCTCCTAAGATATTGAACGTTGATGCCATATGATTGGATTTTCAAAGTTTAATAGTCAGATTTTGGGGGAAATTTGTTTTTCACAAGATAGTGCATTGGAAGTAGGTTTTTCTAAAAAGAGATAAATTGGGTTTTTGTAAACACATGCTTCAATCTATATTGGCCAACATCAAATAACTATAAGTGGGTGTATAGGAGCTTTAATATATTGATTTTCAATTTTAGGTGTTTATTTGATGTTTTAGGAGTTTAAGTGCGAAAGATCCGATGAGTTGTATTAAATGAAGGCATAAGAGAAAAATATATATATGATGGTAGTATTAAATTGATGTTTTCTGCATTTGCAAGTTTATTAAGACTTTGGAACTTAAGGTAAGTTGAATTTTATATAAAGTAGTTAGATGCACTAGTAGTAGTAGAGTTAGAAACTGCATCAGAAAGTAAGTCAGAATGTGATCCAGTGTGAATATGTTAAATACACTAGGAAAATGAAATTTGTACCAAAAAGTGGCTTATATTTAGACTTTATCCTACTTCTTAAGACAAGCTATAAGTTAGGAACTTCTTAAATAAGAATCCAACTTTGGACTGAAAACTAGAAATTTCGTCAGAAGCTGGGTTAGAATGTTGTTTGGTATTGGATATCTTTGACTACACCAAGAGTTCGATAGTGGATCAGTTAGTAATTTGTATATAAATTTCATTTCTTTGTCAAAGTCAAAACATGAGTTTAAATTCAATTGAACAATAGCCTATACCACAAGACTAGGTCAAAACCTAAGTAAGAACCTTGGTTAGAAAGTAGATGAAGGATGCAAAATATAGGAGCAACTAGGAATTGAAGATGGTTGGTACTAGATATCGAACCATTGGGAGTTAAAGAGTAGATCAGAAAGTCGTCCATCTACCATTTCTAAGAATTTATTAAAGTTTGAACCTAGATTAGAAACTATTGGGTAACAATTTGTACCAGGTTAAAACCTTGGTCATAATGTATTTTACTTAACTAATAGCTAATAAACTCCTTAGAAAACTCACCTAATACAATTAAGGAACATATTTAAACATCAAACCGAACTCATAATGTCAGGACCCTATAAGGAGCCCAATAGGATTACCTACAATTTTCATATCATATATGCACCCATTATACGAAAATTATTTTGTAAGTCAAAGATTGCAAGACTTTAAATAATTTATTACTAGGGTTTCTGAATTGTTAATTAATATATTATAAAATATAAATAACTATAGATATTCAATATTCCATAGCTCCTTAGAACCGTACAGAATCAATAACTCCTCAGAACCGTAGAGAATTGGTATCCCCTATTAAATGATAAGATCAAATAGTATAAACTTAAAATTCAAACTTATCGAAGTTACTAAATCTAAATATATAAAGTGGTAGTTACATTTATAGTCTAAAATGAGCTATACAATCTTTCTCTAATTCTAACCTCTAAAACATCCTAATACTTGCACTTAACGCTCAACTCTTAACCCATGTCAGATTGTCTATCAACCTATAAAAGAAAAACTATTGAGGAGTAAACTACAAGAGCTTAGTGAGTTATCGCTCATACTATATTGGAAAGCAAGTTATTAAACAAATTATTATAACCATATAAATGCATATACATGCAGTATACCAAACAATAAATGTAGTTAACTGATGTTGCATATAACGTCGAATTTTAGTGCCCTTCGAGGTAAGAATTGGAGATACATCAGCACTAATCATAACCAAACTCTAGCACCTAGGTTTTCAACCATAAATTTAAATTTTGTATTTCTTGAAATACATTTCCATTTCTAAGAAATCTAATAGTATGCCATAAATCCAAAGTTTAGTGGTGAAGTGGCCCCCGCAGTCCACACTTACACCCTATAATAAAGGTCTCTAGACTCGACCCTTAGCCATATGATTGGCGTCTCCAACTCCTAGTAAGCCCGTAGGTTAGGGTAAGGTCATTTTATACGAGTGTACTGTATTAAAACACTTTAATTCAATAGATAAAAACAATCCCCATATGACCTCTCTTTACCTCCACGTGAGGTGACTGCCGAAACAAATAATGCAATGCATAGTTAATGCATGATCCTTTTAATTTAAGATAAACTAAATATAATTAAGTTAAATTATTGGGTGATCAATCAATATCAGTATACCATTCAAATCGTGCTACAGTTAATTATACTACAAAATCTTCAATTTATCACATTTAATAATACTTTGCATAGTAATTAATCAATATCAAACATATGCATAGTCTGAACCCCCAAGCATTAAGTTATTACTATTTAATTTAAGTACACTAATTATAAGCATAAAACAAGTATAGAATCATCGGGAGTACTTCCTTAGTTATGGCGTCTCACACTAATCGTAGTAGTCCTCAAGAAGATCCCAACCCTTGTCAAGATTACCTAATTATTACTAGATAAAGACAATAATGAGTAACTAAGTTAACTAATGATTCTAAATATTTATTTACTTAATTCTATTTAAGTTCTTATTAGTATTTAAGCCTTATAGTTAACCATATATAACTTTTTGGTTTTATTTTCAATATTTATGAGCTTATAGTGGTTTTTCATCATTTTTGAATGTACACAATAAGGTCCATTTTGGACATTGAAGCCCGTGTTTTACAATATGGGTTTAATTTATTGTAATTTTAATTATTGTAACTTGAATATTCTTATTTTCTACTTTTATATCTCATTTTATTACTTTATGATCTAATTATTATTTCTTATGTTCTTATAATTTTGCATTATTAATACTAGTATGTGTACTTAAGTAAGGTTAATTCAAATTGATATATGTATTAAGGGTCTATTGGGGTTTCGGCCCATATATGTACATATATATATTATTACTTTATTATTTTATATTATGGTATATTAAATAATTATATTATAATTTACACATGTACTTACTTTATACTTATGTATTTATACACCCTTTACGTATGTTATAGGCA
The DNA here is from genome assembly GCA_024138015.1 of Lumnitzera littorea. Lineage (NCBI taxonomy): Eukaryota > Viridiplantae > Streptophyta > Magnoliopsida > Myrtales > Combretaceae > Lumnitzera > Lumnitzera littorea. The sequence goes on from JAMXBB010000002.1 coordinate 64,542,915, forward strand.
TATATACTTCTAATATACTTGTACATATACCCGGATATAAATATGAATGTATACGTATTTTTATACATATTTTCGTATGTCCTCCATATATCTTTAAGAAGTTTTCATAAAATTCATATTTTTGCATATTATGGGTTCAATTAGTAAGCCATATGTATGTATACTTAGTATTTTCCTTATTTTAGGTTATGTACATTAAAGATACTTTTGTATAAGAATACTCAAGCATATGTACATGTGTTCCTTCTACACTTATCTATATATACTTATACTATGTATTTTACAAAAATTCATACATAAATACTTCACATGTATTCACATGTTATATGTACATATGTACTTCTACTTATATACTTATGTATCTCTATACTTATGTATGTGCATACAGGTTCATATTTTATACTAACATATATGTACATCTTGCATGATGATTCTAAAGCTAATATAACAAAAATAACTAATTATTAATTAAGATGGAAGATCATATGAAAACGTACCTTTTTCTCCTTTGTAATATGTAAGGGAAGTGCTAGTATATAGTATAGAAGAAGTGGTTCAAATATGAAAGTAAATTTGGAAAATTAAAGGAAAGGAAAGGGAAAAAAGGTGACGGTTAATATAAGGGAGAAGAAAAGAGTTTTGTTTTATGTTGTAAATGTGTTTTATAAAAGAAAAAGGTGGGGCCTATAAAGGGGATAAGGTAGGTGGCAAGGGAAGGGATAAGGATGGAGAGAAAAAAAAATCATGTGAAAAGTGGGGAGATTTTCTTAAAAAATGAAGGGGAATTCTAGATTGAAAGTGACACATGTTGACTTAGTCAAATGTTAACTTAGTCAACTTCCTTAAATTATATGTAATTCATGTATATAATAATGGAATTAAGGATAATTAGGAGAAAAATTAAGGAAATGAAGGGAAATATGGAATTAAATAAAATAATTAGCAAATACAATTCTTTAAACCCCTTTTTGAGTTTTAATGTCTTATATATATTATTTAATATAATATTTAGCATATCTATCATGAAAAGTGCAATTTAGAATACTAACATGAACTATATGTAGTATTAATATTAACTAAGTACTTAGATTTATATAATACTAACTTAGTTATATAATTGTAGGATTAATATGATCTATAATGCAATATAATAGTTTCTAATAAATTGATTTAGTATTGTATATATTTATGAACAATTGGAAGTTATCTTTGATAATTGGTTGATGACTTTATATGATTTAGCATATTGTTAAGTGTTTATATTCAATTAGGGTTTTAGTGTGATTCTAATGAATAAGAACATTTTTTTAAGCTTAAAGTTTTAGTTTTAGGGTTTTGATTAGGTTCAAGTTTGATTTCTCATATGTATACACATATAAAATTTAAGGTTTTCATATGTTATTAGGGTTTTTGTCACAACCCGAGGGGGTTAGTCGTAATAGTCGTCATATACGATATAAAAGATTGTAGATTGAATTTCCTTACAATCGATGACCCTTTATACGATATATAAGGCTACAGTTACAACTAACAACCAAGAGTTGCACAAGCATAAGCAATATCATTTCATAATAATAATAATAAGTAAAAAAAATATAAAACATAATCTATTTATATAAGAATTTATAGATAAGAGGTCTATAATACTTCTTAACTCAAACTAATATTAGTTTATCACATAATTAGATCTATAATCTAAATAAACTATCACGAGTATACTCCGATCACATCTTGCTCCCACATCAACCCCCTGATGTACAACTAACCTCGGGTATGCGGTGGCCCGACTCCACAAATAACTCGCTCCGCGAAAGAAGATTACAAAGGTATAAGTTAACTAGCTTAGTGAGATAATCTCCTCAACCATATAACAATCAAGTTATATATTAATTAAATTCAATCAAATGAATGTATGGCAATCAGTATGCCAAATAAATACATGCAGGTGACCAGGTATTGCATGCAACTTAGATTTAACGCTCTCCAAAGTCAAGGTTAGAGATACATCGGTACAGTTAAATCCGAGTATTATACTAGAACTTATCTCATGACGAAACTCCGCGTTTTGTATTTAAAATGTAATAGTATATCCATTTTTAGCTTTATCAAAAATGAATTCTATATATAATTGTGAGTAGGTTCACGTAGCCCTCACTTACCCCTAAACGGAGGCCTCTAGACTCGACCCTTAGCTAGGCGGTTGGTGCTTTCAACACCTAGTGATCTCATGAGTTAAGGTAAGGTCATATCGCACATATGTACCATACGAAATCTATAACAATCAAATAATCAATCCACGTATGGCCTCTCACTACCTCCATATAATGTGACGGCCAAAATTAGTTATACGGTGTATGATTATGCGTGTTTCAAGTTAATTTTTTTCAAGTAGAATAAAATTAGATCTTATTATTCAGTGATCAATGAGGTCACAAACAATCAGTTCCTAGTGAATTTACTATGCAACAATCAATACATTATCGTATTTTAAAGTAAATTCACCATTAACAAACAATTATCATACACAAGCATAACCCATCCCTATACAATATTTAATTATTAAGCATAATTTATATTCGCTGATTACAAACATAAGCAAGTATGAGATCATTAGGAAAAACTCACTTAACCATAATCAACTAAGGGGTCGTAATAATTTGAGGGCAGCTTAGGGTCAAGGTTAAGATCACCTAAGAATAAGGAATATAGAAAATTGTAAGTTTGAGAATCTAAAGTTAAACTAGTATCATAATTTGTAATGCTTACTTCACTTAATTACATGAAATTATCAATTTGAGTTTTTTATCGAATCACACATAACTTTTTTGTTTTAACTCAAATCGTTATGAACTTATAGTTCATTTTGATCGTTTTCAGGTGTATTTTCTCATAGCGAGGTTCGTTTTGAATGTTGTGACTCGCAGTTTAGACTGTGATATAAAAGTATCACAAAATTTATTATTTTAATTCAAAAATTTATAAAATATTAATTTCAGTTTTTCTTAGTATATTTATGATTTAATAATTATTTAAATCATATAATTGATAATTTTATTATTTTAAGCTTATTTTACCCTAGTTACTTATTTTTACCTATTTTTAAGATTTTAGAATTTTTAATTCTTTTCTTTTTTTTTTCTAATTTATTATTTTCTATTATTTTATGATATACATTTATATATGAATACTTATTATTATACTTAATTAATTTTTCTAATTAACTTAATTATTAATTCTTTTTCCTAATTCACAGTACCCATATATAGTTATTAACTTACTTTATTCATTAAATTAGTATTATCATATATCATGTATATTATTTAATTATATATGTATTTCACATCATATACATACTTTTATACATATATTATACACTATATATTAAATTATTTTAACTTTACTTATACATTTTGTATAAGTATATTATACACTTATTTATACTTTATATACTTATGTACATATGTGATTATACNGGGGAATGAGATTCAAGATTACCTGATTGGATTTTTATTCAGTTTATTAACTGTTCTAACTTCTAAGAAAACTAATAAGGTCTCCTCAATTAACCCATAGTTTTCAATCGATGAAATTTATTTCATACTCTACAAGCCTGTGGACTTTAGTGAAATTTTAGTTAACACTATAACTTTCCATAACAATGTAGTTTTTGGAATTTTTATTAAATATAAGGTTTTATCTTTCATACAATTTTTAACTTCATTTTTACTCAAAATTTAAGTTGTAAAAATAATTTTTAAAATCTATTTTTAAAAGTTATCCCATAAGTTGATTCTTACTAGGTACTAAATGGGGTGCTTCCAAGCAATGGAGTGGTGAACGTCCTGTGTAAGCTATACTTATGTTAGCAGCTAAGGCGGCTAGTTTCTAACATAAGTTGGTTTACACGGCGGGATTATTATGACTCTTTGTTGACACTCCCCCCTTTTAATGATAACAAAAACGTTCTTATAGAACTAAAAGCATAAATCAAACTAAATCGATATCTAACAATAGTAAAAAAAAAAAAAAAATTCACAATCACATAAACAACATGTCATGCAAAATGTAGGCTGCAAATGTTTTTGGTTTTTCTCTCCCCCTTTTTTTTGTTATCATCATTAATGATGATTTACCAAACCTGAATAGTCTAATGCCTTCACATAAATCTTCATCTTGAATTTCCAATAGGAAAAGTTAGTTCCATTAAAAAATAGTGCCTTACTAGGCTAAATTGTTAAATTACCACTTGGTTTACCCATCTAATCGTTGAAAAAGGATAAGCTTGAATTGAAAATAATTCTCATCATCTTTTAACCGTTGAAAACTCTATTATAATAGGAAAAAGGATGTTCTTACTTATAATTTGTAAACTTTGTTTGTTGTTTTACTGTTGAGAGAAGTTAGATTGTACTTTGTAGATTTATATTAACCTATATCATTGGGTACTTCTATGTCAAAATCAAAATCAATTTCAGAATTTACCTTAGACAGTGCCATAAGACATAGATTTTCTTCCTTGTATTCTTTTGAACTTTTTGACTCAGTCTCTAAATCTTCCAAGTCACTCCATGTAGCCATCAGAGATTTGTGTTTTTATGCTCTTTCAAAAGGTAGAATTTGATTACAATTTTAAGTGTAACAAAAATATTATTATTTTCTCAAAGACTGCCCACCCTGTACCCCCTCTCTCCTATTGATATCTTATACGAGACTAATAGGACCCATACCAAAAGTTCATAGAGATAAGTTTATAAGCCATATATTTATTTATTTATTAACTAAATTATCACTTTTATTTATCGACTTAACTTTTAAACTTAATTAGATAATCAACAATATATAACTAATTGATGTAATGACTCACAAAATTACAACAATCTCTTACTTTGGTCACATATATCTCCTTTTATGTTATAAAATCCTTATGAGCTCAAACCTTTACTATATATGCTAGGTCTCATCTCCAAACAATCTAGTCCATCAATTATATCAATATAGGATTAAAACGGCCTTTGTCATCATTTATCATAACAAGACCCATCAATGGTCACAATATCAATATAATCAACGATATAGCTTAAGTATAGATATGTAGCATGAAAATTACATGCAACGCGACCCTTAACATGTATATTTTCAACAGGTCCTACTTTATAGCTTATAATATACTCTACACCTTTATGTACAACTGCAATTGGAATATGTAAAACCTTATTTAAGAGAATTCAAAATAATCATATATGAGTTGATTATAATAAAATGTAGTATACAACTAAACATCAACAAAAACAAATCTCCCACTATATTGGTACATCATTAAAATAAACAATACCCATACGAGTAACATGCTCATGAAACACTTTAGGTAGATCTGCAATCATGAGATTTGTACTGATATGTTCAATTGACACTTGAGTACTTTAAATTATCTATGAGACTTGTACTAGTACGACTAAGTTTAATAGTTGATTTAGGGCATTCAAAAAAGTAACTTGATTAAATTAGAAACTTATGAGAAACTTCATAATATTAGTTGAGGAATTTCTATGGGTTCGAAATTTAAAAATATAATAAAATATTAAAAATATGGATAAAATGGTAGTAATTTACTATATTATTATTATATTATCGATAATGCGCAAATTAAATCTTGAAAATTAATGAATACTTAGAGATGAATTATAAGAGTAATGTAATTAATATTGTACATAAAATAATATATAAAGGACATGCGCATACATTGGGTATAATTATTATGCTATTGTACTTGTAATTGTAAAAAATACTCAAAAATGCACAAAATTCATTAAATAAATAAATAAAAATATGGAAAAATTTATGAAAATTATAGCACATGCGAGAGACATTAGTTTAGGGTATATCAAGAATAGGAACATAGATTGGACAAGTTAAGGTAAATAAATCCTAACATTTTGATACCTAATCAAGTCAAATTGCAAGTGTCATCTAAAGATAAAAATCAAAATGCCTTACGACCTACTTGTAAAAATCATCACCAGACTACCATAACAAAGTAGCCTACTGGAAATCTAGGAAAAATTCATGAGAGCTAAATTGAGATAGAAATGAAGATAAGGAAAATTCTTTAAAAAAAAAGTGTAAAATTAGGGTTTGAGGAGTTCGTGTACACCACCAGCAACTGGAAGCAAAACCACATCACAACTTAAAGGGTAAGGTTGCGAAAAGCTTAGCCGACACACCCTTTCATCTTCATGGTAGTTGGAGCACTAAAATTTAGTGAGTGACCACCTCTCCTAATTTGTAACTAAAATTTTGTAAAAATAGTAAACGATTTGTAGTATTTTTGTATGAGAAATTCAAATCTTTAATTAGATTTTCAAAACTTTGAGTGTAGATATGAGATCCTTAAAAAAAATGTCATGCGCATCAATTTTTGATCAGGTTTTTGAAATACTATTTAGTGTAATTTCAACTTGAATTTTTGTGGTCACACTGCTAAGATGTTGATTTTGATGTTATGTGGTTGAATTTGTAAAATTAGGTCATCAAATTTTAGAGAAAATTACGATTTTCCAAAAATAGCTCGCTAGATGAATTGTTTCACAAGGGAGCTTAATTAATTCTTTATAAAACTATAGTATAACCTAAGATTACTTAGATGCAATAGCTAAAAATGGTTTATCATTAATTTAGGTATGAAGGTTTTCAAGTAAAAATGAGGTATTTGGTAATAAAAGATCAAATCTCTAATTACCGTGTAAATATAAATGTGTGGTTAGTATAATGGGGAATAGTGTAAATAATTGAGGATTCATAGTTGGTACTTCTTATTTATGCAAGTTAAGACTTATTGAAATACATGGTAAGTGGTGTATATGTGAAGTAATTAGATGTACTAGTAGTAACAGAGTTAGAAACTATGTCAAAAAATAAGTTAGAATATAACTTGATGTAAATATGGGGAATACACTAGAAATTGGATCTGGATTAGAAAGTGGCTATCCTTGGACACTATATTATTTCTAGAGAATAAAATGTAAGTAAGAAATTTTCTAAATAAGAATCTAATTTTGAACGGTAGGTTGGAGACTTTGTTAGAATGTAGGTCAAGATGTAGTATGGTATTGAATATCCTCGATCACATCAAAAGTCCAATAATGGATCAATTAGTGATTTGTATATGAATTTTATACCTTTATTAGATTCTAAACATGAGTTAGAAGTTACTTAGACAATAGCTTATAAATAGGGATTAAGTCTCTTAAGTAAGACACTATATACATATGTGCATAAAACCTCTTGCTTGTTTGCTCTTTGAATCCCACAATTGTTGACTTAAGTAACACCATAGCATTTGCACTCCATGGGAATAATTCAAGTACGACGTCACCTCTGGGAATCTAAGGGCATATCTTCTTAAAAGATACACTTGCCTAATTAGATAAGATAACAATCTAGCCAAATTTCCTTTTTGAAGCCTATAAATAGGGATTAAATCTCTTAAGTAAGACACTTTACACACATACACATACACATATAAACCCTCTTGCTTCTTAGCTTCTTAAATCCCATAGTTACTGACTTAAGTATCCAAGTAGCTATATTGGATAACCCCTCAACACCCACTAACCGTATTCTTTGTTACAGATACAAGCTCTATTACAAGGCCTAAGTCGAAGAATCTTTACTAACCAAATTTAGACAACAATGATCCCCCTCCATTTGGAAGCTGTCATTGTAAAAGATAAAATAAGATATTATACTAAAACCATACAATTAGAGATGTGGAGGGGAAAAAGCCTTATTAACTTAATAATATAAAAGATATACTATGGAGAGAGATAATGCATGAGAAAGAGTAAAGATAAATGAGATGTGAAAGATAATATTAAACCTATATAAATAGAGATGTAGAGACAAATAAAGTCTTATTGGTTTAATAATACAATAATAATAATGTAGAAGATTAAAATGAAGAAAGAGAAATTAATGTGTAAAAAGGAAGCAAAAGGCTATAAGAGCATAATAAACCAACGTCTATTATACATATCAACCAATGGGTTTTGAATATAATAAGCTATCCAACCATAATTACGAATTGAATGAAGCACTCAATGACCCTAAGGAAGTTTTAAGAACTTGGTATGAAATGTTAAGTAACATCTTGATAATTAATGGTTTTTTTAAGTGTAAACTTGATATGACAATATTTATCAAGTATCATAAATCAAGCATGATGACTATTTAAATTTATATAGATGACATTATGTTTGAAGCCACTTGCATGGGCTTGATTGATGAATTTGTAGTCTATGAAAAATAAATTCCATATATTTATAATGGGGGAGCTTAATTATTTTTTATATTTTTAAGTAAAACAAGTAGAAAATAGAATTTTCATAGGTCATGCTAAATATACAAAAGAGCTTTCTCAAAAAAGTTTAAAATGGATAATGTCAAAGTTGAGCTTACCCTTATAAGTAGTACTCTTTAAAGTTTAATAAGATAAAAATATATAATCAATTCGTTAAAAATTATATAAAGCTATGACTGGTGGTTTGCTTTATTTAATCACTTCTATGCCCAATATCATATTAGTGATTTATTTATGTGAAACTTAATCTTATATGAAGGAATCACATTTAAGTATGATACAAATGCATTTTTAAGTATCTTATGGGCACTATGGAACTTAGGTTGTAATATTCTACTGATTCTTTCTTTGATCTTACATAGTTCTCTAATGTTGACTTTATCAATTACAATGTAGATTAAAAAAGCATAAGTGACACTTATCACTTAGTAATGTATTGTTTTTGTTGCGTGCAAGGAAAAAAACCTCAATAGTACCATTAACCATCAAGATTGAATATGTGGCTATTGGTACTTATTGTACATAAATTCTTATAATAAATCAAACCTTGTTAATAATGGTTTAAATCTTGAAAAAGTTCAAATTCATTAGTCATGCTCCTATTCCATTCTCTCATTCTTTCTTTATAAATCATCTCTTTATTACAAAAGTCTCTATTTTTTTTTTTAATTAATCATGTTATCTATCTATTTTCACCATAAACCTTAGACTAATTTTATAAATCCTTATTGTTCTAACAATCTTTTTCTACAATTTCTCTCTCATAAAACACTAACATGATTTTTTTTTCAAAATCAGTAAGTTTTCTCTCTCTTAATGTCTAATGCCATAGATAACCAAAGTGGCAAAGGATCATGCTTTAAGAGAGCAAAAGGCAATGCTAGTAACTAGTAGGCTTTCAATGAATATTACTTTCCTTATAAGGCCTACAAACTCATGTACAATAATTTTTTTTTTTATTTTGCCATTGTGTATAATAATTTTAGCAAGTGAAATGTAAACTATTATTGTAGCCAATGAAGGATGGTCATAAAAAGGTTTATAAGTTATTTTCTATATAATTGAAGGCAAAGAGGGAAGGTTCTTGACTTTGATCATGAAATTCATGAGCAATGAGGAATTGTTAGCATGCTTGGTTTCTTTAAGAAAATGATTATAAATTACTTGAATTTTTCATATAAAGTTAATCAGAAAGTTGTTCATATGCTCTACCATAATCTTACTAATGAAATGATGATTGCGCTAGATAAAGGATTTTATCTTACCCGATGCTTGGTTCTTTCTAATTTAAGAGGTGCTGATGTTACATATGATTTTACACCATAATATATGTGTAAGGAGATACGTGAAAATGAAGAGGAATTAGGGGAAATGAGTTAGAATCATGAATGTTCTTTGGGTACTACAATTACTTATACCAAATTGAGTTTTACATCTGTTTATTTTCCATTATATTATGTGCTTTGTAAAGGTACTTATAGTAGCCTATTTCATAAGATTTTATGGTTAATAGGCTGTGTTACCTTGACTAGCTAGTTGCATTATGAAAATTTGGTATTCGAATAGGAAGGTTACTCAACTCTTAATTTCTTAATTGGGTTGATTGATAAAAAAACTACTATAGAATAAGGGAATTTGATTTCCAACTTTGCTTAATAAATAAACAACAACAATTAGCCACACAACAAAAAGAATGGTTAGAAGCTTAATGAAAGGTAAATTATATTATAAAAAAAAAAAAAACTATTTCCTCCTTTATATATTGTAAACCCCTAAAATTATCAACCTAGCTTTTGTAATAGACTCAACTATGTTAGACAATTTAGGAGTCGACAAGGCTAATGAAAGTGAAAACCCTAAAAGAATTACTCAATCGCGTAAGAAACTTTTCTACCCTAAATGTTTCTAAATGCTAAAGATTTTATTCAAAAGTGATAGAAACCCTAAAAATGATTATCTTAAAGACATAGGTGCACTAATCCAACATGATATACCCTAAAACCCTAATGGACAATATAATGCTCATATTTTGCCAAATCATTAGTAAAAGGTTAGAGATGACCCTCATTCATGCTTATATGATTCGAATCTTTAGGTAATCCATTAGAAATTAAGATAATGAGTCATAGATTATATTTACTTCTTAAGTAAGTGATTAAGATAGTCTCACTTAGAATTAGGGTTATAGTTGAAGATTAGGTTACATGTAGTAAACTTTAATACTCAAATTAGTACTTTTTGCATTTGTTATTCAAAGTGGTTTATCAAATGAGATATATAAGCTATAAAGACCTAAAGTAAGACCTCATCAACTATGTTTACTAATCAATTCATCAAATATCTCATTTCCCCTCATTTCCTTCATTTTTCCCCTAATTTCCCTTAATTACTACATTATGTGCACAAAATTGCACATACTTAAGGAATGTTAACTAAGATAATGCATGTTGACCAAAGTCAAAGGATTGACCAAGTCAACACATGTTGACTAAAGTCAACACTTTGAAAAGTCAAAGATCTTAAGAGATAAGGAAAATATCTTAACTTCTTAATGATGGCTTTCTTTTCTTTTCCTTTTGATTTTTCTTTTCCCTTTCCTTACAATTGTTGCCGTCCACATTTGGTCCTTCTAGACCCCACCATTTGTTGCCTTCCATAATTAAAAACAAGACAAAAGAAACAAATCAAAACCTCCCTTTCCATGCCGTAAACTTCCCTTTCCTCTTTCACTTTCATTCCTTTGCTTTTGTCTCCATAACTTCAACACAATTAAAGGTATGTCTTTAAGTTGTTTTATGTTACTTTATATTATTTATTAGTTAGTTAATTAGGTAGATTAGATAAGTAGTTAGGTGATTAGTGTTGTCTTGAAGAAGAGGAAACAAATTTTCCACCTTTAAGTGTAGAAAGTGAAGGATCATGAAGGAGATGGAAGAAATACATGTGTATGTACTCTTAGGTATGTGTACATAAAGAAATACCAAAGGAATACAAGTATGTGAACCTTTATACATAAGTAATTATCATGTACATAACCTAACTTAAGACCATATCTAACTATATATGTATATACTATACTAAATACATACATAGAAATATAAAAGGATGAAATTGAGAGGATTTTCTTAAGAGAAAATTTGGCATACGAATTTTTAGTATAAAAATACGTATCCAACCGTATAGGTATATGAGTAGGTATACATGTATAAATACGGTATAAATATATGTAGATGTATAAATATATGTATGTATAAGGCATTGTACATAAGTATAAAGTAAGGAACAAATGTACATAAGACATGTACATATGACATAAGCATAAGGTAATGCTTATGTAATCAAATGATGAGGTGAATGATAACATAAGCACATGATGACATAAGTGATGACATAAGCAAGTGATGACATAAGCAATGACATAAAGAAAAGATGATGTAAGCGATGACATAAGCATAGGTTTAGAAAATGAGAAAAATAAGAAAAGTATAGGTAATTAGATACTTAAATTAGTAAATTCTAATACACCTTCTAATTTAGATTTTACCTAATTCAACACATGAATTAGTAATAGCAAAGTAAAATTCTTTAATTATAAGAATTTAAGGAATAAAGGATATAAATATAAGTAATAAGAATACTTAGGTATTATAGTTAAAAATTTCTATAAATTTAGCTCATAATGTAAAATAGGGGTCTTAACATCCAAAACAGACATTACCGTGTGAATATACGTCCGAAAACGATGAAAAACAACTATAAATTCATAAATATCAGAAATAAAACGAAAAAGTTATATACGATTAATAATAAAGTCTAATCGGGTAAAAGTTGATAGTAGTCTAAGTAGAATTAGGTAATTAAATGTTTAGAATAATTAGTTAATTCAAGTACTTACTAGCCTTATCAAATCGTAATGATTAGGTGACCCTAAGGTGAGCGAGGACCTCCCGATCGACTACTACGATTAGGACGAATCACCATGACCGAGTCAGTATTTACCCAATGACTCCATGCTTGTTTTGTGATTATAGATAGTGGACTTAAATATTATTGTTAATTGATTATTGTGTGGGGTTTGGGAAACGCCTGTGTATGCTGGTATGTCTTGAGTTGTGAACTTATCTTAACTATTGATAATGCTATGTTTGTTGCATGGTAGGATAGAAAATGAATGTGTGTACAATTAGATGGTCATAGCATAATTTGAACCTAATTATACTCGACCTATAAAAAGAAATTGAGACATGCATTAACATGCATAGCATGGATACTATTCCGACAGTCACATCACACGGAGGTAAAGAGACGCCATTCGGGGGTTGATATTATTTATTTATTTGGTTCTGTATGGTGCACTCATACAAAATGACCTTACCCTAGCTCGCGGGAACACTAGGTGTTGGAGGCGCCAACCGCCTGGCTAAGGGTCGAGTCTAGAGGCCTCCGTTTAGGGGTGAGTGTGGACTGCGGAGGCCCACTCACAATTATACTAGAACTTGGGTTTTCTAAAAATAAAAGAATTATTTGATATAAGTACGGAATGTGGAGTTCCGTAGTAAAGTAAGTTCTAGTATAATACCCGGATCTGATTGGTGCCGTGTAAACTCCAGCCCTGACTTCGGAGGGCGTTAAATCTGAGTTACGTATATGAACTAGTTAATTATACGTATTGTTTGGCATTCTGGTTGATCATTCATTCATATGCGTGAATATAATGTACTTATAATTTGCTTGTGGTGTGGCTGAGGGTTTTGCTCACTAAGCTTAGGCTTACACCCCTTTAGACTTTTGTTGTAGGATAGCCTGTTCGTAGAGACAGGACAGGGGATGCCACAGGTTAGCTTGGGGACTTGGGCAAGAGTGAGCTGTCCTGTGTAATGAGAGAGAATAGTTTATATAGACTCTTACTCATGTACTTTTGTTTATCTTATTACTATAGACCTAGACTTACTTAAACACTGTGTATTGTAAGCTTTATAACTTAAATTTTATATAGATATGTTTGTGTGATGATATCATGTGAATCTGGATGTTCTTTGGAAACTAGTGGTTGTAAAGCCTTGTATATTGTGTGAAGAGTTCTTGATTGGAAGGGTAACCAATCAGGGGTTCTTCGTACAGTATACGGCGTCTGCCATGACTAGGCCGTCCTCAGTTCGTGACATATATACCTATCCTAGATACTACCTGTATGCACCTATTCCCCCACTGCCAGACCCATCCTACTTTCTAATTCCCTATCTTTTTTCCATTCAGTCTTTTCTTAAGGTACTGTAAGATGAGATGTATGGCAATCAAACTAGGTAAAGTAAGTTCAAAGAGGAAGTGCCTAACTATCAAGCTAATGAGCAAACTTTTTAGGATAAAGTGCACACCCTTTACTCTGGGGCAACATACCTTTTGTGGGTCCCAGTAAGATATCAAGAGGAAAGTGAATTGATATCTCTTGCAAAAACCCTCTTAATAACTTATATGGCATAATAAGTAGTTGAGTATTTGATTGTTTAACTTAAGGTGTGAAAATAATAGCACAAACTGTAAAGAAAAAAAAGTAAATAAAGTAGGAAAAAAAAAGATCAAGCGATCGATTTATAGAGATTCAATTGTTTCCTTACTACTCTCTTTTAGCTTTACCGCTGGAGATTCGATCTTTCTTATTGGTGTTGTTCCACTAGTCCAAACTTTTCAATAAACAAATATCAATGAGAGATTACAAGGATATCTAGTCATTTCTCTATCCTATCTCATTAGCTTTTTCATAAGCTATACACAGAACTCAGAGAACTTCATAATCCTCTCACACTCAAAATACAATGTCAATAACATTTACAATGAAAACGAAACAATACAATTAGATATCTTTTACAACTTTCACACAAATATAATAATAATGAAATAATGAAACTGATTTCACTTAGTTTCTAATAATGTTCACAAGAGAGATTTTGATTTTCAATTCTTTTCTTGATCCTCACTGTCAATCATGTGCAGCTTTTGTTTATCTTGGATCAATCTTTTTTATAATAGCTAGAAATAGTTATTTCCTGATTTTTCTCCAAGAAAACTTGATTCAAACATAATTGGTTTTGATGTTGGAGAAATATCCTATGAAAATAGGAACCAAATATTTGAATTTTTGAAGACTTGAATCAAACTGATCCTGATTTGTTTCTTTATTGAGTTTGAGTTATTTGATAGCTATTGCATGAGGTGATTTGTTCCAATCCTCTTTTGATTACGTAGAAATCCAAAACACACTTTAAATAATAAGGATAAGCATGAAAAGATGTGAACAAATCTTCATACAACTGATATCAGGCAAGTGCACTTATTAATTTTAATATAGCGGATGTGGGTTCGAGTCGATCCTTCAGAGATTTCGAGTACTAAATTAACCTTAGCTTTATTATCTAACTGGAAAATCGTATTGAGTTGAATGAATTAAAAATACTAAAATTAACAAACTAACTTAATTATGAGATTTGATTAAACAATTTAGAAAGCAATAAAACTAAGAACGACTTTAAGAATGCAATAACATATTTAGGAATTATTTCCCCTAGTGTTTAACATATGATCGCTTAAAATATATTCAATTCAATTTCTATTATTCTTGACCGGAGGGATTCACAATTAAAGTTAATACCTTTCTCAAGCATATTAACCCTAATCCTAAATTATTTACCGGAATCTCTTCACTTAGTAATATAATTTAGAATCGCATTAATGTATAATGAATTTCCACACAAAAGAACAACTTTCCAAAAGAAACATGTATCTTATCTCTAAGTACACATGTAATTCTCTCCAATTATGTCAAGATCTAATTACACATGTAATTTCTCAATCATCATGCATAATATCATAGATTGATACTCTAAAAATATCAATTAACAATTAAATAACATAATTGAATCAAGAAAAGATAGAAACTTTATTAAAACTTATAAATCAACCCAAGAGTCACATAAAACCCTAAGTTCCATAATCCTAAATACAAGAATCTTAAGCTATCATAATGAAACTAAAAATGAATTCCAACAAAAGCATGAAATAAAACATGAAAAACCCCTTTTGTTGATGAAAAATCTCTCCAATCTTGAAGTTTGGTATTGCTTTCACCTTTTTCCTCTCCTTCTCTTTATGTCTCTTCACTTCTCGAGTGTCCAATCTTCTATGCGAAGCCCTAGTATGTCTTTTTATAATGTATTGTAAGGTTTCCGTTTTCGTCACCAGACACGGCTTAGGACATGGTAGTGTCCCCAGGTCGTATAACTTTTTAACCTTGGTAAATTTTTCTGGATGGACACAACTTGGGGACACGATTGTGCCTCAGACTATGTAACTTCAAAATTTCATAACTCATTCATTTGAACTCCAAATTGAATGAAACTTGATTCCTTTTCTTCGTTTTTAATCCAAGAACACGTTTAAACCTTGAAATCAAATTTTTACTTAATTAAGTATCAATTTTTTTAAAGAAAACAAAAATGTAAGGGAAATATTATAAAATCACCATATGAAATATATTTAAAATCAAAGTTATCAACAACTAATTCTTCAAGAAATAGTCCAGCACTACTTGTCTAACTGCTGTGAATAAATCTTCTCCCTTCTTCAAATCTCTATTTGAATTTTGTCATTAAACTCCCATAAAAGATCGCGTTGGATTTATCCAAAATACTTAACCTTATCTTAAAACAAAATATCTTGGAATCCTTAATTCTGTTTCCAACAAACTAAACTATATTTTTATCTCATGAACTAGCTAAAAGCTTGTATTTAAAATTTTGAACACAACTTCAACCAATGAAACCTCGTATAGAGATATTAACTCTGAAGCATGAAATTCTTTTTCGGATCTTAGCAAAACTATTAGAAAATGTTCTTCCTAAAAATATATTGCTTAAACCCTAATCACTCAATTTACAAATATGATCCTTGAGCAATAAAAAGAATTCGACTTAAAATTCCTATGGACTTAGCCATCTTTAGTGGAACGAAATTTAGTATATTTTACTAAAATACCTAATAAGGTGGAGCTAGGCCTTCTTACAAATTTGTTCAACTTAATTTGTTCAAATTAATCAGTAAATAATCTAAGAACAGTAGTTGAACTCAAACTTGTATACTAATTATATTATTCTGATGTTTTGCTGATATACTTTCTGACATAAATTCTAACAAAATTCAAACTTATTTTCCTCTTAACGCTTCTTTTCTTTAGGACGTCTTGCATACTCAAAGAGCTCGTTAAGTTCATTCACATCTTTTTATTATTATCAAAATATATTAAGAGAAAACTCAACATCGTTCAAGAGGAGTCACTTGCTACTTGAAACAACTTCAGGCTTAGGCTTTAGAGTTTCATACTCATCTCTCCTTTCATTTCTAGATGGTTTTCCACCCAATCCTCCTTCTCTTCTTGAATTAATAGATGATAAGGTCAATGCTAATGATACCTCTTCTTCTCTTAATCTTTTTTTTTTTTTTTTGGCTACATATTGCCTGACTTACTATTAACCCTATACTTTTAATCCTCTATCATGTTTATTGTTGTATGTAATGTTTGTTTGTTTCTTTTCTTTTTTCTTTTTTTTTTTCTATGGAACCCATGTAACTTATTGTAAGGACTTGGCATAGGCCCCTTTTTATATTTAATATTGATGGTTAACTTAGTTTTGCTCCCTTTTGTATTGTTTGGCTACATGTTCATAATGGTAGTAAGTTGCTATTTAGCGTATTAGGTTGGTGCTCTTATATATTCATGGATTGATAGGTTGTTGACTACATTGTTTTTGAGATAGATGTAAATCATAAACTCTAGTTTAAGTTTTTTTAAGTTATGGATAAAGTCTTTATGTTGAGTTCTTTAAGCTGTTGTGAAGTGTTGGATTAAGTTGCTCCCATGCTTATTTTGTGTTGTTTATGTGGATGTGGCATGAGTCAACTTGTTTACACAAGGGGTGTGGATTCATGGCTATGTATACCATACATAACTTGAATGGATGAGAAGTTAGATGGATTGTCAACTAGTTGTAAATAATTTGTGGACTTTTAATAGGTTGTTTATAATATCTCACTCTCCTTACGCTTACTCTAGACCATTTTCATGCCCCCTTTCTTTTTTTCCTTTACTACTTGACATTTCACTTATCATTTTGATGAGGCTAAAGAGGAAGGAAAACTGAGTTTTATAACTTTGTATTGAGATCTTTCAAAAACCTGGCTCAAATCTTAGCTTCTTCTTAAGAATGGATATTTGAAAAATGTCATAAAATTCCCTTAAAGTATATTAAGCTTTCTTGAAAAATTGGTTAAGGGGGTTATTATGAAAAGATCTTAATAAAAAGAGGAAGATTATTGACTCGGAAGGTTCACAATTAATTTTATGAGATCTTCAAATTATATGTTAGTAGTATTTTTGGAGTATTATTTGATAGGATTCAACCTCAATCAATAGCCTGAAACGAAACGTCCATCTTTAGGGAAATAAAAGTCCTTGGAGCAATTTTTTTATGTGCCATTTAAATGGTTAAATAATACCATTAGAATAACATACCCAAAGCTACCAAGATCTAAAACTTTATTGTGCCATTTAGATGGGAAGGAGGAGGCAACCAAATGGGAGGCAATTAGATAAGAGGCTGATTGCTTTTGATCAAATTGTTGAACTAGGAGCACCATTTAGATTGTAGGTTAGAGGCACTTAAATAGCCTTGTTTCTTCACCTAAAAACTTTGAAGTATGTAAGCTAAAGCTATATAAAGTAGCCATTGTGAATATAGTTGCATTGAATACAACCCATTCTATTGCATAATGGGAAGACATGAAGGCTTGCTTATAAATTATCAATCTTAGGCATATTGTGTAAGATATCCCTAAAACAGAAGGTGGTGGAATTCTAATTATTGAGGTATCTTTTGGTGTAACGGCTTGGAGTTTATTGAAACTCTAAAGTTAACCATGCTCAAGCAAAAGCAATCTCAATATAGATGACCTCCTTGGATGCAACTATATTAAAGGACAAAACTACGTAGCGTTTGACTCTAATACCTTAGTAGGAGGAGTTGTAGTAGTCATTATAAGTAGTATCATAGCAATTTACCAATTGGAAGGGTAGAGTCCCTATTTGGTGGTAATCTTGGACTTGTGTTAGAAAACTGATAAGGATGTTAGTTCTGTAAAGGGGAAGAATGTGATACCCTTTAAATAGAAGGTGGTGGAACTCTAATCATCGAAGTAACTTTTAGTATAGCGACTTAGAGTTCATCAAAACTTTAAAGCTAATTGTAACTAAGCCAAAGAAATCTCAAGATGAGCAATCTCTTAGAGACTAGTTACACCAAGGGACAAAACTGTATGGCATTTGAAGCCAAAGAAGATAATAATTTGGTATGAGAAATTCTATTCGAGTTGTTACATTACATGCAATTAATTAAGTTGTATTTAATTTGGGAAAATTACACTTTTAGTGCTCAAACTTTGTCACTTTTTCTAATTAAGTCCTCAAACATTTTTTTTTTATTTCATTGCTCAATATTTGTAAAAATTTACAAATAAATCCTCTGTTAGTTAGCCATTACTTTTTTGGTAGAGATGAGAAGTGGTGTGAATTGATTAATATACATGTTTTTTTTTATTAAATAAATGATATAATAATATGAATAATTTAAAAATAGAAAAGATCCAAAAAAATAAAAAAATAGAAAAATATAATAAAAATTTTATAATGAAAAATCAGAAAATAATGTGTATATAATAAGTAATATATAATAAATGACAAAATTTGAGAATGAATAATGTAATTTTTCATATTCAATTTCAAGTGCTAACATCCTATTTACATATTCATCAACTGTTTTGTCACTTTCTTCACAATTTGAAACTATTTTAAATGAATAATGTATGAAAATAGAGAGAGCTTTCATTTACATTTCCTATAAGCACTATGCTTAGTAATTTTCATTGAGTACTCATCATTTGTGTATTCGACTTTTTAGAGCTAAAAGATAATAATTAATAATAGTCTAAGCTCTTCTTAAGGACCCATCGGGCAATTGTGGAGAGTGAGGAGCAGTCTAAACTCTATGTTAAAAGTTTGGGCTTGGTCATCTTACCCTTCTTTTTACCAAAGGCCATGCAAAATGAATAATTCTATAAGGAGAAATCTAAACCATGGCTCTATGAGATGGGAGTTATAAGGATTATCATCACTGCATAAACAAGTAAATTCAAATAAGTTATCAACCATATGTTACATATGAACAACAACATGCTATGCGAACATTGCAAGCAGTTTTCCAGTAATTAACGTAAAGTCTAAGCTACGTACTCCTACCCCCCTTACCCCACCCCTTCAAACCAAAAACCCAATATCATTTGATCTTAAGACTTTACGATTGGAGTTTAGGTCACCTAAAGATAATTTTTCTCTTAAGTAAATTTTACGGTACCTTAAATGTGACCTTAGTATCGTATAATAAGACCTAAATGATAAAATTGAATGTTAGGCCTCACCAAATGTGTAACATTCCCCTCATCACATAGTTTACATATGGTAAAGTAGGATCTTCTGCCTCAAGTTTTTCTTTTTTAATTTATTATGTTAGTGAAAACCTTCAATTAATGTAGGCTTTCATAGTATGCATGATTTATTTTACTTAGGTATTTAGTTATTCCATTTTGTAAGGACTAAACAACATAAATAGATATTTGGGAAATCAATGTACAATGCTAACATCTAATTGTTGTTAGGTGATTTTGGGTTAAAACTTCAATCTTACAAAGAAAAAGAAGACTACAAGGTACCAAAACCAATCCAGTGCAACCACTCCGATGCTTAAGTCAGTGAATGAATACGTAAAGAGACTGTGTAATAATGAGTTATCAGATGTCTCTTACAGTGTTTCTTTATCGTATTTATAGGCAAATGTTGTGTTTGAAGTAGTAGTTAATGGAGCAATTATCGGGACATATGGTAGCCTATTGATTAGGTATATTCCTAAAATGTAAGGATAGTGGGTAATTATGTAATATAACCGTGCCTAGTAATAATTGTTTGCGCCACTCTCCTTGAATTCAATCAAACATGGATCTATGTTACATAGCATTTAGCCAAGAATGGAGTTACTCATCCTATCAGTAGTTAAGTGGCTTAGTAAATGAGATTTAACCATCAACGTTTACCCCCTAACTCCTATGTTCGAGTATTTGACTAAGGGAGTTAATATTTTAATATTCTCTATAGGGATCGAGTAGGGAACTGTTTCCTAAATGTTGAGCAAGGTGGGAAGTTCTTTGATTTCTGTTTAAGAAGATGGATCACATCCTATTTGAAAGGTCGCAATTTTTAATTTTCCTACTTGTTAGAAGATCAAACAGTGGAAAGCATGACAGTTGTCATGTTGGTCATAATTACGCCACAGACCTAATAACTGTCAAAGTCTTAATAATCATTAGATCTCTATCACAAAACACATGTCATTAATCTAGGCTATCATTTATCGGTGCATAACTACTTCGTTAGAAACATGTTGTGGTTATGAAGGCAAATGATTTGTATTGAAGAAATTTTCGAACACTGAAAACAGATTTCACTTCAACTTCATTTGCATTCATAAACTTTCATTTGTTTATGACATTTCCTCTTAACCTTCAAAAAGTTCTATGGGATTTAATATAGTCAAAATCAAGTATGGTTTGCAACATAATTCGTTGACTTATCCTTTCAGATTCTAAAGCCATTGAGACTAAGGCCATTTCTCCCCCTTAAACTAAGAGTGAGATGGCACGTTCCTTGGGTAGCTTAGCCAATAGTGTTGAAGAGTGATGGGATAAACTTACTCGAATCAACTCTCTTGCAGCATATACTTATCTAGAAGATAAAGAAGGAAGACCCATGGCAAGGTACTAGTATAATAATGTAATTTACTTTAGTAACTCACCGGATGGAGTGGTTAGTGTTGTCGACAAAGTTCTGGTTTCAAAATTAATAAATATTGGCAAAACCTTCCGGAAACATGGAATCTTAGGAGGCCGAGAGAGGAGGAGAGGGTATGCTTTCCAAGGGAGTGCAAGTTTCACATATACTTAAAATATCTCGACTTTAGGCTACACTTCCCATTCTTGGCCTTTGTAAAGCAGTTCTTCAACTATTTCCGAGTTGTACCAAGTTTGTTCTCACCAAACACCTATCGGCTTCTCACGGCTTTTGAGATAGTTTGTGAAGAAGTTGAAGTTAGGGTTACCCCTCAATAATTCTGGTATTTCTTTACAATTAGGAGGTAGCCTGACGGCTGGTACTCTGCAGCTACTAGGTACATGCAGAAGTTCATGGACGGGTTGGAGTCTAAGATCCACAAATGGTACAATAAGTTCGTGTCTATTGTTTTAGATGAAGAGTTGGATTTCTAGACCCATTGGACTGAACCAATATGCATAAGGGACATTGAATTGATGCCAAATGATGCTACTATAGCGAGGAAAATCTAGGAGAGGAGGAAAAATAAAATGTTTTTTTTTTATGCCGAGAGAATTATTAGGCAATATGAAAATGGAGAGCCAATCTTCTTCGAAAAAGAAGGTATGCTCTTAAGAGATGGTTGTGCTAAGTAGAGCTACAAGAGGAAAGCTGTTCTTATGTCTTGGGGGAGGGATTGTTGCCTTTGAGCCTTGCTTGACATGGAAAATGTAAGTTCTTTTTTATTCTTCACATTAGTATTAATGCATCTGCTTTGTATTGCAGATATGGGTGTTGGTGAGGTAAACTCTGCTAAGCTGTTAGCCGAAGCGAAGGCTAAGAAATCAAAAGCAGATAAATGTGCAGCCTCTACAGTTGCTACTATTTGGCCGACTACCATCAAAAGGGTAGAAAAGGAGGGCTCAACGAAACAATTAGTGGCCTATAAGAAGACCTCCTGTCTAGCTGAAAAGTGATAGAGTGAGAAACTTGGGATTACTGAGGTTACACGAGTTGAGACATTTCTAATTGAAAATATTCCTCCTAACATGGAGTCGAGAGAGGGTAGTAAAGAAATTGAACCTTGGAACGAGGCTAAAGTCACCAATCTAGATGCTATGGAAGGCTCATCACTTATAATGGAGGTTGTGCTGAGTACAAACAAAAGAAGTCCGAAGGAACTTGTCAGCTAACCTCTTACTAAAAGGTCCAAAGAATTGGACAAAAGGACGAAAGAGGCTATGCGATACAAGGCTTTCGGCATCAGTAGTGCTGAATTCATCCCTAACACAGAGGTTAGCAAGTACTTCATCCTGTGTTGGAGCCACAACATCTTACATACTGACTTAGCCCTGAGCAATAGGACAAAATCCTTAGCCTTGTAGAAGGAATTATTCTTCCCAAGGATAAGGACATTATGAAGAAAGATGTCAACATGGTTGGCGGTTATAATAAGGCGCACATCATGGCTAAGCTGTATGATGTAAGTATTAATTGAATCTTTTTTATTGTTAAGTGTATTTGATTGCTAACACTCCTGTTCATTTACAGATTAGCAGCTATGTCTCGAAGGCCTTAGATGAAGTCGATAAAGAGATGAAAAATGTAATAATAGTAATAATTTTTATATATTCTACTAGGTAGTCTAGAGAATTGATTATTCCACATCAACTTGTTGTAGAAAATTAAGGATGCATACAACTCCTTAAAAAGCTCAAATTGTAGCCACTGAGAATGCGAGGATAAGGGCTAAGATGGAGACTAGAAAGTGTTAGGATGAACTTATTGCTGAGAAATTGACACACTCTTTAGTTACTAATGAAGTCTTAAGCCTTAAGGCTAAGGTTGATGAGCAATATGAGGAAGCCGAGGGCTTGAAGGAAGAATTATGGAAAAAGAAAGAAGAGTGCTAGGGTTTGGGTCCAACACTTAGCTCCATGAGTGATGAGGAAGACAAGCTTAAGATGAAGATAAGGGAGCTAGAGACCAACAACTTTGGATTGCAGAGTTAGATTATTGAGTTAGAAAAGGCAGTGAAGAAAGGGCCATTTGTTGAAGAGGCACTTGAAATCATGACTCCTAATCGGTACTATGAAAGATTGCTGACGAAAAAGTTGTTGGAAGGGGTCTAAGCAGCAAGAGAAGAGATCCTTAAGTTTCACCTTAAATATGATCTATCGTGCTTAGATTTCGCTAACGTTGATGATAAAGTCAACGGCTATGACGAAGAAGATGCCAATAATACAGGTGCTGAGATTAATACGCTGGTTGATAACGGGGGTTGTGTTGAGGATCTTGGAGATGACGAAGAACGTCTGTCTAAGGAAATCCCCTACATGCATAAAGAGAAATCTACTTGTTCTCAAACCTTAAGCATGGAAAAGGAGATAGGCTCCAATAAGCCTCCAACTTCCAATTAAGAGAATGCCTTTGCTTAATCCAAGAATATATCGTACACTTATTTGTGTAATTAATTTGTTATTATATAGACAATATCCAACCGAGTGGTTGTGAATTTGTAATTGTATTTGTGATGAATCTTACACATTTCCTATGCATAACTTAGAAGTTTTAGAACGTTTTATTTCATGTACTTTATTGTTTCCAAGCATGTTTTATTTTACACACTACATTTTCTTAGCGTGTTTTATTTCACATACTCTTATTTCTCAGCATGTTTTATTTTACATGCAATATATCTCTCAACATGTTTTATTTCACATGCAATATATCAGATGCCTTACTAAAGGCCATTTGTTAGTCATTTTAGACTTGGACCAGCCATTTTACTTGAACTTAGTATAAAGTTCATTATTCAACTTTTCGACCAATTTATAAAGTTTGTTAATTACAATAGGCTTAAACTTGTACTTGTTTGTTCACCATGCAATTTAAACTTATTAACTCGTTAATTTAAACTTATTAACTCGTCAATCATAAAAAGATCGAGAAACAACTTAAAGCTTTAACTTTGAATACAATTGACTTTTAAAGCAAGTAAGCTATTGCCTTACAAAACAAATGGAAATGCATAACATTGAGGAAATTAATTAAAATAAAGTTTCAATTTCTCGGCATTCCATGTACAAGGGATGACTATACCATCCAATCTTTTTAGTCGATAAGCACCCTCGCTAACAACTTCCCATATCCTAATAGGATCCTCCTAATTTGTGCTAAGCTTCTTTTGTTTTTCTCATACACCAATTGCCTCCAATTTTCAACAAACCAAATCTCCAGGTTGAAAAACCTTATACTCTACCTTCTGATTGTAATATCTAGCTGCTTTATGTTGATATGCTGCAACCCTTGCTCTTCTAACATTTTTTATTTCTTCAATTGTATCTAAATTTGCCATCAAACCAACATGATTGATCATGTCAAAATTCTGTGTGCTTAGATTTGGAAGGTCTAACTCGATCGGTAAAACTACTTCCATGCCATATGCCAACTTAAAGGTTGTTTCCCCTGTTGTGATTCTATAGGTAGTCCGGTATCCTCATAAGACATCCTATAATTCGTTAACCTATTTTCCTTTACCTTGACTAACTTTCCTCCTTAAGCCATGCAAGATGATCTTATTGATAGCTTCAACTTACTCGTTAGTCTAAGGATGAGCTATGTATATGTAATTCAAGCAAATGTTGTATTTCTCACAAAAATGCTCTGAATTTGTTGTTGTCTTGTGGTTTATTGTCCATGATTATCATAAATGGGACTTTGAACCTTGATATTATGGAGTTGAAAATAAACGCCTTGACTTTCTATTTGGTGATCCTTACCAATGCTTTGGCCTTTACCCATTTTGTGAAATAATCTATGGCAATTATAACGAATTGTCGCTGGGCTGTAGACTTTGGAAATGGTCTAAGTATGTCTAATCCCCATTTGGTAAAGGGCAAAGGACTGGTCAATCGGTATAATTCAATAGAAGGCACATGACTCGATGCCTCATGACTTTGGCATTGTGGATAATGCCGAATAGCTGTTCTAGCATCTTCTTTTAAGGTTGGTTAATAATAGTCGAGTTAGAACGTACGAATATATAATGTTTGTGCTTTTACATGGTTGGTACATATACTGCCGTATAGTTCAGACAACACTTGTTGAGTATCTTTTGAAGGGAGGCATTGAAGATAAGGTTGGGATATACCATGTTTGTAAAGCTGATTATCTATCAGTATGTAATTTGTAGCTTGATAAACCAATCTTTGAGTCTCTTTCTTATCATCAAGTAGGACACCATCCCTTCAGTAATCTTTGAGAGGGTCTATCCAGGATTTCTCTCTCAGGCAAGGAGCTAATTCACAGCTCTACAAGACAATGGATAAACTTTTGTGCGAGAGAAACTCAATAAAGAGTTTATCACTTAAGTTAAGAAATGTCATATTAACCAGTTTGGATAACTTATCAATAGTAATATTCTTCCTCCTCGGTACTTTATGGATTGAAAAAGACTGAAATTCTTCTACGAGCGTTTGTACTATCAATAAGTACTTACTCATTTCTTCTTCCCTCGCCATATAACTTCCTGTGACTTGATTCACCACCGGTTGTGAATCGAAGAAAACTTTGAGCTTCTCGGCACCAATCTTATTTGCCAATTTAAGTCTAACTATCAAGGCTTCATATTCTGCTTCGTTATTGTTAGTTGGAAATTCAAACTTCAAGGCATAATTAACCTTAACATTGTAGGGTCCTTGCAAAATAAGACCCGCACCACTTTCCTCTCTAGTGGAGGAACCAACCACATAAAGATATCACGTGGGTTTCTCGGCAATCTCTATCTTGTCTTCATCACTAGTGAACTCGGTTAGAAAATCCGCTAGCACTTGAGCTTTTAATACTATTTTAGATTTGTATTATACGCCATAGGTATTTAGCTCCAGGGCATACTTTATCATCATTCTGAAAGAGTCTGGCCGTTGCAATGCCTTCCGCAAAGGTTGATCAATGAGGACTAAGATTTGGTGAGCCTTAAAATAAGGTTTTAACTTCCTTGCCGAGAAAACCACTACTAATACAAACTTCTCTATTTTCGTGTATCAATGCTTCAGTCCTTGTAGGACATGACTTACGTAATAAACTGGTTGATCCTTTTTGCCGTCAATTCAAACTAATACAGAAAATAGTGCTTAGTAGTTGACTGATAAGTATAAATATAAATTTTCTCCTAAGATAGGTGTCGAGAATATCGAGGGTGACATGAAAAATTCTTTAAGTTTATTAAATGCCCTCTTACAGTCATCTGTCCATTTCAAATCTCTCAAATTCTTTAAAATTTTAGAGAATTCTATGCACTTGTTCGTGCTTCTCGACACAAATCGATTAAGGGCAGCTATTCTCCTAATGAGTTCTTGTACCTCCTTGATAGTACGAGGAGATTTCATGTTTATGATTGCATCAATCTTTCTCGGGTTAGCTTCAATGCTGTGTCGAGTGACCATATACTCTAAAAACTTTCCCGAAGTAATGCTAAAGACGTAATTTTGTAGATTGTTTGTGGATTGAGCTTCGTGCTATATCTCCTCATTATAACGAATGTCTCCTCAAGATCAACAAGATGCTAATCCTTTGTTATGCTTTTCACAATCATGTCATCGACACATACTTCAACATTTTGATGAATTTGGGGTTTGAACATCATAGTGACAAGCTTTTGGTAGGTTACACTGGCATTTTTTAGCCTGAAAGGCATCCATATACTAATATGTTTCGAAATTAGTGATGAATGATACTTCATCCTCCTTGTCCATTTTGATTTGGTTGTATTTGGAAAAAATATCCATAAAAGAAAGCAATTCATGCCCAACGGTTGAATCGACTATCTAATCAATTTTTGGCAGTGGAAAGCAATCCTTAGCATAGACCTTGTTAAGATCCATGAAGTCTATGCACATGCGCCATCTGCCATTAGACTTCTTGACTAACATATAGTTAGCTAACCGAGTCGAATAAGGCTCTTCCTGAATAAATCCCGCCTTCACAAGTTTTTGAACTTCTTCTTCTATGGCCGCTTGCCTCTCAAAGGTAAAATGCCTTTTCTTTTGTTAGATTATCTTCACGCTCGAATCGATCTAAAGCTTATATACCATAATATCTCTAGGGATACCTAGCATGTCCGAAGGGGACCATGAAAATACATTGGCATTGTTTTGTAGGAAGTTGATTAAACTTTGATGGATGTGTGCTAACAAGGGTTTCCCTATCTTGGTTGCCTTTTCAAGGTCACCTCCCAATGGAATTTCTTCTATTTCATTTTTAGCATTGTCTATGATGATTGACTTTCCTTCTAAATAAGTCTCCACTTGGAAAATTTCTTTACGCCTTAAAGCCCTCATTTACAAAGACCTTAGCAATTTTTTATCTCCTTTACATACACTGACTCCTATAAGAGTGGGGAATTTGGCTTTGAGATGAGCAGTGGAAGGGATGATGCTAAATAAGTGTTGAAATGACCATCCCATGATCATATTGTATGGAGACCAACATTTGATAAGAAGGAAGTCCACTTTGTCTTTTGCAACATGCTCGTTATCTCCAGTTTAGATTAGTAAAGAGATTACTTTGGTTACTTAAACAGGTTGATTGTTGAAGGCATACAAATCATAGTTGTAAGATCTCAATTGTGCTTTGATTTGATCTTTGGTCTTATCTGATCAAAAGTATGTTGAAAAATAATGTTTACCGAACTTCTAGTGTTTATGAGAATTTTCTTGACCTCGAAGTTTACAATTCTCATACTAATCACAAGTGCATCATCATGTGACCTATAGATGCCTTCAAAATCTTCCTTTATGAAAGAAATTGTATTATCGATTTTAACCTACTTGCCTTGGATATTGTAAACATAATTTATGGTGTTAGTTAGACTTAAGGAGCTTGATCGACCTATAGCAAAAGGTCTATCGACAATAGTGTTGATTATCCCATTAGGTACTCTACTGGTATTCCCATCTCTTGCATCTTTCTTAGCAATAGCTAGTCAAGTAACATTCTCCCAGTCTTTACGTCTCCTCTAAGATGGTCGCTCGATATTCTCAGCATCATGCGCGAGAAACTTACGCAAGTACTCTCACTGAATTATATCCTTAGTTGCGTTCTTGAGTTGGATGCATTCATCCGTGTTATGGCCTTTGTCGTGATGGAACTCATAGTATTTATTAGAATTTCACCTTGAGGGGTTTCTCCTTATCCTCTTTAGTCACTGCAACACACCTTTTTGCCCATGTACTTCCATTAATATTTCCAAAATTGGACGATTAATTGGCATATGAGATGAATACGTCGAAATTCTTGGTCTCTTTCTCTCAACATTAAAACTTTGATCATCATTTGTTCCGAGTTGATCTTTTGCACTTCTCCTCTTATCATTTTCTCGATCTCCTTTATTCCGATCGGCTTCTTACCGAACCTTTATAATGTCTTCTTGTCAGATGTAGGATAGGGCTTTGGCTTTGACCTTGGCAAAAGTTATCAGCTTATTCTTGGCGAGAGACTTAAAAAAGTCTCCATAGGGCTTGACTCCATCAATGACAATGTTGAGAGCTACACTCATGTCCAATTCTGGGATTTGGACTATCTCAACCATAAACCTAGCTAGATAATCTATAATAGACTAATCTAATCTCTACTTTATTGTGTTAAGGACTAAAGAATCCTTAACAGGAAGCTTACATACAAGGAAGTGCTGAAAGAACACTTCTACCAGTTCTTCGAAACATGAAATAGTGTTTAGCTTCAGGTGTTTGAACTATGTACTTGCCACATTCGTTAGTATTGAGGGAAAAGCTTGGTAGCCTACAACATCACTCAAGCCGTGTAACTTAGCCAAAGTGTTGTAGTACTTGAAATGATCCTTAAGATCTTTCGTCCCATCGTATGTTTCAAACTGTAGCAACTTGATGTATCATAGTATAATCTCCTAAAAAATCTCGAGAATGAAAGGGCTCTTCTTAATTTAG
The DNA here is from genome assembly GCA_024138015.1 of Lumnitzera littorea. NCBI lineage: Eukaryota > Viridiplantae > Streptophyta > Magnoliopsida > Myrtales > Combretaceae > Lumnitzera > Lumnitzera littorea. Next base: position 64,572,196 of record JAMXBB010000002.1, read on the forward strand.
AACTGTTTACTCATTGTAGTAAGGGTACTAACATATAAACCCTTGTCGACTTTCTTAAGCGCAAGAGCTGAAGGTCCTACTATAACTTCGGCTTACTTTTTAAGTAATTTAGGTGAATAGATTGAGTCATCATTATTCTTGGCACTGTGACCACCATTCTCTTTGTTTGGATTTAGGTAGACATTATTATGAAGGAGATTAAGGATCTCTTCATTTTTTTTGGTTAATTCTTAGTTTTATTTGGCTAAGTCGAGACAAAGTTGCTTTAACTTAGCTAAATGTTCGTTAGGGTGCCTACTTCCCCCTTCAAGGTGATGAGATGAAGTACCAACACTTGCACTTTTAGTTAATCTTGTCCTAGTCATATGGATAGGTAAAGAAAAATAGACGGTGCCAAATATTGTTAGGTGATTTTGGGTTAAGACTTCAATCTTGCAAAGAAAAAGAAGGCTATAGGATACTAGGGCTAGTTTGATGCAACCACTCTGATGCCTAAGTCAGTGAATGAATATGTAAAGAGACTGGGTAATAATGAGTTATCAAATGTCTCTTATAGTATTTCTTCATTGTATTTATAGGCAGATGTTATGTCTAAAGTAGCTGTTAATGGAGCAATTATCGAGATACGTGGTAGCCTAATGATTAGGTATATTCTTGAAATGTAGAGATAGTGGGTAGTTATGTAATATAACCATGCTAAGTGATAACCATTTGTGCTATTCTCCTTGAATTTAATCAAACACGAATCTATGTTACTTAGCATTTAACCGAGAATGGAGTTGCCTATCCTATCAGCAGCTGAGTGAATGAGATTTGACGATCAACACAATCATATCATAAAACACATCCGACTAAAACATAGCAACTAGTCAATTTTAACCAATTACTAAGTATAGGATTGCACTTGTCATCTCACTAATTAAGACAAAGTACAAGAAGAAAATGACTTATTATCTCTAATTAATTGCATCAAATTATATTACAATTACATATGATTTAACCCTTCTCAACTTTGGTATTACCATTGTCAATAATCCTTATATTGTAGTCATTTACTAGATGGACAATATTCAATTAAACCACTCATAATGAGGTAAACATATAAAACATTTTTCAAATGAAGAAACAGGACCATCAAATCCAACATACTATCTAACTATTTATAATGCACAAGTTAAACTTGTTGCTTTACTACAACTTGCTCATTTTACCATGGTAAGATGTCCAGCTTTCTTCCCTCTTCCCATTGACAAGGTTCTTTCATCCTATTTATGAAGTGAGAATAAAGAGTTACTTCTTTCTTTTTAAATTACTATTTTCCCCTTTTTTATTTCTTTTTAGGTAAGGGGGCCAAAAAGTTCACTTAAGTATCATATTTTTCCATAAACTAGAGTTTAATTAAGTTATTACGGTTTAGAATCACATTTTGCTATGCTATTTGATCCGTACCATTGTTATTGTTATGGTATAAACTCATGAAAGAAGTCCCATTTCTAATTACATTATGTTGACAAGGCTCTTTAGACATGAGCCGCTTAAGCTTGTCCAAATCTGACATGCCTTGCTACTTAGGGCTTATTGCCCTGGGCTCAAGCCTTAAGCCCGGATTGAGTAAGCCCAAGAAGTTCCTTTAACGGTTAGAATACATAAGATAAGGATAAGACACCAAGTTAACAGCTACCTCTGATATAAGTGAGACACATTAGACTCTACGACCCTTCTCTCCTATACTTAGAGGAGAGGATCTCTTTTACTAACTATCCTCCAACTGTCGGCGCTACTTCACTATAAATACCCAGTCACCACCTAACGGTAAAGCTCTCTACACTTTGTGCACTAAAGCTTGCCCATTAATTCCAAGCATCCTTTACTCTCTAGTATACATTTCTAACTTAAGCATTGGAGTAGCCACGTCAAACAACACCTCAGCATCCCCTCATGGTATCTTATTTTGTAGGCTTACTATGTGCAAAGCTCAATTACTATTGGCAAATACCCCGATATGACATTTGGTACCGTCTATGGGAAGCTGAATTCCTGTACGAAAAACACCAAACATGATAAACACATTCCTTGAACTCAATTTTCAGACATCATGTTTCACCGTGATGAGTATAAAGAACCGCCTGTTGGTGAATTACTAACTCACGGACAATCAGCCCCTCCCAAGGGCAATACTGGAGGAGCGCCTAGAGTGCATGGAATGCTTGGTCGAGAAGTTAGCTACTCAAAATAGGCTATTTCATGCTCGCCTTGAAGAAGTCGAGAGGTATAGCACACAAACCCATCCCCCTGAAGCTTCGGATGCCCACATTGAGCAAAACAACCACTAGTAATAATAGTAGAATGGTAGGGATCAATAACCTGATCTACTACTACAGCAATAACTAGCAAGGTTTGCGGCCACCTGTAACCGAGCCCTAGTTAGTAGTGAGCAAGTAGTTGACTTGTAGGGAGCACCGGCTCAATCAATAGCACGCCAAGCTCATCCAATAAACGATGTTAACTTCAACGAGCTCTATATAATGGTGAGGAGGCTCTCTAAATAGTAGGGGAGCAAGGCTGCTGGCGATGTTAGGCTAGTTGCTAGCAACAAGAGCCCCTTCATTGCTTGTCCAGGATAAAGTGTTGCGTCCTAATAGCAAACTTTCGTCCTCGAACCACTATGATAACACATGTGACCCTGATGATCACCTCCTCCACTTCCATACCCTCATGAACCTTCATAGTCATGGAGACATGATAATGTACAAGGCTTTCCTAGGCACCCTAAGGAAAGCAGCTCAAATGTAATTTAACCACCTCCTCGATAATTCTATTAGCTCCTTTGACGAGCTGGCGTAGAGGTTTAGCGTCCACTTTAGGGCTAGTAGGCCCTCATTTAAGGATACATAGTCTTTGAACCTTATAAGGCAGGTCGACGGCGAATCCCTGTACGACTATGTGACCCAATTCAATAATGCCATGGTTGAGATCCCTTAGTTAGACGAAGAAGTCATTGTTCATGCCATCCAACTTGGCATTCGACCTTTGAGAGACTTCTTCCAATCGCTTGCAAAGAGTAAGCCAAACACCTTGGTCGACTTTTGGAATAAGGCCTAGAAATACATTGACTAAGAGGACAACATTCGCACCAAGCGCGATGTTGACCGAAAGAGGTCAGGCCAAAAGCAATATAAGGAAAAATTGTCCGTAAAGGATTAACTTGGTGGTAGGTTGCCAGGCGGATTAGAGGGGGAGAGCTTTGGAAAGAAGTGCTAAGCTGAATGTGACCCTCCGATTTATATGTAGCATATGCCCCTGAATAGACCCAGCCTAGGTCTATTCCGAGGTAAAGTATAGGAACCTGCTACAAAGACCCCCAAAAATGAAAGGGAACACTAATCGTTGGAACTCGGCTAAGTACTGCTAGTTCTACAATGATCATGGCCATATTACTAATGAATGCTTTCAACTAAAGAACACAATTAGATATGCCATTCAGCAGGACTTCTTCAATGAGTATGTAGCCCAACCAGGGAATGATGACCATTTTAATGATGATTAGGACCAAGCACCCTAGAGGTAATGGACCGACAGTGTTAGAGTAGAGCAGAACACTACTTGCTGCAATGACCATGCCCTCAATGGTGTTATCAATATAATTGTTAGGGGGCTACACACTAGGAGCCAACTGAGCACTAGGAGCCAGCTGAGCACTAGTAGCTTAGTTAACGCCTTATTAGAGGTATTGGTAGTAAGGGAGAAGAGACAGAAGCTAAACACTTCTATCTCCTTCTTCGAAGAAGATTTGGAAGGGGTAAATAACCCCCCATCAGGACGCCCTAGTCATAGGTGTAAAGATCATGAATTTCGAGGTCCTGAAAATAATGGTGGACATTAGTAACTCTACTGATATCCTTCCTCTACACATATGAGAGGATGAGGAAGAAGTTGCCAATGAAGATGTAGTTGTATCACCATAAGTTGATTAACTTCAATAGAAGCACTATCCGAGCCAAGGGGATCATCACTCTAGACATTGAGCTTGGTGATGATGACCATGTGGCACGGTGATTGGTAGAGTTAGTCGTGATCGATTGCCCCTCCCCTTACAACGCTCTAATGGGAAGACCAAGTTTAAATGTGTTTGAGGTTATTGCATTCTCCCGTCACCTAAAGACAAAATTCCCGACCTTGACCGAGGTAGGGATATGCAGGTATGATTAGAAGCTCTCACAAAAGCTATATGTTAAGGCTTCCAGAGGCAACAGAGTCTTTGCCTTGGAGTCCAATCTGTAGGAGAAGCTGGCGGATAAGGATAAGCTAGGAGAGAAAACTAAAGATATCCAAATCAGTCCCTCTTCCAACTAGACTATGAAGGTCAGGATCGAGACTCTTCTCGAGGTGAAGGACGAAATTGTTGCTCTCTTGTAAACCAACTTAAATAGGTTTGCTTGGTTGGCATCAAATATGCCTAAAATTTTGCCTGACCTAGCAACCTATAGCCTCAACATTAACTCTACCGTACGACATGTCAAGTAGAAGAAGAGACACTTTGCTCTAGAAAGGTAGGTCATGATTGAGGAAGAGGTGCTAAAGCTACTTAAGGCTAGCTTCATAAGGGAACAAAAGTACCTGACCTGGCTAGCAAACGTGGTGCTAGTCAAGAAGAAGATTGAGAAGTGGTGTATGTATGTCGATTATACTGACCTCAATAAAGCTTACCCAAAAGATTGCTTCCCTCTTTCGAGAATTGATTAACTCATCGACTCCACCTCAAGACACACCCTATTAAGCTTTATGGACACCTTCTTAGGATATAACTAGATCAAAATGGACTCGAAGGATAAGGTCCATACCTCTTTTGCCGCCGATTATGGTATGTACTATTACATAATGATGTTGTTCGACCTAAAAAATGTTGGGGCAATATATTAGTAGATGTTAATGAAATTCTTCAAGCCTTAGATTAGGCGCAATATGGAGGTATACGTTGATGACATGATCATTAAGAGCATGAAGCCAAGTAATCATGTTAGGGACCTCTAAGAAGTCTTTTACTAGATGCGAATACATAACATGAAGCTAAAGCCCTAGAAATATGTCTTCGAGGTTGGCTTCGGTAAATTCCTAGGCTTCCTAGTCACATAGAGGGGCATTGAGGCCAATCCCAAGAAGATAAGAGCCATCAGAGGGGATGAAGCCTCCTACCTCAGTTTGAGACATATAGAAGCTCATCGGCATGCTAGTCATGTTCAGCAAATTCGTCTTGAAAAGCGCAGATAGGTGCATCGAGTTCTTCAAAATCCTAAAAAATCCAAAGAGTTTTGAATGGATTCCAAAGTGTGCCACTGCCTTCAAGAAGCTCCAAGACTTCCTCACATACCTACTAGTCTTTTCCAAGCCTATCTAGGGGGAAGACCTATTCTTGTACCTGGCCATGAGCAATCAAGCACTCTCCTCTATGTTAGTTAGAGTAGATGGAAGAGAACACAAGCCTGTATACTACGTTAGCTACATACTCTACGGGCCTGAGTTCAGGTACACCCAGGTAGAAAAATTTGCTTTAGCTATCGTCATCTCAATGTAGTGGCTAAGGCCCTACTTCTAGGTGCACCAGATTATTGTGCTTATAGATCAACCGCTGCGGTCCATGCTACAAAAGCTTGATGTGTCTGGACAGATGATGAGGTATGCAATGGGGTTGAGTGTGTACAAAATCCAATACTAGCTATGAACAGCTTACAAGGCATAGGTGCTGGTCAACTTTATGGTAGAATATATAGGAAAGGAGGAAGCACCCTTAGGTGACGAAAAACCGATGTAAACTCTCCATGTCCATGGATCATCCACCTCTAGGGGTGGAGATCCAGGTCTTGTGTTAACAGGCTCGTATAAGGTCATGGTCTACTATGCCCTCAAATTTGAGTTCAATGCTAGCAATAATGAATCCGAGTATAAGGTCTTCATTACCGATCTTAAGTTGGCCAAAGAGATCGGTGCTAAACACTTAGAGGTCTACTCAAACTCCATGCTAATCGTCCAGCAAAGTTTGAGACGACTATGAGGTTAGGGACAATACGATGGCAAGGTACCTAAAGAAGGTGAAGAGCCTTCTAATTGAATTTCCTTCGTAAAGTATCACAAAGATCCCATAAATCAAGAATTTAGTAGCAGATTAGCTATCCAAACTCGCCTCTATTGGGATATAGAAACTGGAGGTGAGGGATAGGAAGATCTTTATAGAGTACCTACCGGAGAAGAACATAACTCCAGCCTCGATTGACATCTTAGAATTAATGACTACTACACTAAAGTTGAGCTAAATGGACCTCATTCAGAGTTATTTGAAGCAAACACTCTACAACGTAAGGTCATTAACTCGAACCTCCTACTTGGACCTTAGAAGCTTCCCCCTGACCCTCTTAATCTCAGACTTGGGAGCCTTGCTAAGTAGCTCTTCATTCTAGGAGACATATGGGACCTCCTTGAATGAGTTCGGCTCAATCCCTAAGTATCTGAACTTATCAAGGACATAAAAAAACTTATCCCCAAGTTTGTCTATATACTTGTAAGGATGAGCTGTCAGCCACTCAATCTAAGATGTACGGCTTAAAGGTGCCCTCATTAGGGGCCTTTGCTTCTTGGCTACAAGCCTTGCTTCACTAGCTATTTCGGGAGCCTTCCTCTTTTACCTTACCACTTTGGAGGGTGGTAACCTTGGCCATCTCTTCTTCCTTTACCTTTGCAAGGGTCAGCATTTGAACATCCGACTCTTCGGCATCAATGCCTTTATCCCCTACAAGAATAAGCTTGGTAATGAAGACGAGGACAGGGGCAGGAAGAGTTATGCCCACAAGTACTACAGCTAGTGACTCTTCTTGAAGACTAATGGTTATCCCTTGAGGAACATCCATTGGTTGGACTTTACTAGTTTCCCCAGCCCCTAACTTTGATTGTATCGCATTACCCTTTGGCTCAGATGCCTTATCTTTGCCTGTTGGCGGCTCATCAGTTCGTCCATAGAGGGATAGGGAGCCCTTATAGCCAAAATTTTGCCTGCAAAAATTGAATTGAAATAGTGAGAAAAAAAAAAGAAAAATAGGGCAAAAACAAAAGTAACAACTACTACCATTTGCTAACTCTATTGTGACTGACACAAACAAGGAAGATCCCCCATTTTACAAAGATAGACGTCAGATGAAGCATCCCTACACTAGCATAACAGACGAAGGCGTTTGCAAAAGGAACGAACCTGTACCTTTGCCTCATTTCTTCACCATAGCTTTCGTTATACTGAGGAAGAGCTCGAAGATCAAATACCGAAAATATCTCTCCATGGTCTTTGTGGCATTTATCTCCTAGCTATGCTTGAGGGCCATAAAGGCTTGAATCTCCTACGCGGCCTTTACATCAATAGGGCTAAGCCCCTTTTGAGCCCTTGTCAAAACTAACTCGGTCTACTACGTCTAGAAGTCTACTTCCTTGGGCAGCTCAGCCACCACGTACTCATCTTGCCAACCCTTTACCAAATTTATGGGGTTGTAGAATAGCTTCTTTCTAGGATGGAGCTAGAGGTATGGCTACCCTCCTATGCTTTTCCACTTATAAAAGTGGTTGAGCACCTCGGGAGTGGACCATATCATTAGGTACTCGTAGAGCGCTTGGAAAGCCTTTAACACTCTCCTTCCATTGGGAGGGACCTATACCAGACTGTACTGGTTGAAGTTGAGGAGCTCTTTCTTGAAGTGACTTAGAGGGACGCACTATCTGAACTCTAGGTACTTCTCAAACATTGCAAAGTGCCTCTCTAATAGTAGGGCTACCCATTTGTCCTTGTTTAGTAATTGAATTTGCTACCCAAGGATTGCCTCAACAATGAAGTTACCTAGGATCCAACTGGAGGTAGAGTATTTTCTCTTATTCACCCAACTATTAGGCCCTTTCCCCGTCTCAGGTGCATCGAACAAATCCTTGGGAGGAAGTGAGGGAAAGTTCCCATATACATCCCTTAGGATGGTGTTGATAAGCCTGACCTTATCTAGTACCTCTACTGCCATCCTTGTGGGCTCATTAAATTGTGCCAATGACAAGACTTCATCCTCTCCTACTGGGGGGGATCACTCCTTATTGATTCGAAGTTAGTAATGTTGTACCATGACAAGTCAAAACCCACCTCACCTATGTTAGTTGACATGGTTGCGAAAGGTGATGAAGAAGAATGGAGTTTAAAAAGCTTTCGAAGAAAGTTTGATGCAAAAGAGTGGCATTCACAATAATAGAACAAAGCAATTGCTGGAAAGTGATCTCTTATCGTGATTGTATTATTTATAGGCCAAGCATCTGGGAAACTGTACAGGTAATTATAGGGATTTGTATAAGCATAAATCCCTTGGAATGCTACAGAGTAGATACGTGGAGTGAGTTTTAATCGGATGGCCATCTTTAAAAGGCAAATGCATGTAGCTACATGCTAGTTTGCTATGATAGGATACTTGTCACATTACATTAAATGCATAGAAAATGGGTGCACTAGGGTTAGAATTTGTAAAAGTTTCTTCTACAAGAAGTTTCCTCAAGGTCCCTTTAACTTCCACCTGGTTGGCATGATAAAAGCACGGTACAATTGTGCTTGCTTGGTCCATGATGAGTGCTGTTTAGCTAAACCAACTTAGAGCTTAAATCACTTGCCTTGTGAGATGCAAGGGTGCCTTACTCTAACACCCCAACCAAGGCTCCATCCTTGTAGGGTCGTCAGCACTTCTCTTTGGGATAGTTGCTAATACATCGGCTCATCCCACTTTAGACATCTTTGACTTGGGTATTCACTACCTCGAACATCTCTATCTTTGCCTACTGCTAGCCTAGACTTATAACTTCACTACGTTGGTACTATAGTGCCAACTTAAGCCCCTTTAAGCAGACCAGCCATACGCTTGAGCAACCCATATATCCCTCCTCTTTGCCTTTGCCTTAGCAACGAGATTTCGAAGGGGGGGGGGAGCGGTGGTAGAAGTGTTGCGAACCATGACCAAGAACAGACAAGGGTAGTCGCTGGTGGGTTTAAGCTTGCAGAAAGCTCGAAAAAGGGTTAATGGGGAAAGATACAAAAGAGTGACAAAGACGAATGAAATGGTAAGCAAAAACCCATGAATAGTTCCAAAGGATATGAGGCACCAATGTAACTTTTGAAGACTCATGGCACAATTTGATATGATGCATAAATTGGTCCAATGAGGTTACTCACCACCTAACTTTACTTAAAGGAAAGGATAAGAGTGATGTCGAGAGTAAAAAAGCAACGTTTATGCAAGAAAGAAAGTACTTAAATGTATTGAAGGTAATCTCTCCATTACAGCTACAAGTACAAGGGTATTTATACCTGTGAGTTAGTGCAACTTGTCCAAAATGGAAAAGACTAAGAATATTTCTTAAAAAAGCAATGTACATGATATAAGAGGGTAAAAATGAATATACAAGGAAATTAATCATTGGTGCTACAGATTCTCCATACGATATTATACATGTGACGATGCTTCATTGGCAAGGTTGTTAGGGGATGCAGACAAAAAGTACGAATAGGTAGGCTTGTCTGAGTAGGGATGGCCTAATCAGTCTGGATTCTCTATCTCTTGGCTTCTCGACAGGGATAATGCCAAGTGATTGGTCGGCTTAACATTAGAATAGTCATCAATTCGGCATAACACAGAATAAAGGGTGGTCATTCGGCATGGCATTAAAGGTAACTTGGTAAGTAAGTGCTTAGCCTTGATAGAGGTTGGTTAGAACATAAGGATTCGTCATGCTAGCCCCTCTAGTCTTCGGGCTTGACTACGGGTTAGAGGTCTCGTAGCTTGATTCCTGTAGATACTTAATTTTTGCTCTCTGTAGTCCTAATTTTTATTTTTACAAAAAGGGTCCTAATTAAAAAAAATAAAAAAAAAAACAAAAATTAAGAAAAGATAAAAAGATAATAAAAATTAACAAATGATGAAAATACCAAAAAAAAAAAAAATAAGAAAAGGAAAAATTATAAAAATTTCGTAAATTTTTAGGAAGTAATTTATATTAGGAATAATTAGTTTTAATGTTAGTTTAGTTAAAAAATTTTAGTTTAGGGAATCGGATAGTTTAAATATAATTTAATTGTAATGGATATCAAGGCACAGGCCAACGGCCTAACGGATAAGTAGCGGAGTATTTGGGCTGGATTTAGTTTGAGGTCTTGGGTTTGAGTCTCAGCAGGCACCTATGTCTTTATTTTTTTGTCTTTGAAGAAGTGAGATTGAAAATCGGATTCATATCTAATTAAATCATATGAATTTAGTTAATCAGATTTGAATAAAATTTGAATCTAGTTTAATTAACGAATCAGATATAATTAGATATGATATGATATGATTTGGTTTAAACTATATAAACACACAAGGACAGAAAATAGGAGCCTAATCACCACGCTGCAGAACAGTCTAATTGTACGTTGCTAAACCAGATTCCCATATGACAGACATACACTGCATAATCCACGATCAGCCTTACTTCTTCATCGGCCGATCATTCCAAGCCACGCACGCTTCATTCGTACAGACCTGAAGCTAACAAACCCAACAGCATCGACCAGTCCTTAAGATCACCATCCGCAGATCTACCGAATCCTCGCAAAAGCTACACACACATGCCATACAACTCAGTGCAGCACGCCGCACAGCATCTAATCGAGTACAGCATCTGATCGAAGACAGCATCTGATTGAGGACAGCATTTGATCGAGGGTCCTCCCATACTGACCAGAAAATTAGCACTCCTAATTGTCACTGCACAATGTATGCTGCAACCACTCACTGCACATAGTCACAAATCCTATCCACCACCCTCTCTCTCTCTCGTTCGCGTAGCTCTGACGACTTACACAGCTGTATGCTTCACGCCCCAACCAACATTTGCTCGCATATGGACAGTACCCAACGTCCATGCCACTTCATCGATCACTGCACTGTGCACCGCTCTAGCATGCCATTAACGCACAGCTCTGACCAAGCACACATCGATTAGCCATGAGCCATACCCACACTTCGAGCATGTAGTTGTCCAGCACGTCGAACAGTAACCAACATCAGGCTAACTCTACAACCAGACCATTCCCAGCTGACCCTTTAACAGAAACAGCAACAACACATTCACTCGCCATCTTCGATATACGACGCTCTGAAGTGAACACCGCAACTCCAACAACATTCCACAGCCGAATACCCACTACAGCCGTAAGTAACTCCATTACTACATAGTGAACAACAAGTAAGGCCAGATTCTCTTTCTTTTTCTTTTTTCGTTATATTTATTTATTTTATCTATTTGGTCATTTAGTTATTATTATTTTGATTAGTTAGCTAATTAGGTTTATAACATATGACACATATATCAGTTTAGTTGTTTTTAGTATTAAGTTTTTTTTTTTAAGAATTCCTCACATAGAAAGTTTTTTTTTTTATAATAAATTTTCTTTTAAAAAAAAAATAGGATTATTAGAGTATTTTTTGTAGAATAAGAACAATCAAGAGTTAGGATCGTTTAGATTTTTTTTATAAATACCAATAAACCAAAACGTAAACTCAACCGATTTTCAAAAATTAAAATCAAGCAACACATTAAAGATTTTCTGAAATAACTACGATCGTCTGATCCCGACTAGCGGGTATATAGGCATTTTCGGGACGACGATAAAATAAGTAGAAACTTAAGTTCTTTTTCTTTTGATTTTTATTTATTTATTTTTTCTTTTTAGATATTATAATTAGAAAAATAATCCTAATTTTAGTAAATAAATAGTAGTACCCGTTAGGGTTTAATAGGTTAGCCCTCAAATTCGGAACGCTCTAGTTCTTTATTCAAATTGACATTAAAGACCGGTAGTCAAATCGTAATTAATCCACCCAATTGGTTACGGTTTCTTTTTCTTTTCCCGACTTTGGTCGGGTGGCGACTCCAAAAATAATTTTCAATAAAAAATCGGAATTTCCTAATTTCTTTAGTCGAAGATTAATATTAAATGGGTTAGGGTTTAGTATTAATCGGAAATGGGGAATTCAATTTTAAATAGAAAACCGAAAATCAGACTCGATAGTTTGGCGACTCTATTGAGGATTTGTTAAAGGGCTAACCACTAGAAGTTGCCGAAAATAGGATTATTTTTCAAAAAAAAAAAAAAGATGAAATAATGACAAAAAAAAAGAACTTAGGTATGTTATTTTATGTATTTGTTTTTTTTACTAACATTTTTTTTTTATTTGTGGCAGTTTAGTTAAGGAGAAATTTTGAGGGGTTTTACTTTTATCTTTTATTTATTTATTTTTTTTTTCTTTTCTGCATCATAAATGCATGGTAGACACGGTCAGAACCAAGCCGTCTTAGGACCTTAGGGGGGAGGCCATTGTGTAAGCTTCGGATGTGGTGGGTAACTACCTTCCGAGGCCGATCAGGCTACTCCACTCAAGTTCAAATGCGACTACAGAATCGTTGCTTTGAAAAAACGTAATGGTTGCAGAACTTGAGAACTTTTAGAACCCACCCTTTATGTTACATGAAAACTTTTTCAAAAATTCACAACAATCTATGATGTGGCGAACCTAAATTGATAAAGGCAGTTGTGAAGTTGTGATTGTAATTGTACTCTTCCCTTGTAAATAATTTGTAATGATTTTATGTAAAGTTTAGAATACGTTGTAATTTTAATTTTAATTTCGATTTTGATTAGTCATGGCTGGATCAAATCAAGGGCCCTTTGAAGACGTTCATGTCCACCTACCGCATTGGCCACAGAAACTGCTTTAAACATGGTTTCAACTCTTCAGCCCAGATAAACAGGAGTTTATTAAGAATAAGATTGGGCCCATCCTCTATCTACAGAAGATCCCTGTGAACATCACTTTAGTGCAGGCCTTAGTCCACCTTTAGGAGCCCGAATCCACCAGTTTCTGTATGGGCCTACATTGGCTAAGCCCAACCTTAGAAGAATACTCCTAATTGTTGTGGGCTCCTACAATCACTAATGACATCTATGTCCCAGACTTGGAAGCTGCAGCACCAAAGATCTTCAGCAAGTTGCTGGGAATTAGAAAAACTGAAATAAACCGAGTTCTAAATCAAGGAAAGACCATTCGATTAGAGGATGTCATGGATTGGTTTTCTACTGAATTGAAACATAGAGAAAAACGCGAGGTTTTTTATGTAAGTTTAGAAGCATGGCACCAATAACAAGTCAACACTTTTATACTGGTGGTCTTCAATACTATTTTGTTCCCTGATGAAAGACGTCGAGTCCATTTTAGAATTGCAGAACTCGTAGCCCAATTCCTTGAAGGGAAATCATATGTCTTGGCCCTTTTAGCCAAGCAGATTCGGTCACTAAACCATCTCAAGAAAAAGAAACGAGGAGATCTGAAAACTAATATGGTCCTACTGGTGGTCTGGTTCGTTAGCCACATGAGAAGTTATCAACTTGATTTCAATCGGGCTGAGTTTACTCAGCAATATGATCTCATCAAATCTTTTGGAGAAAGAATTGAGCTACCAGAAAATATAGCTAGCTGTTATTGGGTCCAATACTTTTAGAGTATGAAAGCGAAAGAGTTGTTGACACCTAGGTGGTTTGCAAGCAAGGAAATGATAAGAGGATGTGGAGATTTCAAAGCGATTACTCTGATCAGCTTTAATCTCTACACCGCATACACCCTAGCTAATGGACTCATTGAGGACATAATCCTTAAACCATCATCAGAAGCTGTCTCGTTAGACTTCCTTAACCCTAGCATGACGATGGCTGATAAAGCAACCAAGCTTCAGAGCATCCGAGCTCTTTGGTGCACGAGAAAGACTACCCCTACTGCTAGAGGGATAACAGCCAGGAGCTAGACAACCAAAGGATTTCCTTATCACCAGCTAAAAGGGATGAAAGAAATGGAAGACAACAAAGAGAAGGGAGAAGTTCAAGCTGAACCCGAGGGGATGAGTAAAAGAGAGCAGGAGTTGGAGAGTCGTTACAAGGAGTATCATCAGAAGATAAAGGCATTGGAAGCACAACTGAAGAGGACCAGGGGCAAAAAAGAGCAAGCTCCTATGATCTGAAAGAAGAGAAAGACACAGGATAAGCCTACTAGTCACTAGGAGATTAAATTTTAGATTTTAGGTTTTTATGTTTTCATTAGAATTCATTTTTTATGAATAGAATAAGAGGTGTAAAGCTTCGCAACTGCAAAAATTAATAAAAGTTAGTTAGGTTTTGCCACATCAAAGGTTCCCCCCCCCCAATTCTTGATTTTTCATTACACTCGTGTGACATGCATTTTATGTTTGTACGATTAACAACCCTTTTTTAGGAAAATGTAATATGTACTAACCCTTTGTTGAGTTGTTCAATAAAATTCAGGTAAAATTTCAAGATAGCTCCCAAAAATCAAGTCTTTCAGAGAAGTCCAATTAGAACACGTTCCCAGACCAGGATGGCCACCACTTAAGGAAATGATGGAGACCCTGAGATTAATGATCCCTCCGAGCTGAGGTTTCATTCTATAGAAAGGGCTATGGAAAAGATGGCAGAACAGATGAGCTTCCTAGCAGATAGCATTGTTTTGCTGCAAGCTACAGCACCGACTAATGAAGAAGGTTCCAAAACCCATTATGCGAAGAATATACAAGCTCCTGAAGCAGAGCACGAATATAAAAAAGACCCATTCGAGTCAGAAGGAGTTTACCCGAAAGACAACTCGACCTTCGAGCCTGACATGTATGTGGCCCCGATACCTGTTAACCATGGGCCAAGTATGAACAGCTTGAAAGAACTGGAAAAGAAATTGACACAATAGATCATTGAGAAGATGAAGGCATTTGTGGGATGAGATGGATTTGAACAGGCGGGGATTACAGAGTTTTCTGCATATGACATGGGATCATACCCTGAGAAGTTTAAGGTACCAAAATTCGAAAAGTATAATGGGACGGGTTGCCCTAAGCTTCACACCAGGTTGTATGTCAGGAAGATGGGAAAATATGTTCAGTACGATCTACTCATGGTACAGACATTTTAAGATAGTCTAACCGAATCGGCCCTGACTTGGTATGCCCAACTTGATTTGAATAAGATAAATACATGGGAGAAACTTGCTCAAGCATTTTATGAACAATATAAATTCAATGTGGAAGTAGCCCTGACTATGATGGATTTGGTTGCCCTACGGAAGAAGAACAACGAATCGTTCAAAGAATACACTCAAAGATGGAGGTCCTTAGCTGCAAGAATCTCTACTCCTACGACTGAGAAGGAGCTCACATCGGCTTTCATTAACACCTTGGAGAAGCCCTATTTCTCCCATCTCATCGGACAGGCCTCATCCAGTTTTGCTGAAGTAGTAGCGGCCGGGTGCGCCATTGAAAGTGCCGTCTCTTCCGGTAAGCTGCAAGACCTAGCAGATAGAAGACCACCAGCGTCATCATTTGGTCCTAGACCAACCGCCAACAAGCCCAAAGAATCTATGGTTGGTATGGTAAATTCAAATTCCAAACTAAATGCTCAAGTTGCTTTTAGGGCGAATCCACCTCCCGCTCAGTAACAGTACAAAGATCAGTTTTAAACTAACAGAAGTTATAGACAATTTACCAAGATACCGGTCCCTTCAAGTCAAGTCTTCGAGAAGTTGTGAAGGGATAATTTGATACGGTACGAACTTCCTAGTGATCGATATCGACTGAAAATCTTTGACCCCATAGTAAAGTGTGAATACTACTGTAGACAAGTGGGGCATTCGACTGATGCATGCTAGAGACTGAGGAACAAGATTCAAGACTTGATAGATGAAGGGACAGTGCAGTTAGATTTTGTGGAAGCCCCGGTTCTTAACGTTAACAAAAATCCCTTGCCTAACCACGGGTCGATGATAGGTATGATTTTTTGATGACTGTGTTGTCAACGTCATTGATGCAAATAAGAAGCCTAAGGTTTTTGAGTTCTATACTGGCAACCAGACTCCAAAAGTGAAGAGGTACACCTTCTACATACCGTTGCCACTAGAAAATTACAAGGCTGCTCCACTTAACTATCACCGGTAAATCAGGAGAAACTAGGTCCTCTAGTAGGGGGCATTACTCAATCGAGAAATATTTATCACCTAAGAGAGGAGCATGGGAGGAAAGTCATGTCGGGAGAATCGAATGATAAGACGGCGGTCGAACGCATTGAGGGGCTATCGGCCTTTACCAAAATGATCAAGTCGAGTGAGTATAAGATCATGGATCAACTCAGTAAGACTCTTGCATAAATATCGTTGATGGGCCTGTTAATCGCATTTGAACCACACAGGGAAGCTTTGTTTCACACTTTAAATGAGGTGAAGGTCCCTCGGGAGATTCCAACTAAGAAGATGGGGCTGGTTACTAATTCGATCCTCACAATAAATCAAATTTCATTTTCAGCTGAAGAATTGGGCGCGGAAGGGAACAAACATACAAAGCCACTCTTTATCATGGTAAGGAGTAATGACATAATTGTCACTAGGGTGCTCATTGACAACGGATTGTCGCTGAACATCTGCCCACTTGCCACCTTGGATTTGCTGGGTATCAACACCTCTGCAATAAAGCCTTCTTCCACAATAGTCAGGGCCTTTGATGGTTTTAGAAGAGAGATTATAGGGGAGATTGATTTATCCGTGAGTATTGGCCCTCAGCACTTTACTATTCGATTCCAAGTCATGGACATTCCAAGATCTTTCAATCTACATTTGGGAAGACCTTGGATCTATGCAGCAAGGGCCATCCCCTCAAGCTTGCACCAAAAATTGAAGTTTATCTCCAATGGCCAGGTGATTACAATTCTGGGAGATCAAGATTATGAAATCTACAAGGAGACGGCCATACCCTACATAAAAAGTAAAGGACAAGAAGAGTTGGGTTTACAAATGTTTGAAGAAGTGAACATGATTACCGGTCCCGATAGAAAGGATGATAGAAGAATGAGATTCAAGGAAAGCCAGATCGGTACCTACGGCCTAGGCTACAATCCTACCTCGGCAGAAGAATCCCAGAAGAAATAAGCAAGGGGCAAGAGAGGTAACATATTATACCATGCCTCGATGACCTTTCCACCACTAGCTGAGACATTCATACAAGAAGAGACTTAAGCCCAAGAATCTGAAAAAGAAGGATCAACAAACTCGCCGCCTAAGTTCTAACATCATTTGAACAACTGGTTCTCCATCTTGGTGAATAGCAACAGGTCTTCCCTAGGGTAAAGGGGTAACCCGTAGTTAGTATTTTCTGAATTTTTATTTTTAATGGTCATCGTTGCAAATGTATCGTTTGACCTTTCATTCAAAATTAGTTAGGCCTTTATCTCATTTGAGACCATACCTCCATTTATTCAATGAAATCTTAGTTCGTTTCTTTCTTATGTTGCTCATCAATTCTCTTTTGTTTACACACACTTTTTTCATGCATTCTCATCCAGATCCAATGAACCAAGCGAAAACCAGGAATACCTTACGTAGGTAGAAAATGAGAATATCAATATCGCTTCCGGCCCTACTGGGTTAGTCGTCGGGAGCGATGTCGATGGCCATAATAATATACAAGAGGAATGGCAAAAACATGAACTAGGTAGAATTACTATTGATGAACCGATTGAGACAATTAATGTGAGGAATGAAGATAGTTCTAAGAATTTAAAAATTGGGGTAAGTTTAAAAGAGAAACAAAAAACAGAAATGATTGCGTTGTTAGCTGAGTATTAAGACGTGTTCGCATGAAGATATGCCTGGGTTGGACCCGTCGATTGTAGTCCATCATTTGCCCACACATGAAGACATCAGACCAAAAAAACAAAGATTAAGGAGATTTCGACCTGACGTCTTGCTGAAAATTAACGAAGAAGTGAAGAAACTACTAGAGGTTGGATTCATTGAAGTGTCAGATTACCCGGAATGGGTAGCTAATATTGTTCCAGTAATGAAGAAGAATAGGAAAGTTAGAGTGTGTGTAAACTTTCAAGATCTTAACCAGGCAATGCCTAAGGATAATTTTCCATTGCCTCACATTGATGTCTTGGTGGATAACACCGCCAGAAATCATCTATTCTCTTTCATAGATGGTTTTTCGGGGTATAATTAGATTCGGATGTCCGAAGAGGATAAGACGAAGACGACTTTTATTACGACTTGGGGAACGTTTTGTTATAAGGTGATGTCGTTTGGGCTGAAGAATGTAGGTGCAACATATCAGAGGGCCATGGTTACAATTTTTAATGATATGATGCATAAAGAAATAGAAGTGTATGTTGATGATATGATTGCGAAATCCAAAAAGGAGGAAGATCACTTAGAAAACCTGAGGAAGTTGTTTGATAGATTGAGGAAGTATCACTTGAAATTGAATCTGGAGAAGTGTACCTTTGGTGTGATGTCAAGAAAATTGTTGGGGTTTATAGTCAACCAAAGAGGTATTGAAGTCGATCCTGATAAGGCCAAAGCTATAATTGACATGCCTCCTCCACAAACGCTCAAGGAAGTGTGAGGATTACTGGGTCGTTTAAATTACATAGCCCGATTCATATTACAGTTAATGGACAAATGGCGCCCTCTTTTTAAGCTATTAAAGAAGAACGTAAAGATCAATTGGATTGAGGAATGCGAAGAGGCTTTCACGAAAATTAAAGAATATCTCATGAAACCTCCAGTGTTGGTGGCTCCTAAACCTGGAAAGCCGTTGTTCTTGTACCTGACCATAATGCTGGAATCCATGGGATCCATACTTGGCCAGAAGGATGAAGAAGGGAAATAGCGAGTCATTTACTATCTAAGCAAGAAGTTTACCGAAGGGGAGCAAAAATACTTAGAAGCTGAAAGAACCTGTTGTGCATTGGTTTGGGTTATGCATCGGCTCAGACAATATATGCTGTATTATCAAATTGAGTTGATAACACAACACGATCCTTTGAAATACTTAGCTGAAAAACTGGCTCTCATTGGTAGAGTTTCAAAGTGGTAAATGTTGTTGATGGAATTTGACATTAAGTATGTGAGCCAAAGTTCAGTCAAGGGGCAAGCTTTAGCGAATCAATTAACGGAGAATCCTTTTAAGGATACCCCCCAAGGAGCACGGGTTGAGTTTCTCAATGAAAACATCCTAGTAACGGGAAATGATTTTGATGGTGAGATAGTCGAAAAATCGTCAGGGTGGAAAATGTTCTTTGACGGAGCAGCTAATGTGTCTAGATGTGGAGTAGGGGCAATTCTGGTATCACTTGGAGGTACAAAATTTCCAATGGCTGTGAGATTAGTTTTCCCATGCACCAATAACATTGCAGAATACGAAGCGTGTATTTTAGGACTCAAAATCACATTGTTTAAGGAGATATGGGAATTATAGGTATATGGAGATTCTTTGTTGATTATAGGCCAAGCTCAGGGTGAGTATAAGACGAAAGACCCCAAATTAGTGCTTTATTGCCAACACTTGGCCGAGTTGATAACCAAGTTTGAAAAGATTACCTTCGTGTACGTACTAAGGGTTCAAAACCAATTTGTCGATGCTCTTGCTACTTTAGCATCAATGATTCAAATATCGAAAGGAGTAGAGATTCAGCCACTTAAGATTGAAATTGAAGAAAAGCCTGCTTTTTGTTTGGAAATGGAAAGTTCATGTGACAAAAAGCCTTGGTATCATGATATCAAAATATTTTTACAAAATTGTACGTACCTCGAAGGAGCAGAGAGGAAGGACAAGAAATTAATTAAAAGATTGGCAGCTCAGTACTTGATGAGTGATTCTATACTGTACCAATGATCGTTTGACGGTATGCTTTTACGTTGTGTAGATGGGAAAGAGGTAGAGATGCTAATGAAAGAAGTGCACGAGGGAGTATGTAGCCCCCATATGAATGGCTATATGCTTGCCAAGAAAATCATGAGGATAGGATATTACTGGTTAACTGTAGAAGCTGATTGTATCGCACATGTAAGACGTTGCCATTTGTGCTAGATCTATGCGAATAAGATAAATGCTCCACCTCAAGAATTGCATACACCATCAGCACCATGGCCTTTTTCAATGTGGGGAATAGATATCATTGGCCTAATCACTCCAAAAGCATCTAACAGGCACCGATTTATATTGGTAGCTATTGATTATTTCACTAAGTAGGTTGAAACCTCATCCTACTCTAGTGTGACGAAGGGAGTAGTGGTTAAGTTCATCAAGAGAGACATACTGGCTCGATATGGTATGCTAGAAACGATTATTATTGACAACGGTATGAATCTGAATAATAAATTAATGTCTGAGTTATGCCGACACTTCAGGATCATTCATAGAAATTCTACTCCTTATCGGCCTCAAATGAATGGAGCCGTAGAAGCAGCCAATAAGAATATCAAAAGAATTATTGAGAAGATGGCCATTACGTATTGAGATTGGCATAAGATGTTACTATTTGCACTCATGGCCTATTGAACTTTTATTAGAACATCAACAGGGGCAACCCCCTACTCATTGGTATACGGAATGGAGGCTGTATTGCCAGTGGAGGTCGAGATCCTGTCTCTCAGAATATTGTCAGAAACTCAGTTAGATGAGACTGACTAGGTAAAGAAGCGTGTTGAGCAGTTGAACCTAATTGATGAAAAGAGGCTGACAACTTTATGCCACAACATCTGCTATCAGCAACGAATGGCCAGGGCTTTTAACAAAAAAGTACGACCCCGAAGTTTTGAGCAAAGAGATATTGTGTTGAGGAAGACGTTGCCTAACACAACTGATTCAAGAGGGAAGTTTGGCCCAAACTATAAAGGGCCTTACATTGTAAAGAAAGTATTGCCTGGGGGAGCTGTTATCTTGTCTCAAATGGATGGTCTGGATTTGAAGGACCTAGTAAATGTTGATGCGTTGAAGATGTACTATCCTTGAACATCAATGAAATTTTTGCAAATAATCTTACTATTACTGTGGTCTTATTTTCATTTTCTACATGCAAAGTTGGTATTCCTAGTAGTCATTAGCATTAGATAATATCCTTAGCCTTTCTTTTTCTCATTCCACTAAAAGACCTCGCTTCTCGCTCTATCATCTACCTAAATAAACCTTACACATAAGATCTACAAGAAAAATAATCACTTCATTTGAAGCAATGACTATTGATAAAAAATTCTTTTAATACTTTATTGTTGTTAACCCCCCAAAGAAAGGGAGACTTGTTTCCTATTTTTCAGGACAGGGCCATGTTCAAAAAGAGTAACGCGTGGCATATAAGTATAAACTCATTTGAGAACAGATGCTTGCATGGAAAACCAATGTTTGGACTGGAAGTTCAATATAAGACATCCTTGTTCGAGAAGAATATGCTTTACATTCATTTCAAGCTTAAGTTGCTTTAAAAAAAAAAAAGGAAAAAAAAGAAAAAAAAAAAAAGAGAAGAGAAGAAGAAGAAGAAGATGGGGGGTTTTGGAAAGAGACATCAGAAGAAAGAAGAAGAAGAACGAAAACAAGAAAAGCAATGGTAAGGGTCGGAATCGTTGGTTTTAATCAGACTGCTCAATAAGACATGGGACTACTTAGGAGCTATCATTGAAACCAGGTAAGTGGTTCTAAACTTGATAAAACATTGCATTGGCAATTGGTTTCCCCCTAAGGATAATAGCTTATTTTCCAAAAACAAATTCTTAGTAAGGTAGTTAGATCGTAGAGCATGGTCCCAATGTTTCTTTAACTTCCAATCGTCGAACTCATAGAACGTTACCTGACTCAAAACTCCTTCAAGGGATTTAGCGCTTCGGTCAGCTTATGGAGCGCTATTTCGACTCATATTCTCATTTAGGGATCTAGCCAACTCATAGAGTGCAGTCCCAATCTAAAGCTTCTTAAGCTTCTGCCTAACTCCTAAAACAGTCCTAATTTATAATCTCCTAGGGAGCTAGCCAGCTCGTGAGTGTAGTCCTAATCCGGAGTTTCACAAGCTCCCAGTCGTCTAACTTACAGAACGTTACCCAACTTATAATCTTCAAGGGATTTAGTAAGCTCAGGAAGTGCTATCCCAATTGAAGTTTCCTTCATTTAGGTCTTAGCCAGCTTAAAGGGTGCTTTGACCGCCTTGGTTAGTCAGCTCATCAGGGTACTACCAAGTTTTCCTTCATATTTTCAAGTCTTAGCCAGCTCAAAGGGCGCTTTGACCGCCTTGGTTAGTCAGCTCATTAGAGCATGACCAAGTTTTCTCATTTTTAGGTCTTAGCCAGTTTAAAGGGCGCTTTGACTGCCTTGGTTAGTTAACTCATTAGAGTACGACCAAGTTTTCCTTCATTCTTTAAGTCCTAGCCAACTCAAAGGGTGCTTTAACCGTTTTGGTTAGTCAGCTCATTAGGGCACTATCAAGTTTTCCTTCATGTTTTCAGGTTTTAGCCAGCTCAAAGGGCGCTTTAACCGCTTTGGTTAGTCAGCTCATTAGGACACAACCAAGTTTCCTCATTTTTAGGTCTTAGCCAGCTCAAAGGGCGCTTTGACTGCCTTGGTTAGTCAGCTCATCAAGGCACTACCAAGTTTTCCTTCATATTTTCAGGTCTTAGCCAGCTCAAAGGGCGCTTTGACCACCTTGGTTAGTCAGCTCATCAGGGCACTACCAAGTTTTCCTTCATATTTTCAAGTCTTAGCCAGCTCAAAGGGCGCTTTGACCGCCTTGGTTAGTCAGCTCATTAGAGCATGACCAAGTTTCCTCATTTTTAGGTCTTAGCCAGCTTAAAGGGCGCTTTGACTGCCTTAGTTAGTTAGCTCATTAGGGCACGACCAAGTTTTCCTTCATTCTTCAGGTCCTAGCTAGCTCAAAGGGTGCTTTGACCGCTTTGGTTAGTCAACTCATTAGGGCACTACCAAGTTTTCCTTCATATTTTTAGGTTTTAGCCAGCTCAAAGGGTGCTTTGACCGCTTTGGTTAGTCAGCTCATTAGGGCACGACCAAGTTTCCTCATTTTTAGGTCTTAGCCAGCTCAAAGGGCGCTTTGACCGCCTTGGTTAGTTAGCTCATCAGGGCACTACTAAGTTTTCCTTCATATTTTCAGGTCTTAGCTAACTCAAAGGGCGCTATGACTGCTTTGGTTAGTCAGCTCATTAGGGCACGACCAAGTTTCCTCATTTTTATGTCTTAGCCAGCTCAAAGGGCACTTTGACCGCCTTGGTTAGTTAGCTCATTAGGGCATAACCAAGTTTTCCTTCATTCTTCAGGTCTTAGCCAGCTTAAAGGGCGCTTTGATCGCCTTAGTTAGTTAACTCATTAGGGCACGACCAAGTTTTCCTTCATTCTTCAGGTCTTAGCCAGCTCAAAGAGTGCTTTGACCGCCTTGGTTAGTCAGCTCATTAGGGCATGACTAAGTTTTCCTTCATATTTTTAGGTTTTAGCCAGCTCAAAGGGCACTTTGACCACCTTGGTTAGTCAGTTCATTAGGGCACTACCAAGTTTTTCCTTGTTTTAAGTCTTAACCAGCTCAAAGGGCGCTTTGACTGCCTTGGTTAGTCAGCTTATTAAGGCACGACCAAGTTTTCCTCATCTTTTAGGTCTTAGCCAGCTTAAAGAGCGCTTTGACCACCTTGGTTAATCAGCTCATTAGGGCACGACCAAGTTCTCATTTAAGGATTCTTGCTAACTCACAAAGGTGTTACCCCTCCCTATTCTAACCCTCGTCAAGTGACTTAACGTTTCTTAGGATAGAGTCGTCCCAAGGCAAAAATGGTGTCTCTTTTATTTTTGTGGCAAAGTTTTGCTCAAACTTCACCACAAAGAGGGGCAGCTGTAGACACCTAATTTTTGCCTCTCTATAGTCCTAATTTTTATTTTTACAAAAAAGGTCCTATTTCAAAAAAATAAAAAAAAAAACAAAAATTAATAAAAGATAAAAAGATAATAAAAATTAACAAATGATGAAAATACAAAAAAATAATAATAATAAGAAAAGGAAAAATTATAAAAATTTCGTAGATTTTTAAGAAGTAATTTATATTAGGAATAATTAGTTTTAGTGTTAGTTTTAGTTTAGTTAAAAAATTTTAGTTTAGGGAATCAGATAGTTTAAATATAATTTAATTGTGATGAATATCAAGGTACAGTCCAACGACCTAACGGATAAGTAGCGGAGTATTTGGGGTTCTTGGGTTTGAGTCTCAGCAGGCACCTATGTTTTTATTTTTCTATCTTCAAAGAAGCGAGATTGAAAATCGGATTCATATCTAATTAAATCATATGAATTTAGTTAAATCAGATTTGAATAAAATTTGAATTTAGTTTAATTAACAATTCAGATATAATTAGATATGATATGATATGATTTGGTTTAGACTGTATAAACACACAAGGACAGAAAAACAAGGACAGAAAATAGGAGCCTAATCACTACACTACAGAACAGTCCAACTATATGTTGCTAAACCAGATTCCCATACGATAAACATACACTGCATAATCCACGATCAGCCTTACTTCTTCATCGCCCGATCATTCCAAGCCACCACGCTTCATTCGTGGCAGACCTGAAGCTAACAAACCTAATAGCATCGACCAGTCCTCAAGATCACCATCCACAAATCTGCCAAATCCTCATAATCTTCGATCAGCCGCGACAGTCCACGCTTGCAAAAGCTACACATACATGCCACACGACTCAGTGCAGCTCGCCGCACAGCATTTGATCGAAGACAGCATCTGATCGAGCACAACATTTGATCGAAGACAGCATCTGATTAAGGATAGCATTTGATTGAGGATAGCATCTGATCGAGGATCCTCCTACGTTGACTAGAAAATTAGCATGCCTAAACGTCACTACCCAATGCACTCTACAACCACTCACTGTACGTAGTCACAGATCCTATCCACCACCCTCTCTCTCTCGTTCGCATAGCTCCGACGACTCATACAGCTGTGTGCTTCACGCCCCAACCGACATTTGCTCGCATATGGATAACACCCAACGTCCACGCCACTTCATCGATCACTGCACTGTGTACCGCTCCAACATGCCATTAACGCATAGCTCTAACCAAGCACACATCGATTAGCCACAAACCACACCCACACTTCGAGCACGTAGTTGTCCAGCACATCGAACAGCAACCAACATCGGGCTAACTCTACAACCAGACCATTCCCAGTTAACCCTCTAACAGAAACAACAACAACACATTCACTTGCCGTCTCTAATATACGACGCTCCGAAGTGAACATCGTAACTCCAACAACACTCCATGGCCGAATACCCACTACAGCCGCAAGCAACTCCATTATTACATAGTGAACAGCAAGTAAGGCCTGATTCTCTTTCTTTTTCTTTTTTCGTTATATTTATTTATTTTATCTATTTGGTCATTTAGTTATTATTATTTTGATTATTTAGCTAATTAGGTTTATAACATATGACACATATATTAGTTTAGTTGTTTTTAGTATTAAGTTTTTTTTTTTAGAATTCCTCACATAGAAAGTTTCTTTTTTTATAATAAATTTTCTTTTAAAAAAAATAGGATTGTTAGAGCATTTTTTGTAGAATAAAAACACTCAAGAGTTAGGACCGTTTATATTTTTTTTATAAATACCAATAAACCAAAACGTAAACTCAACCGGTTTTCAAAAATTAAAATCAATCGACACATTAAAGATTTTCTGAAAGAACTACGATCGTCTGATCTCAACTAGCAGGTACGTAGGCACCTTCGGGGCGACGATAAAATATTTAGAAACTTAAGTTCTTTTTCTTTTGATTTTTATTTATTTATTTTTTCTTTTTAAATATTATAATTAGAAAAATAATCCTAATTTCAGTAAATAAATAGTGGTACCCATTAGGGTTTAATAGGTTAGCCCCCGAATTCAGAACTTTCTAGTTCTTTATTCAAATTGAAATCAAAGACCGGTAGTCAAATCGTAATCAATCTACCCAATTGGTTACGGTTTCTTTTTCTTTTCCCAACTTTGGTTGAGTGGCGACTCCAAAAATAATTTTCAATAAAAAAAACCAAAATTTCCTAATTTCTTTAGTCAATGATTAATATTAAATGGGTTAAGGTTTAGTAATAATCGGAAATGGGGAATTCAATTTTAAATAGAAAACTGAAAATTAGGCTCGACAATTCCCATCAATCCCTTTAGGTTATTTTAGATTCGGGATCAAATCCAAATGGTATTCGCTTAGTTCTCCATCAAGGTGATATGGACTGAGGTCAGCAATGTTGAAGGCATCAGAAACCCTATAATCCTTAGGCAATTCCAACCTGTAAGCATTGTCACTAATTTTCTAAAGGATTTTAAAAGGCCCTTCCGCTCTTGTAGATAATTTGTTCTTCCTCTTGTTCAGGAACCGTTCCTTATTGAAGTGTAGCCATACCAAGTCTCCTGACTGAAATTGTTTGGCCGACTTACTCTTGGTCCTTTGTCACATTCTTCTGGCAGCTTGGCGTTATGGTCCTCTTGTACGGATGCTAGTACAAGGGCGTAGTTAAGGGGCAACTTGGGATTGAATCCATAGACTACCTCAAAGGGAGTTTGCTTAATGGTATCATGTATGGTTTGGTTATAGGTGAATTCGACCACTGGCAGACAGATGTCCTAATCAGCTAAGTTCTTGCCTATTGCAGTTCGGAGCAGTGACCCCAAAGTATGATTAATCACCTCTGTTTGGCTATCAGTTTGGGGGTGACATGAGGTATTGAAGAGTAATTTAGTTCCCAACCAATGCTACAGGGTCCTCCAGAAATGGCTTAAAAACTTCAGGTCCCTGTCGAAGACTTCGCTCCTTGGTACGCCGTGCATCTACATAATCTCCTATAAGAAAAGAGAAGTAATAGTTAAAGCGTCATTAGTTTTGGTGTAAGGCACGAAGTGTGCCATCTTACTGAACCGATCTATGATGACCATTACAAAATCTTTGCCTTGGGCAGTTCGCGGTAGTCCGAGAACAAAGTCTATACTCAATTCAGTCTACGGCTTCGTTAGAATAGGTAGGGGCATTGCTTTTCCTTGTTCGGCTCAACACTTAGCCTTTTTGCATACTGCACAGCTTTCCACAACTCAGTACACATCTCTTTGCATTTTTGGCCAAAAGAATCGGCCATTTAATAGTTCATAGGTCTTCCTTTCTCCAAAGTATATGAAGAGCCTTCCGTTGTGGGATTCCCTGATTAATAATTCTCGTAGGGAACAAGTTGGTACACACAATCTCTTTCCTTAGAAAAAATAGCCTTCCTCTACATAATACTCGTCTACTGTCCTCCCTTCTACGCATCGCAAAATTATTGGTCTAAAGTGTAGATCCCCGGAATATTGTTCTTTGATACCCGCAAAACCAAATAACCCGGTTTGTAGTTCTGATAAGAGCGTATACCTCCTCGAAAGAGCATCTACAACTACATCACTCTTTCCTTGCTTATACTTTATAACAAAATTGAACCCTTCAAGGAATTTAACCTACCTCACCTGTTGCTTTGACAACTTAGTCTAACTTCAGAGGTACCTCAACAATTCATGGTCAATATATATGACAAATTCTCTTAGCAGTAAGTAATGTTGCTACAATTGCATTACTCGGATCAGTGCCAAAAGTTCCTTGTCATACACGGAGTAGTTTAGCTGTGGTCCTTGAAGCTTCTCTGCAAACTCTGTAAATTTAACCTTCTAAATATGGTGTCGAACTCAAGTATCGTAGATATTTTCCTAAGTCAATAAGACCACATAAAATGAAAACCGACTAAAAGTTTAAACTCAGAACTTAAAACGAACTTAAAAGGCCCTATTATATGATTTGGAAACCCCAATCATGCAAGAAAACCACAATCCTTACATACGCGTACTTTTAAAAATGTAAACCTAAACTTAATAGAAACCGGAAATATAAAATCATAAAAATTTTTAAAACTCTATAAAATTATCTTAATGCTTAAAAAGCCATAAATCAATAAAATTATCAATAATTTTGTGAAATCATATAAAACTGATAACGAACGAATCAGGGATTATTTCAAGTAATAATAAACAACAAAACTAAGCTAGTTAAAGGAATAAATTAACAAATTTACAAAAAAATTATTTTACTTGTGTACATAAGTACTCCATAATATATATATATATATATATATAAATATATTATTAAGTGATTTCTTTCTCTTTTTTTAATCTATCGTATGATATATATATATATGTTGCATAATAAAGCAATGTTCCTAAATGATTAAGCCAATTGAATCTTAAGCTCTTAATTGTAAGTCAAATACTCCTAAGTTGGTGAAAAATCCTAAAACATACATAAACTCACTTGAATCCTAAAACCTAGGATAATCAAGGACTTACAATCCTAAATAAATAATTAAAAAAATATAATTTGAATAAATTTTATTCAACTCTAAAAAATTCTAAAATTTCTTAAGAAACAAATCATAACCTACAAATTAATTTGAGAATGATACCCTAAAAGAATTACACACAAGACAATTCCCTTATCTTCACTTATAAGCTATGTTTGTAAACTTTACCTTTTAACAGGCTTATGAATCAACCAAGAGTACTTTCCGAACATTTCTAAGGATCAATTAAACTAAGAATTTAAGTTTACATTTAAAAACAAATTTAATTTTCAAATTCGAAACCCTATTATTGATAAAACTCGAATACGAGAATCATGGACATTAAAGTCACTTAAAAACCCAAAACCTTAAAACAATTAAGGACTTATAACCTTAAGCGGCTAATTAAGAATTTAATTTGAATAATTTTATTCAACTTTAGAAATTTTCATAATTTTACAAGAATTAAATCATAATTTACAAATCAATTTAAGAAACAAGCTCCAAAAGAATTTCATATAAGATAATCTCCTTATCTTCATACATAAGACTTCTAAACATAAATAAGTAAACTAACCAATCATCCTAAATAACTTATCAATTGAGAGTTGGAATCATTTATCAATTGATAACTTATCAAAAACTAGTGATAAGACATTTCCCTTATCATACCACAACTTGTACTACATATGGACAAATTATCACATTATTTTAAGTATTCAATTTTTAATTAAGTGACAAGACAATACTATGCCCTATTTGCTCCCTACTTGGCCGGTTGGAAAAGAAGGAAAAGAGAGGCTATGCCTTATCATTTGTCCATCACTTAAATGTCTTACACATCTACTATTTATCCCTTAATACTTACATCATCTAGTCTTATCAAAAAGTTGGCATTTGTGCATACTAAAAGACAATCAATTAAAGCTTCTTGCACGCACTTCTCCTCCCATTCAAAAACCTGC
This sequence comes from Lumnitzera littorea, assembly GCA_024138015.1. Lineage (NCBI taxonomy): Eukaryota > Viridiplantae > Streptophyta > Magnoliopsida > Myrtales > Combretaceae > Lumnitzera > Lumnitzera littorea. The sequence goes on from JAMXBB010000002.1 coordinate 64,601,489, forward strand.
CACTCTCTTTCTCTCTCTCTTTTATTCTCATTTTCACTTCCTTTTCTCTCACTTTAAACATAAACCAAAAAAAGAAATCCAACTCTATAAAATCCCAACATTGCCGCCACTATTTTGCTTCCATACTCATGGCACCAAGCTTTACTTTGTGCCCTCTATTTGTCAACTTCAAAAACCACTTTTAAGAACTTTTGAATATCCTCAAAGGCCCACTTCAAAGATCAAGACTCTAGTTTCAAAATAACTTACAAGAAGAGGAAGGCAGACAACAAGCTAAGAGGATACTTAGTTACACTACCACCTTGTTTTCACTTTGAGGATGAGTAAGTTATTTCTTTGTGTTAGTGGTTTAGTGTTACATGTTAGGAGACCATGATTTTATGAAGATATTAGTATGATCATAAGATGATAAAATAGCTAGATCACCTTAGGAAGTAAGCTTGCGAACCCCTTTACATGAAAGTTGAATATGAGCATGCTAAGTTGGTATTATGTGAAGATATATGTTTAACACTTGGAATGGAAGATTTTAAGTTAAGAAAATCATGAAATGTGTACATGAATGAGGAGACATTATGCTGGACGTGAAGTGTATGTGAGTCATTTAGATGTTATTTCTATTTCTATTAAGTTAAAGATGCTCAAACTCAGCTTTAGGTAAAGGAAAATCCATTACATGAAGCTTTTATGAAGAAACCAACCTTGTGATATATGAACTATGATATGGAAGTGGTGATAAGTATGACATCTACTATTTTCTTATAAAGTATGAGCTAAGTAATTATCTCATGGAAGAGAATTTAAGTTAAGATTTGAATATAAGTAGCTTAGGTTCATGATTTAACCTTTAAACTTAAGGAAATGATGAAACAAGTTGAAAAACCAAGTGAAAACCCTTTGGATTCATCACAACCAGATCTGGAACATAACTAAAAACCACTTAAAAATATGATAAAATCAAGTGAACAAAGTAAAAAGATCAACCAAAGCAAGTATAGCAAGTATAAATAGCCTAAAACTCTCAAAACGAGCCTAGAAATCTAAGTTGGGCCTTCATTAAAATTCTGACAGGCACTTTAAAATATTAAGAAAGGTTTTTTTAAAGCCCACAAGAAGTCCACCTAAGACTCCATAAGCCTAACAAAGTCATTAACTTTAGTTTGAACAAAAAACAAGCCCATTTAACAGCTTAAGCCCACATAAAAGCCCAAGAGTTATTGTTAGCACTAAGAGTGTAAACCAAAGTTAGAAATCTGACCTTAAGGAGTATTTTAAGTTTGGAATAAAGTCCTAAGCCCAAGCCTAAAGAATTTCCCAAGTTACCAAAAAGCCCATTAACCAAACAAAGCCTAAAAGCACTCCAAATCATGAGGATTGCTACTGTTCTGACCTATGGGTAGTTTTACATGCCTCATCATGAAGATATAACCTCACCACATTAAAGTACACTCGAAAACAATGAAGATTTACTATAAGATCATAAAAATCGGATTTAAAACGAGAAAGCTATACGCGATTAAACTTTAACAAAAACCGGGAAATATATGAAACCAAGTCAAAAGTATAACTAAAAGGGTTTTAGTTTAGTTTTCCAAATCTTAGTTCAAACCCTTATAGTATTATATTTGCGATGTCTAGGGGACTTGGCTTTTGGGAGACGACCTACCCCAGATTATTTTGATTGATCGGTATGGCTGAGTGAGTAAATTCCCGATGATTTTTTACTTGATTTTGCTTATAGAGTAGATGTACCTAAAATTATATATATATAAATTTGGATGCTTGTGGGATATAGGAAATGCATGTGTATGAATTTGTGGATGAATGCGATGACTTGTTAATTATATAATAATGGGAATTGTTTGTGATAATTTATACGTGTAATTGTGTGGAATGAAATTGTCTAATCACCTTGAAAATCAAGTTAATCACTTATACGATTAAGAAATTAAATGGATCATGCATTCCTCATAATTGCATTTGAATAACACTGTCTACCGCTTCACGTAAAAGATGGGAAGGGACTCACAAGAGGACGACCCTCCTACAGAATTGGGTATTAGCTATGTTATCATTTTTATTGAGTCTCTATCCTAAGTTGATGGGCTTACTAGGTGCTGGAAGATGCTAACTATCGGCGAGAGGTCGAGTCTTATAGCTTCTACTTAGGGCGTGTGTTTGTGGACTGCAGGGACCACTACACCGCTAGACTTGAGATTTTGAAACTACGATTTGTTGTTTAGAAAGAAAGTATATTATATACAATCTATGTATATATATACATATATATATATATATGGTTTTGTTTTTTACTTAAGCATAATAGTGCCAATGAATTAAAACCCAAGGTCTAGAACTCGAATTTTAGTTTGAGTTAGTTAATTATCTCCAAACCTCGACTACAGGGGGCATAAGTCTGAGTCGTATGCAGTTCCTAAGCTACTGCATACTGATTGTTCATGCATTCATATGATTGTGCATCTAATAAATTTCTATCATGCGGTATTGATAAGGGTAATTATCTCACTAAGCGTAAGCTTACACTCCAATAGTTCTTTTCCTTGTAGGTTGATCAATAGTTGGGACAGGGATAGGAATTGAGTGTAGAGTACTACCATTGAATCTGTATGATGAAAAGCTTATGTAGTTACTTTAGAATGCTCCGGAAAACAACTAATATTTCAATTAAGTTTAGTATCTTTAGTATGTTTAGAATTTTTTGGAATTGTCTATCTTATTTCACTATTTTGGTAGGGAATACCAATTCTCTACGGTTTTGTGGAATTGTGGAAAAATAGATATTCATAATTATTTATATTATATAATGAGTCAATGAACTAAAATTAAGACCCCTAGCGAATAACTATTTAGAGTTTTGTAATCTCTGACTTACAAGGCTATTTTCTTATCATAGGTGCACACGTGATATGAAAATTCTAGGCAATACTACTAGGCCCCACTTAGGGCCGTTATATTCTTACTGTGGAAGGCAATTGGTCGACCTTCCTGCATCAGGATAGTGCCTATTCCAACACCCGATGTATCGCATTCTAGCTAAAAAATTTTGTCGAAGTCAAGTAGTACTAACATCGGGGCGGAGATCAACCTTTCTTTTATGTCGATAAAGCTCTTCTCCTCCTTTTCTCCCTATCAGAAGTCAGTGTTCTTCTTTGTTAGCTCGGTAAGTGGCACGGTGATAGTGTGAAAGTTCCTGATAAACCTTTTGTAAAATAAAGCTAGTCTGTAGAAACTTCTTACGTCGGCATAAGTAATAAGAGTCGGCCACTAGACAATTGTCTTGATCTTCTCGTCATCGAATCGTAAGCCTCCTCCACTAATTTCATACCCTAAGAATACTACTTCCTCTTAGCAGAAGCAACATTTCTTCAAGTTGCTGAATAGTTTCTTGGCATGAAGGATATCTAAAACTGTTTTGAGATGTTCAATGTGACTTAGCATGTTGGCACTGCAGACCAGGATGTTGTCAAAATACACCACGACACACTTCCCAATAAGATGTCTCAACATATGGTTCATAAGTCTCATGAAAGTGCTTGAGGTATTGGACAAGCTAAAGGACATGACATTCCATTCGTAAAGTCCATGTTGAGTCTTGAATGCAGTCTTCCACTCGTCTCCCAACCTCATGCGGATTTGATGGTAGCCAAGCTTGAGATCAATTTTGTTGAAAATCTTAGCTTTACTTAGTTCATCTAATATGTCTTCTAGCCTTAGGATCGGATACCTATATTTGATCGTGATTTTGTTCATGGTTCAACTGTCAACATACATCTACCAGGTTCCATCCTTCTTTAGCACCAGAAGTATAGGCACAATATAAGGGCTGAGACTCTCTCATACATAATCTCTCTCCAGTAACTCATTGACTTAACATTGGAGTTCAAAAGCCTACTCGGGATTCATCCTATAAGATGGCTTATTCAGCAATGTAACGCTAGGTCTTAAGTCAATGCGGTGCTCTATGCCTCGAGTTAGGGGCAACTCCTCAGGTAACTATTTTGGAAACAGGTTGGCATAATCGCTTAGCAACCCCTTGATTTCTTAAGGAAGCTCATCCTGCTCCTTCATTTCTAATAGTCGCTTGACCAACAATAGGGTTGGCTCGTTAGCATTGATGGCTTCTCGAAACTCGGCTCTACTCATTACTAGAGCTTTCTTCGATCCGCAAGCGAGTTTCATATATAGCTTGTGAACTTCTCTTAGCAACATCAGATTTAGCGTGATCTTCTGATCATCCTTTTCCAGTATTTACGTATTCCTGTAAACCCCGCAAATTTAGCTATTTAAGAGTAGAAGTAGATTCTAATACTGTAGATTCTAATACTGTAGATGACTTGAAGAGTCATTAAAATCGAGCAAAATAAAAATTTAATAAATCATAAATTTAAATATATTATAAGTAATAAAAACCTTAGGAATTGATCGAAACCCTAAATCATATACTAACACCTTAAAACTGCTTTAAGCACCATTAACCAAAATTTAATCCGAATTTGATCGAAACCCTAAAATTATTAAAATAAGCCTATAAAATAATTAAATATTACTCGATAATGATAAAATTATAGTCGATTGTAATTTTCGACTAATACGCCTATTTGTACGAGATTGTAATGAAATTACCACAATAACTTGTAAAAATTATAATTGTAACCGGTACCAGTTAAATTGATAAAATTTCACAGAATTTTGAAAACTAATCTACGAGGAGATTCGCTATAATTTATATGATTCGAAAAATTGCACATATTTGTTAATAATTTTCATTTTCCTTCTTTTCTATTTCCAATTTATCTCATTTTCCTTCTTCCCTTTCCCATTTCAATCTCTTCTCCTACGTAACAAAAGCAAAATCAATATAACGAAAGCCAAAAGAAGCAGCCACATGATGTTTTGTTTTTGTCCTATTTATATTAATGAAAAGTTAACTTAGCTTAAAAATTAAGCTAACCTCACGTGAGCAAAAGAAAGCTATATAAATATGGAAAAAAGAAAGAAAAATCTGCATAAACACACATACACGATTTGCAAACCGTGAGGAAAAAAAAGAGAGAAAAAGAAAGAAAGAAAAGAGAAAAAGAAGAAGGAAAAGGAGAAGAAAAATACAAATTAATTGGTAAGAGATTTATTTTAGAAAGTATATATGTATATTATAGTATACACGTGTAGAATTATGGTATTTTTATGGTATCTGTACATATAACACTAATATTATATGTTTATATACACGAATACCCAAATTTAATTATATGTGTAAATATAAGATTAGGTTATGTGTACATGTATGTACATAAGTATATAGTATGTATTATGTATTTGTTTTTTTTATACATAACTATAATATACATATATATGTATGTACCGTAACTTTATATATATATATATATATATATATGGGTATACATATATGATTATATATATATATATGTGTGTAGTGGTATAGTATATAGTGGGGTATTTTTATAAGTATATATATAAGATATATGAAAAAATATATATATATATAATAGTATACGGCATATTATGTATGTAATATATAGTATACATATTTTATGATAAATACTAAATACTATATAAGTATAATTATACCGAACATATATATATGTATTTATATGAATGTATGCCGAATATATATATTTATATATATAAATATGTGAATATGTGTATAAGAGTATGTTTTAAATAAATACATATACATATATAATACGTGTAATATATATAGTGTATATATGTATATATGATGCCCTAATTTAAGAATTTACAATANAATCTACTTTAAATTTCAATAATATAATGTTTGTTGCATAATAGATTCAATAGATTGATTGTTTGTGACTTGGAATGATCACTGATCAAACATGACTTAACTTTTATTCGACTAGAAAAGTTAACTTGGATCATGCATAAATCATGTACTGCATAATTAATTCCAGGCAGTCACATTACACGGAGGTAGCGAGAGGCCATACTTGGGTTGATTATTGATTGTTATTGATTTCATATGGTGCACACGTACGATATGACCTTACCCTTACCCACGGGATGACTAGGCATTGGAGGCACCAACCACTTGGCTATGGGTTGAGTCCGGAGGCCTTCGTTTAGGGGTGAGTAAGGGCTGCGTGAACCTACTCACAATCATATGTAGAACTCGTTTTGATAAAGCTGGTAATGGATGTACCATTACATTTTCAATACGAAACGGGGAGTTTCGTTATGAAATAAGTTCTAATATAATACCCGGACTTGACTGTACCGATGAATCTCTAACCCTGACTTCGGAGGGTGTTAAATCTGAGTTACATGCAGTGCTTGGTCACCTGCATGTATTTGTTTGGCATACTGCTTGTTCATGCATTCATTTGGCTGAACTTAATTGTGGTATAACTTGATTGCTGTGTGGTTGAGAGAAATTAACTCACTAAGCTCTTGTAGCTTACGTCCCAACAGTTTTCTCTTGCAGGTTACTAGACGATCGGGCATGAGTTAAGAACTGAGGGTTAAGTGTCAATGTTGAGATGAGATGCATAGAAGTTAGACCCTAAGAACAGACTATATGGTTCATTGGAATTCTTGTATACTATATTTAAATTTTGTAACTTTAGTGAGTTTGAGTTTTAGAACTTTACTACCTAATCTTATTATTTGGTAGGGGATACCGATTCTCTGTGGTTCTGTTGGACTGTAGCTTCTCGGATATCCATAGTCACATATATGTGATCTTAAGATAAGTAAATAAATAAATAAAAACTTTAGTGACTAATTATTTAGAATCTTGCAATCTCTAACTTGCAAGATGATTTTCAAATCATGGGTGCATACATGGTGTGAAAATTTTAGGCAATCCTACTAGGCCCTTATTAGGGTCATGACAATTCCTGTAGCCATCATGTATAACTCGCCTATCAAATAACCATGGCCTACCTAGCAACATGTAGGAAGTGTACATAGGTAACATGTCGTAGAGGATCTAGTTAGAGTAATTCCCTATAGTGATTGGTAGCAGTATTTGCCAAGTGACATGTAATGCTCCTTTCTCACTCAACCAGTGCAACTTGTACGGCCTAGGATGTACAACAGTTGACAGCTTCAGTTTTGAAATAAGATTGGCCGATGCTACATTGGTGCAACTTCTACTATCCATAATAAGAGTACGCATCCGATCATTCACCTTATAAGTGGTGTGAAACAAGTTCTCTCTCTACTCCTCCTCTCATGAGGGTTCCACATTCATAGTGCGTCAAACAACCATGAGTAACCAGTCTAAGTCCTCGAGAAACCTATCCTCTTCAATCAATTCTTTCTCAGTAGGAACCTCCACCTCCTCGAGTTCTTCATCCGTACTCTTTACTTCTACTTTCGGGATGTCTCCTTTAATGACCATCATCCTTTGGTTCGAGCACTGAGCGGTATGTTCGAATCCTTAACACTTGAAACACTTGATTTAGCTAGTTTTCCTACCAGACCCTTGCCCCTTCTCATACGTTCAAGATGGCACTACATCTTCAGATTGGCCTTTTTGCTTGGCTTTGACATTAACTATTCTACTCAATTCGATACTAGACTGAGCTTGGTGACTTGCCTATCTTGGTTGGCTAGTTGGCATTCTGGTTATTACTTGGTTCTTTCTTTGCCTCTCCACTCATTAGGCAATTCTAATAGCTTCATCCTTTGTGTCAAATTGTTAGAGCTCCACAATGTCTTAGATGTCTCCTCTCAATCAGTAATAAACCGTAAGATTGTTTGGGCTGGTGGTTCCTCCACTTCGCATCTTATCATAAGCATTTGGAATTCTTGAACATACTCATCAACAGCTCAACCTTTTATCTTAGCTCTTAAAGCCGAGTGAAAGTATCTTGGAGATACGTTTCTAGTACGAATCTGTTTCTAAGCATTCTCTTCATCTCGAGCTAAGTGTTAATCTCTCGGTACCCCTCTCTTCTTCTCATGACCTGAAAATTCTTCCACCACATGACAGCATATCTGGAGAATTTAACGGCAGTATATCCGGAGAATTCAATAGCAGCAGTCCTTACTTTCTCATAATCCTCATATTAATAGTAATCAAATACACACTCTACCTTCTCTTCCCAATCCAGATACTCGTCAACATTCCTAAACCCATTAAAACTCAAAATCCAAAGCTTCATATGGTCAGATGCTTTGGGGACTCGTATACGCTCCTCTTCAAAATACTCTTCTTCCTCTTCATCAAGCTCTCTCAAGTCCATCCTTTGCCTTACTCGTCCACCAACTCCTTCACCTCGAACTGGTCAAGCTGAGTTCTAACCTCTAATAGGTTGAGCAGCTTGTGAAGTGTTTTGTATGGCCTTAATAGGTCAATAAGATAGGGCATGAACAGCTCAGGTCAGATCTAACAAGAGGTTAGCTATCTCTCATCAGTATTTCTGAAAGTTTCCTGAAGCTGACGTCTATGGTGGACAACTCTAATGTCATCACCAGCACTAACATTCATATTTAGGTCTGTCATTTTTTTTTCTTACAAATTCAAAATTCAAAAAAACACTTCAGAAAGTGAACAGTTAATAACACAGCAGTCAAATGAACATAGTAACCAACTCTATTCTACACATGCAAAACAGAGCACAATAGAAATTTTAGAAGAACTAACTATAGTTCACACAAAACCTCCACTTTGATATCAAGATGTTGCAAATCGTAACCAAAAATAGACAAGGTTGATTGCTAGATGGGTCTAAGTTTGTAGAAAGCTCGAAAAAGGGTTAATGGGGAAAGGTACAAAAGAGTGATAGAGACGAATGAAACAGTAAGCAACAACCCACGAATAGTTTTAAAGGATATGACGCACCAATGTAACTTTTGAAGACTCACGGCATAATTTGATATGATGCACAAATTGGTCCAGTGAGGTTACTCGCCACCTAACCTTACTAGCGTTCATGTAAGAAAGAAAATACTCAAATGTATTGAAGGTAATCTCTCCATTACAGCTACAAGTACAAGGGTATTTATACCCGTGAGTTAGTGTAACTTGTCTAAAAGGGAAAAGACAATAAGGACATTTCCTAAAGAAGCAATGTACATGATATAAGAGGGTAAAAATGAATATACAAAAAAATCAATCATTGGTGCTATAGATTCTCCATATGATACTATACACTTGGCGATGCTGCATTGGCAAGGTCGTTAGGGGATGTGGACGAAAAGTACGAACAGGTGGGCTTATTTGAGTAGGGATGGCCTAGTCAGTCCGAATTCTCTATCTCTTGGTTTCTTAGCAAAGATGATGTTGAGTGATTGGTCAGCTTGGCATTAGAATAGTCATTAACTCAGTATAACGCAGTATAAAGGGCGCTATTTGGTACGGCATTAAAGGCAACTCGGTAAATAAGTACTTGACTTTGATAGGGGTTGGTTAGAACATAAGGATTCGTTATGCCAGCCTTTCTAGTCCTCGGCTTTGGCTATAGGTTAGAGGTCCCGTAGCTTGATTCCCATTAGGGGGTATTGCAAGTGTTGATAGGGCTCCTTAGACATGGGCCCCTTAAGCCCGTCCAAATATGATGTACCTTGCCACTTGAGGCTCGCTACCCTAGGCTTAAGCCTTAAGCCTGAATTAATCGAGCCTAAGAAGCTCCTTTAACGGCTAAAATACATAAGATAAGGATAAGACATGAAGTCATCAACTACCTTTGATATAAGTGGGACACATTGTACACCACGACCTCACTTTCCCATACTTACGGAAAAGGATCTCTCTTAGTAACTGTTCTCTAATTACCGGCGCTACTCTACTATAAATACTAAGTCACCACCTAACGATAAAGCTCTCTATACTTTGCATACTAAAGCTTGCCTATTACTTCTAAGCAACCTTTACTCTCCAATATACACTACTAACTTAAGCATTTTAATGGCTAAAATACATAAGATAAGGATAAGACACGAAGTCATCAACTACCTTTGATATAAGTGGGACATATTGGACACCACGACCCCACTTTCCCACTTTCTCATACTTACGGAAAAAGATCTCTCCTACTAATTGTTCTTTAATTATTGGCACCACTCTACTATAAATACTAAGTTACCACCTAACAATAAAGCTTTCTATACTTTGCATACTAAAGCTTGCCTATTACTTCTAAGCATCCTTTACTCTCTAGTATACACTACTAACTTAAGCATTGGAGTGTCCCTAGCGTCTCCTTATAGTGTCTTATTTTGCAAGCTTGCCATGCATAAAGCCCAACTACTATCAGTAAATATCTCAAGATGGTACATTATTAATTTGGAGTTAAAGACAATTTAAAAAAAAAAAAAAGAAAATAAGCATACTAAATCGTATCAAACTTGGTTGGTTGGATGGGTACTTAATGATTGGTCTAGAGGTGTATAAATTCTTAAATTTTATAAAGCTAGTCTAATGGATCCTTATAACCATTGAATGGCTATTCAAAAAGCTACAAAATTCAAACACAAAGTCAAACAAATTACCTCCATAACACATAACACTTCAAACATACCAATACTCTATTGCACAAATTATATATCCTTAACCCATTTATCTACATATAACATCTTGATAATAGTAAATATCACAAAAGCAACTACTTATAAGTAGAAATATTGTAGTAATTGATGGAGTTGCCCCACTCATATTGACCTCATTGCAATTACTTGGAATAGTCTTTGAGTTGCTGTAAGAGGTTGAAGAAATCACCTTAAAGAGTAATAAAACTATCTAATATCTATTGGTAAATACATATACTTAGTTACCCTTAAATTCACTTAGTGCTTTTAAAGAATCTTAATCATAAATGATTTTAAGTTCTTACCTATAAGTTAGAAGATTAGATTCTTAATGATTTCAATTTGTTATTAGTTAGATCTTAACGTTCTTAGACCCAAAATAATCAAAATAAAAGTATTAGAGAACTCAAGCTCTTGCAATTATCTATGGGAAAAATAGCAAAACTAAGGTGAAATGAGAAGTTTGGAGAGAGAATGGTGGTTACTGTTTCGACCACACCCCAAGATAATGTTGCAAACTTAAGCTCTTTTTTGGTATGGTTGCGAAGTTAGCAACACCAGTGATCTAATAGAATAAATGGAATTGATATATGTTGAGATTTAAGGAAGTTATGAGCAGTTAAAGTGAAAGGGAATTGAGAGTAGTTGATAACTTTGATTTTAAACATATTTCACATGGTGATTTTATAGTATTTCCCTTACATTTTTTGTTTTCTTTAAAGAAATTGATACTTAATTGAGTAAAATTTTGATTTGAAGGTTTGAACGTGTTCTTGGATTGAAAACGAAGAAAAGGAATCAAGTTTCACTCAATTTGGAGTTCAAATGAATGAGTTATAAAGTTTTGAAGTTCCACAGTTTAGGACACAACTGTGTCCCCAAGTAGTGTCCATCCAGGAAGATTTGCCAATGTCAGAAAGTTACACGACCTGAGGACACGACTGTGTCCCAGGCCGTATCTAGTGACGAAAACGGAAACCTTACAATACATTATAAAAGGACATACTAGGGTTTCGCACACAACATTGGACACTCGAGAAGTGAAGAGACTTGAAGAGAAGGAGAGGAAAAAGGCAAAAGCAACACCAACTTCAAGATTTGAGAGATTTTTCATCAACTAAAGGGGTTTTTCATGTTTTTTTTTTCATGCTTTTGTTGGAACTCGTTTTTAGTTTCATTATGATAGCTTAGAATTCGTGTATTTAGGATTATGGAACCTAGGGTTTCATGTGACTCTTGGGTTGATTTATAATTTTCAATAAAGTTTCTATCTTTTCTTGATTCAATTATGTTATTTAATTGTCAATTGATATTTCTAGAGTATCAATTTATGATATTATGCATGATGATTGAGAAATTACATGTGTAATTAGATCTTTACATAATTGGAGAGAATTACATGTATACTTAGAGATAAGATACATGTTTCTTTCGAAATGTTGTTTGTTTGTGTGGAAATTCATTGTACATTAATGAGATTCTAAATTATATTACTAAGTGAAGAGATTCCAATAAATAATTTAGGATTAGGGTTAATATGCTTGAGAAAGGTATTAACTTTAATTGTGAATCTCTCCGATCAAGAATAATAGAAATTGAATTGAATATATTTTAAGTGGTCACATGTTAAACACTAGGGGGAAATAATTCCTAAATACGTTATTACCTTCTTGAAGTCGTTCTTAGTTTTATCACTTTTTAAATTGCTTAATCAAGTCTTATAATTATGTTAGTTTGTTAATTTTAGTATTTTTAATTAATTCAACCCTTCATAATTTTTCGGTTAGATAATAGAGCTATGGTTAATATTAGTATTCGAAGTCTTTGAGGGATCGACTTGGACTCACATCCGCTATATTAAAATTGATAGGTGCACTTGCCTGATATTAGTAGTCGTAAAGAGTTAAAAATGGGAGGGTCAAACATTTTTTTTTTTTCCTTTGGCAAGAGGGTATGTTTTAAGAGGATTATACAATTACAAGGAGAGGTTCACTAGGGGCTTTGAGAAAATAGAATTTTTGTATATAAGTAACATGCATAATTCTAGCCTTTTAATTACATATTTTAAAACAAACTTTAATGAAACTTTATATTTGTTTAATCATGATTTGTTAAGTATCAATATATACTTAAATTCTATAATTTGTTATTTTGGATTATAATTTCCTTATCTTTCATGAATTCATTCTAATTTATTCTTTAAGGTTCTTTGACATGCTTTTCAAGATTAAAATTTTTCATTAGCAGACATATGTCCATTATCTTTACTTCAGTATTATTATTTACAAGCTCTTTTTAATCAACCCACCAATTTCATTGTTTCATATCAATTGGGTGGGGGGTTTAAAGTAAACCTTGAATTTCAACAAGGTGGAAGACAATCCATGTAGATAATTGCCACCAAGGCATACTTGTTGATTATGCCTATGTTAGATGAATGGGACGATGAGGGCAAACATAAGCAACAACGTAGTTGCTAAAGGGAAGGATATTTTGCAGTTTGATGAGAAAACTATTGAACATTGTGAGGTCAATTGTATGATTGTTAATTTGGATCAAGTAAGTGAGGTCCACACTACTGTTAACACATTGGCTTAAGTCAGTAAGTTTATTTCTTTATCACACCTATGTACACTTTTACCATATGCTTCCTACATGTCTAAACCTATGAATGTTGCACTAAACACATTGTCAGTAGGCTTTTCCTTATACCCTACTTTTTACAACAAACTAATTAATCCTAACCTTAAATAACTTAAACACAACCAAGCCAAGTGCTTATCTAAGGATGTCCTCTCTCCTAAGTTACAACAAAACCCCCTTTTTGGAATCCCTAATTTACCTAATATAGATCACTCAAATTCTTCTTCCCTAAATTCTCAAAAGGGGGCCTCAAAATCTATCTAAACTTGTCTCAATCCGAACAGCCAGTTTCTACCCCAAAATCCATTTGAATCTCCTATCATATCTATTAAACCTTTACCTTTAACCAAAGCTTTAGGCTCTTTAAACCTAAAAAGGGATAGGGAGGTTGTAAAGGATTATGATTTTAGCAATTGAGTTTAGGAAAAATAAAGGGGAGCAAGTTCTTAGTACTGTACAAAAAGGGAGGGTACATAAGTCTCATGCTTAAAAAATGAGAACCTTTGTTGCTAGGAGGAGGATGGTGAGGAGAAATCTTCCTTTCATGGATTTTTAATGAAAGTTAAAATAGAGGAAGCTACTTTTGAAGTAAAGGATTATGATGGCTAGCTTGATTTAGCCATAAGCTATGAGTTTCATTAATTGGAACTATTAAGGATTGGGTTGATCTTCGATAGTGTATGCTCTATTTAGGTTTTGTCATAAACATTGACCCATGATTATCTTCCTCATGGAGTTAAAGAATAGAAGCCAATAGGAAGATTAGTTGAGGAGAAGGCAATGTTTCTCCCATTCCTATTATATAGAGCTTAAGGGCTTATTCGGAAGACTTACTCTGTAGTTGACTCAAGAAGTAAAGGTGGAAATACTATGGGCTAATGACCATATGCTTAATACAAGGGTAGGAATGGATGATTTTAAAGCAAAAATGAGAATTCTGTAATGCTCCATCATTGCTGGAACCTATATTGGCTTTTTAGCAAAATGTTATCAATGTGTTAAAGGAGGTTAAAGAAGCTTAGTTATGCATTGGTGATTGGAATAAAATCCTATCACAAGGAAATATGAAGCTAGTTTCATAGATTATAGCACTTCATTAGATGATTTCTATCATACTTTGAAGAGGTAGAGTTGCAACAATCTCATTGTGTAAATTATCATAAGGTAGAAGTTGTTGACCTTATAGTTGTTACTGTAGACCTAGTTCATACTAAGTATACTCAACTCAACCGCTTTAAAGCATCTAATTCAATACATGTTTAATATAAACTGGTAAAATAATCCTTTTAAATAACTTTTAAGACAAACTTGTAGTTTAATTTTTTAGAAAAGTAATTATGGAACCACAAGTAGATGTTACTTAGTATACAGACTATATGATAAAAAACTATAAGGCACCTAAAGATACCTATGTAGTTTTCTTAAAAGTTCAAAAAAAAAAAAAATCATTAACAAGAACAAAAATCCAACCAATTTTTCTTGATCCTCACTCCCTAGCTATTTGCTAAAATTTTGGTGTATAGGTGCTGTACTAGTAAATTCACTTTGGACCTACAAAACACATTAAGTAACAACTTGCTCAATAAGTGAAATGGAGAAAGAATTTTTGTGTTAGCATAAAATAAAATGGTTTTCAATCAAATTAGTTAGATGCAATGCATATATAAGCAAGTGCCATCACATGACATTGTCCAGTCTATTGTGAGATTGGAGAATTGCTCCCTTTCTAATCTAAGCTGAGGAGTTTGATATTTCATGCACAAATTAGAACCAAACCAAGGCTTATGCAATGGATGATACCCTCCTCTTAAGATTACTTGTGAACCATGGTCCCTAACCTTGGCATAACCTCTTCTCCTATCACTTAATTTAACTAAGAGTAGAGAAATGACTATTTCAACTATCCTCATCGAAGGATATGTGTTCGGCCCAAAAACCCCAACCGTTCCCTTAAAGGGTTATAGTGTATGTTAGGTTAGAAATTAGATAAAGTTTTAGTTAGATGGCTTTCGGGGTGATCAAACAATTTTAGACAATCAAATTAAAGTAGTAATCATAAATCAATACATAGACTTTAGCACTCCATTGTAGCAATACAATATTCAAGCATATATATTGCATATGCAAGGTAAACTAATCTTACAACCACAAATAAATACATACTAAAGCCTTTAAGTATTCTGAAACAATACTTTAAAATGTGGTGAAGCATTGATCCCACTTACTTAGGATTAGTTGCTCACTAAGCTTGCTAGTCGAACTTGTTTGTATTGGTGATCCCTAAATATTTAATCCAATTTAGTACTTTAGTCTCCTTGTAAATTATGAAATATTGCTAATTCAATCATCTTTATAAGAATTAAGTTAATTAATTATTACTTTATAGGTGATCTTATAATTTAAGAGTTTGAAGTTTAGAATAGTGTTGTAGGTTTATTTTACCTTTAGTACCTTTTGAGCTATGTTTTGAGCCAAAGCACACTTAAAGTCTTTAAATAAAGGAGTTTAGGGGCTACCTTCTAAGCCATATGGGAGCTAAGGTTCATATCAAGATTAACCTCTAAGTCATCCTTAAGTTTAATAGCTGTTAAAATTTCTAATGAAATACCCTTTAAGCTAGTTTTTGAGCCTTCATGTTTTTATACTTTCATTCCAAAAACCCTTCAAGTTCCTTATGAGTTAGCTGCCAAATCTACTCAATTTTAAGCCTTTTATCAAAATACCCTTTAAACTATCCTCTAAGTCTAACTAACTTCATAATTTTTAAGAAATTTATCCTCTTACTTAGTCTCTAAGCTCTCCTATGGTTAGAACTCACATATAAGTTTTCATTTGACTTAACTTCTAAGCTTATTCCTAGTATAATACTCATCCCAAAACCTCTGACTTTACTTGAACTCCTTATAACCAATAGAGTTGCTCACTCTTCCCCCCAATTCCAACTGCATAAAGCACATTTATGGTATTTGCAACATCAGAATACTCTATTACTCCATAAAAGTTTCATTTAACCCTCTAATTCTCCCCTATTCATAAGATCCCTTATTGTAATATTTACCCGTATAACATAAAATTATAGAATTCATAAATCCTATCAGCAAATTTCAACCTAACACCATCAATTGACAGTAATTTACACCCCAAATTAGTGTGGTACATAATCTAAATAAGGCTTTTGAAAATCTTTCTTAAATTTTTCTAAAAATATCAATTTAGCTATATTTTATGGGCTCAAAAATTAAAAAAATATATAGGAAATAGTTTTGATGGAAAATTTTACATAGCATTATAGTATCAATGATAGATAACTTGCAAAAAAAAATTAGAGCTTGAAACTACATCATTAAGGCATTTTAAAACAATATCAAAATTAGTTCAATTTTACTAATTTCTTAAGGATGTAGTATACAACTACTAAATTTTAACAAGTTAATATTTTTCTTAAAATTCTACATGTAGAAATACATTGGAAAACTTGGTTTCATAATTTTTGCAATTCATTTAGTATTTTTAGTGAATTTTTGAAAAAAAAAAAACAAGAAAATCATGTACTCATTGCATTCTACACTTTCGGCCACTAGAGGAGCAAAGGGTGTATCGGCCCTACAATGGGTGGAGCTCCTTCAATTCTATGTGGTGGTTGGCTTCCAAATCAATCCTAAGTCCTAGAACTATAAACAACCTTATTTTTAATTCATTTTTGTAATATTTTTCCTAATTTCCCTTTAAGTCTTCTCGAGCTCCCATGAATTTTCCTAAAATTGTAATTGATCAAAGTAGAAAACTGAAGTGGATTTTGGGGTTTTACAAGAAGAAGAAGAAGTTGAATTTTTGCATGCTTCCTACATATGTTATTTCCCTATTCTTCATTTATCTTAAGGTTAGGTGTGCTAAAGTTATTAATCCCTTCCACTACTATATTCCCTAGGTTTGCCACATCCATTACTTCTAAAGAATTAGCCATGTGTCTTGTTTTATTAAAATTTGTATTGATTTATCAGCTCTATTAGGTTATTTTACATATACCTTAAATCAAATATGTGAAACCTAGTCGCTAAAATACTGGATTATATGATAATTATACTGGATGTATATACATGCCCTATAAATATTATTTCATATCATCCCATAAATTTGGTTGCCTATATAACTTATCTATAAGGCCTTATTAATTATTGAAACTCATCTTACGTACTTCTTATAAATCACAAATGTTGTACTTAAGAATTAACTTCTTAGCTATTTTATAATTTTTGTTGTTGTATTTGTGAAATCCAAATTTATGAAGATCATTTGCTTATTACATATATATTTGGATAATCATTACTATTATTTTTTTTATTATATATATTATCCTAATCATAGTGTATTTGCTCAACCATTCTATTTTCTTGAATGCCTTAAAACTAATACTTAGAACCTAATTACAAAAGTATGGAGCTTACAATTCCCTGGACTCAATAGGTCCCATGATTATCCTACATCTAAGTACTAAATCCTAGTTGCATATTTTAGGGGGTCTTACAATTTCTAAAGTTGTTTGGATGGTGTAATAGGTAAAAGAAGGGGAATAAGGTGAAGGGACGATGAGACAAAGGCTTTGGCAACAGCACATGACTCGATAAATTCCAATATACTATAATTACTAACCTACCATTCTATAGATCTAATCATTCTCCTCCTTTAGTTAATATGAGTAAACGAGATATCCAAGGACATCGAATATTTCACTTTGATTAGAATTGGTGTAGACTGGAAGAGTGTAGACAAGTTGTTGAATAAGCATGGCATGAGGTGGGATTTGGCAGGGGTATACTTAACCTTATAAAGAAGCTAGAGTGATGTCAACAAAAATTTAAAGTTTGGATTAAGTAAGTAGTTCTTAACATTTCTAGGGAGGTTGATGGACTAATAGATTTGTTAGCAAAGGAACAATTAAAAGTTAGGAAGATTTCAATGACATAAAGGAAGAAGAGTTGTAGTGAGCACTTGAATAGGTGAGCAAAGAGATGTTATTTTGGAAACAAAAGGCAAGGGTGAATTGATTGTCATATGGTGATAGCAACACCAAGTTTTTCCATCGCATTATAATGAATATGAGAGTAAAGAATAAGATCCTACAAATCAAAATAAGGACAGAGTATAGAAAGAGGATGAAAATCATTTGTAGGACTTGTTTGTTGAGTACTATATAGAAATATTTAGTAAGGAAAGGATTGAGGACATACAAGCGGTATGGGAGAGTATTCCAATCCTAATAAGTGAGGAGATGAATGGACAGCTAGTTAAGGATGTTTCCATGGAAGAGGTTAAAGAGGCAACCTTCCAACTTAGGGCAAATAAAGCACTATGTCCAGATGTTTTTATGGGTACTTTTTTTTTTCTTTTAGACTTATTGGAATGTTGTAGGATCTTCAACGTTTGAAGTTGTGCATCATTTTATGGCCTTAGGTATTATTCCTCCTAAGTTCAATGAAATTGATTTAGTCTTGATTCCAAAAGTTAAAAACCTACATGAGTTAAGTCATTTTCATCTCATTAGTTTATGTAATTTTACAGCTATAATCATTGCCAAGGTTCCAGCAAACTGCTTAAAGCCCATCCTCAACAATATCATAACCCTTATCTAAAGTGCTATTGTGCCAAGTCGATTAATCTAGGATAATATGGTAGTAGCCCATGAAGACTTCCATTTTTAAAGCCAAAAAATAGAAGAAAAAGGTGTTGTTGTGCTATTAAAGTAGACATGATGAAAGCTTATGATAGGGTAGGAATTTTTTAGAGCATGTACTTAAAAAAATGGGGTTCCATGTAAAGTGGGTGGAATGGATTATGAGAATAGTAAAATTGGTTTCTTATAACTTACGGTATGTTCACTTCATAGAATTGAAATTCCATTTCTTCCTTATTTCTTATTATGACGTTTACTTGGTTTTTTGTCATGGAATCACAATTTTGTAGGAATACTTATTATTTAAAATCAAGTAATAGGGATTCTTTAATTTAACTAAAGAATTGCGATTCCTCACTACTATCATCATCACCACCACTACTACCTCTGGTGCCACCATAGCCACTACCACCATTACCATCATTGCCACCGCTGCTGCCATCATTATAGCTATTGACACTACCATTGTTGATGTTGCCACTGTTGTCACCACTACCACTAGTCATTGTAGTTACTGTCATTATAGCTATTGTCACCGCCATCACTACCACTACCAACCACTATCACTGCCACCACCGCCACCATCACTATAACCACCATAGCCACTACTGTCATTGCTACTATTAACTACTACAGTTACCAATCGTTGTCGACGCCGCCGCCGCCGCTATCATCGCCGCCTATTACTTTAGGATTAGTTGAGAAAGAAAATGGACAAAGGATAATTTAGTCATTAAAATTATATTATATGTTTATTCTTAAATTATTTATAAATTTAACTAAACAAAGTAATATGTATTACACCCTTATTCTATTCTTTATGGAATTCTCTCATTTTATTTCATGAAGTAAACGAGCCATTAATGTTTAATGGGAAGAGTCGGGAGAATACTACCTTGGAGAGGCATTGGGCAAAGAGACCTACTATCCCTGTATTTATTCTACTGGTGGCTAATGTTCTTTCCAGATTAATTATAAGAGCAGCTAATGAAAATGAGATAAGAGGGATAAAGATTAACAAAGCTTGTTCATAGCTGACTCACTTATTTTTTATAGATGACTCATTGTTTTTAAATGCCAACTATACAAATATTGCCCATTTCAAGGAAATTCTCTCATCTTTATGTAGTGTATCGAGTTAGGCCGTCGATTTTTGGAAATTGACAATTGTTTTCAACAAGGACACTATAGAGGAGAGGAAGTGGCACTTGTACTAGATTTTGGGTATTCAACCTCAGAATAGCATAGGCAATTACCTTAAGATTCCAATTGTTTAGGGGTGATCAAAGTATGCAACTTTGGCTTTGGTTAAAGAGAAAATAGGTTACAAGATTCAAGGGTGGAACAAAGCTCTTCTTTTGCAAGGAGGAAAGGAAGTCCTCATCAAATTAGTTGCTTTTATGGTACTGACATATACCATGGCCATCTTCAAATTTCCAAGAATTAAGTGTAGGGCTGTCATGTCCTTGAAAAGTAGATTTTGGTAAGGAGAAAATGATTATGGGGGCAAAATACATTGCAAGAGATGGGATTGTATGTCCATGTCAAAGGAGAGGAGAGGTTTGGATTTCAAGATTTAGAAGTTTTTAACGATGCTATGCTTAGGAAATTAGCCTGGTCGCTTTTTGCAAATCTAGATCAGCTATGGGTAAAGGTGCTAAAAGGAATTTATTTTCCAAATGATATTTTCATGAATGCTAAGTTTGGGGGGTAGAGCTTTGTGGGTGTAGAGGATTATCACGGTAAGTAGAGAAGTGGTGTAAAATAGAGGAATAGGAAGGGTGATAAGGTTAATGTGTAGGATGATCCTTAGATTATTATGCCCAAGTTGAAAAAGCCTTTACAAGTTTCTAAGTATAGGAATAATCAAGTGAAGCTTATGTTTGATTTGCTGAGTGCACAAGATGGTAGTTGGCAAAGAGATTGATTGCGACAGTTGTTCCCTTAACATATTACTGAAAAATTGTTCTAATTCCTATAGGCAGAAGTGTGGAGAGTGATCATATCATATGGCCTTTAGAGCATGATGGTGAGTATATTGTCTGTTGATAGGGTTTTTTTTTCCAGCCTATAGCTTAAGCCCAACTTTGAAGATCCAATTTGGTACAATATCCACTTGTCCACTATATAGAGTAAGGCCTCTAAGTAAGGAGATCCCATTTTTCATTCTCTTTCTTTTTACCTAACTTGGCAGTTTATTCTCATAATAAGATGTTGACTTAGGTATCGAAGGGTGCCCTTCGTACCCATGTTCTGTTTGATAGATATTCGCATACTAGAACGAGAATCAACTATTAACAATTAGTGCCTTTTGCCAAAAAATGTAACCCAACGCCACCACCCACACACCATCTTTGATGATTTTCAGAAATTTCGTAGGGGGATGTTTCTTCCTTTCACAGATTTTTCTGGATCAGGTTTGTTACGGTTTCTTTTCTCCATTTTCTTTTCGGTCTGGGTAAACTTGTTCATATTTTGCTGGTTTATGTTGGCGCCTAGAATTTTTCTGTTCGCTTTTGCTAAAAATCTGCAGACTGATGTTGTTTCACTCTGTGTCTTGATGGCTGCCAACATTTTCGGTTGGGATATGTGGTCTCTTAAGCAGTCACTTTATTCATCAAAACCTGTGAGTACATGGAAATTCGAGAAATCAGTCTTGGGTAACTGCCAATGAGGCTGCAAAACTTGCCTAAAGCGTGAGTTTATACAGATAAATAGTAAGGTGTTCAATACTTTCTTTGCAATCTATGCGGATCATTTTTGAAAATTGATGAGAAGAAGTCGAGTTTGGGGATTGTAACCTCATGACAGCTGCATCAAGTAAGTTGTAGTAGATGAACAAATCCGAGTTGCAATCGTACGGCAACCGCATCGAGTAAATTGTAGAAGATGGACAAATGACAAGCGAATTCTTGTATATGACGGATTAGCTGCGACGTGCCTTCAATTCTAGGCTGCGCAATTGAATTGTAAAGGCCATGTCGAGGAGCGCACACAAGCCATAAGCTTTCTGTTAAAGATCCGAGCGCCTACTTGAAGAGAAAACCGATCTAAACCATCCAACGCATGCGCAGCCATACGGCAGCGAGTGGCAGATTCTCCTTCTTAACAGCAACAAAACAGTTCAACCAAGCTTTTTTCGAGAATAAAGCAAAATAATTCAACCCTGAGCAGCAGTGAAATTCTCTTTGGCCCAATCAGAGAAGCGGAGACGTACATTGCGTCCACGTAAGGTTCTACACGTAAAAAAAAAAAAAAATCAATCTAATTGATGTCAAAGGAACAATTCTAACAAGATACTTTCGTATCATGAGCTCTTTTGCTTTCTCTTGTGGGCTTATTTAAGCAGTATGGAGTCCTTGCTTCGGTTCTCTGTTGGTAGAATCTTTGCAAATTAGGTATTGGTTCTCCAATAATTGCTCAAGCTTGTGGTTGAGGATGTTCTGGTGGTTTCGGTTCGCCATGGATTGAGAACGTGCCGGTGAAGTTGGTTGTGATACTTGACTTTCTTCTCATCATTATAATGTTGCTCATAGCTATGGCAAGATGAGACTGATAACGAGCTTCCCAATTCAATTTGAGCTGATTTGTTACGAGTTGTGTACGACAGATCCGAGCTGTTGAATAAACTTCGAATAGTTCTTGAAATGAAAATGAGCCGAGTTCCTGTCAGCTTTCTCCAATCACCAAACTAGGAGCTATCAAACACCACAATGCCGAGTTCTTTTTTGTCATGGCGAGCTACGCTAAGGGAGCAAAGCTCGAGCTACAGCTGGGAAGTCTTAGAAGCTTCTCAGCTAAGAATTGAATGTGTCGTGCTGTTAATAGTTGGCAACTAGTGATGTAAGGCTAAAAGACCAAGCAAGTTTAAGTGAGCGTACAAGAACGAAAACAACAGCCCTTTTAATTGCCGAGTCCAGGCAATTTCAAACAGAGTTTCACCGAGCGAGTAGCAGCACCTACCGACCTCTCACTCACCGAGTTCGCTATAACACCTGCTGAGCTCATGGCAGGACACCCATCAAGGACTAAGCTCCATTTCAGCCGAGCTTTTGTGCATATCTGAACTAAGTCCAACCAGATCTGGTATCGAGCAGTCCACCGTGTAGAAGCTTATAGTAGCAGCTCGGCAAGTTGTGTTTGGACTACCCAGAAAATAGCCCGAATTGTTGCAACTTTTGACATGTTTTTTGTCAAAGCGAAGAAAATTAGAAGGAAAGAATGGTAGATATTAGGGAAATCAAGAAGAGCAAAGAGGAAAGGGCTCGTGAAAAGGCTCGATGCGAAGAAGAAATGGTAAATCCAGCCCAAGACTAGGAGAAAAAGAAGAGGAGTTTCATTTCGACTAAAGCAAAGTCATATCAAAGATTATTTCCGAGTACATCCACGTGATGGCTAAAACCGAGTAACATTTGATAGAAACTGAGGTGCAACTCTAGCGAAATGCGAAGTGGCCGGTCCCCTTTCACATAGCAACCCGAGTTCTTTCACAGCCAAGCTTTTTCATTACTGATCCATCCTAGTTGTCCTACTAAACATAACACGTTTTCACTAATTGTCCGAGCTACTCGCTTAAACATGGACCCAAGCTTCCTGTAATGACAGCAAATCCGAGCTATTTATTTAAAAATTTCGAGCTCTATATAGTAAACGGCTGTAGCACGGCACGGCAACGAGCTCCGAGCTCATCGCCGAGCCTTCATTATGACTAGTCCATACCGATCTCCTTTTGGTCGAATTTTTACCTCCAACAAGTCCCGAGTCCAGAGAGATTAAAGCCCCACGTCGTGTTGCCAAGCCGACTAGTTACATGACCAAGCAGAGGAATTCGATGTGCATATCCACATAGCAGAACCGCTTCTTTCTCAGTTTAATCTTCCATATCCGAACTCACTACAGCGCGAGGACACTATAGGGTTGCCGATATGAACTCCGGGAGCTCCGAGCTTGAAACACGTCTGCCGATATGAACTCCGGGAGCTCCACCTATGCACTAACTCTTATATTGCCATTACTTATAATTTTCCTGTTAATTATTGTTAAATTATGTACTTTACGTGCCTTGTGGTGGTTGGTAGTTGG
This sequence comes from Lumnitzera littorea, assembly GCA_024138015.1. Lineage (NCBI taxonomy): Eukaryota > Viridiplantae > Streptophyta > Magnoliopsida > Myrtales > Combretaceae > Lumnitzera > Lumnitzera littorea. Next base: position 64,625,421 of record JAMXBB010000002.1, read on the forward strand.
TATTCACATTTGATACCTGAATCATGTAGTAAGTTATATTTATCTATATATTGCTCCATGATCTAAAATTCAATAAACTTGATAATGAAAAGTTTCGATTATTTGGCACTAATAATGATTTATTAAAATATTACCAAGTTTCTTTCTACCTTCTCTAGAAATGAGTACGAGAACTCAACGACAACCTGAGGCTAGAAAAGTACCCTTTACCTTAAGCCTATGCAAGTACAATTTGCTAACAGGCTACTCCTCAATATCTCTAAACCCTATCTACAAAAGGTCACAAATAAATCATATAAAGCTCTAATCCCTAAGTTCTATACTTGACAGACGATAAGAAATGGATATCCATAAATCTTCAAGTCCAAAGAAGAACTCAGATAATGAGATATAAAGCCTTAAACTCTTTTAAGGGTGATAGACACAAAGGCTAGAAGTCTTAAGAAAGGACAACGAGCTATTTTAGGAAGCGCTAAGTCATCAATTAACGACGAGCCTAATACTCATAGTCTAATAAATAGAAAACAAGCTGCTACAAACCTAATTGTTCTAAGTCTAATGAATAGATGATGAGTTACTTGAAAACTCTAAGTCATCAATTAGCGACTGGCATAATGCTATAAGTCTATCTAATAGATGACAAGCTATTTAGAAGCCTTAAGACGTTAAACGACGACAGACAAAATATTTTAAATCTTACAACTTACATGGACGACGAGTAAATAAGCCTAATGCCCTATATCATTAACGACTTAGGGCCAACGAGTCTCTTCAGGTTTTTGCTTCTTCAAGTAATCTAACCTCTTTAAGTCCTCACCTTTTCAAGCATACCTATATCTTTAAATGCTCTGATCTCTTCTAACCTTTGCCTCTTCAGGCCCTTGTAGCATCTTCATCTCTATAGGTCCTTAATCACAAACTATTCTAGAGCTTCTACACAATCGACTTCTCTAAGTACTTTCTTTGCCAAACTTGTCACCAAATAGAGTGGAGGGAAAGTGTTGATAAGACTTTTTTAATGAATAAGTTATGGACTTATATTAACTAGCTCATGGCTTAAGCCTAACTCTAAAGGTCTAGTTTAGATACAATAACCACTCGTTCATTATAAATACGGAATATGACCTCCAGGTAAGGGGATGCTGCTTCTCGTTCTCTTCCTTTTCACGTAACTTGACAGTTTATTCTCATGAAAAGTATGAAAAGAGGCTAATTTAGGCATCAAAGTAGCCATATTGGAGCATCTCTGGCGCTCCCTATAATCATGTTCTGTTTGCAGTTACATGCATACCGAAATGAGAGTCGATTGTCGAGAGTGTCAAGTTGGCTTATCATGCCATCTTTGAACCCAACTTGATGTTAGATGGGATTAGACCATCATCTTCTCATCTGGTTGATCCTGCAATTTGGAAGTTGATATGAAATGCTAAATGCGTGCCTAAGGTTAAGCATTTTATGTGGAGGATGTGTAACAATGTATTGAGTATGAATGCAAATCTTTGTTGAAGACATGTTAAGTCAACATGGGGTTGTGATTTTTGCGGAAGAGAAGAAACATCAAAGCACTTAATTTTGTTGTGCGAGTGAACTTGTCCTGTATGGACAGAGTTGTTTAGGGTTAGAATTGAGCCATCTGAGATTACGAGTAGATATTTTGAATTGATATTTTCATATGAATAAATTTATCTTTTATTCTGGAAAAAAAAAAGAAAAAGAAAAAAGATTACCAATCTGTGTCCTACTCCTACAGTCATTGTATTACTTAGTTATAAGCATGGAAAGAAAATCTCTGTGAACTCGTACAAATTTCTTGATATCACAACTATGGTATTCTAATATCAAGTTTTATCTTAATGAATTTATCAACCAAATTTAGTATGATTTTACAGTATACTGGATATGAATTCATAAACCCTCTTATTGATGAGATAATTTTATAGAGATTTGTATTATAGAAATTAGGTAACAACTTTACTTCCCAAGGATATTATTCAAAATACATTTTATTCCATCTATGCAAAGCTCAACCAAATAAAAATTCTATTTTGTTTGTTTAATTGCATCCGATTAATAAATTGCCATCCCATCTTATTGCTACCAATTCACTTTCATTCCAATATCGAGTGTTACCAACTTAAAAAAAAAAAAAATGAAAGGAAAGAAAAATTGAATAATTGACTTAAATTTCGGTACCTTGATTGTGTTCATTCCATATGATTTTTAATAGCCACAGGAATGTTTGGATTTATGTCCACTTATGGGATAGAAGACGGAGACAAGACACCTGAGTTTCGAAACTTCCACCTTTCAGTGAAGTTAAAATAAAAAAATTACATAATCATAAATAAATTATATCTTATATTGAAGTTTTAGAATGCAATATATTATATCATACTATTTATACTAATATCGTATATTTAAGATACGATACTAACATTTATATATTATGAATATATCACATCTTATAGATATAAATATACTATTATCTATCTTTAAAATACATCAATACAATGTAGATGTAAATATAATAATTTATATAATATTTATTAATTTTGATAAAAAATAAGACTCTATCTCAACTGAGCCTTCGCATTTGGCATCCAAATGGAAGCTTTCACTGGAGAGCTCCACTCTCAAAATCCATCAGATAATCCAATTCCGCAAAAATATCCGTTAAGAAATATGTAGCCGCATCTTGCCGGCATATTAGCGTCACGAGAATGTCTTCCAGACCTCCTACAAGAGGCACGCTTTTTATTAAAGATAGCATAATACTTAACGGGTAAATTACCAATTTCACTGTCATCTTACCCTACGTGGATTAAATTGTTGCCCGAAATGGCGTTGACTAATAATCAAGTTGTCACAAACAAGCCAATGTAACACAACTCTCACGAACATGATCCCATGGTTCGTCACGTTCTTTGTTGATCTGACCCGTAAACCCAGGAGCAAACCGCTATTTAATCATGTATTTGCATGTAACTTATTGTATCATACGTACGCATGATACATGATTTCACTTTCGTCTCGAACTCACCGAAGAAGATATTAACAGGAAGACCAAGACGACTTAGTCAAGCCCTCTTTCTTTACTTTCCGTCTGTCTGTATTTGTATTCGTAGGCACTGCTATTTCACGACGCCCCCTTTTGATAGACGCTAACTGTTGTTTCAGGTATGGACCTTGTCATTCAAATATGTTTATGTCTACGTTGTAGCTAAATCCATGCTTATTATTTGCCTCAAAGAGGATTTATCCTTCTCGATTACCTCCATTTTTTTCTTTTTATTGCTTCTGCGATTTCATATAGCTTTTCAGTAATACCCGAAAATTGAGCACTCCGTGATTGTTTTCCAGAATCCTTTCTGCCGATTATCAGCGATCTCGAAGTTTTTGGGTCTGATTCTACTCTGCTGGCTAATTTTTTTCGTTTACTCTCGATTAATTCACATGTGGTCTTTCTCATATTCAGTGTAAGATCCTATAGGCATACAGTGACACCTTCTGTTATAGAAGTGGAGTTTACTTCTACTATGCATGCTCATGTGGATTCTCTGCCTTGTCTGTAATTTTGTTCCTGTCTCGCTATAATGATTTAAAGGTTCGTGACTTTGGCTCCATCGTAGAAACGACATTGCTGTGGCTTAGATGGTTCTAACTGCTTGTTTTTTGCCCATACTGCCGTGTTTAGGATTGCAGTTTAAATTTGTTCCCTCCGTGGTTTATTCCGTTAAAAAAAGTCCCTTCTGCCATTAGTAGTTATTTGAAGCATGTACAACTATCAATATCAATTTCCTCCGACACTGGAGCAAGCTATGATAACTCGAAATTATGCTGAAACATGCTGTTGCATTTTTAGGTATGGATCATTCTGATTTCAGACAGAAGAGCACTTTTGCGGGAGTATTTCTTGTTGCTGCAGTTCTTATCATCTTTGGCTTCACGGTGCTCAGGCATCCCCCTATACACGGTGTCCCAAGCAAAGTATGCACCTCAGACAATAGACTCATTTTTCTTGCTGTAGCTCTTGTTTGATTTGTTCCTATTTACCATGTATTCTGCAATCATGCTGTTTATCTCTGCCATGTCTACATGATGGTATCTGTTTGTGCACACAATTCAGCAATAAAGAATTGGCTGTCAGCTGTAGCGAGATCTTAGGATTTCCCACTCTTATATTTTCTGTTCAAGAATTTCAACTTAAAACACTACTGAGGAATTGATGTCCAGTCAAAAGAAGTCCCTCATCATGCTTTTGCTTGAGTCTTAATGGCTAGTGTGGAATATTTTTGTGATACAAATAGCTATAGATATTGAATATTTTGCAGTATTCGAAACAGTGCTTTTGTTCGAATATGGGAATCTGATTTATGCCTCCTAAGACTAAGAACGATAACTATTGTTTTGTGGTTTTTCTGCCATAAGATTTCAATCTCTCGTAAGGAATTTCTTTCTTTTGCCTTTACCACACTTCTTGGTACAATAACTGCATACTAGACTGCAGTCCCTTCAGTAATACATGATCATAATTACACATGAGGATCCAACTGTGATTCTTCCTAGTTTGTTTTCTCTTTGAGAGGTCATTCCATGTAGAACTTTTTGTACACAGTTTTCTGCAGACAGTGCGGCCACTTCTACTTATACTCAAGGCTTGCAGTTTAGCCATGGCAAAACTGGGGTAACTCATGTTTTAGTAACAGGGGGTGCTGGCTATATAGGTTCTCATGCTGCCCTTCGATTATTGAAGGATTCCCATCGTGTAACAATAGTGGTAGGCCCTGCCCAAAACAGGAGAAATAAATGTTTCTTTCTAATCTGAAGCTTAAATTGCTGCCTTACTGATACTCCATCTTTTAGGACAATCTATCTCGAGGAAATCTTGGTGCTGTAAAAGTTCTCCAAGAGCTATTCCCAGAGCCTGGCCATCTTCAGTTCATATATGCTGACTTGGGGGATCCTAAAGCTGTATCCTTGGCTAGTTTAGTCTTGCTAACACTTTCTTCTGCTCACCTTCCATGTATGATGTTACGTCACTCAAAATAAAACTAGTTTAAACCACAAGAACCTTGCTTGTCCTTAGGCAATATCTCAGGTCAATAAGATATTTGCAGAAAACGCATTTGATGCAGTCATGCATTTTGCAGCTGTGGCATACGTTGGAGAAAGCACCCTCTATCCTCTTAGGTACATTCATCACCACAATGAAACATTTCTCATGCTTGGCTCAAAAAAATAAGCAGACATTTTTAACATGATTTTTTAATTGGTGCCTCAAGCTGGTGCTACCAAAGAAACCAGCAACTTCAAAGGCCATTTTCTTCTTCTTCACATGAGCGTGCACAAAACTGTTCTTATCTTTCTACAAATTGCTGAGAGCACATACTCTAAAAAGCTTTCCATTTTGATCCTCTGTCTGGAGATAAAGTGGGCAAACAAATGTTGAGACTAATGATTCTCTTTCTCCATTATAAAACTTAGACTTGTATCATATCGCCATCATAAAATGTCATTAGTGCATTAAAAATATTGGCACCATTGCAGTTTATCTTTATGATGAGGGACATTTTCATTCATAACCAGAATTGATAGCTATGATCATAGCGGTTGGAAATTCCTCCTAACCCTCTGCTACAGTGGCTGTGTAAATTCAATATACTGGCTTCTGCTTATCTCAAACATATATGTAAACCAGTTTACTGGCAAATTCTTCAAAAGTGACCTCATAGTAATGCAGATACTACCATAATATCACATCAAACACACTGGTGTTGTTAGAGGCAATGGCAGCACATGGCATAAAGACATTAATATATTCCAGTACTTGTGCAACATATGGGGAACCAAAAAAGATGCCAATTACGGAAGACACCCCGCAGGTGAGTAGTTCATCCAACTTATTTTTCAAACATTGGGGCTGTTAAGTGTATTAATAGATATGGGAAAACTCTCGGATTCATCCAACTTATTTTTCAAACATCGGGGCTGTTAAAGAGTACCGATAGATATGGGAAAACTCTCACATCATCGAAGAGAAGATTAATTTCTTTCTTCTGATTAGAGCAGAAAAATTATATTCTAATAACCTTGAAAGGAATGGCATCAGGACTTAAAAAACAAAACTAACGTTTCCTTCACATGCTTTTTGCTTTAACTATTATATAACTGATAACAGACTTTGGTACTGATCTCGTTGTAATACTTATAATGAAGGTACCTATCAACCCATATGGAAAAGCCAAGAAAATGGCAGAAGATATTATTCTGGATTTCTCAAAAACCTCTGACATGGCCGTCATGATCCTAAGGTTTGTGAATGGATTTTATGTGCTGTTTAATACTTTTGAAATTCTTTTCTCCCAAGCACAACATGATCCACTATGCAGTCCCAACTTTGCCAAAGTAAAGCTAGAGGACCACTATCCTGATCAACTTTAGCTTCAAATAGATGGGCCTGACAATTTTGAACTGCTGTCGTTTTGTAATGCAGATACTTCAATGTGATTGGATCAGATCCAGAGGGAAGATTAGGTGAAGCTCCTAGGCCAGAACTACGCGAGCATGGCCGCATATCTGGTGCTTGCTTTGACGCAGCACTGAGAATAATTCCTGGGCTGAAGGTAATAGTACTTTTTTTTTCCTTGATGGAGAACAATGTGTGCCAGGAAGAAGTTAACGGAAAGAAAATGCTGTTTATCTAGGTTAGAGGAACTGACTATAACACCCCCGATGGGACTTGCATAAGGGATTACATTGATGTCACGGACCTGGTTGATGCTCATGTCAAGGCCCTTGCTAATGCGAAAACCAAACAAGTCAAGATATATAATGTTGGAACTGGAAAAGGTGGCTAGACTTGTATTATGTCTTGCAAGTTTGAAAAGATGATAAGCTGCTAAATGTTCATGAAAAGACAATTCCTTGCTTACAACATTGGCTATGTGTTAACGCAGGTAGATCAGTGAAGGAGTTTGTGGAGGCATGCAAGAAAGCTACAGGAGTTCAGATAAAGGTCGACTACCTTGATCGCCGTCCTGGGGATTATGCTGAAGTTTATAGTGATCCTACCAAAATTCAGCGGGAACTTAATTGGACAGCCCAACATAAAGATCTTCTAGAAAGCTTGCAAGTAGCATGGAGATGGCAAAAATCACATAGGGATGGTTATAGTCCTACATTGATGAATTAGTACTCAGTCAAGATAGTTTGCCTTCCTTGAAAGATGCCTAGTGCAGATTTGTTATAGAATGTCCAAAATGCTGATAGTGCCTACCAGCTTGAGCTTAAAACCTCATAGAAAGCGGCTAAACGTTATTGGCTCTCTGCTAGGGCAAAGAGAACTGCTAATTACTCAAGTAGATGCAGTAGAATAGGATCTTTCTTTATATGAATCCATATAGTTACAGGGGTAATCAGTGCAAGTGACTAGAATATCCATAATACAGCAGAGCCAGTTCAAAGAAAGTGGCAGAAGTTTGAAAAACATGACTGTTTAATAAGATGGCTATCCCCACACATTAACTTATTAGAACTTCTCTCTCTCTCTCTCTCTCTCTGCACGTGTGCTCGTGTGCTGTTTTTTCCACCTTTTGCACCGCTGGCCCTTGTACTGGAACTTTCTTGGGCAAGTGAAACTTTTTTACCACTAAGAAAGCGTGAGATAAAGGTCTTGAATAGGCCTAAATACTACATGAAAGACAACAACAGAATTGTGATTCTTACTATGCTAGTGCAGCCTTCCCATGATCGTCTTTACATTGTAATCTCATATGAACGTTCCCTGTTGGAAAAGTGAGATACAAGGCTCCTCTTTTAATCTTCTCTTTATGGTGACTAGCATGCAATGGATATGCTTTCCTAGATAAAATCAAAAGCTACACAGACAGTAACTTAGTATGAAAGCTGCATGTCACCGCATTACACCACTAACACCACAGGGATGCAAAGCTCATTTTATTGAAATATGAATAATACAATCACATAGAAAATGAATAAATTGAATCCCGTTGTATAAAGAATCTTACAATTGTATGTCTGCATTGAAGTTAATACTATCTAATCCTTCCTCCTGGCTTTGGATGGAGACTCCTTGGGTATCCATGATGACCAGAAGAGTGGTAGAAGAGTACATACTGCTTGAATCACAAGGCCCAAAGGAAGTCCTGAAAAGACATTTCCTGTAACCCCAACATATGAGGCTAGTGCAACACCAAGGTATCCACTGACTATTAAAGAAAGGGCAATGGCAGACATGACAAATGCCATAAGAGACCCCTCACAGCCTGGTGGACAGAACTGTGGCATTAAAACACTAAATGGCAGTATCTTAAAGAAAAACATGACCTCTAGCAATCCTGAAAACAAGACAACATAAACAGAATCTGGTATTCCCATCTTCGCATAAAAACCCTTCACAAAGAGAATATCTGAAACCATGAAGACTGCCATTGTGGCCTGGATAGAAGCAATTAGCTTCCTTGCAGGGAACGACTTGAGGTAACGGTTATAAACGACACTCCACAAAAGCATTGCTGCTTGGCCAAATACCTTAGAGATTCCTAGCACGGAGGTGTCTATCTTCAAATGCTGTGTTTGGTAGAAGAACATAGTCCCTGTGAATGCAGGAACCACAGCATAGGATGCAGCAAACCATATTATCGAGTAAGCAATCTCGGGTCTTTGTAAGGCAGAAGAGAGATTAGAAAGCTGCTTCTTAATCCCAGAACTAGATGCGCCTTTCGGGAGGTTCAGAGAGCTCTCACGAACACCAACTGTTATAAGAAACTGTAATATAACAAGAAGACTGAAAACCAGGAACATTGCTTGTGGAGAAAATCTGTCAATGGCAAAACCACCAAGAAGGTTCCCAATGACTCCACCAAGAGAGCCAGCCATCCAAACAAATGATTGAAGTTCACCTGATGAAGATGGCTGAGACTTCTTTGTTGATGAAACCATTTGTTTTCCTAACTCTGCTACCATGGCATCATTTGCAACCTCAGCAATGGAAGCACCAATATTGCTTAACAGGAGATACATTGTAATGATCGTGATGCTCATTGTTGATAAAGTTGCTACAGCTAGCCATGACACTGCCTGTAAGAAAGCTGCAAACCAAGAATTACTTGATGCAATTAGGGGAAGCAAGTTAAGTGTACTCGAAAATGGAGTTATCTTACAAGGCACAAATGTGATTCAGCATAAATCCACTTCATAATACAGAAGTTTGAAGTCAGTTAATCAAAAAGGTATAGAGAAATGCTTCTCCATGATCAAAATTCAGTATGAAAAATATATGCCTATCTGGAAATACAGAGTTTAACCCAACTACCCATTAATTGAAGCTTCCAAATCAACAAAGCATATTCATCACCAGAGAATAATAACACATGACTTCACTAAATAAAACAGAGAAAATTGTCCAAAGGGAAGAGCTCTTCTTCTTCTTAATTAATCCAGGTCAATCAGGCACTACATTAACACCTGGATCACCAAAGCTGTAAATGGATAGCTACTGACAGAAGTCAGCGGACAGCAACCCTATTATGGTGACCATTCTTGGCATGTCAACTCAGGCAATTATGTATGTGGAACTTACGAATATCCATAACCCTCAACTCTATAACTTCATGACCACCAATACCATACGGTTAATAAAAGGAAGGAGTTCAATTTAAATTTAAAAGCGTCCATCCTATTCTTCTTCTTTTGCACTTTAAGCTAACAACTTTATAAATAAAAAAAATATATATATAATTGAATTATTTATATATTCATATCACATGCATGGTACATGGGTGATTGATTGCTTGTAGTAAAGGATGCATTAGAGAATACCTCCAAGGGCAATGTAAGGGATGCGATGCTCGCCTCGGATGTAGAAAGCATCTGAAACAATACCGATAATGGGCTTTGCGACCATGGGCAGATTGGCAGAGTTCTGTAAAATCTGAAGCGTGGAAGGATCGACCTTGAGGCCATCTTTTAGGAAGAAGTTGACAGCCAACCATGGAAAACACCTTAAACCCTGCACCCAATATCCTATCCCCAACACCACCTTCCTCATCATATCATTATTACCGTTGCTTCTACTCTCAACCATTGGATCTACACCAGTGAAATCAATTCAGCACTCAAATTGAATCAATCCAAAGCAGGAAAAATGCATTTTGAAGCGAGAGATCCATCCCCGGGATAATCGCAATTGAAGTTTGATTAGGAACTCATTTTCAGTTCATCCAATATCTAGCTCAGCTACAATGAAAACGGAGATAAATTGCTTTATTTATGATTTCTTAATATAAATTACATAAGTTTAAAGTATTGACTGCATATATGATGAAAGAAAAATACGTTAAAAAAAATGAAAAAAAAAAAGTTCAATATTTTAGGGGCTTAACAAGTGTATCGGTCATTCTCGGTTTTATAAAAATGGAGACACGAAGACCCAAAGCAGTGGGAACAGAGTTTGGGGAAAGCGAGTGAGTCAGTTGGTAGAGCTAGTCTGATAGATCAGTGAATTCCCAAAGCAAATGGATAGCCTTAATAAATTTACTTAAAAATGCTGTCGGATCATAGATACGCAAAATAAGGAAATTGTGACTAATGATTTAGACATATCATCCGGCATCGATATTGCTTCAGAAAAGGAAAATTCTAAATACAAAAGGAAAAAGAAATTAAGAGAGTAAGTACCTGTGGAGAGAAAAATTGGCGGTTGAATGGGAAGGGGGAAGATGGAAGATGAGAGAGAAAACACGGAGGGCTTTAGGTGAGGTCGTGTAAGAGAAAGCCAGTGGGAGAATGACAAACACAAAGTTTATTAGTACATGTGTCTCTCCTACATTGCTCCGGCTGCTCTAGCTTTTCTCTTTCCATTTCTTTCTTACTGGACTCCTTCTGTCTGCTGCTTTTCGCTAGTGGTTAATGGAACAAAGGTTTGAGGATCCACTTCTTTATAGCAGTAACATTCCTTTAAACTTTTACCTTCCAAATATGCTTCAATCCTTATTAAAAATAGGACTTTTGACAAAAATTTATATCTTTTTTTTTTTTTTTGTCTTTCTATTTATCATTATTTCCTCCATATTAACCATCTTTTATCTGCTATCGTTATAATTTAATAACATAAACATTATTGATCTTCCAATAAACAAATCAAGTTCAAATTCTCCCTTCTCTTTAATGTATTTTGTCTTAAAAAAAAAAAAGAACATTTCCTACACACTTTATGTTTCCTCCAAGTGCACTCCAAAGTGGGCATTTTGGACAGGTTATTTAAAACCCATAAAAAAAAAGGTGTCCTTGACCATTTTGTTCATTGAAAAATAATAAAAATAATAAAAATATGATTTTGGTATTTTAAAATTATTTTATCTAAACATTGAATAATAAAATATGATCTAAGAACACTTTTCTTTTAAGATTTTAGGTCTAACTCCTAAGCGCTTATTTTTAAAAATAAGAAACTTGAGTGCACATTGAGCAAACATATATGGATATATTTGCTATATAATTTTATGTCCTTTCTACAAATATAGCCAAAACTTCTAATTAGTTATTTTCTCATTTTTTATAAGTTAAGAGAAAATATGGGAGAGAGGTTTTATACATATCCCATTGTGTATTATTTATTCTTTTTGGGGGTTTTTCAATGCGCAACCAAAATAATTTAAAGATTTCATCCCTTCATAATAGGGGGGGAAGGAAACACAATATATGAGAATGTGATTGTCACATCTTGATATCAAGAAACTTAAATAGTCGATTGTACACTCATATGCAATACGAGCAACCATAGACTTGCTATTAATCCCATGTAAACAGTTAAAACCACTAACTTTTCTAGTAATAATTTATGTTTGCAATGATAAAGTTTAAATTTGCCTGAGTACAAAACCATTGAGATGTTAATCCACTTAGAACTATGCTAAATTAACCTATTTAGGATTAAAGTCGCTTCTACAACATGTAGTTTGCATAAATTTATAATTTACTATCTAAATTTTGTTGATGAAACTTTTTTTGATTGTATTTAGTGCGATGCTTAACTTTGTTAAGATTTGCTAGCTTGGTGGATATGCAAACAAATTATGACTTGACACAAGGATTAACTATAAAAAAGATGGTTACGTATGTAGCTGGAAACTTGTGCATGTCTACTTTTTATCTAATATGTCAAAAATCTATAAGTCAACTCCTTTGTCTACCTTTCTTTACTCGTTTCTAAAAATAATAATAATAATAATTAAATAAATAAATAAAAGAAAAGAAAAATAAAAACACTGGAAAGAAAACCTAAGATAAAATTTGTGTAGAACCTCGGTATTTCATCAAGAATTATCTCCACTCCATTCACTCAAAAGGACAAAAGCAGAATCACATCATCAATATGACCCAATTATAGCTTCTTTTTGGCAAACTAACCCATATTTCAATAGCTCATTGATCAACAACTTACCAACCTAGAATGCAAGTATACGGTGGCATCAACATCCACACACATACACACACACACACACACACACATATCATTAAATCATCACAAATCGCTACTGCCTACCCCTTTGAGCAATGATGCAACTACCATCTTGTGACCATTGCATTTGGTATCTTAGTAATCCCAACCTTAGTGTAAGTAGAAGCTTTAAAATAATTGAAGAGCCAAATTTAATTAGGTTTGTTTTTTAATTAAACCTACAAGCACATCCACTAAGTAACAATAGATCACTTTTTATGTTTTTCATTATGAAACTAAATCATTACATTTACTTTTCCAATCAATTAAGTTAAGGGTAACAGCTGATTGATGGATGTTCTCATGTTTGTCATTCATTCTATAATTATAATTTATCTCAATCATAAAGTGAACTTAAGTCAACATTAGCACATTTTGTGATTGTTAAATTATTAATAGATTTCCTTTACCTAAATGGCATATCCTTTTTTATAATAAAATTAATTTTCAATGCTAAATAGCATGCATAACCAACTAGTATGCTAGGTACATATATAATAATAAATTAGTGAGAATTAGATTGAATCCATAGGGAGATTAAACTAATAGTGGCCTTACTTTAAATTAAGCAACTGAATCTTAGGTTTTTTATTCAAAAAAAGGAAAAGTTACAAAATTAAATAATCAAATTTAACCTGCAGAGCTTTACGTGATTAGAGTCTGGGACTGTGATTGCAACATTAATGTTTTGTAGATATAATTGAGTTTAGTTATGTGGGTATTGGCTAAGTACACTAGAACTCACTCCTACTAACCAAATCCTCTCTAAAGAAAAAACATCTAGTTAAGAAGTTTTCTTATAGGACCTAATAAGTCATAAGCTAGTACTGTAGTGAAACCATGGAAATATGTACTTTTGCATGTCATATTCCACAACTAACTTAAATCTATTCAAGGTATCAAGTATTCTTCTTCATAAGAACTTAGTGTAAGTTGTGAGCTACAAAACTTCTTGAACCAACATCACCAAAACTTACCATACTCATACCCATCATACAAAAATTAACTGGCATCACAAATTTATGAAAAATCATCACAATCCCACTGAAAAATGTTTACAAATGATTATAGTAAAGAAATACACACAGAAATATGAGTCCACTAATATAAATAAGTAAGAATAAGAACAAGCCTAAAAAATGTGTATTTGCTCCAAATCCAAAACATCCAATGAAGTCAAAGTGAAATCTATGCTCTTGAGTACTTGAAGGTAAGAAAACTAAAGTAAAGTTACTAATTACAACCAATACTAGACCTTAGACCGACATGTTCTAATGAAATCCTATGAGAAAAAATAGAAATAGAAGAAAAAGATTTAAAAGCTAAGCTTGAAATTCCTCTTGCTTTCTAAACAGTAAATGTGTATACAAAACTTAGATAAGGTTTAGCATTACCATCCAAATGGCAAGAGTTATAGTTTCTAGATGGGAAGAAAGAGACTTGTGTCTATATGTTGATGCTCCACTGTTGTTTATGTGGGAGAATTTGTTCATTTGGGTGGTAATTACAAAATAATTACCGTTTGCATACTATTGAGGCACTGTCTAGACAGTTAGCTTTATTCTTCAATTCTTGTCCAATATTGGTGCTACCATTTAAATGGGATTAGGGGATATTTGACTGCCTCTTAAAGATTTACATATTTTTCACTACAAGCAAACTTTAGTGCATTATTGTGATCATTTTTAGTTTTTTTTTTTTTTTGGCATTTATCCAATTTTGATAATTTACTACTTTTATTTTGTTATATCAATGAAAACATTATCAATGCTACTCAAAACACAGGATCTAAGATGTGATAACTATATAAAAATACATAATCATCACTAAACTTTATACTAAATTATTCTTTAAATTTAGGATTAGATCTTCTCACTAAGTTAAATATCAATTCTATTTTAACCACAATAGATCAAGAGGAGGTTTTTGCTTCCTTAAAGAGGAGCAATACTTAGGATTTAATTTTGTAGGTAATTTAAGATTGTCAATTTGATGAAAAAAGTCAAAACTAAGACTTGAATTTGAGAATTTGGAGTAAATTTAAGAGATTGAAGCAAGATTAAGGTTTTCTTAAGCTAAATAGGATTTAGATTTTGGATTTTTAATATGGATAAATGTAGACATTTCTACATTAAGGATCAAAACAAATGAGGTTGAAGTGAATCTTATTTTGTTTGTAAAGTATTAATTTCTTGAAGTGTAACTCAAGAACATAATAGAGTAAGAAGCATAGTGTCTAGTGTGTTTAGAGACTTACTTTACAATGGATCTCAATTTATGCTACATCTATTACTGTAGGGATGTTACAATGTAGGTCATTATAGGGTGCTAAACCTGTCTGACCTAACAATTACCTTACAAGGTTTGACCTATAGAGTTGTGAGATAGGTTCTAGGATAGTTTTCAAAACACTATAGGGTTTAGGTTAATTATGAGATCTAGAAAAGACTCAATAAGAAACCCAAACCCAATAAGAGAATAAATATATATATATATATATATATATTCATATCTCTATTTAATGGGTACCCTATATGCTATTATTTACTATCTATAGAGTAAATAAAAATAACAATTAAGGATGATATTTTGGAAAAAAAAAAAAAAACTACTCTTCACATTCTTTCTTATCTTTGGTTTCTCACAAGTCACACCTATCAGCCACACACAAGCTTATTGTGATCTCTCATCTCTAGTCTCTCACAATTTACACTGTGTTTGGGATAAAGGAAGGAAATAGAAGGGAAAGAAAAGTGGAAGGAAAATATGTATTTTGAGATATTTTCCCTTATTTGGGAAATAAAGGAAAAGGGGAGGAATGAATTTTGGAAGGGAAGTTTTTCATGGGTCTTACTAACTTTTATTTGCCTTTAATTTGGAGAAAATGAGGAAAGAAAGTTGTTGAATTCCTATTTTATCCCTTTTTTATTCCATCTTTTCACTTTTTTATTTTTTTTATGGGCATAATAATAATTACACATTATACTTCATTTTTTTTATTGATAATTAACATTTCTTCTACTTTCCTTCTTTTTACTATCTAAATATATGGAAGGAATGAAATACACTCATATTTCTTTCCTTCCACATTCCTTCCTTTCATATTCTTTTCTTCCAAATTCCTTCCCTTATACGAAACAAAGTGTTAATAGAACTTAATTGCTTTAGTTTAGCATGCCATTTATCATCCTTAATAAAAAAGACAACAGAAGATGGATAGTAAAGCCATTGGCCTAATAAAGCTATGAAGTCAAGGTAGCTTGATTGTAAGTGTCACATACTAATCTTTGGAAGCAATTGGAGTTTCATATCCAAAGTAGTGACCTTTACTTACTTTCCATCTTAAACTTGATTAATAATGTCCATACTCAATGGATTTTGACATAATTATTTAGAATACAAATATTTTGTGCATTCTAAGATAAGAGAGAGAGAGAGAGAGAGAGAGACGAACAATTTTCACCTTTTACAGGATATTGGAATTTGCATGGTCAGGTCATGTTCAGTCAATTAACAAGTTCAAAAAAACCTATAAGAATAGGTTCTAGGTATATAGTAGAAACCCTATAAGGATTTTCATATGGGTTTTAAGAAGTTTTATATGGAAAATACCATCCTAAATCTGCCTAGTAGCAATGTTATACAGGAACATAATATGATGAAGTGTATATATAAATTATAAATGTATTATGTCTGTTGAGCCCTATTTCAATTTCCTTAATTTAACCTATATCAAACTCAACTCACTTAATATAAATTACTTGATATTAAATTAAGGAAATATTCTTCTAAAAAATTTAAAAAATTAGAGTCGTTAACCAGTTCAACTGGTAAAAAATAAAATTAGGGTTTTCAAACCCTAATTTAACCACTAGTTTGCAGATATTCTAAAAAATTTTTATTTTTATAAAATTAAACTAGAAAAAACAGGTTTAGGGGCTAACCTATTAAAACTAAATTACCATGTAAAAACTAAAAAAAAATTGATGGGATTTTATTTTTTATAATTTTCTAACAATTCTAAAAATATACCTAAGTAAATAAAAGATAACTAAAGTGATTTTTTAATAATTTTTTACTACGAATTTCTAAGAAATTTCCTTTTATGTAATTGTTCTCAAGGTGTCTACATATCCACTATTCGAGATAAGTTTAATGGGTGGATTTTTTTTTTATTTCAAAAATCGAGCTAGATTTACGTCTATTTATCAATTTATTATTTAAAAAAAACCCTAAGAAATCTAATTTTTCCGAATTAAAGAAAACTTTAATTAACTAAATCTTTTTTTAAAAAACTCGATTTAGATTTTTACTTTTAAAATCACTACGTGTAAAAAAAATCTTTTCTAAATCCTAATCATAAGATATATTGAAGATATGATCTAGATACGTATCTCAAATGTATCTTTTCCAAATCTTAACCAAAAAACATGTATCTCAATACGTATCTTTTTTAAATCTTAACCGTAAAACACATGTCACGATAGTATTTTTTCCAAATCATAACTATAAGATACGTTTATTTTTCAAAAAACACAGTTTTACTAAAAAAACGCAATTGAGCTAAATTTTATTAAAAATTGGGATTATCTAAACAAAAAATGCAATATGAAAATAAAAAAAAATGCACTAAAACAAAAATTAATCAGTAAAAATAATTGGATTAACTAATAAAATAAATAAATAAATAAAATAAAACAATTTTTACATATGTGTCGAGTTGTGCATTATCGATGTGCTTGTGATTGTGTGCAGCATACGTCATGTGCGTCGCGCGTAACGTATCGAGATCGTAGCGGTAGGGATCAGACTTCTGTGCAGCTATGGGCTTGTCCAGGTCATTAGTATGTAACGGATTGTGCAAATTTGTGTGTTAAACATGCATGCTGTGATTGAGAGTGTGCTGTAAGCGTAGTGTACTGTGATTAAGAGTGTGCTGTCGATGTGGTGTGCAAGTGAGGGACGGTAGATTGCATCAAGGGATTTGGGGATGTACATGTTAGGCTTATAGTCAAGTGCTATGCGATGTGAAGTATTGATATGTGCATATGAATTAGATGTCAAGGGTTGCTAATTTGACAGTGTATAGCATACAGATTGAGGACATGTTTGGAGTAGTGTCAAGCGAAGGACTTATAGCTATATCGATTGTCAATGGAGGAGGTCAATCAGTCCATGGTGATTCAGACGTCAGGGGGCTATCTAGAAGCTTAGGTTCAATTGGTTGCATCAGGGAGTTGTAGGTTTGGATTGAAGGGGGATGTGGTTGCTGCTATTCAGATAGGGGTTAAGGAATTGAGAGTGGCAACGTAGTTGGTCATGAATTAGTGTTATGGAATTAGGATTGGCTTTGCTCAGTTACGTCAGGGGATTGAGATTTAGCGAGGATCTGTGTTATTCGATTGTGGATTGCTTCAGGTGATTGGAAAGTGGTTAGGCTGTTGCTTCAGTTAGGTGTTTGTGGAATGTGGATGTGATTTGAAATCGTGGTGTAGAGTGAATTGTGTTCAGGAATTGTGTAAAAAACGTCTAAACTCTATTGTTAAATCCCTATTTATAAACCTACAACTGAATCTCTCGTATTGAAGATATGAAAGATTTGATAATGATTTTTTAAAGATTTGGCCTAGCTTCTAGAAAATTTATTTAATTTGGGCTTTTTATTTTTCATGGCATAGTCCGATTAGATTCAATTTGATTTAGCCCAACAACTTAAATAAATCTTAAATCTATTCTGGTCTAATATAAATTAGATAAAATTTTATTTTAAATTAGATTGGCCAAAATCATTTTAATAAATCGCGATTTGTTAATGATTTAAGAATTTATTAAATTGATCACATATCGTTATTCGATTTGATTTTGAATGATCCGATGCAATTTAACGTGATTTAACTCGATAAGATTTGATTCAACTTGACTCTTATTATTATTATTATTATTATTTTATTTTTTGTTTTGTTTATTTTTATCCTAGCTCAACAAAAATGAAAAATGAAAAATGGTAAAAATGAGGTATCTACAGTGTTTATATTTATATTATTAAAGTGGATTAGCTCTTAAGTAACCATTCGTTTAAACATTACCATTTAGTCCTCTAATTAAAATTTTATTATAAAAAAACTAACATTAAAAATAATTTATTAAAATTATAATTATTTTATACTAAAGGTAAAATTGGCTTATCAACTCACTCTTTTTCATTAATCTCTCTTAACCCCAAAACCCACTTTCTCCCTACATAATATAGTGTTTATCTTATGATCTCTCTCCTTAACAATTTCTCTCCCTTTCTGTTTTCTCTCCTATCTTATATTATATGTGTATTGTATGGCCAAAATTTAGATTATGATGAAATGTAACCATGATAATAATTGATGTCCACTTGCATGGATAGATTTCTATTCATAATCCTAATTTACTCATAAGTAAAAACTAAAGGATTTAAAGTGAGTATAGATAGGAAAAAAAAATAATAAATCTAGATTTATATTTTTTTTTAACAAAAATTATGATTTTTCACCAAATAAATAATTGTAAATTTTAAAGATATAGATTTAATTTTATTTAATCTACATATGTATTATGGATGCATCATCCACTAGTAACTATTATACTTAAGTAATTCACATGTGTATCCATGATTATGCTTACTTAGCTATAGATGATTATTCCTCTTACATATGTATATATTGTAACTATATAGCATATATATATGTGTATGTATGTATGTATGTATGTGTATGTAAGTATATGAATTAATTATTTTTGTGCCTTCTCTAATACGTAGAGATTTAGTATGTTAAGTTAGAAAGTAAGTTAGAAGCTCCACTTGGTACAAACTCTAAACTATAATCAACTCACAAGATGAGTTAAAAGGTTCTCAAACAAGGGTTTCAAATTTAAATATACTCAAAGGATAAATCAGAGGACTCTTGGACAAGAACTTCAAGGCAGAATGGACTTAGAGAGCAAGTCAAAAGATACCCTGTTAAGAACTCAAAAGGTAACTTAAAGGATATCTTAAGGCCTGACTAGAAAGAGCTTTACAATATAATTAGTGTGAGTAATATGGATTCCAAATAAGTTGGGATTGTAGCTTTACCACTTGTTGAGATACTACATCAAAGTATTTGAAGGCTTAAGAGTGCTCTATTTATGGTTGTACATTAGTTGTCTAAACACATGCTACATGTATGATTGGGATTTTGTTTTGTAATAGGAGTTGAACTCTTTGGCGCGTTGTTCTATAAAATTTCATAGTATTGTATTGTGTGATCTTGTTTAGTTACCCTTAATTGAAACTAATGGTGATCTGATTACTAACATAACTGAACATGTATAGCAACCTGTTAAGGGACTAATTAGGAGTGTTAAGCCAAATACCGACTCCCTTTAATGAGGATAGCTGAAATGGTCTTTTCCATATCGTTAATCAAACTAAGTGATAAGCGAAAAGAGCGCGATAAGGGTAGGGGCCGTGGTTCAAAGGTAATTATGGGAAAAGGGTATTTTCTATTGTACAAGTCTAGGTTTAGTCTGATTTAAGCTATAGTAAACTCCTCAATCTAGGTTAATGCAGATATAATTTTTCTAATTTCACAATAAACCAAATAACATAGTACGATGTTGCAATTGACTAATTGCATTGCATTACATTGTAATTAATAACTTTGTTTGTATTTTTATGGTACTCTTCTATCTCCATTCCACTTACTAAGTTAGTTGTGCTCACATCCCTATTGACTCTTTTGCAGGTAACGAGTAAAAGGTTTAAGATTCATAAATATACACCCCTAGGTTATAACATAGTTGGCTAAGAATTGAGGAAAGGAGAATCCACTGAATCTGAGCTTTTAACTTTTCTTTTAGTTTTGAGGTAATTAACTAGGAATCCTTAGGACACTCACTAGTTTTCTACCTTATTGTAAATGGACTCTAAGACTTATGGATTTTGTAATCTCCTAGTGTGAATCATAACTTTATATGTAGATATGCTTATATGAGTATTGTTATATTATTGAACAATAGGTTATCTTGAATAGGTATTTTGAAAAAAGATACACTATAGGTTTAATTATTAACGAGTGTCAGATTGGATACTTTAAGCTAGTTAACTCGTGTACGCCTTGTATGGATTGTATCTAGATAGCAGCTGTGATGTCAGCTTTTATCTTAGATTAGTTTATACAATGGGATCGTTATGTTTGCTTCTACTTGGGACGTGACATACAGATTGAGTTTGATGCTAAGTTCGAGTCAATGCAAGACCCATTGTTCATTAAGGCTTCTAAATTTAACTCCAAAAGGAGTCGCTTTGCTCAAAGCTTTGATTACAACTATGTTGATTTCATTCAATTACTAAGGACCTTTTTGACCAGATACTTGAACAAGTGCATAGACTTATAGAAGAGATGTCTTACCTTTTTCAACAACAACTATGTTTTTGGGTTAGAGTCTTGGTTAAAAGTGTGGCATGATAGTGTTTCAATTTCTACAATGAAAGGAAAGAAAAAGGGGTTTCGAAAATGGGAAGAAGGGTAGAGTTTTTCTTAATTTGAGTTTACTGATAGTATGTAATGAGGTTGTGTTATTTTCTTTTGTTTAACTTTTCTTTTTTTTTTTTTCCTATTCTTTTGTAATACAAGTTTTTTTTTTTAATTTAGGTTTGCCTAATTTAAATTTCCAATGTGGATTTCTTTTCCAACATGGATGCTAACAGGAGAAGATAATGGCATACTAGGAAATAAAAAAATACGTAATGCGGACCCATTGGTTGATAACATTAAGTAGATTAACTTGGTTAGTGGAAGATAGATGTATACTATAACAAGTATATATTCAATTGAGTGTATGATAGATCAAGTTCAAGGTTCAAGTTTAAAATTGAATAAAAGGATAAAATAGAGATGTAGTCTATGACAATGTCCCATGAGTAAATATTCAACTAAATGGAGGTGATTAAAGGAAATTGGTCA
Organism: Lumnitzera littorea; assembly: GCA_024138015.1. Taxonomy (NCBI): domain Eukaryota; kingdom Viridiplantae; phylum Streptophyta; class Magnoliopsida; order Myrtales; family Combretaceae; genus Lumnitzera; species Lumnitzera littorea. The sequence goes on from JAMXBB010000002.1 coordinate 64,646,919, forward strand.
TTGGATTAGGGTTTTTATGAACGGTCTATAAATAAGGAACCTATTGCAACTCACAATTTGGGGGCATTTTTCATTTAAAGGATAGAATCACTAATTTCTCTCTCTAATAAGAATGTTTCCCATGAAAGCCTACCTCATTCCTCTCTAAGACTCGACCCTTAAATAACCAAACTAGTCGAAATTGAAACCTACATCTAAGTTTCTCAACATTTGTAGACACTAAACTCTAACTCAATTCATAATTTCATCAATAATTAGTTATTATTTGTTATTTCTTGAATTAGGTTGTTCTTTATTTCACACTTCAACTGCTTCTAATAGAGACACTTGTAGGTATTAAAGTGCAAGATCAATTGAAGGCTTTTGCTAATCACTCCAAGAATAGGTGATTTGACTAACCTAATACTACCATCTATTATAGAAGAGCCATTGTTTTTTTATTCTGATTTTTTATTCAAAATTTTGTAAAAAGAATCATAATATTACCTACCCCCTTAACCCTAAAAAAAAAAAAAAAGCCTTTTTCTAGTTATTCCAAATTATTTATTGCATGCTTATCTTGAGTCTCAATTAATTTGCTTGATTCATAATATGAGTGCATGCTCTATGAACATTTGCATGATTAATGTTTTTCGTGTTTGATTCGCATATTTAGTGTTTTTGTATGATCAATTTGAATGTTTGCATAAATTTGAAACTTTGCATGTTTCCGAAAAGAAGCCCTTTTACCCAATAAATTCTGCATGTTTTCATGAATCTCAATGAATGGTAATATTATGCATGATTAGAGTTTTAGCAACCCATGAGATATTATCACATGTTTTTATTGCATAAATAATGATGTTTACATGATTTTAAGTTCATTACGTCTCTTGATAATTGAACTCGTGTTTACAAAATTTTCACGAATTACAAATCTTTACATGATCTCAACATATTTGCTATGATTGGTTATTTGCATATTTGCTCATATTTCGTTACATGTTAAAGAATATTATTTTCTTTTTGAAAGAGATCTCGTTACATGTTAAATATTTTGTTACATATTCGTAAATCACTTTAGTCTTTTTCAATAAATAATAAAAATAAACTTGTACCTTCTTTTTGAAATTCTAGGACCTTTTTAGGTTTTTCTCTTCCAAAATCGAGACAAAATTAGGTATATGACTTTTTCAAATGATAAAAAAGCATAAAGTGGAATATTTTTGTAAAATAAATGAGTCCTAAAGATTTTTTTTTTTTTTATAAAAAGATGAACTACAATGGGCTAAGTCCAGTTAATGGAAATATGGACACCTTGGGGACAATGAAAAAAAAAAATGAAGAAAAACAACTTCCACAAAAAATATTAAACTTGTTTTTAGTTTGTATGATTTAGTTTCTTAATTTGTTAGATTTGGCATCTTTTATGAGAGGTATTTGCATGTTAACCAATCTACCATTGAATTAATTATGAAAATACCAATTACATAAAAATAATCACATAAATATCATAGTAAAATTGCATATAATAAATAATAAATGTGATTTTGTTTTTTATATTAATGTCGAATGTCGCATTTATTACATGCATCATACTTATTTTGATTGAATTTTTTAAAAATAAATGAGCCCAATAAGAGGGGACCTTGGGAACAATAAAAAAAAAATGAAGAAGATCAATTTTCCCCCAAAAAATATTAAAATTAAATGTTGATATCAAATTTTTGTTATGGTAAACAGGTACCAACAAAACAAAACACGGCTATGAGAGGACATTGGCATGATTACTTCGATATCTAAGTTAGCCTCTTGTCCTAAGAATCAAACCATAATGCCATAAGTGAAGGGAAAAAAGTAAAGGAGAGAGTCCCTACTTAAGGGATCTTCCCTTGTATTTATAGTGGGTTAGGATAAGTTGTAGCCGAACTAGGCTCTTAGAGTTAGGCTTTAGCCTTTACCTTATGAATTTTGGTCTTCGGCTCTTTTATGAAAAATGTCTATACAAAATTTTCCCCCTTACTCTCTTTGGCAAAAAGAGTATCTAGAAAGATTGACTTTATAAGAGTTTTGGAAAAGTTTGTGATCAAGGGCCTAAAGAGACAAGGATGTTGTAAGAGGCCAAAGAGATGGTGGTCAAGAGAGGTTGAAGCACTTGATATATGTCGATTTACTTGAAAAAGCAAGGGCCTAAAGAAGCTAGAGTGCTTAAAGAGACAAAGGCCTAAAAAGGTTGGTTGGCCTCGAGTCTTGAAGAGGCTTATCTACTTATCATCTGTATAAGGTGTCGGGTTAGTGGCTTATTTACTTGTTTAGTGAATTATAGGACTTTGAGTATTTTACCTATCACTAGTTTATAGCTTAAGGTTTCTAAGTAGCTCGTTGTCTATGTATTAGACTTAGAGCATTAAGCTCGTCGTCAATTGATGACTTAGAGCTTTTCAAATAGCTCGTCATCCTTTATTAAGACTTATAGCATCATTCCTGTTGTCAATTGAGGACTTAGGGACTCATGAATGGTTTGTCATCCTTAAGAGGATTTATAGCTAGCATGCCTATTACTCTTAAAAAAGCTTATGGTTTTAAGTCTCGTTATTCTTTCTTAGGACTTAGAGATCTAAGGACATCCTTTTCTTGTCATCCATTAAATATAGGACTTAGGGATTAGTGCTTTGTGATTTGCTCATCGCCCTTTAATAGGGTTTAGAGTTATTGAGGAGTAGTTCGTTAGCAAATTGTACTTGTGTAGGCTTAAGGTGGAAGGTGTTTCTCTAACCTCAATTTTTCTTTGAGTTCTCTTATCTCCACAAGAGGCAAAAATAAATTTGCTAAAAATTGAATAAATCATTACAAGTGTCGATCGATTGACACTTTTCATTATCAACCTCGATGATGTTCAAGGCATGTGGCAACATATAGATAAACATGATTTGATGTGTGATTCAAGAATCAAGTGCAAATGTTGACAATGGATTAGCATAAGGCACTACATGAAGCACATGCTTTGAAGAATAAATAACAGATGAACCATAAATAGTAGTAGCAAAATTTAACTCATCTTTAGTCAATACAAGCCAGCTTGTAAGTGAGGCTCAAAGCGTGGTAGCTTTGGTTTTGTGTACTCAATTTGGTTGCTCCGTAGTTGTTTGTTGTAGAGCTTTAATCAGTGTGTGGAGCCTACTTGGCACTTGTGGTGATGGCTATGGTGCTTGGAAGACTCAAATGTAGTCTCAACATGTTCTCTTAAAAATGATAAAGCTTGAAAATGATAAAAGGAGGATGTATATATTCCCCTTCTTCTAAGTTACTGCTGGAATCTTTGAGGACCAGCTTCGAAATAGCTGAATCACCATTAAATTTGTGCTTAAAGAAATAAAAGGGATTGATGGACTTCCCTGATGCTTGTTGTGTTGGAGATTCTTACACGTGTGTCGATGAAAAATAATAATTACTTGCACTATAAAACATTGAACTGCAATTATAATGTACTGAAACTTGGCAAGATCGGGTCACACGTGAGCTAGCTTCTATAATTGAGATGTGCAGCGTAGTTGCAAAAAGTGGACATAGAGCCCCTTTAAGACTTTCTGATGAGCAGACTTAACACGGTCTTGGTTTCCCTTCAGTGCCTAAAGTTCTGAAGGACTTGCCTAGTGACACGGCCCAACATGCTAGACTTTATATTCTCGGTTTGGAATTCTGGCTCGGTGGTTCTCCCGACAACCTGCAGGATTTCCCGAAAATGATTTCTGGCTCCTATGTTCTTGCGATCGGGCTAGTTGTATTTTCGCTGGTGGTCTTGATTTCTCAGGGCCCGTGGAGGTGTATTTGTAGTCCAGACTCCTTGTATTGCTGCCGTGTTTCAGGCATGCTCTAGGAGTGAGGAGCTCAAGAAGGACCTGGATTTGCCGTCGCAGATCAGCAGCTCGGCATCCTTTAGCTTGTTGGCTAAATTATGTGGGCCATCGTTGTACGGACTTCAAATCAGAACGTCGCTCCGTTGGACTTGTATGGAATTCGGAGTTGTGCTTAGTCAGAACGAGCTTGAAGCTCGGACGCCTTAAATTGTAACTGTTCGGATTTTCAGTCTGAGAGCAGCTCAGGTTCCTTCCCCTGTTTGAATATACATCTCCAAGTTGGTGGCATCTTCCGTGGAATGCCTTCTTTCATCCTTTCAACATCATTTTGATTGTTTTGTCATTGCTGTCTTACATTGCCAATGACAATCCTAATGGATGTATCATGCTTGTTTTGGTTTTTATCACTAGCACTCCATTTTTATTAGGAATATAGCAATTCAAAAGCTCCTAGAATTTGTATGATGTTGATAGGACCTTTTAGACCTGAATCCCTTAAATATGTGCCGACCTGATTGGGCTCATGGCTTATGCTATGCCTATGCAAACTCAAGCCTCCTCATTTTCACTGTCGGGCTCAATCTAAGCCCTGATGTAAACCCTATAAATTTAGCTATTTAAGAATATAAATAAATCCTAATACTATGGATGACTTGAAAAATCATCAAAGCTGAGCAAAATAAAAATTTAATAAATCATAAATTTAAATATATTATAAGTAGTAAAAACTTTAAAAATTGATCAAAACTCTACATCGCATACTAAAATCCTAAAAACTAACTTACATACCATTAACCAAAATTAAACCCGAATTTGATCGAAACCCTAAAATTATAAATATAAACCTATAAAATAATTAAATATTACTCAATAATGATAAAATTATAGTCGATTGTAATTTTCGACTAAAACGCCTATTCGCACGAAATTTTAACGAAATCACTACAATAACTTATAAAAATTATAATTGTAACGGGTACCAATTAAATTGATAAAATTTCACAAAAATTTGAAAATTAATTTACGAGGAGAATCGTTATAATTTATATAATTCAAAAAATTATATATATTTATTATTAATTTTCATTTTTCTTTTCTTCCGTTTCCAATTTATCTCTTTTCTTTCTTCCCTTTCTCATTTCAATCCTACGTCTTGCACAAAACCAAAACCAAAATCAGCAAAATGAAGACCAAATTTAGCTGCCCACGTGAGAGAAAAAATGCCACATGTTGAGTGGAAAAAAAAAGAAAAAAAATTTGGATAAACACTTAGCTTAAATTTTAAGCTAACTTACATGTATAAAAGGAGGAAAAAACAAAAGAAAAAGAAAAAAAAAATTTTGCACACTAAAAATTCTGGACACAAAACTGTAAGAGAAAAAGAGAGAAAGAAAGAAGAAAAAGAAGGAGAAAAGAAGAAGAAGAAGAAGAAGGAAGAAAAGAAGAAGAAAAATTAAAATAAATAGGTAAGTAAATTATTTTCTAGTATAGATGTATATTATATAGTATTTTTGTACATATAACATTACTGATACATATTTATGTGCATAAATACTTAGATTAATTAAATATGTATGTATAAGGTTATGTGCCTATACATGTATGTACATAAGTATATTATACAGAGGTGTATATATTATTTATTTATTTTTAGTATACATATGATTAGTATTAAGTATTTATATTAAATAATTTTAGTATATCTATGTATATATGTATGTACTGTGAGATATATATGTATATGTGTGTGTGTGTGTATTCATGTATAACTATTTAGTAAATATATATAACCGTGTAGTATATACATATATATATTAGCATACTTTCATAAGTAGTAATAGGAGATATATAAATATATATATAATATAGAGCATAAGTATAGTAATATACGGCATATTATTTATGTAATGTATGGTATACATATTTTATGATAAATACTATATAAGTATATATATATGTCGAATATATATGTATATATTTATAGGTATGTATACATGCAAGATATATATATAAATATAAATATATGAATATATGTATAAGAGTATGTTTTAAATAAATACATATATATATATATATAATACGTGTAATATATAGTGTATATATATATATATATATAAGTGGTATACCGACTATGTATTAGTATATATAATATATTTACTAAATCCGTAAATATGTAAGGTGTATATGTATATATATATATATATATATATATGATACTGTAATTTAAGAATTTTCAATAACATAGATTATAAACTATATATTATAAGTATATGAATATATATATATATATATATATGTTTAATCGTGAAATACATAAGAGAAATAATAAATAAGAAAATGAGAATAATAAAAATAATAAAGGTAATAAAGATAATAATAATCATAATAAAGTTAAAAATCTCAAAAATAGGAAAATATACCCAAAATAATAAAAATATCAAGTATATGATTTAAATAATTATTAAATCATAAATATGTTAAGAAAAAGAGAAAATCAATATTTTATAATTTTTTTAAAACTTAAATAATAATTTTTGTGATATTTTTATATCATAATTTACGTTACGAGTCACAACGTCCAAAACGGACATCGTTACCAGAAAATACGCTCGAAAACCATCAAAATGGACTATAAGTTCATAACGATCCGAGCTAAAACGAAAAAGTTATATGCGATTCGATAAAAAGTTTGAATCGATGATTTTACGTAAGTCAATATCTGATTTAAGTAAATAGTACGATTTAGCATACTAGTTTAGTTATTCCTAAAATTATTACTTTCCATATTTCCCTAATGCTAGGTGATCTTGAGATCGAGATCGACTTACCCTTGGACTAATACAATCCTTGACATCATTTATGACCAAGTGAGTACACTTGATAACTCTATACTTATTTTGTGCTTGTAGTTAGTGCACATGAATTAAATATTAATAACTTGATGCATGAGGTTTCGGGTTATGCATGTGACTGATATTAATTAATTATTGTGTAAAATATTGTTAAATGTGATTATATAATTGATTGTTGCATTATTTGAATAATTTGTTGATAATGTTTGATCACCTCATAAATTGATTTAATCATATTCAACCCAACAAAAATTAAACGGTTTATGCATAGAACACGAGCATTGCATATAATGTTCTGGCTGTCATCTCTTGTGGTTGGTAATGAGGGGCCTTAGGAGGATGGATTCCCACATGATTTGATTAGTACAGTGTAGGAGCATTGGTACAACAAGACCCTACCTTGGCTTGCGGGTTTTATTGGCGTCAGAGACACTAATCATGGGTGGCTGAGGGTCACGTTTAGAGACCACCGCTGTAGGGTATGAGCGTGGACTGCGTGAGCCCGTTCACCGCTAGACCTAGTTATTTGTATACTATTGACTGATGGAAGTAGAAACTTGTTCTATGAAACAGGGAATTCCTATATAATGATATGAGGGTAAAAACCCAGGTGCTAGAGCTCGGTTGTGATTGGTGCCAATGTATCTCCAACCCTTACTTCGGAGGACGTTAAATTCCGATGTTATATGTAATACCGGTCAATTGCATATATATTGTTTGGCATACTGCTTGTTCATGCATTCATATGTTTGGTAATAAATTGTTTGATAACTTGTTTGCTGGTATAGTACAAGAGTTAACTCACTAAGCTTTTGTAGCTTACTCCCCAATAGTTTTCTCTTACAAGTTGCTAGATGATCGAGCATGGGTTAAGAACTGAGAGTTGAGTGCCAACATCGAGATGCATAGAAGCTAAACTCTGAGGATAGATTATATGGTTTATTTGAATTATTATGTACTACAATTAAATTTTGTGACTTTAGTAAGTTTGAGTTTTAGAACTTTACTACCTAATCTTATTATTTGGTAAGGGATACCGATTCTCTGCGGTTCTATTGAACTGTAGCTTATCGGATATCTATAGTTACATATATGTGGTCGTAAGTTAAATAAAAAAAAGCTTTAGTGACTAATTGTTTAGAATCTTGCAATCTCTAACTTGCAAGATGATTTTTAAATCATGGGTGCACACATGATATGAAAATTTTAGGTAATCCTACTAGGCCCCCTTTAGGGTCATGACACTTGATATGGCCTACCCAACTACAATGGTCACCTACTGCCAGAAAGCTGTGGATAAGGTTTAATGACCAAGTCAATAACTGTCTTCTGCATTCGTAGAACATGTTAGACACTCTATCTCTACTACCCGACACTTGTGGATGTGGCTTCCGCCTACTAACTTCTCTCCAACTGTTGGTTTCACTCCTCTATAAATATAAGGCCATCATTTAATAGTAAATTACTTGATACTTTGCATACTAAAGCCTACTTTTTGCTTTTAGGTACTCTTACTCTCTCTACACACATTAGTTTAACTTAAATATTGGAGTGACCAAATCAGACAACACCTTAGCACCTCTTTGATATGCTTAGGAGCTTAATTATCACTAGGACTTACCATAATGGATTAGAACCAATTGGTCATTCGAAATATTGAAGAAACTTAGAGTGAGGAGGTCAACGAATTGACTAGAGTAACTAACATGAAGTTGCTAGAAGAAAATGACCTACCTACAAACATAACATAACTTGACACTCCACTTGATATGATGTACAAGTGAATATCAAGGTTCACTTCTCACTAATCTTAAGTTATTTAGCAAAATTAGATAAGAGTGTATGAAAAATGGACTTAGAGAGGATTGTTTCACAAGAATAGTATATTTAATGTTTATCTATCAAGTAAGTTGATTCTAGCTACAAAGAGAAGAGACTATTTATAGTAAGTCCCTAAGGTAACATTATAAATAAAGAAATTACAAAAAGGCATACATAAAAAGGGGATTCTCAGTACATACGAAAAATGGTAAAAAGTACAAAAGATAAAAAGAGAAAAGTAGTACAGTGTTAGATGAAATGGACAGGTGGCAATGCAACATTGGTTCCATACAAAGATTCTTTAGGCACAGCAATTGAGTGGAATCAAGGTGTGGTGGCATCAGGGATTGTCGAGACAAGAAAGGGATGCAATAAGTATAGGTTGAAGGTCAAAAGAAAAGTCCTTAGCCCAAAGGAGAATGTCTCGTCATTCAGTAGGAATCTCTTGACAATTGGAGGTTGGATCAATTGACATAAAAGGGAGAAAACAGAGCAGGGTGTAACCTTCTGGAGCTTTCAAGGAATTCAACAATCCATCTTCTACATAGAGTTTCTTGTCATTAGTAGATTAATGAGAAAGAATTCTTTAGGTAAGGAATTAGAGGCCTCGGAGCTATACGCGAGTAAGAGGACCAATGGTCCGCAACTCATTAATTCCTCGAGGTTGTTGAAGATTTGCCCTCAAATCTTAGACCTCTTTTTCATCAAGTATATAGGGTGTCAAATCAACCACATTAAAAGTAGTAGATACACTGTATCTATCAGGCAGCTTTAGCTCATAGGCATTGTCATTGATGCGCTCAAAGATCTTAAAAGGTTTGTCTAATTTAGGGGAAAGCTTGTTCATTCTCTTCCTAAGGAAATGCTCCTTGTTGAGGTTGACCCAGATAAGGTCTCCAAGGCTGTAAACTACTAGTCTCCTTCCTTGGCTTCCTTATTCCTTCTTTTAGGCTATAGTCTGTGCCAGTTGTTCGACAACCTTTTGATGCAACTTTTAAAATTCCTTGGTACATTGTAGGCCAGATTAAATTTCCCCTTATACAGCCAGGATGATAGCCATATCCAAGGGCAAGTTCGGGTTAAGTCCATAGACGACCTCAAAAGGTAACCTCCTTGTCAAGCTGTGAACAGATTGGTTGTAAGTGAACTCAATGATAGGTAAACATAGGTCCCAATCATGTAAGTTCCTCCCCACAATTGCTTGTAGAAGATTATCGATTATCCTATTTACTACCTTTGCTTGGCCATCTGTTTGAAGGTGGTAAGAAGTACTGTAATAAGTTTAGTGTCAAGCTTCCTCCATAGAGTTTTCTAGAAGAAACTCGTGAACTTCGAATCACGGTCGGATACAATACTTTTCGGCAGTCTATGTAGACATACAATTTCCTACAAAAAGAGGGTAGCTGTTGACAGTTAGTTTTCACTCAACTTACACTCGTCCTTTCGTCGATCGAGATGCTGGGTAATCAACTCTCTTGGCATTTGCACTTTGTAGAAGACATACGGCACTTATGTCGAGTATAAGAAACGCTCCTGGTTTGAATTCAAATCTATGGCACGAACAGTTATCATAAGCATGGTTATATTTTACAACCGCTTACTATCTCTACATATTAGGAGAGATGTCAAGTCAAGAGATTTCTAAGTGTCTTAATAGTTACCTCGATAACCACCTTAAACACAACAATTGTCTATAAATATCGAAAAAAAAAAAAACTCTGTAAGAGCTCTTAAACACTTCTTATTCACATACTATACTAAATAACCATTTTAACCTAGGTATCGGAGTGACCGCATCAGACTGGCTTTGGTATCAAGTATTTTACTCTCTTTTGCAAGATTATTTCCTTACCCCAAAATTCACTAACAACATTTGGTGCCGTCTGTTTTTCTCTAAACACGACTATATGGCTAGAACTAGGATGATACGAAGTGCAGGTGCTGGTACTTTCTCCTAACACCCTAAAGGAAGGAGTTAACATACTAATGAACAACGATTGGCTCAACTCAAGCAACTTTGGCTTGATTTAGCTAAAGAAAATTTCGAGTTAAACAAAAAACATGAACAAATCCTTGACCTTCTCTATAAAAGTTTTCACCCGAATCAGGAAAAAGAGCATGGCGATTATGATGCCAATGGTACCAATGATTCCATTTATTCACCTGAATTTCCAAAAAAGCAAGCTGAGGTTCCAACGTGACCCACAACTCTTCCTTTCAAAATGATTGATAAGGATAAGCAACCGTAGTACATACATCATGCGGGACCCTCGCATGTCAGTTCCCCCGTTTCAGTGACCAAATAATTCCAAATCAAGAAAAGTCCTTTTGTCCTAGAGATTTTGGAAGAAGTAATACCTTGGCACATTAAGCTACCTTAATTTGAAACATATGATGGGACGAAGGACCCTGAAGACTACTTAAAGTACTACCAAACACTGGCCAAGTTGCATGGTTTAAGTGATGTAGTAGCCTGTCAAACCTTTCCTTCAACCTTGAGAAATGCAGCCAGTACATGGTTCAAACATCTGAAACTAAATACCATTTCATGTTTTGATGAATTAGCAAAAGTGTTTCTTCAACACTTCCTTGCTAGCAAACTTCTTATTAAGAATTCCTCAATCTTGAACACCATTAAATAAAGGTCCAATGAGTCAATCAAGGCTTATTTGGCCAGATTTATGGCCAAGATGGTCCAAATCCCAGAACTGGATATGAGTGTAGCCCTCAACGCCGTAATCAATCGAGTCAAGCCTCATGGAGACTTTTTTAAGTCTCTTGCAAAGAACAAGCCAAAAACTTTCTCTGAGTTTAAGTTTAAAGCCGGCTCGTACATTCGATAGGAAGACAACATAAAGGCACGACATGAGGTTGATCAAAGCAGAGGAGATGGAAAGAAAGAAAAATGGAAAAATGCTAAGGATAGACTTGGCACGGATAATGACAATAGTTCAGATGTTGAGAGGAAGAGATCAACAATCTCGACATTCTCATCCTACACGCCTATCAACCGTCCAATCTCGGATATTTTGATGGAGCTCCATAGGGAAAGAGGTATCCTCCAATGGCCGAAAAGAATGTGAGGGAATCCTTCAAGAAGAAATTCGAATAAGTACTATGACTTCTACCATGACAAGGGTCATAATACGGATGAGTGCATTCAACTCAAAAATGCAATTGAAGATGTAATACAATACGGGCACTTGCGAAAATTTCTAGCACATGATACCAAAAGAATCAAAAGACCGTCTCAAAGGAGAAGAGAGGAACATAAGGATGACACTTGGCCAGCAATGGCCGTGAGAGATGCAAGGGATGTTAACCCCAATTGAACACCCAATGAAGTAATTAATACAATTGTTGGCGGACTTAGTATAGGCCAATCCAGTTCATTGAACTTGGTTAGCGCCAGGAATTACATTTGCAATATTCATGAGAAGAAGCTTAGGATTGACAATACAATATCTTTCGAGGAAAAGGATGTTGAGGGTATATAGAGGCCGTACGATGATGCACTTGTCATCAATGTGAGAGTTGCTAACTTTGAGGTCAAGAAGATTCTTGTTGATACGGGAAGTTCAGCCGATATCATTTTTTAGCATGCCTTCAATCAAATGAGGCCTAAGATCAAAGCGCAGTTGCAATCTTACAAGTATGACCTCTATGCTTTCAATAATCAACTCGTGTAAGTAGTCAGTGTTATCTCATTGTTGATACAGATCGGCGATGATGAGCATGTTGCAAAGGATAAAGTGGATTTTCTCGTTGTCAAATGTTGGTCCCCTTACAATGTGATAATGGGATAGCCATGCCCACATTTATTTGGCATCATCCCTTTAATGACACATCTAAAAGCTAAGTTTTCTACTCCCACGGGGGTCGGTGTGTACAGAGGGGATCAACAATTGGCACACTCCTTATATATAAGGGCTTTGAGGTAAGAAGAAGTGTTTCAGGTCGAGACTTACCTAGAAGGCAAGTCAGTCGGCATAGAGTATGTTGAGAATCATACAGAGGAAATTCCTTTGGGAAATGATCCCAAGAAGACCAAGGATAGGAAAACTCATGTTGGCAGATGTCCAGCAAAGTTTGATTGACTTCTTATAAGCTAATGCTAACATGTTCGCATGTTGACGTAGCTTTTAACCACGTAGTTGTGGGTTCAATTCATTAGTTTTATAGCAGGGAATGAAGTGGCTCATCTTGCTGAACTGATCGAACACCACCATAATTGAGTCATGTCTTATCGGCGTTTAAGAAAGGCCAAGCATGAAATCCATGTTTAGGTCAGTCCATGGGCACTTAAGTATAGGCAAGAGTATGTACTCTCCATATGGTTTTCTCCTTCCCTTTACATGTTTACATACTTCGTACCTCTCAAGAACTTGGCGCACATCCTTCATCATCCCAGGCCAATAAAAATATTCTTTCAATATTTCAACTGCCTTCTTTTCTTTGAAATGGCTGGCTAAGCCCCTAGCATAGGCTTTACAGATGAGTAATTCTCTAGCCAAACCACTTGGTATACAAACTTGCTTGCCTTTCATTAGGAACCCCTGACTTAAGTAAAACCCATCTATAGCTCCTCCAATATTGCACTTGGCTACTAAGGGCCTAAAATACTAATTGTGCTCATATTGATAAGGTAGGGTACCAAATCCAAGTACCTTAGCTGCATAGTCGTAATAAGGGCATGATGATGACAAAGGGCATTTGCCATGGTATTGGTGCTCCCTTTCTTATATTGGATGACGTAGCAAAAGGACTCAAAGAATTCAACCCATATGGCATGACACCGAGAAAGTTTTTGTTGCCTTCGAAGGTGTTTAAGAGATTTATGGTCTGAGTAGATCATGAATTCTCTTGGCAACAAATAATGTTGCTAGTTTTGTAGTGTTTAGACAAGGGCATAGAACTTCTTGTCGTATGTTGAATAATTCAGGGCAGCAACTTTGAGTTTCTTGCTGAAATAGGCAATTGGTTAGCACTCCTGCATAAGGACAGCACGAATATTGACTCTAGATGCATTACATTCCACCCTAAAATCTTTCTCGAAATTAAGGAGAGTGAGTACCAAGGCTGATGTCAACTTGGATTTTATATCTTTGAAACTTTTTCGAGTTTTCTCTGACCATCTAAACTCAATGTTCTTCTTGGTCAGTTCAGTTAAAGGCGCAGTTATGGAACTGAATTTCCAAATGAATCGTTGATAGAACGAAGCTAGACCATGGAAGCTCTTAATTTCAGTAGCACTAGTAAACATAGGTCACTTAAGAATAGCTTTAATTTTCTCATCATCAACTCGAACTCCTTTCCCCGAAACAATATATCCGAGGAATGTAATCTCACTTTGATAGAACATACATTTCTTCAGGTTGCCGAACAATCTTTCAATGTGGAGGATGTCGAACACTAATCTTAAATGCTCAACATAGGTGATAAGGTTGACACTATAGACAAGAATGTCATTAAAGTAAATCACAACGCATTTTCCAATTAATGTTCTAAGCACATGATTCATTAGTCACATAAAGGTATACGGCGTATTAGTTAGACCAAACGGCAACACCATCTATTCAAATAGACCATCTCTTATCTTGAAGGCCATCTTCCATTCATCTTTAGGTCTTATTCGTATTTGGTGGTAGCCACTCTTTAGGTCAATCTTTGAGAAGATTTGGGCACCATGCAACTCATTGAATATATCATCTAATCATGGGATTAGATAGCGGTACTTAACGGTAATTTTGTTGATGGTACAATTATCAATATACATTCTCACAACCCATCTTTTTTAGGTACTAGTACGATTGATACGACATATGGGCTCATACTCTCTCAAACCTATCCGCGGTCTACTAACTCATCCACTTGTTTCTTCAACTCTGTTGCTTACTCAAGGTTGAGCTTGTAAGCAGGTTAGTTCAATAAGGCAGCTCCAGGTTGGAGGTCGATGCAATGCTCAATGCCTCTTAAGGGAGTTAAACCTTTCAACATCTCAGTGGGAAATAGGTCAGCATAGTCTTGAAGTAGCTGATGCACCTCGATAGGTAAGTTCTTGGCTTCTCTTACCTCCAATAGTCTCCTGACTGAAAGGATGGCATAGTCCTTGGCCTTAACATCTCTTGTAAACTGAGCTTACAAAATCAAATAGGATTTCCACTATAATTATCTAGTAACCTTCTCTTGGGCTTCTTGCACTCCCTTAGGACTCATGGGTGTCAATATAATTTTCTTCCGGTCCTTCTAGAACATGTAGGTGTTCCTATACCTGTCGTGCAATACTCCTAAGTCAAATAGCCATGATCAGCCAAGTAAGATGTGAGAAGTGCACATGGAAAGGACATCACACAACACCTCGTCCTTGTACCTATCACTAATCGTAATTGGTATTTTAACCTGCTCAGCAACATGTAAGCCTCTTCTCTTGTTCAAGTGTAAATACACTGTCTGAATAATCTTTCATTGATGATCCTCTCATAATTATAAATGTTTCTATTTATAATAAGTCATAAACCTTAGTGGCAGAACTTTAAATAATGTGCAAGGCTTTAACCCCTAAAGAATGGGCCCATAAATAAAATAAAGATAACATGTACAAGAATACAAAACTGCACATTTAATAAAAGAAGTCGGCACGCAGTCATTAGGCTTGTGTTGGAAGGAGTAGGATCTGAACTAGTCAGGGTTAGCAATTGGATGTTTAGGTTCAAGTATGAGTCCTTAAAGTCTCGTAGTGCTTAGCTGAGATAACCAAAAGGTTGGCCCATAATTGTCGAGTCTTAAGATTAGTCGGCACCAGTCTTTCTATACTGTGTTAAGTAGATCTTGGGCCTCCAACTCTTGGCAATATGCTCTCTCGTCTTCTCGGCAGATGACGGGCCTGATGATGGGTGTTTGCCTTTCTACCTCTCGATCATCTGGCAATCGCTAACCTTCGGTACAAATTGTTTGACCTTGGCATTTAGATAGTCACAAATTGATTCCTATCATTATAATAGGATTAAAAGAAAGTTGTCCTTGACTTTAGACAATGAGTATGGGCTTAAATGTCAAACAAACTTCTCTTCCCCTTTCTCTTTACCATGGGTGTCAAGTGTCTATGGATTTTCTCAATACTCATGGGGGTCAAACGATAGCTCTTTCCATCCTTCTAAACTGTGTAAGTGTTGAGGAAGCCATCATGAATCACTTTCCGATCAAATTCCTAAGGTCGGCTAAGAAGTAAATTTATGGCTTTAATAGGGACCACATCGAAGTCAATCCCATCTTCATACTGTCCTACCGTAAATGTTATCCAAGCTCTTTTATGCATATAGACCATACTCTTGTCATTAAACCACTTCAATTTATAAGGTTAGGTGTACGAGTAGGTTGGCAATTTCATCTTTTCCATTAACTCGACAAAAACAATGTTGGTGCAGCTACCTCCATCAACAACTAGGGAACAGGTAATCCCATTCACTAGACATCGCATATGAAATAAATTTTCCCTTTGTTCGGGATCTACTTTTAGGTTGGCTTGCTTGTTCATCATGGTTACGAGTTCATCCTAATTTTTGACATAGACATTTTCTTCTATCAACTCGTCCTCCAAACTCTTGTTACTCTGACTTTCTACTAAACATTAGGTCCTTTGCCTTTCAAGATCATGACCCTCTTATTTGGACATTGGGATGCAATATGTTTGTAGCCTAAGCATTTGAAGCATTTTACTTATAGAACTTATTGCTAGGTACTTTTACTTTCTCGGCCTGATTAGGTCGACTAGACTCACCTTTCTCCATCTTCTCCTCTAACCTTCTCTCGGGATACTTCTTAGGCTCAGGATTGATTTGTTGAGGTTGATTAGTCGGCCTTTAGTGCCTTCTTCTCCTTTGTCTCTCTACCCTTAAGGCTAGATTGATCAATTCATCTAAAGAGTTGAATGGCTACAATTCAATCCATTTAACTATGTTGGCAGTGTCATCTCGAAGTCCACTTAAGAATCTAGCAATAGTGCGGTTCTATGGCTTAGCAATTCACATCTCATCATTAGAATTTCGAACTCTTGCAAGTACTCTACAATAGTGTTTCGACCTTGCCTTAAGTGTTGGAAAGCATGGAGCATCTCTTGCTTGAAGTAGGTTAGCACAAAGCACTGATTCATTAACCTTTAAGTTTTGATCGGCTCCTCTCCTTCGGCATCTCGCTTAGTAATCAATTTATCCCACTAAAGACTTGCATATTCAATATAGGCTAATGCAGCTAGCTTGAACTTAGTTCTGTCATTACATTCATAGCACTTAAAGATCTTCTCTACTCAAGAAACCCAATCAAGGAACTCTTTAGGTCAACTACTCCTACTGAAGGTTGGCAGTTTAAGCTTGATGTTGTCAAGTCTTCAACTATGTGCTTGGGGTTCATCCCTTACATTCCTAGCTGGTCGGTTTACCTTGGGTCGACTACTTCTGTTGGAGCTTTGCTTGGCCATATTTCTTCTCGGCCGCAGCTTTCTTCTTCAGGCTCCTTGATTTGCCTCAGATTCAATACTCCTATCATTGCTTCTTCTTAGCTTAGGTTAGTTTTCTCTTCTTCTCGGCTAGGCAGCTCTTTTCAGCTATCGCTCACCATTATTAAGTTCATTGGAGCTAATTCTACTAGGGGGTGTTCGTTCTCTTCTTTTACTTTGGCCAATACGTTTGTGGCCTCTGATTAAACTAGTAAACTCCTAGATAGAGTCAGTGAGATTCTAGATCTGGTACTCCAAGTTGTCAACACATCTTCTTAAGCTTTTACGAGAACTATCACCACTGTTATTGACACGAACTTCTGACATTCTTATCCATACAGTAATTTCCAGAAAATTGAACAAACATGTTTTACAACAAAACACTTCAGCAACCCAAAAACAACTACTACTCAGCTTCTATAACTTCTCACAACTGACAAAAACTTCCACAGTAACTAGAATCAACTATTGAAATTATTGTTACTCGACCCAATCAGTAGCATAATACTACGACTACTAAAAACCCAAACAACACACTACATTATGGAATGACAACTAACAAATGTTTAGATGATGAAACAAACTTTGAAGAACACTATACACATGCTTCCATAAAGCTTTGATATTAAGATGATACGCAGTGGGTCTTAACAACCAAGGACAAGGTACTCGAGGTTCGAATGGGTTGAAGGGTAGGAAGTGAAATGGGGGTTTTAACAGTAAATGTTTATGGATATTACGCATTAAAACACAAATACAATTAGGGGTTAAGCTTGAACTGGAGTTCGATACGACTTACGAATACTAAATGTCACTTGGGGTTCAAATGAAGATTAAATGCAATTCACTAACCGACTTAATTGAGGGGTTCACCATAATCTTAGAATCAAGACTGATAAGAACACATGAAAGATTAAAGAGTTATTCGACACTCAATAATTCAACAAATGCTAGTTGTAAGAGCTTAAGAGTATCCTTACTTGAAAAAGGAATGTTTAAGTGTAAACGCACTATTTGAATATTCTTTCACTGACGATCCTCTCGTAATTACAAATATTGTTATTTATAGCAAGTCCTAAAACTTAGTGGTAGAACTGTAAATAATGTATAAGGCCTTAAGCACTAAAGAATGGGCCCATAAATAAAATAAAGATACTTTATAACATGTACAAGAATACAAAACTGTACGTTTAATAAAACAAGTCGGCACGCAGTCATTCGACCTGTGCTGGAAGGAGTAAGATTCAAACTAGTTGGGGTCAGCAATTGGATGTCTGGGTTTGGATAAGAGTCCCTGAAGTCTCGCAATGTTTGGTTGAGACACCTAAAAGGTCAACCTATAATTGTCAAGTCCTGGGATTAGTTGGCACCAGTCTTTTCATATCGTACTGAGTGAATCTTGGGCCTCCAACTCTCTGCAATGTGCTCTCTTATCTTCTCGCTAGACGACGGGCCTAATGCTAAGTGTTTACCTTTTTACCTCTCAGCCGTCTAGCAACTGCTAGGCCTTGGCACAAATTGTTTGGCTCTAGCTTCAAGATAGTCACAGGATAATTCCTATCATGGCTCCCTCCATCAATGATCAAGGTGTATAGCTTGCCATTCGCTCGGCAATTTGTATGGAAGAAGTTTTCCCTTTACTCATTCTCATCAGCCACAAAAGTACTACAAGATCAACAAATGACAAAATAATACTCGGTACCACCCTTAAGGGGTGTCTCATCATCGGGGTCTACTTAAAACTCTTCCAACATCTGTTCAACTCCCATCTCTTCCTCTCTTTCGCTCGCACTCTTTACTTCAAATTAAAGCTTGTCTCCCTTTATAGTCGTTACTCGATGGTTCAAACATTGACTAGTCATGTGCTCGTAACTGAGACATTTAAAACATTTGATTTGTTGGGTCTTTCTTCCGAAGCTTTGACCTTGGTCTCTTTGAACCTCTAGTTCCTTGGCCTTGCCCTTACCTCAACTTTCTTCTAGTCAGATCGGCACTTGCCCTAGATGTTCTACTTTAGAACTATTTGATGCTTTGTCATTCCCCCGTTAGCTCAGCATGTTGCTCCTATTTGGTAGCATAGGTTGGCTACTCGACATTCGACTAACTTGATTCTGCCTTTACCTTTCCCTTTCGACTCTCTATGCCACCCTGATGGCTTCATCCAAAGTTGCAAGACTTTGTAGCTCTACTATGTTACCAATCTCAGTCCTTAGTAATGAACCGCATTATAATTTGTGTCTCGGGCTTGTCGACATCACATCGAATCATGAGTAACTAAAACTCTCGAAGATAGTCATCCATGGATTGGTTACCTTGCTTCAAGTTTTAGAGACATCAAAAAGTGTCTTGTTCATAGTGTTCAGGGATGAACTTACTTCTTAAGACTCTCTTCATTTCATTTCATGTTTGGACTTCTCATCAAGCTCTCAGGTGGACACTCTACAACTTCTTCCACCACATCGCTGCATATCTAGAAAACTCCAATACAGCTACTCTAATAAGAACAACGTCTTTATAATCATAAAAGTTGAATATCTTTTTTATCTTCTCCTTGCAATCCAAGTAGTCGTTAGCACTACCAGACCCACTGAAGCTCAGAATCTATACTTTAAGGTGTTCAATACCCCTAGAAGCCTTAAGTTCACACTTGTTAACTTCAACATACTGTTCTTCCTTTTCATACTCCTCTACTTCAACCAATTCTAATTGCTTCTAGCCATTCTTTTGGCATGTCGAGGTGGTGCTAGGTTCACAAGAATGGGCTTTGGTGCATGCTATTCATTCTTCTATCTTCTCGACCTATCTTTCATCTCTTAGCCTTATTTAACAACTCTATGCGGTTCACTTTCTAAGACTCTCTATACTAAGACAGCTAAATTGGCCATAATAATAGTAAGGTCTTATATCTACTTATTAATAGTATGTGGTGTTTGTTGGGTAACTCGACCATGACCATGAGCATCACTCTCGACATCGTTAATCTTTCCCTAAACACTTGGATTTGACATTCTCAAACGAAGCTTCAGAAAATACTCTTTGTACAAGAAATCCTTACATACATACAAATACCATGTGAACTGTAAATTGTGAACTTACTCTATTCTTCCAAATGAAAACAAAGTATCTCAAATAGTCAACTAGTAAGGACTGTCACTACACAGCTCTTAGCCTCAACCTCAAGCTTTAATACTAAGATTACATAATGTGCCTAGGAGCTTAGTTATCACTAGGACTTACTGATATGGACTCATGGATGAACACATAAACTTGATATTACGTGTAATTAAAGGGGTGGGTTCAAACCGCAAGACGGCTTGAAAGGTAAATGATAGTCGAAGGTTGAGCAGGAGGTTCCCATGTATCGACGAAGGATATGATGCACCAACACCTCATACGAGCTCATGTCATACTTCCTATGACGCACAAGTATGAACGGAGGTCATTCGATGCTAGTCCACACTTGAATGGGCTAAATAAGAGCAGCTCAAAAGTAAGAGGGACACTTAGCTCAAGAGTAAAAAAAAAAGTTCAGTGTATTCATCTATATTCTGATATGATTATTATCAACTTTTACGATATGACGGTATTTATATCATCCTATTTAGGCAAATCCTATGTTACAAAAATTATAAAAAAATGGTCATTATTTGCTAAAAACAAAAGAGAATAATTTACAAGGAAAATATGAAATCGTGTAAAAGAAGGAACGCAAACGTCTTTTGTTAGAAAGGATAGTATGAATGTTAGTAAAGGATAGTGCGTGCGTGTTTTTACTATGATTCTAACAACATTGTGGTCTGAGTAGGGGTGGGCCTCTATTTAAGCCTATTTAGCATTAGTAAGGGTTAAACTGTGGTTGGTTTAGGGATGACTCCCATTAGGTTGGCTTCGGATGGTCGGCTCTTGATAGTTCTGCTTAACCTCGATACAGTGGGGATTGCAGCATTCAAATTTGGCACTGGGACTATGGTTTAGTGGAGGGTTCGTCTTATTATGTTGGTTGATCACCTCAACAATATCTTGGATAGCATGGAGAGCAAAGTAGCTCGATAGATTAGACTGAGGCAAGCACTGCTCCTCGATGCTTAGCTCACTTCGGACAGCTTAGTAGACCACTTAAGAGAGCCCTTGGGCTTGGGAGTGTATAATCAGTCCTTGATCCCTATCATCCTGTCCAGGTTGTTTGAGATTTAGGATCAAATCTAATTCAGGTCCAGTTTGCTCGTCTTTGGGAGTGTAAGGTTAGAGGATGGCAATGTTGAAAGAGTTTGAGACTCCATATCCTTCAGGTAATTCAATCCTATAGGCATTAGGATTGATCTTTTCAAGCACTTTGAAAGGTCCGTCGACTTAGGGAGACAACTTGCTCTTCCTCAAGTTTGGGAATCATTCCTTGCTAAGGTATATCCAAACCAAATCGCTTAGTCAAAATTCTCTCTTCCTCCATCCTCGGCTTTACTTCTTAAGCTTAATAGCAGCTCAAGCCAATTTCTCTACAATCTTTTGGTGTATGGTTTTGATGGCTTTAACTTTCTCGACAGTTAGCTTGTCATCATCATTAGTTCTTAGTTGGAGTACTTGGTCCAATGGGAGCTTAGGGTTGAACCCATAGGCGACTTTGAATGGAGACATGCTTGTGACATTGTGGGCGGTTTGATTGTAGGTAAATTCGATGATTGGTAGACATAGATCCCAATCGGCCATGTTTTGTCCGACAGTGACTTGTAACAATGTTCCTACAATTCGGTTGACAACTTCGATCTGCTTATCGATCTGTGGATGGCAGGACGTACTGTACAATAACTTGGTTCCCAGTCGCCTCCAAAGTGTCCTCCAAAAGTAGCTCATGAACTTGGGATCTCGATCCGAAACTATGGTTCTGAATACGCCTTGAAGCTTAATCACCTCTTATAAAAAAAAGAAAAGAGATAGCCGAAGCATCGTTAGTCTTAGAATAGGGCACGAAATGTGCCATCTTGTTAAATCGATCCACAACCACCATGATGGAGTCCTTCCCTCAAGACGTCCTTAGTAATCCTAATACGAAGTCTATATTCAGCTCAAACCATGGTTTGGTCGGGATCAGTAAGGTTTAGTAGTATCTTTGCTCGGCTTAACTCTTTGCTTTTCGATAGGTCATACATCTTTCTAGCATGGATTGGATATCTCTCTTTACCTTTGGCCAAAAGAATCTGGAGGATAATACCTCATAAGTTTAGCGTTGGCCAAAGTGTCTTATTAATCCCCCTCTATGCGCTTTGCACACCAGTAGTTCTCATATGGAACAGGTCGGGATACATAGCCTTTTCTTCTTAAATAAGTATTCGTCCTTCCTCACAACAGGCATAGATAGGACTAAAGTGTGGGTCCTCGGCATATAAATTCTTGATGGTTGAAAAACCAAGTAGCCTCATCTACAGTTCGATTAGGAAGGTATGTCGTCTTGATAGAGTGTCAGCTACTACATTGTTCTTTTTGTTCTTATATTTTATGACATAAGAAAAACCTTCCATGAACTCAACCTACTTGGCCTGTCTCCAGGACAACTTCGGTTAGCTCTTTAGATATCTTAAGGATTCATGATCGGTATAGATCACGAATTCCTTAGGCAACAGGTAGTGTTGCCACACCGTTAGGGCTCGGATTAAGGAGTAGAACTCCTTGTCGTAAACGGAATAGTTAAGTATGGCTCCTAGAAGTTTCTCATTAAAGTAAGCAATAAGTCAGCCTTCTTGCATTAGCACAGCATTTATGCTTAGTCCGGACACATCATACTCTACCTCAAATACCTTATCAAAGCTTGGTACAGCTAAGATGGAGGCTGTAGTTAGCTTCTCGTTCACATCTTCAAAACTCCTCCTCTCTTTTTCACCTCATCTGAATTCAACATTCTTCTTCGAGAGTTTGGTAAGTAAGGCTAGAATCATACTGAAGTTCTTTATGAATCGGTAATAAAATGATGCTAGGCCATAGAAACTCCTCATGTCGACAGAACAAGTCGGCTCGAGCCATTATATAATCACTCTTATCTTCTAAGAAGATCACCTCGGATCGACAAAAATGGCACTTCTTTAGCTTGGCGTAGAGTTGTTCGGCTCGAAGTTTTGCAAGCACTTATTGAGGTACTCTCGGTACGTCTCCAGGTCAGGACTGTATACAAAGATGTCATCAAAATAAACCATAACAAACCTTCCCAGTAACTCTTGGAGCACTTGATTCATAAGTCGCATGAACGTACTTGGCGCATTGGACAACCCAAATGGCATTACAAGCCATTCATAAAAACCATGTCATGTCAAATTTGATGGTATCCAAATTTGAGATCGATCTTAGAGAACACTCTTACTCCACTTAACTCGCCTAACATATCATCAAGCCTGGGTATGGGATACCTATACTTGATGGTGATTCGATTGATGGCTCGGCTATCCACACACATCTTCCAAGACTCATCTTTCTTTGGCACTAATAAAGCCGGTACAGTGCAGAGGCTCAAGGACTTGTACACGTACCCTTTCTCCATGAGGTCGTCTACTTGCCTCTACAACTTAGCAACTTGTTCAGGATTCAGCCTATATGCAGGCTTGTTCGATAGGGCAGCTTCTAGATGTAGGTCAATCGTACGCTCAACGCTTCAAATTGGGGGTAGGCCTTTTGGTAGCTCCTCTGGAAACAAATCGGTAAAGTCCTCCAGTAGGATTTTTACCTCAGTTGGTAGCTCTTCCTCCCTGAGTCTCATCTCTAGAAGCCTCCTAACAAGCAGATAGGTCAATCCCTTTAGCTCCATTTCTCTTTTCAGTTCGGCTCAAGTCACTACCAAAGCCTCCTTCTTCAAGGTTCAACTAAACTAGTGTAGACACCTCATTTTTGCCAATTTTTTATTAATTGAGTCAAGTTAATAAATAAATAGAAAAGTAGAAAAAATAAAAAAAAATTTAAAAAAAAATGAAAATTAAAAAAGAAAAAAAAAAGGAAAAAGGAAAGAAAAAAAAAAAAAGAATCATATCAAGTTGTGTCATATCAAGTTAAGTTAAATTATATCATATCAAGTTAAGTTAAATTATATCAAGTCGAGTCGAGTTCAGTCGAGTTGTAGTAAGTTAAGTCATAAGTCGAATCGTGTTGTATTGAATTGAATTGAGTTGGATTGTCGGATTAGGTGACGATATAGGCTTAATTAATTTTGGGCCAAACCAATATAGAATAAAATTTATCTAATTAAAGGACTAAAATCAGATTAAGGAATTATTAGGCTAAATTGTAGTGGATTGGATTAGGTCTTGGAAGAATAAAAAAAAAAAACCAAAATAAATTATGATTTGTAGAAGCTAGGGTAAATCTTGGAAAAATTGCAATCGTATCTTTCGTATCTTCGATACAAAAGATTCAATTTTAAGATTATAAATAGCACATCGATGGGGGATTCAGAAAACGGTTTTTTTTTTTTTAATCACATTCCTACCTAAAACACCACCGTGCCACCGCATAACCACTATGCAACACCACATAGTACCACCCTAGCACCACTGCATAATAACTACAGTTATCACCAATCCATCGCCTAATGTCACCCAGTTCACCCCCAATCCGTCGGCTAGTAGTGCCCAGTTCATTGCCCAACGTCGCCTAGTGTTGCCATAGTCATCGCCAGTCCAACACCTAACAGTGCTTAGTCCATCACCCAACGTTGGCCAGTTTACCCCCAATGTATCGCCTAACGTCACCCAATAACACCCAGTTACTGCCAGTCTACCACCTAGTGTCGCCCATTAATGCCCAATTTGTCACCTAGCGTTGCCCAATAGTGCCCAGTTCATCGCCTAGCGTCTCTTAGTAGCGCCCAATCACCGCCAGTCCACCACCGAGCACGCCCAACAGCGCCCAGTTCACCGCCTAGCTTGCCCCCTAGCGTCGCCCAATTTACTTCCCAACAGTGCCTGATCCACTACTCAACACTGATACAATCCGACATTAGGTAAATTTTCATTATTATTTATTTATTTCATTAATTTTTATTAATTTACTTTATTAGTTATGTTTTTTTTCTTTATTAACTATTTTTGTGTTTAAGTGCTGGTTTGTTTTTTTATTGTTGTTTATTCCTATTGCAAATTTTTTATCTTCCAATAAAATTTAGTTGAATTAAGTTTTTTATTTCAAAAATCATGTTTTTTTTTTTAAATAAAAAATATTTTGACATTAGTGATTTTGAAAAATGAAAAACCTTAAATTGAGTTTTTTTTTTTCAAAAAGATTTGGTTAGTTAGGATTTTTTTTTATTTAATTCAGAAAAATTAGATTTTTTTTAGGTATGTTTCCTAAAAATAATAAATTAATAATAACGTAAACCTAGCTTGATTTTCAATATAAAAATGACCTACTCACTAAAAATTTTATAAGAAAAGAACTACGGCCGATTTGATCCCGATTAATAGATGCATAGGCACCTTTGAGGCAACTGTTAAAAAATAAAATAACTTTTTTCCCCTTTAATTAGAAATTCGTAATAAAAAATAATAAAAAATCATTTTTAGTTACATTTTGTGAACTTAAGTATATTTTTAATATTTTTAGAAAAATTATAAAAAATAAAGCTCATCAATTTTTTTTTTATTTTCACATGGTGACTTAATCTTAATAGGTTAGCCTTTGAACCCAATTTTCTGGTTTAATTTTCTAAAAATGAAAATTTTTACAATATTTGCAAACTAATGGTCAAATTAGGATTTTCCCACCCGAAAACTTTGATTTTATTTTATTTTTTTTTACCAGTTGAACTGGTTGGCGACTCCATTTAAAAAAAAAAAATTTTTCCTTAATTTAATGTCAAGTAATTTATATTAAGCAGGTTAAGCTTAACATAAGTTAAATTAAGGAAATCAAAATCGGCTCGATAAAATTGGTGACTCTACTATAGACGCTTAGTGGGCTAGCCATGTGAAAGTTAAAAAAAAAAATTTAATGGGCTTTTGTATTATCATTTTCTTTTTATATTATATTATAGTCGTTCTAATTGTCTTTTAGTGATGTAGACCTTAAAAAAAAAAAAGGCCTGGTCCAATGGGCCTTCATGGAGATAGTGGGTTTTTATTTTTGAAGTAATCATTTATGTGTTTACATATGGTCGAACCTAGGCCACCTTGAGAACCTAGGACGGGTTGTCATTGTATAACCCTCAAGTCATTGGAATCTTTATCTCCGCCTGATGATGATAGGTGAGCCCACTCAGGTTTCGATGTAGCCCACTAGGCTTCTCTTCAGAAAGCCTTAAAGCTACAGAGTATTGGACTCGTAAACCCTACCTTTTTGCATCATTCTTTTCGAAAAAGGGGTAGTTATTTTTAAAATTATAGGAAAAGCTTGATTTAATCTACTGTTAGTTTATCGTCCATTTTCAATTAAAAAAATTAGTAACCCTTATATATAAGTATATACAAGCTTCATTTTTATTAAATCTTATTTCAAATCTACTTATATATAAGGGTGCTCTTTGACCGTGGATTTATCATATTCTCTATAGTTTATTAATAACTAACCCCATTGCATTGCACGTGTGTGTAGCATAGTGTATTACATTTATTTTACATAGTTGTTTGTATATGCTGTTTTTTGTAATATATGCACATCTTGTAGGTTTTGTTTTATTCAATCAGTAATCGATTGTGTAACATAACATTTAACATAAAATACTCAAAATCATTAGTATTCCTCCTGTGCTAATGTTAAAAAAAAAAAAACTTCTACATCAACTTATAATTTTTTTTAGGCATGTAATCATGGAAATTAATAATGATAAAGATTATTATGGAATTATCATTTTTTTTAAAAAGAATTTCCAACATTTTTTTAAAAAAAAAAAGAAATTTCAAAAGAAATTTTATTATCAAAAACCAATTTCATAATAATTATTTGCTCGGTTGATTTCTATTGCAATGCCCTACATGTACCATACTGTTGGGAACTAACGAAATAAAAAAAAAAAAAAAGAGTTTTAATCATTAGATTTCCATTGTGAATTATTTTCCATCTTAAGGTTATTAATCTTGTAAATGTCTAAGTTCTCATTCCTTGTATTTAGCACTTAGGCTGTCATGGTCCAAATAGAGTTTTCTCTATGAGTCATCACCCTTTTATCATTTATTCAATAAGTTTCTCATTGTAAAAATAATTTCTGCTTCTCCATATCATCTTTGTAATATTATAATCATCCTGTCCTTGGTCGTTAGTCCCAATGTTTTTTTTGTTTAGATTCGTCAATGTCAGTATTAGGCTTCTATGATATAAAATAAGTATTGATTTTCCAAAAAAAAAAAAGAATGATTTTCAAAACTAAAAACTCGATGCAGTGTTGCTAACAAGAAGGCTAACAAGAAGGAATTCTTGCAGGCTTTAAAAGATTGTTTTTTAAGTGATCAAGCCCAACTTGAAGCCCATAATCACTTATTTTCAAAAATAAGATGTTTGAAGCTCTTAAACTGAAAATAGCCACAATAGAAGGGGTTCTGAGCAAGTACGGGAAACAAGTCTAGACCATGGCCCATGCCTAAGCCTAGGGGCCCATTGACATACCATCTAAGATAGATAAGTCTGAAGAGGTGCCAGCTCATGAGCTCAACAATAACAGCAAAGGCTTAGGGAAGGAATTGGTGTAGAAAATGATGAAGATGAAAGAAGAAATCTTCCAAAAAATTGAAGATAAAATGGGAGTTTTTAAGGATCATAGTGTATAGAGTGACCCGAGCTTAAGTAGTGTTTACGCTTTTGAAGACCATGAGTTACCCAAGAAGTTTAAGATACCAAATTTCGAAAAGTATGATGGAACAAGTTGTCCTAAACTTCACCTTAGGCTTTATGTTTACAAGATGGCCCAATTCTGTAAACATGAGCAGTTGATGATTCAAACTTTCCAAGATAGCTTAATTCGGCCAACGTTGATTCAAACTTTCCAAGATATCTAATGATACGTGAGCTCAATACCCTAAGCATTGTCCAAAGCTCAAGGAAAATAAGTTAAGCCAAAAATCACCTAAAAGGAGGTTCACTCATATCTCGATTCCTATGTCTCAGGTCTATCGCTGTAAACCTTAATTGTAACGGGCCCATGATTTGACTAAGAGTACTTTCCAAAGTTCCCAAGGATCAACGAAACTAAGAACTTAAGTTTACATTTGGAAACAAATAAAATTTTTCCAATTCAAAAACCAATTATCGATAAAACCTAAGTTTAAAGAACTGCGAGCTCTAAAGTCACTTAAGACCCTAAACCTTAAAACAATTAGGGACTTTTAACCCTAAGTGACTAATCGATAATTTAATTTGAATAATTTCATTCTACTTTAGAAAATTTCATAATTTTATAAGAATCGAATCATAAATTACAAAACAATGCAAGATGAAAATCCTAAAACAATTTCCTAGAAGACCATGCTCTTATCTTCATGTCTAAGCCTTACATATAAATAAATAGACCAACCAATTACCTTAGATGACTTATCAATTGAAAGTTAGAATCATTTGTCAATTGATAACTTATCAAAATCTAGTGATAAGATACTTTCCTTATCACCCCTTCACTTATACTATATATGAACAAATTTTCACAAGATTTCATATGCTTAACTTCATTAAATGAGACAAGACAATTCCATGACCCCAAAGGACACTCCATAGCCGGTTTGAACAAAAAGAAGAGGGGGGCCATGCTCTTGTCTTTCACCCATCAATCACTTTCTCTTACACACCACTATTCACTCTTTAATGCTTACATCATCAATAGTTGCAATTGTTGACTTTTGTGTAAGCTACAAGACAACAATTTTAAGTCATCTTAAACACACATTCCCTCCCATTCCCAACTGGCCACTCTTTTCCTCATTTCTCACTTTCAATTTCATTTTCACTTCCTCTTTCTCTCACTTGAAACAAACATAAAAGAGGAAACAACCTTACCTCACAAAATCCCTCATTTAGTCGCCACTTCCAAGCTCCACTCATGGCACTTTCATTTTCTTTTCTTGTGTCTTTTTCTTCCAACATCTAAGCTCCTTTAGAACCCTTAGAACCTTCCGCAAACCCCATTCCAAAAGATCAAATAACTCGAGTTTCCAAAAGGGTGCAAAAGAAAGAAGTATGGTTAAGAGCTTAAGTGGAACCTGTATGCACAACCACCATACCTTGCTTTAAGGACGAGTAAGTGTTTCTTATGATTATTGGGTTAGTGTTCATGTTAGGAGACTTTGATTTCTTGAAGATATGAGTGTGATTATAAGTTATTATAACATCAAAGACCATCCTAAGAAACAAACTCATGATACCCTGGCAAGAAATTGAAATATGAGCATGTAAAGTTGGTGTTATGTAAAGATACTTGTTTAACCTTTTGAATGGAAGATTTTAAGTTGAGAAAATCTTGAAACAAGAACTTGAATGAAAGATGAACATGCTGGACATGAGGATTCAAAAGTCATTTAGATGTTGATTTTATTTTCATTAAGGTAAACATGCTCAAATCTATACTTAGGTTAAGGAAAAATCGATCATATGAAGTTTTATAAAGAAACCAACTTTGTATGACGTAAGCTATCATATGGAAGTTGTAATAAGTGTGAGATCTTCTATTTTTTGTGTAAAGCATGAGCTAAAGAATCATCGCATGGAAGAAAAGTTAAGTTAAGATTTGAATACAAGTAGTTTAAGTGCATGATATAACACCTAAACTTAAGGAAATGATGAAACAAGTTGAAAAACCAAATAAGAACCCCTTGGATTCATCACGACCAGATCTGAAACATAAGTAAAAGCCACTTAAAAATATGCTAAAACCAAGTGAACAAAGTGAAAAGATCAACCAAAGCAAATATAACAAGTATATAAAGCTTAAAACTCAAAATTGAGCCTAAAACTCTCAAAACAAGTCTAGAACTCTAGGTTGAGCCTACATTAAAATTCTGACCAGCACTTTAAAATATTAAGAAAGGTTGTTTTGAAACCCACAAGAAGTCCACTTAAGACTCCATAAGCCCAACAAAGTCACTAACTTTAGTTTAAACAAAAAACAAGCCCATTTGACAATTTAAGCCCACTAAAGAACCCATGAAGTGATTGTTAACCTTAGGAGTATAAATCAAAGTTGTAAATTTGATTTCAAGGAGTATTTTGAGCTTAAGATAAAATCTTAAGACCAAGCCTAAAGGATTTCTCAAGTTACCAAAAAAACCCATTTACCAAAGAAGGCCTAAAAGCACTCTAAAACATGAGGATCGCTACTGTTTTAACCCATGGATAGATTTTTGTGCCTCATTTGGAAAATGTAATCTCACCACATTAAAGTACACTCAAAAACGATGAAGATTGACTATAAGATCATAAAAATCAGATTTAAAACAAAAAAGTTATACGCGATTGAACTTTTAAGTAAAAATCGGGAAAAATTATGAAAACTAATCAAGAGTATAACTTAAGGGATTTCAGCTTAGTATCCTAAGTTTATATCAATTCCTTATAGTATTATGATTTCGATGATCAGAGGACACTGTGTACGAAGATGATTTGCCCCTAGATTACTATGTGTATGAATTTGCGGATAAATGTGATGGCTTGTTAATTATATAATAATGGGATTTGTTTGTAATAATTTATACGTACAATCGTATGAAATGAAATTATCTAATCACCTTGAAAATCGAGTTAATCACTTATATAATTAAGAAATTAAAATGAATTATATATTCTCTATATTGCATACGGATAACACCGACTGCCGCTTCACGTAGAAGATGGGAAGGGACTCAAAGAAGGACGAGCCTCCTGCAAGATTGGGCACTAGTTATGTTATCATTTTTATTGAGTCTCTGTCCTAAGCTGATAGGCTTACTAGGTACTGGGAGATGCCAACCATCAGCGAGAGGCCGAGTCTTGTGGCTTCTGCTTAGGGTGTGTGTTTGTGGACTGCGAGGGGTTACCATACCGCTAGACTTAAGATTTTAAAAGTATGATTTGTTATTTGGTAAAGAAAGTATATACAAATATAAATATATATTTATAGTTTTGTTTTTAGCTTTAGCATAATAGTGCAAATGAAATAAAACCCAAGGTCTAAAACCCGAATTTTGGTTTGGGTCAGTTAATTATCTTTAATCCCTAACTACAAGGAGTGTAATTCTGAGTCCTATGCAGTTCCTAGGTCACTGCATGCGTTGTTTGGCATACTGATTATTCATGTATTCATATGATTGTGCATCTAATAAATTTTTGTCATATGGTACTGGCGAAAGTATTTATCTCACTAAGCTTAAGCTTACACCTCGATAGATTTTTTTTAATGTAAGAAAATCTCTTTGCTAATCCGGGTTGAGGCATGCCCGTGGTAAGTCTCGTGTAGGGACGGGTTGGAGCAATTAGAGAGCAAAGAGGACATTTAGTAATAGATTTGTAGTTAACTAGTTACTTTTACATTTTTGTTTATAACATAGATTAAAATTTCTAATGCAGTTCCCTTATGAACTGTATATTTTTTGTAATATTCTTTTAGTGTGGGTCTCACTAGTCCACACGATTAGTTAATTTACACCATAGAAGTAATTTTAGTTAAATTGCTCTACATTACTTATCTATAGGCCTGATGGTAACGTGTAGTGAAAGGAGCCTTATGTGTCGTATGAAAGGCTTGCGATTAGCAAAGGGGTTGATAGTAGACCTTTGTACGATACACGGTAACCTACCACGATAGTGATACTATTGGGTCGTGATAATCACTGCCTAAAAGAAGAGGGTTGACTGCATCTTAAGACTCTAACACCAAGGTATAAACCTCGAAAATACAATCCTAATGAGTAATGCGAGTACCAATTAGGTTAGTAGGGGCATGCTACTAACCATTGCTAGGAGTTGAAGAATAAAGTCCAAGATTTGATTGATGAAAAATTAGTTCAGTTGGAATTCATTAGGGATCTAAGGCCCAAATTCTACATAGAGCCTATTAACATGATACAAAGATTAGAAAAGTTGCCAGAAACAGATTTGAATGGTCAAGTCCTAGGGGTATGTTATTGCCAGGGTTTAGAAGAAAGGGTTACAACACTAAAAGAAAAGTTAGCGAAGTTAGAAGAAAGGCCCACTAGCACGGAAATGGAAATGGCATATGTGCTTAAGCAACTCGAAAACCTAAATCCTAATGTGAATAAGAAGTTACAGCCTAAGCATGGAGATAATTCAACGAAAGAGAAATTAGGAGTGAATGTGCCAATTGAGAAAGCCCATAATCAAAACAAGGTCATCCACAATAAGAGAAGGCAATTTGCACAATTCAAGATTCCAATGGCCTAAGTGTTCAAGCGATTGAGGGACATAGGATTACTGACATGCGAAAACCCAACAAATAAATACAAGCCAAGAGATTGTAACCCCAACAAATGGTGTGATAATCATGTGGGCCAAGTGAAGCATACCACTAAAGTTTGTTAGAGACTAAAGCATAAGGTATAAGATTTGATTATTGTCAAGATTATCTAACCAAATTTTCTAGAGACTGATGGGTTGATTAGAAGTGGTATTCCTTCCCTAAGTTTTGAAGAAGCATCAAATAGAAAACCTCCAACATCAAGCATTGAGAATCTGCTATTATGATCTGACAAGGTAACTTATCATTTGAAGCAGTTAAGGATATCCCTAAGATATCAATTCAATTGAATGGGTCAAGTTCCAAGAAGTGACAGAAATAAGGTCAAGAAGTGGAAAAGAATTTTAGTTCCTACATTTTTTTTTTCATAATAATCTTTCATTTTGGAGCTTGTACTAGACACGAGTTATTGAATAAAGCAGTTTTCATTTCAAATAGGGGCATTTTGAATGAGTGAAAATGGATAAAGAAAATGTGAACTCGAAACTTAAAACTTTCTTCCTAAGGGAATGATAACACATTACTTGAATGGTTTAGGATGAGAAGAGGCAACCCATGTCCCAAACACTAACCCTAGACTCACATGAGAGAAGAGTGCCATCAAGGTGAGAATTAGGCCCATTCCTTAAAAGAGGCCTGCCTTAAACTTAGTACACGTGTCAAAATGATATTAGGCATTCATTTCCTTATCCCTAAATACGATTATCCTTTGCAAACCCATTTGAACTTTTAGGGGATTTTTTTTAAAATTAACCTTACTAAGAACCACCCCAAATTGGGGCAATCAGGAGGTTATGATCATTAATTTAAGGAAAAGGAGTAAACTAACTTATGCTTGCTTTAGTTGTGCTAATTTACTAGCAAATGTTGCCATAGATAATTTAATTTCTTTAGGATGAAGAAGAATTTCAAACCATATACACCTTACTTGGGCCTATACATTCATTTAAGTACATCAAGTCCATATATTCTTTCCTAAACACTTTAAAGCCATAGACACTTCTCCCAAGCTTATATACCTTGAACTTACCTTTTGGTACTTCAAATCTTATTTAGTGAAAACTCAATAATGGAAGGTGACTACCTTGACCCTAAAAAAAAGGAAAAAGAAAAAAGAAAAAATAAAAAATAAAAGAGAAGAAAGAAAAAGAAAAAGAGAAAAAAAAAAAAAAGAGATTAAAGATATTAGCAAGGTGATCACCTTCAAAGAATATCTAAATTACCAAAATAGCTTAAGGTCTGAACTGGTGATGGTATCCAAAGTCTGAACATTATCAATTCCTAAGCCCAAAAGCAAAACCCTCAATTTATGATCCCACTCATTATACCAGCTTTGATAAAACTTTTTTGACTAAAGAAATTGACTTATCTTAAGCAACTAGGGCAAGCCCATGTTTAGTTTCTGTTAGGTTCTTGGCTTGTAAACTCGGGATTGATTACATGTGATTTCTTCAAAATTAGCCAAGTACATTGATATCCATTTGCTTAAACCATTAACCAAAAGCCTTACATTACAAACCCAAAAAAGACCTGTTGATTGATTAGAATGTACCGCTTACAAGATAGGCTACAATTTTTAGAATTAATGCTAAGAGTAAAAACAGACTTATAAGAGTGCAAAGAAGTCCAATTTGACTAAATATTTCAAGTAATGATATCCATCCCCTTAGTGGAAAATTGAAGAGTTGAGTACTTTGTCAAAAACTTGAATGGTCATCAGTGATTCTAAAATGTTCAGAGATTATGAATTATGTTCCAGGAAACAAGACTGAGAGAATGAGTGATCAATGGGTAAAGGGCAAGCCAACCCCTTATTTATGGTCTTTAGAGTTTCCAAGACTTTCTTAGTTGTTAGCAATACAATTTTCTATTGAAGAGTGTTTTTGAATTTCTTGACAAAAAAAGAAGAAAAAAGAAAAACCTTTTTTAAAAAAATGAAACCTTAAAAAAAAAAATTTGTCAAAGTACAATATTTTCAAAGAATCATCAAAATCCTTTAAACTCAAGTCTTAGATTATTTTGTCAAAATCCTTTTTAGGATCACCTACTCAAAGGAGCACTGTCCTATCCTTAATTGGGTTACTTGCTCAGTAGAGTGCAATCCAATCCTTTTTAAAATCGCTTGCTCATGGGAGTGTTGTCCTATCTAATCCTTAGTTAGATTGCCTACTCATAGGATTGCCATCTAATCTTTTCAAGGATCGCCTACTCAAAGGAGCGCTGTTCTATCCTTAGTTGGGTTGCTTACTCAGTGGAGCACCATCTAATCCTTTTTAGGATCGCTTGCTCATAGGAGCGCTGTCTTATCTAGTCCTTAGTTAGGTTGCTTGCTCAGTGGAGCGGCATCTAATCTTTTTTAGGATCGCCTACTTAAAGGAGCACTGTCCTATCCTTAGTTGGGTTGCTTGCTCAATTGAGCGCCATCTAATCCTTTTTAGGATCACTTGCTCAATAGAGCGCCATCCAATCTTTTTTAAGATCGCTGTCCTATCTAATCTTTAGCTGGATTACCTGCTCATAGGAGTGCCATCCAATCTTTTCTAAGGTCGCCTACTCAAAGGAGCACTGTCCTATCCTTAGTTGGGTTGCTTGCTCAATAGAGCGCCATCCAATCCTTTTTAGGATCTTTTGCTCAAACGAGTGCTATCCTATCTCCTTTTTAGGATCACTTGCTCATGAGAGCGCTGTCTTATCTATTTCTTAGCTAGATCGCTTGCTCATAGGAACACCATCCAATCTTATCTAGGATTGCTTACTCAAAGGAATACTGTCCTATCTCCTTTTTAAGATTGCTTGCTCATAGGAGCACTGTCCTATCTATTCCTTTCTTGAATCACCTGCTCATTAGATCGCCATCCAATTTTATTTAGGATCACTTTCTTAAAGGAGCGCTGTCTTATCTTTTGTTAGATCACTTGCGCTTAAGAGTGCTATCCTATCTATTCCTTTCTAGGAACGCTGTCCTATCTATTCCTTTTCAGGAATGCTATCTTATCAATCCTTTCTTGGATCGCTTGCTCAAAGGAGCGCCGTCCAGTCATTTAAAAGATCGCTTGCTCATGAGAGCATTATCCTATCTTGTCTTTGAAAAATATATCCTTTCAAGCAACTCATCCTAAAAGAGATCTATCATCTTCAAATTATTCGCCAAAAGAAGTTTTTAATCTTGAAGAGATCTATCCTCTTCAGATTATCTAAGTCAGGTCTAGTAAAAATAGATATATTTTTTGTTTTTATAGTAAAGTTCTAATCAAACTTCACTATAAAGAGGGGCAGCTGTAGATACCTCATTTTTACCAATTTTTTATTAATTGAGCCAAGTTAATAAATAAACAAAATAGTAGAAAAAATAAAAAAATTAATAATAGAAAAAATTTTAAAAAACGAAAATTAAAAAAGAAAAAAAAAGGAAAAAGGAAAGAAAAAAAAAGAGAATAATATCAAGTTATGTCGTATTGAGTTAAGTTGAATTATATCAAGTTGTAATAAGTTGAGTCATAAGTCGAGTCGTGTTGTGTTGAATTGAATTGAGTTGGATCATCGAATTAGGTGACAATATGGGCTTAATTAATTTTAGGCCAAACCAATATAGATTAAAATTCATCTAATTTAAGGACTTAAATTAAATTAAGGAATTATTGGGCTAAACTGTAGTAGATCGGATCAGGCCTTAGAAGAATAAAAAAAAAAAGCTCGAAATAAATTAGGATTTCTAAAAGTTAAGGTAAATCTTGGAAGAATTGCAATCATATCTTCCATATCTTCAATACGAAAGATTTGATTTTGAGCTTATAAATAGCACATCAACGGAGGATTCGGAAAACAATTTTTTTAATCACACTCCTACCAAAAACACCATATAAACACCACTGCACTACCACGCAACACCATACAGTACCACCCTAGCATCATCGCACGACAACCACAGTCATTACTAGTCCATCGCCCAACATCACCCAACGTCGCCTAGTTCACCACCAATCTACCGCCTAGTGTCACCTAGTCCACCGCCCAACATCACCTAGTTCATCACCAGTCCACCACCCAGCATCGCCTAACACCGCTTAGCTTGCTGCTTGGAGTCGCCTAATCTATTGCCTAATGTCACCCACTAATGCCTAGTTTACCGCCTAACATCGACACGATCCGACGCTAGGTAAATTTTCATTAATTTTTATTCTTATTTATTTATTTCATTATTTTTTATTAATTTACTTTATTAGTTATGTTTTTTTTTTCTTTATTAACTATTTTTGTGTTTAAGTGCAGGTTTTTTTTTTATTGCTGTTTATTCCTATTGTAAATTTTTTATTTTCCAATAAAATTTAGTTGAATTAATTTTTTTTTGAAAAATCATGTTTTTTTTAAATAAAAAATATTTTGACATATAGTGGTTTTGAAAAATGAAAAATCTTAAATTGAGTTTTTTTTTTAAGATTCAGTTAGTTAGGGTTTTTTTATTTAATTCGAAAATATTAGATTTTTTTAGGTTTGTTTTCTTAAAATAATAAATTAGTAAAAACATAAACCTGGCTCGGTTTTCAATATAAAAATGACTTACTAAAAATTTTATTAAAAAAGAACTATAGTCGATTTGATCCCGATTAGTTGGTATGTTGGTACCTTCAAGGCAACCGTTATAAAATAAAAAAAAAGAAACTTTTTTCCCTTTTTCTTAGAAATTCGTAATAAAAAATCATTTTTAGTTACATTTTGTGAACTTAGGTATATTTTTAGAAAAATTATAAAAAATAAAACCCATCAATTCTTTTTTTATTTTCACATAGTGACTCAGTCTTAATAAGTTAGCCTCCAAGCCTAGTTGTTTGGTTTAATTTTCTAAAAATAAATTTTTTTAGAATATTCACAAACTAGTAGTCAAATTAGGGTTTTCCTACCTCAAAACTCTAATTTTATTTTAATTTTTACTAGTTGAACTAGTTGGCAACTCCATTTTTTTTAAAAAAAATTTTTTTTTTCTTTTCCTTAATTTAATATCGAGTAATTTATATTAAACGGGCTGAACTTAATATAGGTTAAATTAAGGAAATCAAAATAGGGCTCGACAGTTGGGATTACATGATTTTTACTTGCTCAACAATCATAGGACTCAATTTCACCCTTCTTCCTTCATGCTCCACAAAACATATGTTCCTCATGTCGTCATACATAACTGCTCGATCAACCATCCATGGTCGTCCAAGTGGAATGTAGGTTGCACTCATGGGCAATACATTACAAAACACTTCATCTCGATACTTGCCAATGCAAATCGACACAGACACCTGTTTGTTCACTTGTAGGGCTCCCTTATCACTAAGCTAATGAAGCTTATAAGGTTTTTGGGTGGGGCATGGTCAGTAATTTCAACTACTAGACAATAAATGCAAAGGCTACATTGGTGTAGCTCTCACTATCAACGATTAATGCACATAGTGATCCGTTTACCTTGTAGCTAATATGGAAAAGATTTTCTCTCTATTCATCTTCAGGTACAAGATTGACACTCATCATCCTCCTCAATACTAAAGCGATCAACATGAATTTGCCTTCCTTGTTGTAGATGACTTCCTCATTGGACAACTCGGCTTATCTGTCCTCTTTCAGCTCCTTTACTTCTTCATCTGTATTGTCGACCTCTACGGTCGGTGCCTTGCCTCTGATGACCATCGTTCGCCTATTTGGATACTGAGTAGCCATGTGTCCATATCCTTGGCATTTGCAACACTTGATCTCATTCGTCTTCCTCCCTAAACTCTAGCCCTTCTTAAACTTCCTCAGGGGTTCCTTCTCCTCTACTCAGGTAGTCTGAGTAGATTGGGTCTCAGTAACCTTGCTCGGTTCCATTCATACAGGTCGGCTACTACTAGGAAAATTGACGGGTGGTCGAAATCTTCCTATTCAGTGCTTTTCTATCCTCTAGGCAGCTTAGATTGCATCATCGAGTGTTCTAACGTCCAGGGTTTCTAGGACATGTCCAATTTCATACTTCAATCCACTAATGAATTGAGAAACAGTTCGGTCTTTGAGCTCTACGACCTCTTATCGGATTATTAACATCTGGAATTCTTTAACATAAGCGTCTACACTTGATGCTTCTTGTCTCAGTTCTTATAGTCTCTTGAAGGTTTCTTGCAAATAATAGCTCGGTACAAACGTTCTCTGCATAACTCTCTTCATATCATCCCAACTCCTAATCTCTTGTTCTTCTTCCCTTCTTCTGGTGGCTTACAAGTTCTTCCATCATAAGGCGGCATAACCAGTGAACTCTAACATAGCAAGTGATGGGAATCAACCTTCGATTATGTCCAAGCCAAGGCCGACTTGTCCAAAGTCGATGATGACCCTTTAAAAGAAGATACTGACCTGTTCTAACCTGAGGCCAAACAGTTCAAGGCTAAGGGGAAGAAAAGGAGCCATTCGGCAACAAACCCATCATCTGCCAAGAAGACGAGAAACCGTAATGCTGAGGACTCAAGAGCCAAGAACCACTTAGTACAACACCAAGAGATTTGTGCTGACTGAATCTAGTACTTGGCAATTGTGGATTGACCTCTTTGGTATCTCGGCCAAGCCACGTGAAAGTTCAGGGACTCCTTCTCGAACCTGTATGTCAAATTGCTAACCCTGTCCGGTTTGGGTACTACTCCTCCTAGGACATGCTGAGTGATTGCATGCCGAGTCTTGTAAAACGTATAGTTTTGTACTCTTGTATATGTTTTCCCTTTATTTTATTTATGGGCCCAATTCTTTAAGGTTTAAGGCTTTGTACATTATTTACAATTTTTCCACTAGGGTTTAGAACTTGCTATAAATAGCAACTATTGTAAACATTAGAGATGCATAGATAGAGATATGTATAAATAGAGAAGATATTCCCATATAGAGTGAATCTTTCCTCTTTCGAACAAGGCTATACTTAAGTTAGCATTTGTTGGATTATCAAGTGTTGACTATACTCTTTAGTCGTCCTTGCGTTCTTATTGATCTTATTCTCAGATTGTGGTGAACCCCTTCATTTGAACCGGTTATGTAAACCCTACCTTTAGTGGGCCTAAGACTTGATTAAGAGTACCTTCAGAACGTTCCTAAAGATTAACTAAACTAAAAACTTAAGTTTATATTTAGAAACAAATTAAATTTTTACAATTCAAAAGCCAATTGTCGATAAAACCTGAGCTTGAAGAACTGCAAGCTCTAAAGCTACTTAAAATCTTAAACCTTAAAACCATTAAGGAATTTTAACCCTAAATAATTAATCGATAATTTAATTTGAATAATTTCATTCAACGTTATAAAATTTCACAATTCTACAAAAATCAAATCATAAATCACAAAACAATGTAAGATAAAAATCCTAAAACAATTTTCTATAAGGCTATGCCTTTATCTTTATGCATAAGCCTTACACATAAATAAGTAAACCAACCAATCACCTTAGATAACTTATCAATTGAGAGTTGGAATCATTTATCAATTGATAACTTATCAAAATCTAGTGATAAGACAATTTCCTTATCACCTCTTCACTTATACTACATATGGACAAATTTTCACAAGAAATCATGAGCTTAACTTTAATAAAGGTGACAAGACCACTCCATGACATAAAAAGACTTCCCATGGCAGATCTAAAAAGGGGAGAAAGGGAGGCCATGCATTTGTCATTCACCCATCAATCACTTCTCCTTACACATCACTATTCACCCCTTAATGCTTACATCATCAAGAGTTGCAATTGTTGACTTTTTGTAAGCTTTAAGACAACACTTCCAAGACATTTAAGCACTCCTTCTCTCTCCATTTCCAACCGGCCACACTCTTCCCCATTTCTCTCACTTTCAATTTCACTTTCACTTCATCTTTCTCTCTTTTGAAACAAACATAAAAAGGGGAAACAACCTTACCCACACAAAATCCATTTTTCTTCCATTTTGAAGCTTCAACTCACGGAATTTTTTCCCTTGCTCATGTGCCATTTTCTTTCATCATTTAAGATCATTTAAGACCATTAGAATCTTCCATAAACCCCTTTCCAAAAGACCAAAAGATTCAGGTTTCAAAGGGTAAGCAAAAAGGAGGAAGCAAAGTTAAAGGCTTAAGATGAACCTTAGTGCACAACCACCAAATTTTGCGTTAAGGACGAGTAAGTGTTTCTTGTGATGTGTGGATTAATATTTATGTTAGAAGACTTGGATTTCTTGAAGATATGAGTAAGGTTTGAGTTGTTATAGCACCAAAAATCGTTTTAAGAAACATACCCTAAAACCCTTACATGAAGTTGAAATATGAGCATGTAAAGTTGATGTTTTGTATGGACATTTGTTTAATGCTTTGAATGGAAGATTTTAAGTTAAGAAAATCTTGAAATGAGAACTTTAATGGAGGATAAGCATGCTGGACGTGAGGGTTCCATAGTCATTTGAATGTTGATTTTGTTTCCATTAAGTTAAACATGCTCAAATCTAGACTTAAGTTAAGGAAAAATCCATCATATGAAGTTTTATGAAGAAACCAACTTTGTATGACATGAGCTTTGATATGGAGGTTTTATTAAGTATAAGATCTTTTATTTCTTTATGTGGAGCATGAGTTAAAGGATCATTTGATGGAAGGAAACTTAAGTTAAGATTTATACACAAGTAGTTAGGTGCATAATCTACCACCTAAACTTAAGGAAATGATGAAACAAGTTGAAAAACCAAGTAAGGACCCCTTAGGACCAACATGAACAGATCTGGAACGTGGGAAAATGAGGCTTAAAAATATGATAAAAGTGAAAGAACAAAGTGAAAATATTAACTAAAGCAAGTATAGTAAGCATATAAAGCCTAATACTCAAAACCGAGCTTAAAACTCTCAAAACAAGCCTAGAACTCTAAGATGGGCCTTCAATAAAAATCTGATCAGCATCTTAAAGTACCAAGATAAGTTGTTTTGAAGCCCATAAGAAATCCACCTAAAGCCCCATAAGCCCACCAAAGTCATTAACTTTAGTTTGAACCAAAAACAAGCCCATTTGATAACTTAAGCTCACTAAAGGGCCCAAGAAGTGGTTGTTAGCCTTAGGAATATAAATCAAAGTTGTAAATCTGATCTCAAGGAGTATTTTAAGCTTAGGATAAAATCTAAAGACCAAGCCCAAAGAATTTCTTAAGTTATTAAAAAGCCCATTTACCAAACAAGGCCCAAAAACACTCTGACACATGAGGAACGCTACTGTTCTGACCTATGGATAGAATTGTATACCTCATTTCGAAAATATAACCTTACCATGTTAAAGTATACTCGAAAACGATGAAGATTGACTATAAGATCATAAAAATCGGATTTAAAATGAAAAAGTTATAAGCGATTGAACTTTAGGTGAAAACCGGGAAAAATTTCGAAAACTCGATAAGAGTATAAACTTAAAAAAAATTTACTTAGTTTCTTAAGTTTGCTTCAATTCCTTATAAAAATTATTTCAATGACCAGGGGACACTGGTTACGGAGATGACTTGCCTCCGGATTATTTTGACTGACCCACATGACAGAGTGAGTAAATTCCCGATGACTCTTTACTTGATTGTACTTGTAGAAATAGATGCACCTAAACTTATATATATGAATTTGGATGCTTGTGGGATATGGGAGATGCATGTGTATGAATTTGTGGATGAATGTGATGACTTGTTAAGTATATTTAATAAAGGGAATCGCTTGCATCATATATACATATGAATTGTCTGGAAATGAAATTGTCTGATCACCCTGAAAATCGAGTTAATCACTTATGCGATTAAGAAATCAAAATGAATCATGCATACCCCATATTGCATACGGATAACACCGACTGCCGCTTCACGCAGAAGATGGGAAGGGACTTACAGGAATACGAGTTTCCTGCAGGATTGGGCACTAGCTACGCCAGCATATATATTGAGTCTCTGTCTTAAGCTAATGGGCTTACTAGGCGCCGGGAGACGCCAACCGTCGGCGAAGGGCCGAGTCTTGTGGCTTCTACTTAGGGCGTGTATTTGTGGACTGCGGGGGCCACCACACCGCTAGACTTGGGATTTTAAAAGATATGATTTGATTTTGGTAAAGGAAGTATATATATATATATATATGTAGAGTTTTGTTTTGATATGAGCATGATAATGCAAATGAAATAAAACCCAAGGTCTAGAACCTGGATTTTGTTTTGGGTCAGTTAATTATCTCCAAACCCCGACTTCAAGGGGCGTAATTCTGAGTCGTATGCGGTTCCTAGGTCACTGCATGCGTTGTTTGGCATACTGGTTGTTCATGCATTCATATGATTGTGCATATAATAAACTTCTGTTATGTGGTATTGACGAGGGCATTTATCTCACTAAGCGTAAGCTTACTCCTCTATAGATTTTTGTTGGT
Source organism: Lumnitzera littorea (assembly GCA_024138015.1). Classification (NCBI taxonomy): domain Eukaryota; kingdom Viridiplantae; phylum Streptophyta; class Magnoliopsida; order Myrtales; family Combretaceae; genus Lumnitzera; species Lumnitzera littorea. Next base: position 64,689,711 of record JAMXBB010000002.1, read on the forward strand.
GCAGGAGAACCTCTTCGTCAATCCGGGCCGAGGCATGCCCATGGTAAGTCTCGGGTAGAGATAGGTTGGAGCGATCAGAGAGTGAAGAGGACATTTTGTAATAGATTATAGATATTTAGATACTTTTATGTATTTATGTATAACTTAGATTTTATGCAGTTCCGTTATGAACTGCATTTGTTTGTAATATTATTTTGGTGTGGGTTTCACGAGCCTACGCAATTAGTTAAATTATAACATAAAAGAAATTTTAGTTTAATTTGCTCCATATTATTAGTTTATAGGCTTAGTAGTAACGTAGAGTGGAATGAGCCTTGTGTGTCGTATGAAAGGCCTATGATCAGCAAGGGGGTTGATAATAGACCTTTATACAGTACACGGCGACCTATCACGACAACGATACTGTTGGATCGTTATAGGTTAGTAAGTTACATCTAACCTTCATTTGAAGCCCCAAGCAACATTTAGTGTTCGCGAGTCATATCAAACTCTATTTTGAGCTCAAACCCCTGATTGTATTTATGTCTTGGTGAGTTATATCCATTTACATTCACCATCAAAACCTTCCTATTCTTTGTACCCATTTTCTTTTAAATACCCATTCCTGTTCGTTCTATATTCGTTATCGTTTCTTTCCGGATCGATCCTTTGATTCCTCATCATATTGGTATTAGAGATTTGATTCCTTATCAACAAGTCTAACCTTTGCATTGTCAAGCACTTCGTGGCATTTAAACTATTTTTTAATCTTGTCTACCCAATCTAGGTAGTCTTCAGCATCACCACTTCTAGAAAATCTTGGGATACACATCTTGAGTCCTTTGACTCTAAGGGCTCATACATTTCTTTCCTCAAGCTCGTAGTGCTCCTTTGCCTCGTCAACTCCTTCTGCTTCCTCATCAATCTCTTTAAGTGCTAACCTTCGTTTAGCATCCCTACCAACTCCTTTAGCTTAAGGTGGATGAGTTGGGGCATTAACCCAGCCAAACTGACCATTGCCTTGCTGTTGCTACTCAAGTTCTCTAGTGAGGCTATTTTTAGCTCGTTGTCTATCTTCTTGGATAACGGTCACCAAGTTAATTGCCAAGTTGGTAAGCCTATCCAAGTGGTCACCTATTGATTGAGGTGAAAAGCTTCCTTCTTGTCCTTAGCCATATTGAGTACCACTTTCTTAATTTCCTAAAGTCCCTTGTACACTTGAATCCAACATTGATGTTTACTTCATAATGACAATTTCTAAACAAACACATAGTCAACCACACTTTGTTTTGGCGTACCGAAAAACAGGGGAAAACAGAGTACAAAACACTTCTCACTACTAAACTTCAAAGCTAACAATAGAATTACTATCACACTAGAGTACTGACAAACGATTAAAAGAACATAGTAGTAAAATCCAACTTTGAACATAGCTAAGCTCTGATACTAAGATAATACGGACTCATAGATGAATATACGAACCCGATATTACATGTAACCAAAGGGATGGGTCCAAGCCGCAAGATGGCTTGAAAGGTAAATGATAGTCAAAGGTTGAGTAGGAGGTTCTTATGCACCGATGAAGGATATAACGCACCAACGCCTTACACGAGCTCAAGTCACACTTAATATGACATACAAGTATGGCCGGGGGTTACTTACTACTAGTCTACGCTCAAATGGGCTAGATAAGAGTAGCTTAAGAGTAAGAGAGATACTTAGCTCGAGAGTAAAAAAAAAAAAAAGGTTCAGTGTATTCGTCTGTATTCTGATATGATTATTATCAACTTTTACAATATGACGGTATTTATATCATCCCGTTAGGGCAAATCCTAAGTTACAAAAATTACAAAAAAATGGTCCTTATTTGCTATAAACAAAAGAGAATAATTTACAAGGAAAATAGGAAATCGTACGAAAGAAGGAACGTGAACGTCCTTTATCAGAAAGGATAGTACCGATGTTAGTAAAGGATAATGCACGTATGTTTTTACTATGATTCTAACAGCATTATGGTCCAAGCAGGGGTGAGCCTTTATTCAGGCTTATTCGGCATCAGAAGGGGCTAGACTATAGTTGGTTTAGGGATGGCTCCCATTAGGTTAGCTTCGGATGGTTGGCTCCTGATAGTTCTACTGGGTTTCGGCACAATGGGGATTGCTACATTCAGGTTTGGCAGTAATACTATGGTTAAGTGGAGGCTTCGGCTCGGCATGTTGGTTGATCACCTCAGCAACATCTAAGATAGCATAGAGAGTAAAGTAACTCGACAGATTGGAATGAGGCAAACATTGATCGTTAATGCTTAGCTCACATTAGATAGCTCAACATACCACCTAAGAGAGCTCTCGGGCTCGAGAGCATGTAATCAATCCTTGATCTCTATCACTTACCGTAGCAAATTAGAACCAATGGGTCGTTCGAAATATAAAAAAAAACTTAGAGTGAGGAGGTCCACAAACTGACTAGAGTAGCTAACATGAAGCTACTTAGAGAATATGACCCACTAATAAACACAACATAACTTGACACTCCACTTGATATGATGCATAAATGAATGTCAAGGTTCACTCGCTACTAATCTTAAGCTACTTAGCAAGATTAGATAAGAGTGTATAAAAAATGGACTTGGAGATGTCTCACAAGAACAGTATATTCAATGTTTATCTGTCAAGTAAGTTAATTATAGCTACAAAGAGAAGGGGATTCCTAATATATACGAAAAAGGGTAAAAAGGACAAAAGACAAAAAACAAAAGACAAATGACAATAAGGGAAAAGTAGTACAGTATCAGATGAAATAAACAAGTGATAGTGCAACATTGGTTTCGTACAAAGATTCTCTAAGCACAACAGTTGAATGGAATCAAAGTGCGGCGGTATCAAGGATTGTCGAGACAAGAAATGGATGCAACAAGTATTGGTTGAAGGTCAAAAGAAAAGTCCTCAGCTCAAAGGAGAATGTCTTGTCATTCAACAGGTATCTATCGACAATTGGAGGTTAGATTACTTGACACAAGAGGGAGAAAACAGAGTAGGGTGTAACCTTCTAGAGCTTTCAAGGAATTCATCCATCCTTTTTCTGCATAGAGTTTCATTGTCATCATTAGGTTGACAAGAGAGAATTTTTCGGATGAGGGATTGAAGGCCTAGGAGCTATACGCAAGTAAGAAGACTAGTGGTCGGCAACTCATCACCCTCATTGCTCCTTGTTTTACAAGCTCATCTAGTTACGTGAAACCCAATCTCACTTAAATCTCTACTAGCCAATATCTAGAGACAACACAAAATATCCAATAAAATTCCAAAGACAAACAAAGTTAGCGGTTCAAGTAGATCAAAGGGATGTTGTACCTAGAGATATTGTGATTTTTGAATCAAGGGACCCTTTTCCAGGTGATGTCAGACTGCTATCCTCTAAACTCTATCCTCATTGACGGGGGAGTCTATCATCTCATAATCTTAGCGAGATCTTTCACTTCGGTATTTCAGTCGCATGTGCTTTCACTCCTTAGATGCTTCCCTTAATAGTTCACACGAGTCCGGCTAAAGGTGCACTTGCATGAATCGAGGCATCATGATTAACCATCTTGACAGTTGGGGTATACTTTGCTTTCCTGAACTCTTACTTGACTGATCAGAAGAATCCTCTTGATGATGCATGGACAGCTAGTGGCTGTCAGATCTCATGTAGACTGCAGTTCGGCCATTCCACAGCAGCTCGGGATGTTATTGCTTGAAATGAGAAGCTCGGCAGTTTTAGGTCGGCTATTGAACTCAAATCAATTTGGTACACAAATACACAAGAAGCTCGGCCTCATGGTCTGCTTGCACTATATAATTCAGATTCCATCATTTCGGTGAAGGACGCTCCAGTACAATGGACAGTTCGGGTTTCCACTCAATTGTTGCAGCGATGAGTTGTAGCTCGGCTAAAGATAGCTGCCGCAATTGGCGAGGACTACTACTCTTATTTTAACTCGGAGTAGCTTGGGTCTGTTGCCTGTTGCTGGTCGAACATCGAGAGCTGCTGTTGAAGAACACGCTCTACCCATGCTTGATTCGACTAGGAGTGGGTCACCATGTAGCTAAAAGTGTGCTTTAGTTATGTAGCTGTCAACTCAGTGCCAAAGTTTTTAATCTATTACTTGTTCGTTCCTCGGTCTATGTTGTTATGCTCGTCGCATGCACCAAGGATGCCTGGAAATTTTGGTCGTACGCTTGCATTGGTGCTCGACTTGTCTGCACAGACAGCTCAGCCACATGAAGATTGAGCTTACGAATGAACTCGCAGCTGCTCGTGGCTCATTTGGTTCACGGTGTATCTTCTTCCCTCACTGCTATCCACGTGAATTCTTTGGCTTTGCAAAGGACTCTACCAAATGTATGAGCTACATGCCAACTTAGAATAGAATGAAGACGTTGCAGTTAAAACACACGGAACCCTTTTGTGGCCGAGCTCCTAATCGCCGAACTCCGCATGATGACAAGGTTCGGCATCTTGAGATAACTATTAAGCTCTACTAGCAGCTCCTATGAACTGCCAATAGCAGTACCGAACTGCACTAAACCCCAATGGATAACTGTCGAGCTGCTCTTAATTGATCTCGGGCATCCGATCTGTGGCTGTAAAAGCTAGCTCCGCCGTGGCAAGTCCACCACAAGCTTCAAACTATAGCAAAAGCGAGCTCTCCCCAGCACGTCATGACAGCAACAAGCCAACTTGCAGGCCGGACCATAAACAGATCCATGCGACACCGAACATTTACTTGAGCAAGAACAATAGCTCGCTAGAATTTCATATTACGACCGAGCACGATCGAGTTGTTCTCGCTGTAAGAGAGAAATAATGCCAACATTGGAAGGTCCGAGCTAGACCATTTTCAATTCTTGCCAAGCTTAGTAGCGTAACATCAAGTATCCAAAATATTGAAAATTTTACTTATTTACCATTAAATATAATAAATATTACATATTTATAAATTATATAATAAATGTTACTAATTCACCAAGTTTATCTCGTATCTCTTAAATGTAACATAAATATATGTACCTATGTCGTATTTTAAAAATAAGACATACATTTAATTACATTAATATCATATTTTTTAAATGCAATATATATACAATTAATGTATTTCATATCTTTAAACTTATAATAGCTTAAGATAACTACTGTAATTTAAATATTAAATCGCATTTTATAAATGCGATGCTTTTATTATTTTCAATGTCATATTTTTCAAATGTGATTTAATATATGTATTTATATAATTTTTTTTTATTTAATTCATATTTATATAATTTTAAAAAAAAATTGACATGTGCTTCACCCCAAATATTATTCTTTTCCATGTTGCCGACCTAAGGCACGTTCACTCAGGCATGTACAAGCTACGTGTGTATTGAGCTCGGACTGTACTTATCAAGCTGGAGCTCGGCGAAGTTCAACTCAGGCCGGAGTCAGCTGCCAATTCTTTGGATTAGTCACGGCAATTTGGACTCGTGAATCAAAGCCCGGTCAAAAGAAGATTGGAACTCGGACTCGTGAATTACAGCTTGATCACGTGATTCGCTGCAACTTGTCCTCAAAATTTGGAATTGATACTTTAAGTCAATTGGAGCTTGACACAGCAAATTTGTGATTCAGCAACAGCTCGGAGAACGTTCATGGCAGCTGGACATGGTACTGCATAACTGCTACGGCTAAGCTTGCATTCATTTCCATATCCTACTCAGCTGCCCACAAACATAAAGTCGCGACAGTTCAGCTCGGAGCTTGCAGAGGTTGGCTGAGAGAGGCTCAGACTTGTGAACGCATACCGCAACTTTCTACTTGATCTGCCGCATGTAGAGAAGCTTGGTCCCAGTTTGAGTAGATTGGTAAGCGAAGTTAAGCTTGGGTTTCTGATCGGATTTCCCCTTATGCAGCTCGGTAAACGTGAGGGTCAAACTTCATTTAACTAGCTAATTAAAGTTGGTTCCATCCAACTGCTACTGCTCGGTAATTTGGATTTGGGTTGTGCGTGTGTACTGTCCGTCCACGTTGAGCTCAGTTATTACGCTTCGGTAAGCTCAGTTACAAGGGAGCTCGAATATTGTTTGAGAAGCTCGGCCACGGCTACACGAAAATGAAACCCACCATTGGTCGTAGGTTAGCAGTTCAACCTTGGGTTTCGGCAAGAACTAGCTTTAGCGATGCCAAGAATTTATTTTATCCTTACAAGATCACTTGGCTCAGATGAACTGGACATTGTAAAGGGAATTCTTGAAGGGAGATGAACTGGACTTTGTAAAGGGAATTATTGAAGGGAGTCGGTGGATTTAGGTTTGAGATGGACTAGCAACAGCGAAAGAAGTTCTTGAGGGTGTGCTTCACATGTCCCTATGATATCAGGCAAGTGTACTTATCAGTTTTAATATAGCAGATGTGAGTCCGAGTCAATCCCTCAGAGACTTTAAGTACTAATATTAATCTTAACTTTATTATCTAATTGAAAAATTGTGAAGGGTTGAATTAATTAAAAATACTAAAATTAACAAACTAACCTAATTATGAAACTTGATTAAGTAATTTAGAAAGCGATAGAATTAAGAATGACTTCAAGAATGCAAATAACGTATTTAGAAATTATTTCCTTTAGTGTTTAACATGTAACCACTTAAAATGTATCCAATTCAATCGCTATTATTTTTGATCGGAGGAATTCACAATTAAAGTTAATACCTTTCTCAAGCATATTAACTCTAATCCTAAATTATTTACCGGAATCTCTTCACTTAGTAATATAATTCAGAATCGTATTAATATATAATGAATTCCCATACAAATAAACAACTTTCCGGAAGAAATATGTATCTTATCTCTAAGTACACATGTAATTATCTTCAATTATGTCAAGATCTCATTACACATATAATTTCTCAATCATCATGTATAATATCATAAATTGATACTCTAAAAATATCAATTATCAATTAAATAACATAATTGAATCAAGAAAAGATAAAAACTTTATTGAAAATTATCAATCAATCTAATAGTCACATGAAACCCTAAGTTCCATAATCTTAAATACACGAATCTTAAGCTATCATAATGAAACTAAAAACGAATTCCAACAAAATCAATAAATAAAACATGAAAAACCCCTTTTGTTGATGAATCTTTTCAATCTTGAAGTTGGGTGTTGCTTTCGCCTTTTTCCTCTCCTTCTCTTCAAGTCTCTTCACTTCTCAAATGTCCAATGTTGTGTGTGAAACCCTAATAAGTCTTTTTATAATGTATTGTAAGGTTTCCGTTTTTATCACCAAACACGGCCTGGGATACAATCATGTTTCCAGGTCGTGTAACTTTCTGACCTTGGTAAATTTTCCTAAATGGACATAGCCTGGGGATATAGTTGTGTCTCAGACTATGTAACTTCAAAACTTCATAACTTATTCAATTAAACTCCAAATTGAGTGAAACTTGATTTATTTTCTTCGTTTTCAATCCAAGAACGTGTTCAAACCTTGAAATCAAAATTTTACTCATTTAAGTATCAATTTCTTTAAAGAAAACAAAAAATGTAAGGAAAATACTATAAAATCACAATGTGAAATATGTTTAAAATAAGAGTTATCACCCTATATATGTATAAGATAGATGGTTCTCCGGTGCTGCTGAAGCTTTTGGACAACATAAAATCTTGACAACAAGGCTTAAACATATCTCGGAAATGTCACACTCTAGTTATGAACTTAATGCAGCCTTAACCACTGTTCTCTATTTATCTTTTTTTATTTACAATCAGACGAAAGTAATAATCGGCAGTTATCATCAGTTGGTTATATGCAAATGGAGTCGTGATGCGTGACACAACGACAGTTATGCGAGGCGGTTTCTTTAAGTTCTGGTGTCACAAACAAATTTCGAGAAGCCGAAAAACAACATGTTCAAGGAAAACATGTTGAAACCGAAACATCAACAGTCAGGAGAGAAGTAAAATTGACACAGAGATTTCGAGCAAGCGGAAAAAAGAGAAATTCTAGAATCTGAATAAACCATTTTGAGCGAATTTGCCAGACTTGGAAAAGAAAAATAGAGTAAAGAAATCACAGTAGACCACACTTGGCAGAAACCGTCAAAGGAGAAACATCTTGGCGGAAAACTCTGAGGAAGCATTGAAATCGAGATGTACGACGTGATAGCAGTTACATGAGGCAGTTTTTAAGGGTTTTTATTATTATTATTATTATTATTATAGCACGAACTGGTTTCGAGGGACTAAGAACCAAACATTCGAAGAAAACACATGCTTGTATCAAAGCATTATCGGGTCGGGAAAAGAGTAACAATAATGTGTAGATCTTAAACAAGTCGATAAAAGAAATTCCAAGAGCCAAAAATAACTGGTATATTGTGAACAAATATTGCCAGACCCGGAGTAGAAAATAGAGAAAGTACTTATGACATACCAGAGTTGGAGAAATCCGTAAGAGGAACAACATCACACTACCAAATTTTGAAAAATCATTAAAGATGTTGGGATGGGTTACATTTTCCAATAGATAGTGTCGGGATGTTAGAGGGTACTTCGTTATAGCTACTCCAATGCTTCACGTATGAGTCTTAAGAGTTAGACAATGGCACAGCGTGAATTTGAAATATTGAAATATAATAAAATAATAGAATTATAGCTAAAAATATATCATTTTACTAAATTATATTATATTGTAATTTATCCAGTGTAAATACGTAAATTAGGTAATGAAAAATAAATAAATTTTAGAGATAAATTATTTGGACAAAAAAATTATAAAATACCATAAAATAATATATAAATATAGTATGTGTACCTCAGGTATAATTATATACCCAAAAATACTTAAAATACCCTAAAGTATTTATAATTAACTAAATAATTAGAGGAAAAATAATTAAAAAATTAGGAAAAATGGCTAAACAACTAGGACTATCATGGTTTAGGGTGTGATTAGTAAGGGATAGTTGTTTATGGATTAAACCAGCCTTAGGACACACATACAAACAATAAGGATAGGTATATAAGGCAATTTAGCGAGAGAAAATTTCATTTCTACATTCTACCACCTAGGAAATATCACCATTTTTCTCCTGAACTTTAGTTAATCCCTTAATAACCTAGGAAAATTATAGGAATAGGAAAACAGAGGAAAAAATTTTGGGAAAAATTAGAAGTATAACTACACAAATTGAGCTTAATCCACGATTAGTTCAAAGAGCACCTAAGCATAAACCACCACCACTACCTAATAGTGGAGGCAATAGCAAGGAAGGCCAACAAGGTAGTAGTCGGCATTAGTAGTTGGAAATTCAATTTTATAGTGAGTTGATTTTGTACTCAATTTTCTTTAAAATTGTAAAAATATTAATTTAGCTCCAAAAATTACGAAAAAATTTATTTTGACATATATATATATATATATATATAATTTTATGGAAAAATATCAAATTGCAAAATTTTTAAGTGGATATAAGACCTCCTTAGGAAACCGATCAAAATCGATTAATTTTCAAAGCTGATTTAAATGACCCTATTGACATAATTTTTAAACCAAAATTTTTTTGGAATGATCTTATATTGCATGCAAGTGTTGCATGAAGAGTTTTTGGACAAAAAGGATTTCTATAATTTTAAAAGATTTTTAAGCCTTTAAATTAGGCAAAAAATCTAATTTTCTTGAAGATTTTGTGTATAGAGCTTGATAAAACCCTTGGTGTTAGGTTTTGAAGTTTACTTAGATCATATTCTACTGTAAAGAATAATTTGGAGTTGTGTGATTTGAGTTGAAGTTGAGATATGAGCAAGTTGTTGAATATGGGCTTGATGCATCAATAGGTAAGTATATGAATTTAGGGAATTTAGTAATATGGTATTATTTGGTATGATAAACCCAATATATGAATATAATTTAACATGTTTATAATCTAAAATATGATGTTGAATGAGTTATTTCGAATAAACTTGTAAAATAACCTTGTTCAAAGAGTTTTCCAGAAGCTTGGTTTGTTAGAAAAATTAGTTAATTCCAAGTCAAGAGATTTAATCAGAGAGTTGCTTGATATAAAATACTTAACCAATATAGCATCAAAAGGTTTATCAAAGAGTTTCTATTTAATAAGACTGTTTTTAGATTTTTCTTCAGAGAATTCCTAATTAACGAAACTGTTTTCATATACTTTCACAAAGAGTTTTAGAATAAAAATTGTATTAATACTATTGATCGGATACTCATTCAGAAGGTTCTAAGGTAAAAAACTATGTTAAGACTAATGTTCAAAACCATATTCAGAGACTTCAATAATAAGCTAAAACTTAATCAAAGACTTAATAAACCTATGTAAACTATATGTAAGATAATAAAAAGTAATCATATACTTTCTACTTAACAAAAACTAAAATATTTATATTGATTATTTAGGGATTTACGAAGGGATTGAGTACGAGAAGCAAGATTAACTCGCATCAACATTAGATAAGTTGGGATCGATGCTTAATGGCATATTGGAGTATCATATCAAGATATTTGGAGAATTAAGAGGGTTTATCTATAGTTGTAGCTAGATTGTTTATGCATGTGCCATGTATATGCATGTGATACTAATTAATGATTAGGAGTTAAACCCCAAGTGTTGTTTTCTACTTGAGCATAACATGTTTACCATGTATGAACTTGGCTGCTTACCTTATAATCTGGACTAATCTTGAGTAGATTAAAATCTAACTTGACAAGTGGTGGACCACAATCAGAGTAAAAGAGCTAAAAAAGAAGGAAACTAATGTCACATCCAAATGGAAGAAGCCATAACCAAACTGGGTGAAGATAATTTGCGATGGACCATTTGAGGAAGTGAAGGGCAAAGGAGGGTAGGCTTTATTACGTGAAATGAAGAGAGGAGAGTACTTGGTAGAGGATATCGAAGCTTAAAGAAAACATCAACCCTTCAAGCAAAAATTTGGGCTATTTTTGATGGACTTAAATGGGTGAGGGATAGACGTTTAAGGAATATAATCATTTAGATTGATTCCCAAATAGCCTTAGATTGGATTAACAACAAATATGTAGATGTCACTTTTTGTCATCATGCTTTAGCGGGTTACATAGATATCTTATGTTGTTTTGATACTAAGATTACTTGTAAGGTCGCCTGTAAACAGAATGTTGCTGCAAATAGTCTAGCAAAAAAGGCTCTAGAGCTGAATGACGGACTAGTTTTTTACAACAACATTCCTAACTTTTGTCTAATTTTCTTGTAGCCAATGGTTGATGTTAGTTGTATTAGACATAAAGTATTTTATCGATAAATATTGATAGCACATGATCATGTTACTTTTATTTTCTAGTTTATGTAGTTTTATTCACTAAAAAAATAATAAAATAAAAGCACTATAACACTTTCTCTAGGAATTGAACCTAAATTATTTGCATAGTTCATAAGAAGTTCTTTTCCAATCATGGAGACTAGGTAGGTGTAAGTCCTTTACCACTAGGTCACCTTGAAATCACATATATTATATGTGACATCTTTGTTGTCTAGTAAATCATATCTTCAATATGCGATTTTCCATTGTCATTTATATAATTAATTTTATGTCATTTATATTAATATAATTTCTTTATAAGGATGGTAAACATGTGTTACACCCTCTTTTATGATATCTTGTGTAATACTTTGTAAATATTTGGATATTTTCAAAATAAGAAAGTGAATATTTTTTAAAAGGAAAGTTGTTATTTGAAGATTGAATTGATTTTAAACAAATTCTCCCCGAACTTAAAATATTTAGTTTTCTTTTAAAAAGAAAAAATGGTGGCTACATTAAGATTACATCCACCAATGTAGTCTCAACCTTCCTTTTTATACCAACTTCTAATGGTTGGCAACTTCAAAAACTTTTCTTAAAATGTTTCTTCAAAGAAAGGGGATTTTCCAAAAAAATAAATAAAGAAATAAAAATTTCTTAATTTTCATCGAGATACTTTTATTAAATTGATAAGTTTAGTATGAGATTAAGGAAATTTTGAAAAATATGTCTTTGACACCCTCAATTATTAGACTCCCATTAACATAGCCATGAAATCATAATTTAGTATATATCATTTATATTTGTTTCAAATGCATTTATTTTAGGTGCATTATAAATAGGTCGTATTATATGTGGATTTCAACCATTAGGCTCCAATACGCTTACTTAGCCTATAGGGCTATGACCTAACTTGCTCATCTAGGAAGAAGGCCCTTAAGGACACCAGCTAACACCTTGCATGCCTTGCTAGCCCTACAAAGGTCTAAAGGTGTATTAGAAGCAATGATTGCCCGCTACTTATTCCTATCTCGGTGACTCCCGTACTGCTTGAAGGACCCATAATGGACAAAGGAGATCCCCCTTTCACTTGTCACAATCTCGAGGGAACATGAACAAACTGAGGAGGATTTTTATCCACATGGTGAGATCTTGGAAGCTATCTTTAACCTATAAAGCCACATTAATACCTACATGGATAAGGATCGAACCCTTTTTGACTCAAATTCCCATATTGATTTCGGTTCATTCTCTAAACCCTAAAATGCTCGAGTGTTGAACTTAGAAATTCTCTCTACTCTTCAAGCCATCCTAAACTTGAGCGTTTAAGCATACATGTTTGGTGCCCTTTCAACTTACATAATCTCTTTTGCAGGCTTAGATTTAAGCTTAAGTTAGACAATTGAACACAAAAGAATCTTCTAATCATCAATAGGTTGATATATATATATATATATTTACTTTACATTATTTTGGCACATGTCATATCATTTGTCCATTTAAATATTAGTTGATTACCTATTAAATTGTTTTTGTAATAATCTATGATGCGAATATTTATTCGTGATCTAGGGTGTCTAAGAAATTTTACAAACAACTACAAAATTCAATCAATAATAATGAAATTCTAGGAAACATAAGGACTAGTCTAAATGCCTTATAGCCCACTTGATACGAACACTTTTCTCCTTCAAGGATGGAATAGATTTGAATCTCTTCTCTCATGGTTGTGTAACATGTAGTTGGTCAAGGAAAAAAGTTCATATTAACAAGGGTAGTAAATGTATGTAAAACTACAAAACTTATTGTAAATGCTTGTAAAACTTTGAAAGTTAAAAGTCATTCAATGGATCCTAATAGAAAAAGTAAATGAAAATCATGAAAAAGTTAGAGAATTGCAAAAATAGAAGATTATTATGAAAAGAAATAAAAAAGCAAAAAAATCGATGCAATGAGTTACTTATAACCATTAAATTTTGCAAGTTTATTTGAAAAATAAAAAATAAAAAAAGGTCCTAAAAGTGGTACTTTTTTATTCTCTTAACTATAGGAGGAGCTCATTGATTGTGTGCGGCACATGGAATCTTACCAAATATATACATATATATATATTGAATAACATTTATTACTCAGGCTTATAAATAATTATTCAATATTGGAATTGTTCATTTTCCTCAAAATACTTCAATAAAATTGACAAATGATCACATAATATTCATTCATATCTTATCATAGCTTCATTTCATTCCTAAGTAGCTACTATTATATCACGACTTTGTTTCATTCATGTCTCGTTTAGTTCCCTGAATAAAATAAGGGAGAATGGAATTACAATTACATGGGAATGGAATGGATGTGTAATGAGTGGAGAAAGGGCATTACAGTGTTTAGTTAAGTGTTATTGAATTAATATTACAATGTTCATTTCATACAATTTGATGGGTAATAAGAGATGTATATAAGTTAAAATACCTAAACTACCCCTACTCAAATGAATAACAAAATATAAAAAAGAAATTATAAAAAAAAGTAGAATAGTATTGTGACTTTTTAGAAACCCTAATCCCAACTTCACATCATCATCCCAAATAGAATCGTAACCACAGGCTTTATAGAAAACCCTAATCCCAACTTCACATCACTACCCCAATTTGTGAAGAAATTACCACATGACACATCAAAGATCATTGGCTACTAGCATCCTTCGGTGATAGTAGGTCAGGAACCTCGATGAAGCGCCTCGACATCAATCGTCATAGAGTATCAAAGAAGCGAGGTTGGTGGTTCGAAAATTTTCATGCAATTTTTCAATTGTGTGAGATTAAGCTGTTTTCATTTATGAAATTGTTGTTCAATGAAATAGTGGCTGATGAAATAATATGTTGTTCTAAAGATTGGAATTTTTGTAGGTTTTTCCCTTTCTTTTTTATGTTTAAATGATGAGATAATGATTGCTATTGTTTATTGACATTAAGTTCAAGGTTCAATAGGACTAGGCATTGGAATAAACTAAAGGGTTTCGTGTTATTTGAGACGGTCTATGATGTTGAAGTTTGTTTTAAAAAGAGGTATGGAATGGAAGAAAGTTTAACTTTGAGTTTCTCACTAAACAAATAACATCTATGTGTATGAAATGAGGAAGAAATTTGAATCAACTTTCAAATATATGATATTTTTAAAAATTGGGGAATAGTTTCAGAGATGAATTTTCAACAACAGGAGTCTGCAATTTATTTTTGCAAGTCCTTCTTTCCTAAGGGTGAGCATTGAAACACACTAGATCTTGAAACTTGTTAAACTTTGCATGATTGATAAATTCTAAGATAAGTATTCTTTTCAAAAAGTAGGTTCAAGTTCCAAATCTTTGGAACCTACTTCACTAGGAAGGACATAAGTTATGACCTCCTAGCATGTACATTGTATATCAAAAAGTTCCAATTTCTAAATTATCTTTTAGTTTAATATTAGGTACTTTGTTGATCTTGTAAGTTAGCACTAACGAATATATTGAGAATTGTCAAATGCAACAAATGCCATACTAAATCACACTAGTTTCTAACTTATATTTCAGTATCCAAACTTATTAATCATATGTGTAAAAAGCATAAAAATCTATCACCATCTATTGGTTTAAGTTTATTTTATAACTATTATTTTCTATTTCTTGCCAAAATTTGTTATGTTTGGATTTATATTTTATCTTTAAGCATTGGTATGTAAATTAAAATTTATTATCTTGAGCATTATGACTTAAATGTCCAAGTTTGCTCAAGCATGCAAGACTTTTTAACCAAAAAGTAGAAATGCAAGTTTAAGGCAGACTGGCCCCTGTAGATTTTGAGTGACACATGTTTTAGGGTGGTTCCACTAGATACAGGGTGTTTTGAAAACTTAAAAAGCTTGTGTGTAAAAGCTACTTATTTTGTACCAGCTCATTTTATTTCTTCTTTCGAGAAAGATCATGTATGCTACTTTGAAAAACAATGGATAATGAACACCATCATTTTAGTATGCTTGCTTTAGAGAACTTGCAAAATGAATTTTCCCTGAGATAATGGTAAGGATACTACAACAACTTGATATTGTTTTACTGCCATTTACACAGTAAAACCCTTACTCAGTTTGTTCCCTGTAAATCTTTATTTCCATCCATATCTCATCCATCCTGAAATTTATTTGTCAAGCCTCCTACAACAATGGAACTCAAAAGTTGTGATTACATGAACCATCTCTTATCTCGTATGTTATAACTTTGACAACTGTTAAGAAGCAAAAGGATTTTTCATATCAGTATGCTTCCCATCCCCTTTTGTTTGTGGAATTTTAGATGGATGTATATACAATGAGAATTAAATCTTCAAGTAATTGGATAAGAGTTTCTTCAAAATAACTAACCCATTTTGCTATTCATTTTTAGTAGCATAACATGTCTAGCGCCTCAAATTTGTTGTCTTCTATGAATTTGAAAGAGAAGATGGCAGTTTTTTATTGTAGGAAACAATTAGTATTGGTATCATCTTGGTAACTAGGGACATTTGGAAGGAGGTTTCACGGGTGCTCAAAATATTTGGTATGATGAAGATAGTATTAAACATTGATTTTTTTTCATCTATTGCCTTACAAAAAATTAACATCTAATACAATGTCTAGGTCGAAGATGCATGTAAGTTCTTTAAATGGGTAAATCCTCTAACATGCAAATATCGAATGAGCTTCAAAAAGAAGGTCCAAAGAGAATGTCAGCAATTGGAACAACAATTGGAGACTGAGCAAATTATATACACTAAATCAATAACAAAGCTTCAGCATGAGTTGAATTTGTCACATGAAAGGGAAAAAGAGCTACACTCCATGTGTGAAGGACTTAAAAGTAAGGATAGGAAATTAAAAGCACTTTTGTGTGTTTTATGGATGGTTATGTTGTCCGTAGTAGGAAATACATGTGTTGGATGCCATACCAGTGTTTGGCATGATGAAAATTGGAGAACAATGTTGTAACCAAATATATCTTGTTGATATTTAATGCAATCATAGATAATATTGAAGGAAAGTTATGCTTAATTAATGTTTGGAGGGGTTTCTAAGAAAAAGAACTCCTCTAGAATGAGCAAAGGCTCTTTTTGTGTTCATTTTTTTGTCTATTTACTGTTAAGATACTTGGAAACATGCTATGTTTTTCGAAAAATTTTATCCACACCTAGTTTGTTAGGATTTTTTATTGTATGGTTCAAGGGAGTTAAGCTTATAGATTTGTTTTGTTTTATATTACTGGATAAAGGTATATGCAAAAAAGGAGCCCAAGCAATGACCCAGATCTTCTTATAATTCTTTTAGGCTAAGCTATGACATAGATCTATCATTCCTTAAAACCTAATATGTGAAGCTAACATTCACCGAAAAGCTAGTCTTTAAAGTGCACTATTACTTGTGGTCATACTTTAGTAAGGGCGAATGGGCAAGTGGTAACGCTAGCTAAGTGTAGATGAAGGCTATAAACATTTTGATGAATAGAGTAAGGTTGATTATGAAGCAAGGATGGCCACTTTTTGTGAGTGAATTTAGAGGTGACTTAAGTGGGACCACTCAAAAGAGAATATGTATTTAGACTACTTTCTTGCAACCACAGATAAGCTTGATTTTAATTGGGCCTTATGGACTCTAATGGGAAGCTATTACATTACAATTTCATTGAAAGAACTAAAATGAAAATGAACCTTTTGTACAAACAATCAATGAACTTTCTCATTCAAGATGTTTATACAGCTTCAATCTTTACTTCACTCCATAAGCCTATCTCACTTGTTCTCGTATATATTAAGATTTATAATGTGTTACTTTGTCCTTGAAAAGGCATGAGACAACTTCATCATGAACAAAAACATAGAGCTATTCAAATATACAAAGTGTGAACAGTTGAAGCTCGATCATAAACATAGATCCATCTAGCAAATATATCCATACCTTAACTTAATACCAACCCATACATAACAACCTTCCAAAAAACAAATAGTCCTTCCACAAAAACAATGAGTGAACAAAAGCTTAAGATAACATCTATATAGTGATGTTCCCCCATAATAACATAAACCGACTTCACCTTTCAACCACATGAATTGTTAACCAACAAAAAACACCATCCCCTTGGTTCGTAATACTAGTCAATGCTCGTTCAGTAGCATTCTAACAAAAGGAAGACGATGCTTAGGCGAAAGATCATGTAACACGACAACATTTTCAAGAATCCTAGAAGGAACACTGTTAGCTCATTCAAGTCTATCATCGCTTTGTCAGACATCGGCCGCTGGACTGCAATGTCTATAGTCTACTTTATTTCCTGCAAATTTGTTTGAACTTCTCTATAGGTAGACATAAGTTTAAAAATTGTTTCACCATTGATCATGCCTCTCTTCCGCTTACCCTTAAATTGAACTAAACTCGGACGAACCAATATCTCCTCTACTTCCTTATGAAATGGCAACTCATCTTGCATGTCCTGTGATGGGGCTTGCTCTTATTGTTGCTCTTGTTCTTGCTCTTACTCTTTAAGTAGTTCCTCAAGGACATCGTCAGGTGTTTGTACGTCCAAGCCGATTAATGGTCCTTTGCATAAACTGTAGACATGTCATGAAAAGAAGGAAAACTTTTGTTCATGAATTGGGCAGCCTCCTTGTGTGTTTACATACAGATAAATAAAAAATAGTCACAACAATTTGTATACAATATATATGAAGCATACATTATAAAAAATGAAGTGATACATGACTTATACCTATATAAAAGCCTCCCATACACTCTTCTCCGTAGTGACCATGTTCCTTGTCAAGTCCCATCTAAAGCCACTGGTATGCTGACCATAAATCATATCGTACGCAATACTCCAATCCTTTTTCAATGTATGAACACATGACTTTGTGTTTAGTTTTTCCTTCATACCATTGTTTAGAATCTTCTCATCAAACATTCTTTTCAGCTCAAGAAGATATCTACTTTTAAATTCGATGTTAAAATTGTGGGTGCCCCTACCGTGTAGCTCCACCATACATTAGACTAGTGCAGAATCCTTGGAATATTTCCAGCTCCTCTTCACTTGTTTAGTAGACTTGCCATCTTACTGTAAAGACTGAACTTCTTCCATAATCGTCACTCCTTCATCATATAATGGGAAAAAACTTCGTGAAGGGTAAAGAAAGCAAATTATCATGGAGGATTACAATATATGCATAAATTATATACTACATATTCCAGCTTCAACACAAGGTACTCCATGTCAAACTCAAATCCATGGTACAAATTACACTAACAAACAATAACACAACAGCATAAAATATATGATCGATCCAGTATAAGAACTAATGATGTTCTAATGAAGTAACATGTAATAAAGCATTACAACACTATCATCCAATGTTCAATTGTGATATGTCAGATATGCGTTGGTCTACTTCCACTCCACTCAGCAAACATCTGAGTAGCTAGTTCCCAGCTCCAATTAGACTATTGTGTACTATTCTTCGAAGTCATCATGACATTCTCACTTGAATGGGCAATGTAGTCTTCCATATCATCAACATGATCTTCTAATAGGTCTATAGACATTTCATTCCTTATGAAGTTATGCAATAAGCAACGTATGAGTATAATATGATTATAGATTCGAACCGAATATAAAGAAGGGCTCTTAAGTATGCTCCACCCTATCTTCAACAATCCAAAGCATTGCTTAATGAAATTACTATTAGATGCCTACCTAAAGTTATATAATTCCTTCAAAGTTATTAGTTGGTGTCCTTAATGCCATTCGTTTAAGTGGTATCTCTAAACCCTAAAGGGTGCGAAGAAACCCTCATAGTTAAGATAACCCAAATCAACTAAGTAATAGCAACCTACATAAAAGGGAATTAGCTTGAGTCATCTTTCAAATCAAAAGGTATTAACTTAAATAGACAATAAAGAATACATATACATATGAAGCATACCTTGGTGAATTTTGAGACCATTTCTCCTACTCATTGCATTACATAGCACTCTAATGTTCGCAGCCAAACCCTCCCAACCGAGTAAAACATAGACAAAATGCATGCTTGGTGTGCAAACACCCAGAACATTGGTAGTAATCTCATTTTTTTCTAGTTCTATATCTTGGTTTGTCCTTTAACGGAACTTTGATTAGGATGTGAGTTCCATCTAATGCACCCAAACAATTATACCTTGAAATATTTCCAGCAATCATTAATATGGTTATCTAAAATGGGTTCAGGCTTCTTCAAAAAATAGTTGCTAAGACGTAGAGTTGCCTTTAGAACATTGTGGAAATACTTATTAACTATTGCTCCAGATCTCTTAAAATTATGTTTTACCACCTTATTCTTTACGTGATGTGTAAGAATATGTAAGAACATCACAACTTGTTCATCAACCAACATATTTCTTGATGCCTTCAACCCCCCTATACCCTTTAATATCTAACAAAGTTTAATGAATGCATTCTTACCTACTCTTAACTATTCGATACAAGTGACATCATCACTCTCAACAAGCCTTCTAACGTATTGTCTATGTTGGCAAAAATTTAACTCATATGATCACACTGATAGTAGATAAGTATGGAGGACTAAGGAATGCAACATGGACAACAAACTACATTTAATAGTGGCATATTGTGCCCACAAAACAAGTAACAACCAAGCAAATTTCTTTCTCTTCTATGATTCTACACCATTTAACTTCAACCGATCCATCTATGTAATTAATGATCCAAAAGTTGGTTGGTCTATATTGTTATTCTAAGGTTAGAAAGGAATATGATATGCACCATGGATGTATGATAAATATATGTTTAGTTAGGCATAAGAAAGACATTTACACGTATACATATAAGACAAAACATGAAACCCACAAGGGAAGTATACTATTGAATTATCGCATATAGATAGATAAAGAAAGAGGACACTTAAAAAACCTATTGCGTAGAAAAGTTCAAATGTAATAGCAACACAAAATCCCTCAACAACAAAGCATACATGACAATTGGGGCATAATGCATTTGGCTTAACATCTAGCAAAAAAGAGTTGTTGATGTCATATTTCATTAATTAATACCATTCACCTTGGTGACAAGAATAACACTATCCAACCGAAACCACATAAATGTCATTTAGCTAAAGTGTAAATACTACAGATATAAGACACCAATCGAAGAGAATCAGAAATGTAAACCCCGTAAATTTAGCTATTTAAGAGTAGGATTGAGTTTTAATACTATAGATGACTTGATAAGTCATTAGAGCTGAGTAAGAGAAAAATTTAATAAATCTAAATTTAAATATATTATAACTAGTAAAAACCTTAGAAATTGATCAAAATCCTAAATCGTATACTAAAACCCTAAAAACTGACTTACACATCATTAACTAAAATTGAACTCGAATTTGTTCAAAACTCTAAAATTATAAATATAAACTTATAAAATAATTAAATATTACTCAATAGTGATAAAATTATAGTCGATTGCAATTTTCGACTAAATAGCCTATTTGCATGAAATCATAACAAAATCGCTATAATAACTTGTAAAAATTATAATTGTAACGGGTACCAATTAAATTGATAAAATTTCACAAAAATTTGAAAATTAATTTACGAGGAGAATTGTTATAATTTATATGATTCAAAAAATTACATATATTTATTAATAATTTTCATTTTTCTTCTCTTCCATTTCCAATTTATCTCTTTTCTTTCTTCCCTTTCCCATTTCAATTCTTCATCCTACACAAAATGTAAGCAAAATCAGCCAAATGAAAACTAAATAAGTAGCCCACGTGAGAATTGAATTTGCCAAGTGTTAAGCTTAAAAAAAAAAAATTGAAGGTAATTATCTTGTCCCATCCTCATAAATGCAAAGATTAAGATAAGATTTATTTTTTTTATTTTTCTTTTCCTAAATTTGTTAATTACCATGTATAAAAGTAAGAAGCAAAGTCTGGAAATTTCTTTAAGAAAAACACACACCGAAACTTGGAAAGCAAAACCGTGAGGGAGAGAAAGAAAAAGAAAGAAGGAAAAGAAGAAGAGAAATTAAATAAATAGGTAAGTAATTATTTTAGTAGTATAGATGTATAATATATAGTATATACATGTATAAATATAGTATTTGTATAGTATATTTTTAATAAAACACTACTATTATATGTATATATGTGCACAAATACATAAATTAAATTATATATGCATGTATTAGGCTATGTATCTATACATGTATGTACATAAGTAGATGGAAAGAGTATGTATTATGTATTTTTTTTAAGAATACATATAATTAGTATTATGTATTTCATTAAATAAACTATAATATATATATACATATTAGTACC
>JAMXBB010000002.1:64721286-64794607 GCA_024138015.1 Lumnitzera littorea
TTTTTTTTTTTTGGTTTTTCAGTATTTCATTGATTGTATTAGCCCATGACCTACTGGTTCCAAAGGTTAAAGTAATTGAATTACTTGCACTCTATGTTTGACGGGTTAGGTCCCGTTCCCTACAGTTACATGTAAATTTTTCCCTTTAGGCCTTCACTCACCTCCTTGACCTATAGGTCATTAGCCCAACTTGCACAACAAGGATGAAGACACTTAGGAGACATTGGCTAACAACTAACCAATCTTATTAGACTCAAATTGGGTGTTTGACCTAGATAACATAAAGGGTCAAGGGGTTAAACTGCATTAGAACTCGATTAATAAAAATATCAAGATATAATTTATATTTTATTTATGAAGTAGTCAATTTCAAAGTGAGAAAGCAAAGAAATAATGAAAAAGAGTAAAGAAAATAAAGTCCCAGTAAAACAAAATCATGTGGATACCTTCATGATGCTATTACAAAAAATATGCTTTTAAAATATGCAAGTGGCATCATACCAGATTTCAGTCTTTGTCTCTCTATTATCTTTACCTATTTTTCTTCTTCTACATATATTTTATGTCAAAGACTTCTCTATTTTTATTACGTCTTCTTTCACTACTGCACTTTGATTTTCAATCTCTTCCTTCTACATTACAACCTGTTATCATCTAGTAGAATCTACAATTATGTTCATCAAGCAATGCAAGTTCTTTTACTAGATACTATAGAGATAAATTCGATAATAGAATAGAGAGTCACTGCAAAGTCTAACTCCAAGATTTGTATAGTTACACCATCAACTTCAACCATGATGTCATTGTTAAATACCTTTAGAAGGAGCTAAGCCCTTTGAAAGACCACACATTGTTTGATATATTAAATACTCTTTAACTTTTTTATTTTCAACATACCATGTTTAGACCCGATGTGCTCGGCTAAGTCAACTAGGTCGCGGTTGGATCTCTCGTATCATAACAAGTCATTATCAATCCGACTTTTAATTAAAGACCTACCCATTTCCTTGGTCGATTTTGATTAAACCGACCAAGTTAGTATAGGTTTGAGTACATTGCTACCAGCGCACCTTGCTAACCTTGCTAGCATCTAAGCACCCTATAGAAGCAAGGATCCCCCTTTACAAATCTTGATTTGGACAACCCCTGCACTGCTTAAAGAACCCGTATTGGCCAAGGGACGTTTACCATCCAATTGTCTTAAGTCTAAGGTAATGATACTAATTAGGAAGGATCATCATCCATGTAACAAGACCTTAGGAATCACCTCTAGCATAAGAAGCTACATAAATGCCTTCATGGACAAGGATGGGTCCTTTACTATCTAAATCCCCATATTGATTCTAGTACATTCTCTTGGACCCTGCTAAGCTCTTTAAGTGTTGATCTTAGGGATTCTCTACTTCTTGGGTCAATCTTATTAACTTAAGTATTGGAGTACATTAGTTGAATTCACCTTTAATGCCTTCTTAACTTATACATTCTCTTTTTCAATCTTGAATCCAAGCCTAAGCTAAAAGGTAGAACCCAAGGGAATCTTTAAAATGTCAACATTTTGGTGCCCATTGTATTCCTTCCCAGCAAACACCATGACCAACGTATGAGAAATTCATAACACCAAAGATCTAAGAAATAACCCAAAAATAACATAGACAGTAACCCCGCTAAAACTTTTACCCGCCTACCTCTAGATCGGACATGGCTAGAGGCATTTTAAAAGGAGCCTATCACCTAACTACAACACCTAGCTGAAATAATGGCGAAAATAGGCATCTAATTGAAAAACTCACTATCTTAGAAGAGCATTCGCTTTAAAGTAACAATTAGCGACTACATGTTGACAACAACGCATGTCATCCTAGCCTATGTACTTTACCCTAACAACAAGCACCTGCCATTTCATGTAGTAAGATGAGCCAAAAGACATTAATGAAGCACTGTAAAGCTCAATCCAATAAGTCCCTTACCAATTTCAACATCTACAAGGTCAATGACATGATTAGGAAGCTTACTAACATTAGAGAGTCAAAAAAACAATGTGTCACCTGGACTACCTTTTTCGTTGAATGTTCCTCCTTTATCTTAGTTATAAGTAAGGAAGTCCTCCCTCCTAACATCAAAATCCTTAAGATGGAGATGTATGATGGTACTATCGACCCAATGCTTCATGTGACCTACTATACCTCCAAGATGGACCTCTAGGGTGCCTTTAATGCCATTGCTTATAAAGCCTTTGTTAGCACTCTTAAGACCTTCACTATCTTACTACCATAATTTAAAACCCAACTTCATTGCTACTTTCGAGAAAATTAAGCAAGTCCTTTCTCTAGCACTTTATGACAAGCAAACAACAAGAGGACACTTTATACCTAATGACCAATCATCAATGCCCTAGCAAGTTCCTCCCAGACTTGTGGTTCCTAACCTTAACATGAATATGGCACTAAACACCATGATATAAGAGGTAAAAGTCCACTATCATCTCCTAGCCTAAGGCTAGATGACTTTATTCTTTAGCGAAGACCACGAATTCACTGAAACTTAAGACTAAATCCTTCTTGAGGTTCGAGCCACGAAATCCTCACCTAACCAAAACGAATGAAATATAAGCCTATTGATCAAAGTTCCGATCAATGTTTTGACTTCCACTATGATAACATTGATGCGATTAAGCATGCTTTATGACTTTAAAATGAGGCTAGTACAAAGAATTGCCAAACGTAGGACAATCCAACAACAACAACATTACTGTTATCTAATGCACAAATGGTATAATCAAAACAATAGTTTGTGGGGGGGGTGGGGTGGGGGGGTGGGTGTAGCATGTAAGCCCTACAATCAAGTATTTAGGGTTTAGTCCATAAAATTTAGAGCAATAAGATAAGTTGTCTAATAAAACCGAAATTTTACGACAAAACTAGAAATATTAGTAAAAGTGATCTCATGAGTTTGGATCTAGGAAAATAAATAATAAAATAATTAATTTTTATAATATTGAATTATATGTATATTACTTATTATTTATCGAAAACGCGTAAAATAAGTTTTAATTACTAATGAATTGATAAAGATAAATTATATGCATACTAAAAATTATAAAATAATTTAAACAATATTTAGGAGTATTTATTTGTACCAAATATGTATTTACATGTAGGTAAAAATACATAAAATTACTTAAAATACTCAAAATATGTTAAAATAATACTAATTAATTAAAAAATTCATAAAAAATTAAGAAAAAATGAAGAAAATTATGGAAAAGTTTAGAAATGAGGCATGGCATGCTAGGAATTAAAGAAAAATTATAACCAATTAAATTAAGACAAATAGAAAGTAAAAGAGAAGAGGATAAGGGAGAAATGTCATAAGAAAAATTAAAGAGAAAACCTAACCCCTACTATAAGTACAGAAAAACCTCTTCAAACCCCATTTTGGTTAGTTGAGAATTAAAAAAAAAAAAATAAGGAGAGGAGAGGAGAGAGGAAAAACTAATTTTAAAAAAATTAGACAAAATAGTGTGCATTTAAGGCTTATAAAGAAAACCCACATCTGACAACCACCTGAGGAGAAACGACCTCCACCACTAGATAGTGGACCCCACCTTTAAAGCTACCAACAATGGTGGAGCTACCGCTGGTGGCTAGAGGACATTCAATTGGTGAGTTATGATTTCCCTTCTGAATTTATTTAATTTATTGAAAATATCAAAGATGTAAGGAAAATTTTGAAATTTACTATTCTAGAATATTTTTGTATGTAGAATTAGGAAAAAATATCAATTTGATAAAATTATGACTCCAGATGTACTGCTCTTAAAAAATGGCTAAACTTTGAGTTAGTTTTTTATATTGAAATAAATGACTTCAATAGTGTAGTTTTGAGCTCAAAATTTTTGTATAAAGTATTTAAAGTATTGAAAATAGTACTATGAAGAGAATTTTTAGAAATCTATTTTGAAATTTTTAGGCCTTAAAATGATATACAAAATGTGTGATTTTGAGTTAATTTAGTAATTAAGTGGATAATTACTGATTTAATATATAATTAGGTGTTCTAGGATATTAATTTCTAACGTAATATGATGTTTGAAACATTTAGGGTGTTAGACGTAATGATTAGGTGTATTGTGTAGCATAAATGTAATAAGTAAAATGGTATATTTTAAGTTAATTTTGTAATTTAAGGTTAATTAGGTATAAATTGTGATTTGGGATATAATTAGATATTTTGATATGTTATTAGATTATGAAGGATGATATATGTACTGTTAGATAGGTGATATATGTATATAATATGTGTATATAGGAATTAAATGGATAGAAAATATTAGGTAAAAATTAATGGTATTATAATATTAGGATATGATATAAAATTGATTTGGAAGGTGAATTTAGAAAATTATATGAAAAATGTAAGTTATTCTCACATCGAAAGCTAATTCGGTAGTTAAATTAGGAATATAGTATACCATACGAATCAAAATACTAGTTAAGGGCTAAATACGAGATTTAAGACACAAGTGTAATATACTTAATGTCACATAATTGTTCAAAATGAGTTCCTAAGGTTCATATATAAAACCTGTAATTGGAAATTGAATTAGAACCTAATTTAGAAACTAATTCTGAAACTGAATTAAAATCTAGCCTAAATTAAAAATAACTATAAGAGACCTAAAAACTCAAATAATTGTGTATAATAAAACCTTAAATTGAAGATGACATAAAGAACCATAGAATAAACCTATATAAGATAGTTATAAGAATACTAAAACAATATTTATATTATAGGGATTATTGGCGATGGCCTATATAAGTAGTACCTTGAGTGAACAAGCGAAAAATCTAAGTAAGTTGAGATCAATACTTTACAGTATTTTGGAGTACCATTTTATAGTACTCGGAGGCTTGGGATTATACTTGATTGCGTTTGTTAAATAGTTAACCATTGGCTGTTAGCTGTCTGTATATATTTCTAGATTTGATTATAGGATTCTAGTTTGATGTTCTGGATTGAAAGTTGTATGATTTGTATGAAATGCTTAAATACCTTAAATTGGACCTAACTAAATATATGAATTGTAAGTCTAAAATGGACTTGTATAGCAATCCAATAAGCAAAATGTTTAGGGTTCCTTAGCCAAATACCAACACCTTCAAAAACGATAGCGTTGGATAACATAATGGGTCCCATCTTCATTGTTAGTCAAACTAAGTGACAAGAGAGGAGGTCATAGTAAGGGTAAAGTCAATGGTTCAAAGATAGTTATAGGAGGAGCGGTGTCTCCATTGCGTAAGCCTAGGTTTGGTTATAAGTTATTGATATGTGTGTTGAACTCCTCAACCCGAATTAAAGCGGGTGTAATTTCTTTAATCTCACAATAGACTGGATAACGTCTTGTGATGGCATTTGCTTAAACATGCATTGCATATAACTAATTTGATTGATAACCCTGTTTATGTTTTATGTATAGTTTTAAATCTCCGTCCTAACTTTCTAAGCGGTTGGTTGCTTACATCTCTATAGATGTTGTTGTAGGTGTTAACTAGGAAGCAGCTTATAATTACTTTGAAGCTAGCAACTGTTGAGTCTTGGGGAGTGAGGATATAAAACTAAGGATTGGTCACACTCTTAAAGTTTGGGCCTTAACTTTAAGTTTTTTAATATCAATTTATGTATTGCTTAAGTGAATTAAGATTAGGTTACGGAATATATTACTATATATTTTTCATATTTTTATAGATAAATAACATGTTTAATTTATGAACTATTAACTTCAAAGCTGGTTAGTCATGAACGCTTTGTGTAAATCAAGTCTAAGATAGCAGTTGTAACATCGACTTTTATCTTAAAATGGTTTGCCAACAGGACTATTACAACTTTATCGTTTCAGGATGTGACAAGGTATGTGTTAGTCTAGCAGCAAAAGGGAAGTTGAGCTCTTAAAGATATGCTCAACCTTGACATTTCTAGTAAGTGCTCAACTTATAGAGCACCTAAGGTTGACAACTTAATTTATTTATTAGAAATCAATATAATTGAAGTCATCTCTCATCATGATGATACATTGGTTTTCCAAGTCAAGATTGTTGATTACAATGTTCAAAAGATATTTGTCAACAATGGAAGCTCTACTGACATTATCTTTATGGAAGCCTTCGCTCAAATGCAGGATAAGATCATTATACCACTCAAGCCTTACCATAATGACTTGCATGGCATGAATCATCAACCTATCTAGAGAGCTTAGCAAAACCACATACAAAGTACAGGCCCCAACCAACTTCTTAATGGTGGATACTGGGCTACCATTTTTGACACCCTTTTATATTAGGTTTTTATTTTTATTTTTATTGTTTTTTTTTTATTTTGGGTCGAGTTTAAAAAAAATTAAAAACTTAATAATTGAAAAATGAAAAAGTATAAAAACTAAAAATTGAAAAAGTAAAAAAAAAAATATGAAGTATCTAAGTCAAGTTAGTCAATCAATTTAAGGTCAAATCAGATAATAGTTGAAAATATGCATGCAATTTAATAAATTCAAGTCTCTAAATAATTGAGCTTGATTAGAAAAAATATTTTTTAAATAGTCTAGTGAAATATAAAGCAAATTTTTATCTAATTTATATTGAGCTAATTAAAATAGACTCGAGATTTATTAAATGGGTTAACATGCGTATATTTTGGGCTATATTAAAAGGTCATGGTCAATTTAAAACAAGTTGGATTGAGTCAGTTTTCCTTAATTTAACTCATATTAAGTCCAGCCCGCTTAATATAAATTACTTGACATAAAATTAAGGAAAAACATTTTTCTTTAAAAAATGTTTAGGAGAAAAGAATTTTAAAAATAATTTGGAGTCACCAAGCCATCTACAATCTCTAGGGCCTTCATCTTTTCAGCTAATTTATGTTTCTTTTCCATCTCCTTCTGTTTCTCCTCAAATTCCTTCTTCTATGTTCAGCATTTAAGCTTGGTTCAACATCTTCCAATTCAAGGGGCAAGTTCATATTTACATTTCAGTCCAGATTGACTTAAGATGTCGAACAATCATTTAGAATCCCTACAATATGAGTGAAAGTCTAAATTTACTCAGTTATCTTGATCATATTCTATTCTAAGGCTGCAAGTTTTGAATTGGGGTTGCCATTGTCAATCATCTTGGCTTCAGAATCAATGGCTTTAGGCTTTAACAATGGGGTTAACCGCTTTGAAGCAAGAATTCAAAGCTTGTAAAATTTATACTTGTTAGCAGTTTTTTCTTTGAAATTATAATTTTTTTCTTCTTTCTTTTCTGAAAAACTTTATTTGAGAGAACTTATGTCACAAATCAAATCACCTGCTTCTTCCTAGTTTGTTGGACGAACTAGAAAGTTAAAAGGTCAATGAGGACGAGTGGCTATCTTACAAGATTAACGATAGAAGTTAATAACTTATTTACAACTAAAAACTCTTAAAAACCCTAAAGGATGCCAAAGAGAACCTATTCTATCAGTAATTAGATTACTAACATTACCTAAAGACTAGAAAAACCCAATTATGAAGACAAAATGATGAGGATAACAAAGCTATAAAAAGACAATCGACGATTAAAGGGTGATAATTTTACGAGAAGAGTGCCTAATGTTACAAAAAGATGATTAGGAAACACTCTAAGGATGATGACTATTTATTACTTAAGGGTGACAAATGTTTACAAGTTTGAAGATTGTTACTTGTTTATTTTTTTAATTTTACATGCACGTATTATTGTACAAAATTTTCAATACAAATAAGCAACACCAAAAAAAATAAATAATTAATATACAATAAAAGTTTGTACATGCAAGTATCGAGCTGGCAATTAGATAATAGTACAACAATTTATTATTAAGAAAATTTTCGAGTTGTGATCTTACCATAACCCCATTATCACATTTATTTGATTACAAATAGCCTAGACCCTAATAAATTGTTTGAAAAATTGTGCAAGTAAAACTATGGTACACTAAGTTACAAGGAAATATACTTTACATGTAATAGAAAAAAAATATTATACAACCATTACATCATAGAAAATTATGAAACATGTCGCACTAACATTCAATGCTTAGCCTATAAAAGACTTAATGGTTTTATTTTGACCTACATTGCATGACCTTTTATCTATTTAAAAAAAAAATAGAAAGAAAGAAAGAAACTATGATACACAAAACATGCATCACAAGATAATATTTGGACATAATACAAAGGAAAAACTAAAATATAAATATATGTAAAAAACATATAGACAAATAAAAATATAGACAAAAGCTAATGTAGTATGCTGCACGCGCATGCATTACAATAGGGATCGGCAATTAATAAATTATAGGAGCAGAAATATTATATACCTGCAGTTAAGATTCTTAACATTTATATATATAAGTGCATGAATTTCTAAAATAAAATTATAGAAAAATGAGGCTCGTAGACACTTATATATATACATGAATTGATTTATTTAATTTCTTTTTTTTTTTCTAAATAAAAGTCCAATTGGCAGTAGGTTATAATAATAATTTCCAAGCTTCTATAATTTAAAAAAAAAATTACTAATCCCCTTTTTTAAAAAAATGATGTAGGATGGTAAGATTTATGGGTCTCAAGCTCTGAACCCTTAGGCATTCTCAGAGGAAATACATAGTAGGTTACATCGAGACATGAATGGACTCACCTATCACCACCAGGCAGGGGTAAAAATGCCAATGACTCGAAAGTTACATAATGGCGGCTGATCCTAGGTTCCTAAGGTGGCCCAAGTCCGACCACATCTATGTACACAAATGATAAAAAAATAAAAGTTCCTTATAAATTCCCCAATAAGAGGCTCATTAGGCTAGGCTTTTTCTAGAGACCTATATCTCTAAAACCCAGTTAATACGACTATATTACAATAAATACATAAAAAGAAATAAAAAATGAAAGCCCATTAATTAAATTTTTTTTTTCTACTTGGCTAGCTCATTATGGTTCTTGGAGTTACCAATTCTATCGAGCTCTATTTCGATTTTTCTTAATTTAACCTATATTAAGCCTAACCCATTTAATATATGTTGCTCGACATAAAATTAAGGAAAAATGTTTTTCTTGAAAAAATGTTAAAAATATATTTTTAATAATAACTTGGAGCTGCCAACTAGTTAAATTGGTAAAAAAATCAAATTAGGGTTTTCGGGTAGAAAAACCCTAATTTAGCCACTAGTCCACAGATTTTCTAAAACATAATTTTTCAGAAAACTTAACCAAAGAAATGAGCTCAAAGGCTAACTTATTAAGACAAAAGTCATTACGTAAAAATTTTAAAAACTAACTAATAAGCTTTTATTTTTTGGAATTTTTCTAAAAATATGAAAAAAAAATGCAAAAATGTAAAAATACATAAGAATTAAATTTTTTATTACGAATTTTCCATAAAAAATGAAAAGAAAAGAAAATATTTTACTAATTTTACGATTACTCCGAAGGTAGTTAAGTACACACTAATCAGGATCAAAGCAATCGTTGTAAACCTTAGGAAAAACAATAGTTAAACCTTAACTCAAGTCCGAGTGTTCTAAATTGTACAATAAGTCGATAAGGCTAATAATAATAAAAGAAAATGAAGTTTAATAAATCAAATATAACACCGATAACAAAACCTTCGAAATTTATCAAAACCCTAAATCGCTTACTAAAACCCTAAAACTCGTTTATGCATCATTAATCGAAATCGAGCTCAAAATGGCTCGAGACCCTAAAATCATAAACGTAAACCTATAAAATAGTTAAATATTACACAATAGTAATAAAATTATAGTCGAATGTAATTTTCGACTAAATTGCCTATTTGTACGACATTGTAATAAAATTTTCATAATAACTTGTAAAAATTATAATTGTAATGGGTACCAGTTAAATTGATAAAATTTCACAGAATTTTGAAAACTAATCTACGAGGAAATTCGTTATAATTTATATGATTCGAAAAATTATACATAATTGTTAATAAATTTCATTTTCCTTCTCTACTATTTTTAATTTATCTCAAATCTTCTCTTCATTTCCAAATTTAAACCCTTTCCCTACACAAAACGTGAAGAAGAGCAAAAGTTAAGAAAAAAAAAAAATAGAAGAAGCCACGTGAACAAGTAAAAGACATGTATGGATTTTGTTTTGTCTTATTGATATTAATGTAAAAATGAACTTAGCTTAAAATTGAAGCTAATATCACGTGAGCAAAGGAAAGATTTTATAAATGTGGAAAAAAGGAAAAAAATTCTGCACAAACACACACACACAATCTGCAAACCGAGAGGGAAAAAAGAGAGAAAAAGAAAGAAAGAAAAGAGAAAAAGAAGAAGGAAAAGAAGAAGAAAAATCCAAGATAATTGGTAAGTAATTTATTTTAAGAAATATATATGTATATGATAGTATACATGTGTAGAGCTATAGTATTTTTGTGATATTTTATGGTATTTGTACATATTATACTAATAGCATATGTTTATGTATATAAAAACCTAAATTTACTTATATGTATAAATATAAGATTAAGTATGTCTACATACATGTAGACATACTTAATCTTATATTTATACATATAAGTAAATTTAGGTNTATCACAATTTAAGTTACAAGTCACAACGTCCAAAACGGACCTCGTTATGAGAAAATACGCTCGAAAACGATCAAAATGGATTATACGTTCATAACGATCCGAGCTAAAATGAAAAAGTTACACGCGATTCGATAAAAAGCTCGAATCGACAATTTCCTGTAACTAAGTGAAATAAACCTTATACATTATAACTCTAGTTAGTTTTAAATTCCTTATCTTACAAATTTTCCTTATTCTCAGGTAATCTCGATATCAACCTTGAGCTGCCCACCGACTATTACGATCCTTGAACTAGCCATGGCCGAGTGAGTTTTTCCTTATGATTCCATACTTGTTTATGTTTGTAAGTAATGAATCTAAATTATGATGTATAAATGAATGTGTATGGGGTTGGGTTATGCTTGTGCATGATAATTGTTATGAATTGTGAATTTACTTTAAAGTTCAATAACATAATGTTTGTTGCATAGTAGATTCAATAGATTGATTGTTTGTGACTTGGAATGATCATTGATTAAATATGACTTAACTTTTATTCGACTAGAAAAGTTAAGTTGGATCATTCATGAATTATGCACTGCATAACTTTTTCCGGGCAGTCACATTACACGGAGGTAGCGAGAGGCCATACTTGGGTTGATTATTGAATGTTATTGATTTCGTACGGTGCACACGTGCGATATAACCTTACCCTCGCCTGCGGGATGACTAGGCATTGGAGGCGCCAACCGCCTGGCGATGGGTCGAGTCCAGAGGCCTTCGTTTAGGGGTGAGTGAGGGCTGCGTGAACCTACTCATAATCATATATAGAACTCGTTTTGATAAAGCTGGTAATGGATGTACCATTACATTTTAAATACGAAACGCGGAGTTTCGTTATGAAATAAGTTCTAATATGATACCCGGATCTGACTGTATCGAAGAATCTCCAACCTTGACTTCGGAGGGCGTTAAATCTAAGTTACATGCAGTACCTGGTCACCTGCATGTATTTGTTTGGCATACTGCTTGTTCATGTATTCATTTGGTTGAACTTAACTGTAATATAACTTGACTGTTGTATGGTTGAGGGAAAATATCTCACTAAGCTAGTAAGCTTATATCCTCGTAGACTTCTCTTGCAAGCTGACTTATTCGTGGAGTCAGGCCGTCGTATGCCCGAGGTTAGCTTTCTCTACGGGATCAATATGGGAGCTGTTTGAGGATAAAGAGTACTTTTGACTAAATATAGAGTTGAATATCTAATTTTTATATTAGTCTGACTTTAGACATGTTTCAAATGCTATATCTGTAAATTTTTATACACATAAATTATGTGTTATGTTTTCTATATTATTATTTGTTATGAAATGCTATTGCTTAAGCTACTCTTGGTAGTTAGTAGTAGTTGTAGCCTTGTGTATCGTATAAAAGGGTCGTCGATTGTAAGGAAACTCAATCTACAATCCTTTGTATGGTATACGACGACTGCCACGACTAAACCCCTCGGGTCGTGACAATCGTAGTTTTCATTTTTTAGAAAAGTTTAGTGTGTGGGTAAATTTTATTATTTGAAAAGTAGCTAGATTTACGTTTTTAGCTAGTTTATTTTTATTAAGAAAAATCCAAAAAAAGAAATCCTAATTTTTTATTGTCTAACTTTGAAAATCCCTAACTTTTTTAACAAAAAAAAAAAATCATTTTTTTATTTAAAGAAAAACCTTTTCTACGTGACATAACTTTTTTAAAAAAATTCTATGGTGTCTAAATGCAGTTTTTCATGATATATGCAATTGATGTGGAAAATATGCCTAAGATATATAAATTATGGAAAAAATGTCTAAACCATATGTCTAAATTATGGAAAAGATGCATAAATTATGGAAAAGATTCCTAAATTATAAAAAAGATGTCTAACCATAAAAGAGATGTCTAGACCATAGAAAAAATGTCTAACTATGAAAAGGATGTATTAACTATAGAAAAATATGTCTAACTGTGGAAAAGATGCATTAACCCTAATGATGCAATTTTCTAAAAAATATGCAATTTTTACTAAAGAGATGCAATTTCATCTTAAAACTACCACTTTTATCTAAAATTGCAACTGTATTCAATACGCCTAAAACATATTTTCTATGATGAATATGCAACACATGTAGACACTATTAACATAAGAAATATAAAGAACTATAATAATAAAAAAAAAAAAAACTCAAGCTAGTACAAACCAACAAAATAATTAAATAATTTTAAATAAAATTAATGCGAGTGCTAAAAACAAGATCATAAAAAAAAAACTAATAATCCATTGCTAGAAAAATAAAAAATAAAAACTGAATAAATAAAGAGGTATAAAAATAAACCAAACAAAAGGGAAAATAAACTAAAAGAGCACAAACCCACCTATTACTAAACCTACAAGTTGGATCAAGAGCTTATTGCACTCGGGTAAGGTAAGAGGAGAATCTAAGGGTTGCCTAAAGAAGAGGAATGCAACGGCAAATCAACTTCACGTGGTGGTCTCCAAGCAAGGAATCAAATGGAAAACTTGATTCTTATGAGTAATTGATTACTGATTAGAGCTTTACCCACCATGCCTCAAGATTTCATGATGGATTCATGTGATTTCATGAGTGATCAATAGAGGTAGTTGTGGATGCAACAACCTAGATACCGTAGAGTTCTACAATTGTTGATAGGTGGTCAAGTAGCATGGGTTTGGATCATAGGAGAGGGGTTAGAGATGGGTAGCTGTTACGTAGATGGAAAGGGTACAAGGTGAGAAGGGTTTGAGGCCTAGTGTTTGGAGTTGAAAAAGAAAACATTAGGCATAAGGATTGTTGATTGTGTATAGGGCTTGGAATCTATCCAAATTGATAGACGAATCCCCCTTTTTATAGATTAACAATCCTATCATTGTTAAATCTTTTAGATCTCTTCAAATAGAATTCAATCTTGATTAGGGTTTTAACAAATTTAATTTTTACAAGATTAAATGATATCTACTTTAGATTTGTTAATTTCTCTAATGATTTAATCATGATTCTATTTAAACCCTAAAAAAATTTAAAGATTTGATCCGATCCGATCCACTCTCAAGATCAACTTCTAGAAGTTCCACATTTTATTTGAGCATTTTATCTTAGGCCTGGCTCGTTCTAACTTGTTTTAAATTGGCTACGACCTTTTAATATAGCCCAAAATACTTAGACTAACCCACTTAATAAATCTTAAGTCTATTTTAATTAGCCCAATATAAATTGGATAAAAATCCGCTTTATATTTCACTGGACTATTTTAAGAAAATATTTTTTTTCTAATGAAGCTTGATTATTTAGAGACTTAAAATTTATTAAATTGCACGTACATCTTCAACTATTGTCTGTTCCGACCCTAAATTGACTAACTGACTCGACTTTGATACTTTATATATTTTTTCTTGTTTCAAATTTTTTTCATCATTTTTTAATCTTTGTCCTTTTTATTTCAGGTTTTTTATTTTTTATTTTTGTATTATTTCAAGTTGTTTTTCAATTTTTTTATTTTTTTGTAGACTTGGCCCAAAAATGAAAAGAGAGTTAAATTAAAATAAAGGTTGACAAAAAATGAGTTGTCTACTGCCATGGTTATCAAAATTGCGATTCTACTGTTTATTATAATACATAGAATTAGTAGAATCATATAAAATTATAAACTTATAGAATCATATATAAAGGTTCATAACTTCGCTAAAAGTCTATATATAAATAATTTTATATCCATTTTTGTTAAGAAAAAAATTGTAAAATCAAAAGCTCATAAGAACGTATTTTTGACTCACGATTTTAACAACCATATCTACAGCTGCCCCTCTTTGTAGTAAAGTTTGTAAAAACTTTGCTACAAAGACAAAAAGACATACCCATTTTTGTTGAGTCCTTACTTGAATTGGCTAGGTAAGGTTAAATAAGAAGAGTCTTATCTTGAAAGGACGAGATAGAGGGCCTTAAATATCAGGCAAATAGGGTCTCGACTTAGAAGGTCAGGTACTCTTAAGAGAATAGATCTCTTTCAAGAAGAGTTGCTCAAAAGAATAAATCTTTCCAAGACAAGATAAGATAACATTCTATTAAAGACAAAATAAGACAGCGCTCTCATGAGTAGGCGAATGCATAAATGACTAGATGGCACTCGTATAAGCTGGGGTTGTTTTAAATGATTGGACGGTGCTTCACTGAGCAAATAGTCCCACTAAGGATAGGTTAGCGCTCCATTGAGTAAGTGATTCAATAAGAAATAGGATACCACTCCTTTGAGCAGGTGATTCTAGAAAGGATTGGATGGTGCTCCACTGAGCAAACAACCCAAAAAAAAAAAAAAAAAAGGACAACGCTCCTTTAAGCAAGCAATCCTAAAAAGGACTAGATAGAACAACACTCGTTTGAGTAAGCGATCTTAGAAAAGACTAGATGGCACTCCATTGAGCAGGCAATCCAACTAAGAATAAGACAACGCTCTTTTGAGCAAGTCATCATGAGAAGGACTAGATGGCACTCTCCTTTGAGCAAACGATCCTAGAAAGGATTGGATGGCACTCCACTGAGCAAGCGACCCAACTAAGGATAGGATAGTGCTCCTTTGAGCAAGCGATCCTAGAAAGGATTGAATGGTAACTCTACTAGGGATCGCTAGTAGGCTAACCATGTAAAAATTAAAAAATTAATTAATGAGCTTTTTTTTTTCCTTATTTTTATTTTAGTTAATATTGTAATATAGTTGTACTAAGCAGTTTTTAGTGATGTAAGCCTACTAGGAAAAGCTTAGCCCAATGAGCCCTATCTTAGGATATAAGGGGTTTATTTCTTTTAAAAAAACATGTGTGTGCTTAGATATAGTCAAACCTAGGCTACCTTAGGAACCTAAGATGAGCCACCATTATATAACCCTTAAGTCGCTAGGCTCTTAAGGTGTTAATAAACGAGCTTACTCGTGCTTTGATGTAGCCCATTAGGCGTTTATCTGGGATTGTCTAAGGCTATAGAGCTTAAGACTGGTAAATCATTCCCTCCTACATCATTTAAAAACAAAAAAAAAAAAAAACAAAAGGTGTTAGTTTTATTTTTTATTTTTAATTGTGTTATCCGTGTTGTTTTATAATATATGTATCATGTTTTATAAGTAATAGGTTATGTAACATAAGATTTAACATAGAAGGCACAAAATCATTAATATTCCTCCTGTACCATAACCTACCAATGTTTAAAAAAGAGAAAAGAAAAGAATGAAAACTTAAGTGCCAACTTGTAAATTTTTTTTTTTTTTGCAAGTAATTATGGAAATTAACTATAGTAAAGATTATTATAGAACTATCATTTTTTAACACTTTCAAACAAATTTAAAAAAAAAAATCTCAAAAAGATATTTTATGATCAAAAACCAGTTTCATGATCATTATTTATTTGATTGATTTCTATTGCGATGCTCCATATGTACAATACTGTTAGAAACTAACACAATAGCAAAATAAAATTTAAAAAGAACAAAAAAATAAATAAAATAAAACAAGAAGAAGATTTGATCCTCAAATTTCCATTGTAAATTATCTCCCACCTCAAAGTCATCAATCTTATAAATATCTAAGTTCTCATTTTTCATGTTTATCTATTAAGTTGTCAAGTCCTCACAAAGCTTTCCCCATGAGTCATTATCATTTAATAAGTTTCTCATTGTACGATAATTTCCACTTCTCTATATCACCTTTGTAATATAATCGTCATCTTATGTCCTCAATTATCAGTCCTAATGTTTTTATATATAAATAGAGAAAGATATATATTGTTTAGATTTGTTGACATCAGTACTAGGCTTTTGTAACATAAAATCAACATTGATTTTTTCAATAAAAGTTTCAAAAAAAAAAAAGAAAGGATTTCTAAACTAAAAACTTGATTTTATTTTAAAAAAGAGAGGGAATATAGTATTGCTATTAAGAAGGGATTCTTGTAGGCTTTGAAAGATTACTTTTAAGTGATTTGGCACAACTTGAAGCCCATAATCACTTGTTTTCAAAACCAAGATGTTTAAAGCTCTTGAATAGAAAATAGCCATAACAGAAGGGTTTCTGAGTAAGTACGCGAAGCAAGTCAAGACCATTGCCCATACCCAAGCTTAGGTTGTTAGGACCCTAAAGGGGGCATAGTAAGATTACCTAAAATTTCCATAACATGTAGATACCCATGATATGAAAACCGCCTTATAAGTCAGAGATTGCAAGACTCTAAATAAAAAATCACTAAGATTACTGATTTTCGAGTAATTAATTTATTTTAACATAACATAACATATAATTATAAATAACTATGGATGTCTGATATCTTATAGTTCCTCAGAACTGCAAATAATCGGTATCCCCTACCAAATAATAAGATAGGATATACTAACATTATAAAACTATAGGAAAAATCAAAATAATATTAAATTCTAATATGTGAATATTTTCTACAAAGAATGTTTATGTATCACCTATAAAGATCTCAACTAATTCTAACACTAATGTGCATATCTTCATTTTACACTTAGCACTCGAGACTTATCCCAATCCCATCGTAAGTAAACCTGCAAAAGAAAGACTATTGGGGAATAAGCTACAAGAGCTTAGTGAGCTATCCCTCGTACCATACTGGTAAACAAGTTATCAATCAAATTGTTACAACCATATGAATGCATGCATATGCAGTATGCCAAACAATGTATGCAGTTGATCAATACTGCATATAATATCGGATTTTAACACCCTTTAAGATAAGGGTTAGAGATTCATCGACACCAATCACAACCAGGCTCTAGCACCTAGGTTTTTACCCATAACTTTGAATATCATATTTCCTAAAATATATTTCCATTTCTAAGTCGTCTAATAGTACACAAAATCCTAAGCCTAATGGTGAGGTGGCGCCCACAGTCCACACTCACACCCTACGGCAGAGATTTCTAGACTCGACCTTCAACCATATAGTTGGCGTCTCCATCGCCTAGTAAACCTGTAGGTTCGGGTAAGGTCATGTTGTACGAGTGCACTGTACAAAAACACTTTAATAAATATAAATAAGTAATGTGATGGCTGGAATAAGTAATGCAATGCATGGATAATGCATGACCCTTTTAATATAAAATAAGCTAAATATAATTAAGTCAAATTATGAGGCGATCAATCAATATCAACAAACCGTTCAAATCACGTAACAATCAATCACACAATCCAATCATCAATTACCGTATTTAACCATAGTTCTCACAGTAACCAATCAGTATCAAACACATGCATATCCCGAAATCCCATGCATTAAGTTATTAATATTCAATTTAAGTACACTAACTACAAACATAAACAAGTATAGAGTCATCGGGAGTACTCACTTGACTATGATGACTCGCTCTAGTTGTAATAATCGATTGGAAGATCCTCGCCCTCGTCGGGATCACCTGATCATTACGAGATAATAGGGATAATAAATAGTTGACTCAACTAATGGTTCTAGATATTTATCTACCTAATTCTACTTAGATTACTATCGGCCTTTATTCGTTTAAACCTAATTGCTAATCGTACGTAACTTTTTCATTCTATTTTCAATATTTACAAATTTATAGTCATTTTTCATCGTTTTTGGATACACGTTCACACGGTGATGTTCGTTTTGGACATTAAGACCCGTGTTTTATGATGTAGACTAAATTTATTGAAATTTTAACTATGGAAGCTTAATTATTCTTATTACTTATATTTATATCATATTTTAGGACGTAATGATTTAATTAGCTATTAAATTCTTACACTTAAGGAATTTTACATTGGTATTACTAACTCATGTCCTTAATTAAGTTTAATTCAATTTAGGAAGTGTATTAAGGTTGACTAATTTATGTACCTAATTCTTATACACTCTTCTTATTTCTTATTTTTTATTTTATAAACCTATGCTTATGTCATCGCTTACATCATCAATCACTTGTGTCATGGCTTATGTCATCATTTGCTTATGTCATGGCTTATGTCATCTTTTAATTACACCATTGCTTACCTCATCATTTAATTACATATGCCTTACCTCATACTTATGTTATACCTAAGTTTCTT
The DNA here is from genome assembly GCA_024138015.1 of Lumnitzera littorea. Classification (NCBI taxonomy): domain Eukaryota; kingdom Viridiplantae; phylum Streptophyta; class Magnoliopsida; order Myrtales; family Combretaceae; genus Lumnitzera; species Lumnitzera littorea. Next base: position 64,740,007 of record JAMXBB010000002.1, read on the forward strand.
ATGTACACTTTACTTATACTAACTATATACTTATACCATTACTCTACTTGTATGTATACTAGTATACTCATATATATACTTATACCGTATTTATATTTGTACATATACCCATATATCTATACGGTCATATACGTATTTTTATACAAATTTCATATGCCAAATTTTTCTCTTAAGAAAGCTTCTCTAATTTCATTCTTTTTTATGTTTTAAGAGTATATTTAGTACGATATAGGTATGTATAGTTAGTATTTGTCTTAATTTAGGTTCTGTACATAATGAATACTTATATACAAGGGTCTTTATACATGTATATCTCTAGTATACCCTTATGTACACATACTCAAAGACATGTACACATGCATCTTCTTCCATTGTCTAAAGATTCCTCCACTTCTACAAATAAGGATTGAAACTTTAAGCTTTAATCAACATATATATACACAACACATAAACCTCTTAAACTAACCTACCTATTCATCTAACTATTAGATAATATGGAATAATACATGATAACATACTTTTGTTTTCTTCTTGATATATGATTGCAAAGTTGGAAAATTAGGAAAAGTGAAAGGGAAAGGGAGGTCACGGTTATGGAGGAAGAAGAAAAGGGACCTAATTTTTGTATTGTTTTGTGTTATGTTTGAAAAGAAGAAGGAAGTGGGGTTTAGAAGGGTAAGGAGTAGATGGCAATTGGCAAAGGATAAGGAAGAAAAAAAGCTAAAAGAAAAGAAATGATTAGAAGACTTAGATATTTTCTTAAGTGAAAGTGACTTTTGTTGACTTTTCTAAATATTGGCTTTCGTCAACCTTTTGACTTTGGTCAACATGTGTTAACTTGGTCAACTTTCTAAAAATAAATGCCATTTTGTGTACATAATATAGTAATTAAGGAAAATTAAGAGAAAAATTAAGGAAATTAAGGGAAATGAGACATTAGGTGAATTGGTTAGTAAAAATAGATGATGAGATCTTACTTTAAGTATTTATATCCTATATACACCATTTCGTAAGTTACTTAGTATAATTAAGATGAAAAATGTCATTTAGGGTATTAATATTTACTACATGTAACCTAAGTCTCAACTAAACCCTTAACTCTATGTAATACTAATCTAGTTATATACTTAGAAGATAAATGTGATCTATGATGCAATATCTTAGTTTCCAATTGATTACTTTAATATTGTATATATTTATGAGTAATTGAAAGTTATCTTAAATCTTTAACTAATGCTTTGGTATAATACTAAGGTTATATTATCAATTAAGGTTTTAAGATAAATTATAGTGAATTAGTGTTTTTATATCCTTAAAGTTATAGTTTTAGGGTTTTATTACTTTCGAGCGCAATCTCTAGTGTTTATATACATTTAGGGTATAAAAATATTCTACGCAATTAAATCTTCGATTATTATATTAGGTTTTTCATCTTAACTAGCCTTGTCAACTCTTAGGGTCTTCAAGTACACTAGGGTCTACTTTGGGTATTAGGTTGAAAATTTTAGGGGTTTACATAGGAGGCCTATTGACATACCATCTAAAGCAAACAAGTCTAAAGAATTTCCAGTTCATGAGCTCAACAACAACAACAAAGGCTTGAGGAAAGAATTGGAGTAGGAATTGATGAAGATGGAGGAAGTAATCTTACACAAAATTGAAGAGAAAATGGAAGTTTCCAAGGGTCACAATAAGCAGATTAATTTAGGCTTGAGCAATGTTTGCGCTTTTGAAAACCACGAGTTACCTAAGAAGTTTAAGGTACCAAATTTCAAAAAGTATGATGGAACAAGCTGGCTCAAACTCCACCATAGGCTTTATGTTCGCAAGATGGCCCCATTTGCTAAACATGAGCAATTGATGATTCAGACTTTCTAAGATAGCTTAACTAAGCCAGTATTAGCACGGTATGCTCAACTCAACTTAGCTAAGCTTGATACTTAGGATGAGCTAGCTTAAGCTTTTTATCAACATTACAAGTTCAATAAAGAAGTGGCTCCTTCCCTAATAGACCTGAATAACATAAAAATGAAGCCAACCAAGTCCTTTAAGAATTATGGCCAAAAATGGAGATCTACAACCGCTCAAGTCACAATACAATTTCCAAAAAATGAACTAATCAACATATTCATCTGCACATTAGGTGAACCTTATTATAATCACCTCTTGGGTCATACCACTTCTACATTTACAAAGGTAGTCGCAGCTGATAGTCGTATTGAAGATGCCATTAGCGTGAGGAGATTGATAGGAAAGGGATTAGCCCCATTAGATTCAAAAGGCATTATGAACACTACAATGTCCTATTCGATGATACACAATCCTAGTACCCTAAGCACTGGTCTAGAGTTCAAGAAAAATAAACTAAGCCCAAAAACACCTAAATGGAGGTTCACTCATATCCTAATTCCTATGTCTTAAGTCTATCGCTGCCTAAAAGAAGAGGGTTTACTGCATCTTAAGACTCTAACACCAGGGTACAGACCTCGAAAATACAACCTTGATAAATAATGTAAGTACCACATAGGTCAACAGGGGCATGCTACTAACCACTGCTGGGAGTTGAAGAAGAAAGTCCAAGAGTTGATTAACGAAAAATTAGTCCAACTAGACTTCATCAGGGATCTAAGGCCCAAATTCCACACAGAGCCCACTATTAACATGATTCAAAGTTTGCAAAAGTTGCTAGAAACATATTTAAATGGTCGAGCCCAGGGGGCATGTCATTGCTTAAGTCTAGAAAAAAGGATTGCAGCTTTAGAAGAAAAGTTGGCAAGATTAGAAGAAAGACTCACAGGTACAAAAATGGCAATGGATTATGTGCTCAAGTAACTTAAAAACTTAGATCTTACTATAGATAGGACATCATAGCCCAAGCATGAAGATGATCTAGGGAAAGAGAAGTCGAGAACAAATGTGCCAATTGGGAAAGCCTAGGATCAAGACAAACCCATCTACAACAAGAAGAGTCAACTTATATAGTTTAAAATTCTAATAGCCCAAGTGTGCAAGCAATTGAGAGATGCAAGGTTGCTAGCATGTGAAATCCCAGCAAAGAAGTACAAGGCAAAGGATTATGACTCCAACAAATGGTGTGAATATCATATGGGCCTAGTTGGGCATACTATAGAAAACTACTGCAAATTGAAGCATAAGGTATAAGATTTGATTAATGTAGAAATTATCTAACTAGGCTTCCTAGAGGCTAATGGGTTTATTGGCAGTAATTTCCCTTCCCTAAGTTATAAAGAAGTCTCAAACGGACAACATTTAACATCAAATATTAAAGACCTACTACTATCATCTGACTAAGTGGCTCATCATTTAAAGTAATTAGGTATATCTTTAGGAGATCAATTCAACTAAATGGGCAGATTGCAAGCTACAACTTGCCTGCATGAAGCTGAAGTTTAAAGGAGTGATAGAAATAGGGCAAGAAGAGGAAAAGAGTTTTAGTTTTTGCATTTATTTCTTTCACTTTGGAGCTTGTAGTAGACATGATCTATTTGAACAAAGTAGTTTTCATGTGCATTTTTGTCTTTGAAGCTAGCTTGATTCAATAGGGGTATGTCATTGGCCCTTCATTAATAAAACGTTTTATGCAAGATTTAGGGCAAGTGAAAATTGGAGAGTATTGATAGATAAGTGCCATCAATGTGAGTATTGAGTTCATTCCTTAAAGGATGTCCATCTTGAACTTGGTATTCGTGTCAAAATGATGTTAGGCATTAACTTCATCATCCTTAAACACAATTATCCCTTGCAAACCTAGTTAAGCCTTTTAGGGATTTTTCCTAAAATTAGCCTTGTCAAGAACCACCCCAAAGTGAGGCAATCAGGAGGTTAGGGTCATTAATCTGGAGAAAAGGAGTAAACTAACTTATGCTTACCTTAGTTTTGCCAATTCATGTGCAAATATTGTCATAGATAATTCAATTTCTTTAGGATGAAGAAGAGTTTCAAACAATATATACCTCGCTTAAGCCTATACACTCATTTAAACACCTCTAACTCATGGACTTTTCCTGAACACTCCAAGCCGTATACACTTCTCCTAAGTTTATACTCTTTAAACCCATGGTTTTAGGACTTTAAATCCCATCAAGCAAAAACTTAACAAGAAAAGGTAACCACCTTGACCAAAAGAGAGAGAGAGAAAGAAAAGGAAAAAAAAAAGGAAAAAAGAGAAAAAGAAAGAAAAAAGTGAAAAAAAAGAAAAGATTGAAAATGAGTAAGGTGATCACCTTCAAAGATGAGCCAAATTGCCCATAAGCTTAAAGTTTGAACATATGATGGTATCAAAAAGCTAAACATTTTAAATTCTTAAACCTAAAAGCAGAGCCCTCATTTTGTGGTCCCGCCCACTTTACCATCCTAATGAAACTCTTTCAACTAAAGAAATCAACTTATCTTCAACAAAATTTTCTTATAAAATTGGGGCTAACCTATGTTTAGTTCTTCCTAGGTTCTTGGCTTGTAAGCCTAGGATGGATTGTATATGATTTCCTTAAAATTGGCCAAGTACATTAATATCCATTTGCTTAAACCATCAACCAAAAGCCTTACATTGCTAACCCAGAAAAGACCTAATTGACTAACTAAAGTGTACCATTTATAAGATAGGCTACAATTTTTGGAATTAATGCCAACAGTGAAAATATGAGAGTGCAAGGAAGTCTTATTTGACTAAACATTTCAAATAATGATATCTATCCCCTTAGTGGAAAATTTAAGAATGGTTAAATGCTTTCTTAAGAACATGAATGGTCTTAATCTTAAGTTTGAAATCAATATTTCCAATAAGTTTAGAAATCATGAAATATACTCTAAGAAACAAAACTAAAAGAATAAGTGATCAATGGGCAAGGGACAAGCTGACCCCTTATTTGTGATCTTTAGAGCTTTTGAGACTTTCTTACTTGTTAGCAATACAATTTTTCATCAAAGAGTTTTTTTTTTTATTTGAATTTTTTAGAAAAAAAAAAATTTTCAGAAGAGAAATAAAACCTTTTTCAAAAATTGTCAAGAGATATTTCTTAAAAGGAAAAGTTAAAATTTTCAAAGAATTATCAAAATCCCTCCAACTCAAGTCTTAAATCACTTTGTCAAAACTCATCAAAGTCCTTGAAAGTCTTAGATCACTTACCCTTTAGTACGTTGTCCATTTTGTAAAGTAATCTTGGATCGCCTGCTCAGTGGAGTGCCATCCAATCCTTCCCAAGATCACTTGCTCAAAGAAGTGTTGTCTTATCTTTAATTGGGTCTCCTACTCATTGGAGTGCTATTTAGTCCTTTTTAGGATTGCTTGCTCAAATGAGTGTTGTCCTATCTTTAGTTGAGTCACTTGCTTATAGGAGCGTCATCTAATCCTTTTTAGGATCGCTTTCTCAAAGGAGCACCATCCTATTCATTTTTTAGTCGCGTAATCCAGTCCTTTCTAGGATCGCTTGCTCAAGGGAGCACTATCCTACCCTCAGTTATCCTTAGTTGGATCACTTACTCAATGGAGCGCTATCTAGTCATTTTTAAGATCACTTGCTCAAAGAAGCAATGTCCTACCTTTTATTGAATTGCTTGCTCATTAGAGCATTATCCTATTCCTTAGTTAAATCACTTACTTAAAGGAGTGCTATCTAATCCTTTTTAACATCGCTTGTTCAAAGGAGCGCTATCTTATTTCTTGTTGGATTGCTTGTCCAGTGGAGTATCATCCAGTCATTTATCGAGTCGCCTACTCATAAGTGCACTGTCCTATTTTATCTATAATAAAGCATCATCTTGTCTTATCTTTGAAACATCTATCCTTTCAAGCAACAAATCCTTAAAGAGATCTTACCTCTTAAGGATACCCAACCTTTCAAGTCAAGACCCTATTTCTTTAACATTCAAAATTCTTTATCCCGTCCTTTCAAGATGAGACTCTTCTCATTTAATCTTACCCTAACAAATCAAGTTAGGACTTAGCAAAAATGGGCATGTCTTTGTTGTCTTTATAGTGAAGTTTTTACAAACTTCACTACAAAACTTTGCTACAAAGAGGAGCAGCTATAAGCACCCCATTTTTGCTACCTTTTATTTTAAGTTTAGTCTCTTTTTATTTTTAGGCCAAGTTTACAAAAACACCAAAAAAATTAAGAAATTGAAAAAAATACAAAAAAAAATTGAAAAATAAAAAGTTTCGCAAGTGCCCAAGTCATGTCAATTGGTTGTTTAGGGTCGGATTAGGCAATAGTTGAAAATATGATTACTATTTAATAAAATCTAAGTCTTTAAATAATTGAGCTTGATTAGATAATTTTTTTTTAAGTAGTTCGATAAAGCATAAAGTGGATTTTTATCCAATTTGAAAAATATTGAGCTAATTAAAATAGTTTCGAGATAGTATTAAATGGTTAGCATGTATATTTTAGGCTATATTAAAAGGTCATAGTCAATTCAAAACAAGTTGGACTAAGTCAAGCTTAAGATAGAAAGCCCAAATAAAATGTGGAGCTTTTAGAAACTTGATCTTGAGAGTGGATTGGATCCAATCATAGAATAATTATTAAAGACACTAACAAATCTAAAGCAAGTAAGGTTATATCTTACAAAAATTAGATATGTTAAATCCTATTGAGATTTGAATCTTTATCAATGAGTTCTAAAAGATTTAAGTTCATTGTTTATAAATAGTAGAGGATTCTAAGCTTTGCACAGAATCCCATCCTTACTCCTTTGCTCCACAACACTTCCTACATGATCATAGTAGGTCCACACCTCACCCAAATACCTAACGACATAGAACCCAACCTGATAAACCCAAACTCCAATCACAATCTAACCTTCTCTTTATCGTACGTAACCTATAAACCTAAGCCAATTCACTGCACCAATAGTAAAACCCCCATCCATACGCATGAACAATAGCCGTATGCCATAGCCCTAATGATGACCTACTCTTTCCCCTCACAACAAACATGGCAAGCAACCAACTCTTACCCTCTTGACCCATACTCGACAACCTTCACCTACTCCATGCTGCCAACGCCTAAATAGCGACCAATGTTAAAGACCTCTTTTGCACGACTCAAACATCAGCAACGACGCATTAACCTCCTCCATCATTCGATAACTATAAGGGACCTAACCTTAGTAGATCACACATTCGTAACCCTTCAACAACCTAGATGTGACCCAACTCAACCACAGCGCAACCCCCAACAACGACCAACATCACTTACAACTGTCACTACACTTAACCCACCGCCAAACTCACTAAAACAATCACCTTACATTGAAACACCTACTTTAATCTAAGTTTTGGTAATAAGATCCTCATAATTCTTTCATTTCCTATTCGATCTGGCATCAATAAGTCCCCGTACAAAGAAAGGAAATGCACTAATGTATGATAGGAGGATAACTCGACCCAATTCGTAGAGTTTGACCCATGTGCCTAAGCTTCTTTGAATCTGACCACAACTTGTAGGGGAAAAGGGAATTTGTTTATTACTTTAGTGATTATTATTATTTTTCTTTTCTTTTCTTTCATTCTTAGTTTTAGTAAAACTAACTTATTTTGTCTTTTGTATAGGTACACAGTATTCAGTTTATCATTTTACTATTGGCTATTATTCATTTTATTTATTTATTAGTCTTTTTATTAGATTGCATGATAAAATTTTGTGTGGAACGTTACTAACTCGAGTCTTTTTATAGGTTTTATGTCAATTTTGATTGGTTGGTCATTCTTTACATATTTAGAATAAAAATAGTATTTTTTTTGCATCTTCATCACTAAAATCGTATTTTGAGCATTTTTTAGGGAATTGCAAATTTAGAATTAGGACTCTCATGCCTTTAGGAAAAATTAAACATTTTATTAAAATTCATGTTTTTGTTAAGATTTGCACTCTTTTACATAAAATTGCATAATTACATGTCTTTTCCACCCATATTGCATTTTTTAGAAATTTGTATTTTTAGGGTTTTCCATGAATAAGAAAAAAAATCATTTTATCACTTAGTTAGTATTTCATAAAATAAAAAATATCTTTAATGGGCATATTTTTCATGGTTATGCATCTTTTTATTAGTTAGGTATCTTATCCATGATTTAGTCATCTTTTCCATGGTTAGAAATATTGTCAATAGTAATTGTGTATTTTTTTTTTCACAAAACGACATGTTTTTCATGATAATTGCATTTTAGCATATTTTCATAAAATTTTCATTTTTTATTTTCTTCATTTAGGTACTTTAAGATTTTTTTTTTTAAGTTTTGTCACATAGTCGATTTTTCCTAAAATAAAAAAAAAACTAACTTGGTTTCTTTTTGAAAATTAAGTCTTTACATTCTTCTTTTTTTAATTGGGAAAAAAATTAGGTTTATAATTTTTTTAATAAAAAAATTAGTTAAAAAATGTAAACCTGTCCTACTTTTCATAAATAAAATTTGTCAACCCACTAAATCTTTTAAAAGAAAAAACATAATTATGTTGATTTGATCCTAACTGATAGATACATAAGCACCTTCGAAGTAACCATAAAAAATATAAAGAAAAAATTCTAAAAGTTCATAATTAAAAAAATAATAAAAAATTCATTTTTATGCTTTTTCACGCTTCTACATATTCTCACATTTCTTATAAACATTATAAAATAAAGGTCCATTAGTTAGTTCCTTTTAATTTTTACATGATGATTTGGTCTTAATAGGTTAGCCCCTAAATCTAGATTTTGTAGTTAAATTTTTTGAAAATTTACTTTTTAAAAAATTAGTAAACTAGTGGCTAAATGAGGGTTTTCCCACCCAAAAACCCTGATTTGACCTTTTTACCAATTTAATTAGTTAACAACTCAATTTATTTTTCAAAAGTATGTTTTACCTTAATTTTATGTCCACATAAAAATGGGTGTTTCCTACGAGAATGCTTGAGGTGATAGAGCTCGAGACTCATAAATCTTACACTCCTACATTATTATAAAATGAAAAGGAATTTGTAATTTCTAAATTATAAGATCCAGAAAAGAATTATTATTACCCGTGACCAATTGGACTTTATTTTCAAATTTTAATATACCGTAGGCTTTATTTAAAAAATAATAATTTTTAAAATTCACACACTTGTATATGTAAGTTTACATGAATTTTGATTCCCATTGTAAAATATTTCTCACCTCAAAATCATCAATCTTGTAAATATCTAAGTTTCCTTTTTTCGTGTTTATCCATTAAGTTCTCACGATCCTGATAGAGCTTTCTCCATAAGTTATCACCCTTATGTCATCTTTCAATAAGTTTCTTATTGTAAAATAATTTCCACTTCTCTATATCACCCTTATGTCATCCTATGTTCTCCGTTATAATCCCGATGTTTCTATTTTTTTTTTTTTTTAGATTCATTGATGTCAGCATTAAGTTTCTAGAACATAAAATCAACATTGATTTTTTCAATAAAAATTTACAAAAGAAAAAAAAAAAAGGTTTTCAAAATTAAAAAGTTGATTTTTTTTTTTAATAAAAAGGAATGCAGTGTTGCTAACAAGAATGGATTCTTATAGGCTTACTAATGAACTGCTGACCAATGGTCCTATTACTCGCATATGACTCCAAGGACTCCAATCCTTCACTCGGCAAATTCTCTCTCAACAACCTATTGATGACGAGAAAGTTTACATCGAAAGAATATGGCTAAACTCCTTGACCTCCCCTAATTGTCATACGTTGATCTATACACTCAGTAGTGATGATGTCGACCATTCCCTTACCGAGGACCCTGTATCGGGTAATCTGACTAACAACTATTGAGAAGTTCCTATCGAGTGATAAGAGACTCACTTAAATGGCATAATAGTTTTCTTTCGGCATGCCACCATCCCTCTCATCTCGGCTCCTTTATTACCGCAACATTTTGACCCCTCTTACCTGTTGTGCTTAGAAAATATTCGTATGGGATCAATGTTGCACTGCCACCTATCCACCTCATCTGACATTGTACTACTTTTCCATTTTTGGTATTTTATCCTTTTTACTTTTTTTTGTATGTACTAAGAATCCCCTTTTTTGTATATACTTTCTTGTAATTTCATTATTGGTAATGCTTCCCTAGGGACTAACTTAAATAGTTCTTTTCTATTGTAAACTACAGATAACTTACAATTTAATACTGAATATTCTGTTCTTATGAGACAACCCTGTCCAAGTCAATATTTCACATACTCTTATCTAATCTTACCAAGTAGCTCAGCATTAGTAGCAGGTAGAATTTGATATCAACTTGTACGTCATATCAAGTGTGGTGTCAAGTCATGTTGTGTTCATTGGTGAGTCACATCCTCCGAGCAGCTTCACATTAGCTACTCTTGTTCTGTTGTGGACCATTTCTCTCTAATTTTCTTCAATATCTCGAAGGACCCATTTTAATTTAAATCCGCCTCAATAAGTCCTAGTAATAACTGAGCTCCTAAGCACATTACTTTGAAAAATTGCTTTTTAAGTGATTTGGCTCAACTTGAAGCCTATAATCACTCGTTGTCAAACCAAGATGTCTGAAGCTTTTAAATAAAGAATAGCCACAACAGAAGGAGTTCTAAGCAAACATGTGAAGCAAGTTGAGACCATGGCCCATACACAAGCTCAGGGCAGAATGACATACCATCTGAGGTAAACAAGTCTAAAGACTTGCTAATTCATGAGCTCAAGTGCTCAACAACAGCAACAAAGGTTTGGGGAAGGAATTAGAGTAAGAATTGATGAAGATGGAGGAAGAAATCTTGCATAAAATTGAAGAGAAAATGGGAGTTCTCAAGGGTCAAAATAAGCAGATTAATCTAAGCTTGAGCAATGTTTGCGCTTTTGAAGACCACGAGTTACCTAAGAAGTTTGAGGTACCAAATTTCGAAAAGTATGATGGAATAGATTGCCCCAAGCTCCACCTTAGGCTTTATGTTCGCAAGATGGCTCAATTCACCAAACATGAGTAGTTGATAATTCAAACTTTTCAGAATAGCCTAACTAGACCAGCGCTAATTTGTTATGCCCAACAAGACTTAGTTAAGCCTTATACTTGGGATAAGCTAGCACAAGCCTTTTATCAGTAGTATAAGTTCAATTAAGAAGTGGCTCCTTCCCTAATGGATCTAAATAACATAAAAATGAAACCTACCAAGTTCTTTAAGGAATATGCCCAGAGATAGAGATCTACAGCCCCTTAAGTCACAATACATTTGCCAGAAAATGAACTAATCAATGCATTCATTCACACATTATGTGAAGCTTATTATAATCACCTCTTAGGTCATGCTGCTTCCACATTTGCAGATGTAGTCACAAATGGTAGTCACATTGAAGATACCATTAGAGTAGGGAGATTGATAAGGAAGGGATCAACCCTATTGGATTTAGAGGCCACTATGAACACTACGATGTCCCATCTAATAATACGTAAACTTAGTGCCCTAAAGCACTAGCACAAAGCTTAAGGAAAATAAGTTAAACCAGAAAACACCTAAAAGGAGGTTCACTCATATCCTGATTTCTATGTCTTGGGTCTATCACCACCTAAAAGAGGAAGGTTTGTTGTATCCTAAGAATCCAACACTAAGGTACTGACCTTGAAAATACAATACCAAAGCATAACGTAAGTACCACATAGGTTACCAAGGGCATGCTACTGATCATTGCTGGGAGTTGAAGAATGAAGTCCAAGATTTGATTGATAAAAAATTGGTCCAATTATACTTCTTCAAGGATCCAAGGCCCAAATTCCATATAGAGCCTACTATGAACATGATTCAAAGTTTGAAAAAGTTGCCAGAAACAAATTTAAATGGTCAAGCCCAGGGGGCTTGTCATTGCCAAGGCCTAAAAAAAATGATTGTAGCTTTAGAAGAAAAGTTGGTGAGGTTAGAAAAAAGACTCACTAACATAGAAATGGCAATGGATTATATGCTCAAGCAGTTTAAAAACTTAGATCCTAGTACAGATAGGACATCACAACCCAAGCATAAGGATGATTCAACAAAAGAGAAGTCAAGAACAAATGTGCCAATTGGGAAAGCTCATAATTAGGATAAGCTCGTCTACAACAAAAAGAGGAGGTAGCTTATACAATTCAAAATTCCAATAGCTGAAGTGTTCAAGCAATTGAGAGAGGCAAGGTTACTAGCATGTAAAATCCTAACAAAGTACAGGGTGAAGCATTATGACTCCAATAAATGGTGTGAATATCATATGGGCCTAGTTAGGCATACCATAGAGAACTACTGGAAATTGAAGCATAGGGTGCAAGATTTGATTGATGCAGAAATTATCTAACTAGGCTTCCTAGAGGCTAATAGGTCTATTGGCAGTAATATCCCTTCCCTAAGTTATGAAGAAGTCTCAAACGAACGACATCCAACATCAAATATTAAAGGCCTATTGTCAGGACCCTCTAGAGGGCCTAGTAGGATTACCTAAAATTTCCATAACATGTGTGCACTCATGATATTAAAATCGCCTTACAAGTCAGAGATTGCAAGACTCTAAATAATAAACCACTAAGATTACTGATTTTTAAGTAATTAATTTATTGTAACGTAACATAACATATAAATATAAATAACTATAGATATCTGATATCCCACAGTTCCTCAAAACCGCAGAGAATCAGTGTCTCCTACCAAATAATAAGACAGGATATATTAACATAAAATATATATATATATGTAAGAAAAATTAAATTATAGTAAGTTCAACATATAAATATTTTCTACAAAGGATGTTTATATATCATCTAAAGAGTACTCAACTACTTCTAATACTAAGATACATATCTTCATCTCACACTCGGCACTCAAGACTTATCCCAATCCTAATGTAAGTAAACCCGCAAGAGAAACTATGAAGGGGTGCGCATATAATAGCTCAGTGAGTTTATTCCTTACCACTATCAGTCAAGCAAGTTTTTACACATTATTATCACATATGCAAGTAAGTTATCTATATACAACATGAATGCAAGCGCAATGAATGTAAGCAATACATCCATATGAGTCCGGAATTATGGAACGTATAGAATTACATCGTCTACACTTCGATTATCCCCTGTACTTACTCGCACAAGGCACTTCAGCTTACCCGCATGCGACTACCTAGGGGCACCACCCCTCTAGGCAACACTCGACTATTACCTTAGTCGAGAAAAAAAAATTCCAATCTAAATAAGTAGATCCCAAGCTAGGACCATCCACCATCTAAGGCCCCTCGGGCATAAATATGCGAGTCCTATTGCAACCAAAATTATCCAAGGCCTTACAGGCACAATAAAGTGAATCCTCTCGCTATCAATTGAAGATCCCATGCTAACTTTGCCTTAACATTAAAATATTATTTATGGCTCCACGAACCCTTATAAAGATCATACAAAAATATATTTAAGAGTAGAAAAGCTTTTTCTAAAAACACTTTTCTCAAGATTTTTGCAAAACTAGCACTCTCCCATCATACCTTTACCAAGTCATAGACATGCGACAAGTATAATTAGTTATTTTAGTCTAATACTTATATTTATCAATTTAAAAGGATGATAACACAGATGATAGCAAACAAGCAAAGCAATCATTCAAATATATAAGCAACAGCAAGTAGCAAAACCTCATATAAGTAACACGCACAAGCAAGTAGCAGGTCATTAGAACTCCCTCACCTGGATTATTGCTTATTCTCCAAGCTTTGGGGTTTCCAGAACTCGATATTAAACACCTAAATCAAAATAGTAAAACTTATAAGTATTTTGAGAAGTTAAACTCCTTAGTTAACTAAAAGTCTATTATAGTTTATCTAGTTTCCCGCAATATAACCCAAGTATAATGTATATAGGGTTTATCATACTCAATGGGGTTAATAGTAACTATTTTCTTATATTTGTAAGTTATGAGACTTCCTTTATATATTTTGTAACTTTTTCATTCTAATTCCGATATTTGCGAACTTATAGTCGTTTTTCATCATTTTTGGACGCACGTTCACATGGTGATGTCCATTTTAGACGTTAAGACCCGTATTTTACAATATAGGCTAAATTTATTGAAATTTTATCTTATTAAAGTTTAATTATTCTTATTGCTTATGTTTATATCCTAGTTTAGGACTTAATGATTGAATTAGCTATTTGATTCTTACACTTAGGAAATTTTACATTAGTATTACTAATTTATATATTTAATTAAGTTTAATTCAATTTAGGAAGTGTATTAAGATTTAAAGGATCTTCGACTCCTAAGTACATGTATACATATATAGGTTATATTCTTATATAATCTTATAATTTATTATTTTACAAGCTTATGCTTATGTCATCACTTAGGTCATCAATCGCTTGTATCATCGCTTATGTAATCACTTGATGATGTCATGACTTATGTAATCCTTTGATGACATCATTGCTTATATCATTAGTCTATTATTATCCTTATGTATTTACACACTTTATACATATGTGATATACATACCTATACTTCTAATATACTAATATGTATACTTGTGTACTTATAAGTACTTATACTTGTGTACTTATACATATACTAATACACATACCCATATACGCATATGGTGACATATGTATTTTTATACGTATTTTCGTATGCCTTATCTACCCCCTTAAGAAAGCTTCTCAAATTTCATCTTTTTTGTATTTTAAGGGTATATTTAACATAGTATATGTATGTATGGTTAGTAGATGTCTTAATTTAGGTTATGTACATAATGAATACTTATGTACAAAGGTATTTATACATGTATATCGCTAACATACCCTTATGTACACATACTCAAAGACATGTACATATGCATCTTCTTCCATTGCCTAAAGAATTCTACACTTCCATATGTAAAGATTGAAACTTTAAGCCTAAATCAACCTATATATACACAACACATAACTACTTAACCTAACCTAACTCTTCTTCTAACTAGTAAAGAAGATGAAGTAAGACATAGTATCATAAGTACATACCTTAATTTTGCTCTTGAAAATGGATGAAAAGTTGAAAAGGAAAGAAGAGTGAAAGGGGAAGGGAAGATACAGTTGGAAAGGGGAAGAAGAAAGGAATTTGTTTTGTGTTCTTTGTTTTGAAAAGGCAAACAAGTGGGGTCTAGAAAAGAGAAAGAAGTAGACAGCAAAAAAAAAAAGAAAAAAGAATGGAAAAGCCAAAAGAAAAGAAAAGAAATCATGGGAAGGAAGATATTTTTTTCAAATGAAAGGGACATTTGTGTTGACTTTTGCACATGTTGACTTGGTCAACTTCTCATACATAATGTAGTAATTAAGGAAAATTAGGAGAAAAATTAAGGAAATTAAAAGAAATGAGGCATTTAGTGAATTGATTAGTAAAAATAGATGATGAGATCTTACTTTAGATATTTATATCCTATATACATCATTTAGTAAGTTACTTAGTATAACTAGTATGAAAAGTACCAATTAAGGTGTTAAGATTCACTACATTTAACCTAAGCTTCAACTATACCCCTAACTCTATGTAATACTATCCTAGTTATATACTTAGAAAATGAATGTGATTTAGAATGCAATATCTTAGTTTCTAAGGGATCACTTAAGTATTCTAAATATTTATGCATGATTGAAAGTTATCTTTAGTCGTTTACTAATGAAATGGCAAAATATGGAGAATATATTATCACTTAGGGTTTTAGGGTAAATTATGGTGGATTAATGCTTTTATATTCTTAAAGAAATAATTTTAGGGTTTTTTATTACTTCCGAGTACAATCTCTAGTGTTTTCACACATTTAGGATTTAATATATTTATACGCAATTAAGTTTTCGATTGTTATCTTAGGGTTTTGATGAGGTTCGAGGTTAACTTTTGCAATTACATATACTTGAGGTTTTAAGGTCTTCGTATGTGATTAGAGGTTCAATTGATAATTTAAGGTTTTTCATACTCACTTTAGGTTTTGAATCGAGATTTTTAATTGGCTTTAAATCGAGATTTTTAATCGATTTTAAATCTCACTGGCTTTATTGACTTTAGGAAATCATCTATAGTTTGGGCATTTGATTTTATACATAGACAGCTAAATTCGCAAGGTTTACACCTACTACTATCATCTAACAAGGTAGGTCACCATTTAAAGCAATTGGGTATATCTCTAGGGGATTAATTCAATTAAATGGACTAAGTTCAAAGGACTAACAAAAATAGGAGCAAGAAGTAGAAAATAGTTTTAGTTTCTACATAACCTTTCATTTTGGAGTTTGTAATGGGTGAGTTATTTGAATAATGTGTTTTCATGTGCATGTTTATCTTTGGAGCTAGCTCAACTCAATAAGGGCATATCATTGGCCTTTCACTAAATGAAATACTTTATGCAAGATTTAGGGAGAGTAAAAATGGATAAAATGTAAACTCAAAACTTAAAATTTTCCACTTAAGGGGATGTAAAACATTGCTTAAAAGGTTTAGGATAAAAGGAGGCAAACCATATCCTAAATACTAACCCTAAACACATGAGAGTTGAGCAACACAATGTGAGTACATGAGCTCATTCCTTAAAGGAGGTCTATTTTGAACTTAGTACATGTGTCAAAATGATATAAGCATTCATTTGATTACCCTAAACAAAGTTATCCCTTACAAACCCAATTAAGCATTTTATGGATTTTTCTTAAAATTAACCCTACCAAGAACCACCCCGCATTAGAGCAATTAGGAGGTTAGGGTCATAAATCTAAAGAAAAGGAGTAGACTCATTTGTGCTTACCTTAGTTGTTCCAATTCATGAGCAAATATTGTCATAGATAATTTAATTTTTTTAGAATGAAGAAGAGCTTCAAACCATATACACCTTACTCAAGCCCATGCATTTACTCAAACACCTTAAGCCCATGGATTTTTCCCACACTCCAAGCCTATACTCTTTGAACCATGGTTTTAGGGCATCGAATCCCAACAAGTGAAAACTCAACAATGGAAGGTGACCGTTTCGACTAAAAAAAAAAAAAGGAAAGAAAAAGAAGGAAAAAAAAAATGGAAAAAAAAAAGAAAAAAATGAAAATGAGCAAGGAGATCACCTTCAAAAATGAGTAAAACTACTAAGGTCCAAATTTGTGATGGAATCCTAAGGTAAAAATCCATAAACCATGGATATACAAGGGTTAAATACTTTAAATTCCTACACCCAAAAGCAAATCTCTCATTTTATGATTCCACCCACTATACTACACTTGATGAAACATTTTTTACTAAAGAAATGGACTCATCTTCAACAAAATTTGCTCATGAAATTAGGGCAAGCCCATGTTTAGTTTTTCCCAAGTTCTTAGCTTGTAAACCAAGGATGGATTATATATGATTTCTTCAAAATTGGCCGAAGCTCATTGATATTCATTTGCTTAAACCATTGACCTAAAGCCTTACATTGCAAATGTAGAAAAAACCTAATTGATTGACCAGAGTGTACCATTTATAAGATAGGCTACAATTTTTGGAATTGATGTTGAGAGTGAAAATAGATTCATGAAAGTGCAAGGAATAACTATTTGACTAAACATTTCAAGTAATAATATCTACCCCCTTAGTAGAAAATTAAAGAATAGTTGAATGCTTTCTTAAGAACATGAATGGTCATTTACCCTAAGCTTGAAATTAATGCTTCGAGAGATTGTAGAAATCATGAATTATGCTTTAAGAAATAAGGCTAAAAAAATGATTGACTAATAGGCAAGGGGCAAGTCGACCCCTTATTTGTAATCTTTAGAGTCTTCGAGATTTTCTTACTTGTTAGCAATACAATTTTTCATTAAAGAGTGTTTTTTTTTTTTTTTGTAAAAAAAAATGGTCTTTTCGAAAGAGAAATGAAACCTTTTTCAAAATTGTCAAGAGAGATTTCTTAAAATTCCTTTTTAAGATTGCTTGCTCAAAGGAATGTTATCCTATCCTTAGTTGGGTTGCTTGCTCAGTGGGGCACCATCCAATCATTTCCAGGATCGCTTGCTTGAAGGAGCATTATCTTATCCTTAGTTAGGTTGCTTGCTTAGTGGAGTACCATCCAATCATTTCTAGGATCAATTGCTTGAAGGAGCATTGTCCTATCCTTAGTTGAGTCGCCTACTCAAAGGAGCACCATCCAATCCTTTCCAAGATCACTTGCTCAAAGGAGCGTCATCCTATACTTAGTAGTGGAGTATCATCCAATCATTTCTAGGATCACTTACTCAAAGGAGCACTATCCTATCCTTAGTTGGGTTACTTACTCAGTGGAGCATCATCCAATCCTTTCTAGGATCGCTTCCTCAAAAGAGCCCTATCCTATCCTTAGTTAGGTCCCTTGCTCAATGGAGCACCATCCAATCCTTTCTAGGATCGCTTGCTTAAAAGAGCACTATCATATTCCTTTTTGGGTCGCTTGCTCAGTAAAGTGCCATCCAGTCCTTTTTAGGATCGCCTGCTTAAAAGAGCTCAATCCTATTCCTTTTTAGGATTGCTTACTCAAATGAGCGCTATCCTATCTACTCTTTTCTAAGATCGCTTGCTCAAAGTAAAGTTGTCCTATTCTTTAGTTGGATTGCCTGCTCATTAGAGCACTATCCTATCTCTTATTGGATTGCTTGCTTGTTAGAGTGCCATACAATCCTTTATGAGATTGCTTGCTTATGAGAGCGTTGTCCTATTTTATCTCTAATCAAGTATCATCCTATCTTGCCTTCAAAAGATCTATCCTTTTGAGCAACAGATGCTTAAAGAGATTTATCCTCCTAAGGATACCTGACCTTTCAAGTCGAGACCTTATTTGTCTAACATTCAATGTCCTTACCTTGCTAATTCAAGCAAGGATCAAGCAAAAATGAGTATGCCTTTTTGTTTTTGTAGTAAAGTTTTTATAAACTTCACTACAAAGAGAGGCAACTGTAAACACCCAATTTTTGTCACCTTTTATTTTAATTTCAGTCTCTTCACTTTTTGGCCAAGTTTACCAAAATAAAAAATAAAAAAACTTGAAAAAATAGAAAAAAAATTAAAAAATATAAAGTGTTTAAGTCGATTAGTCAGTCAATTTAGGGTTGGATTAGACAATAGTTGGAGATGTATGTACAATTTAATAAATTCAAATCTCTAAATAATTGAGCTTCATTAGAAAACATATTTTCTAAAAATAGTCTAGTGAAATATAAACTAAATTTTTATATTGGGCTAATTAAAATAGACTTAGGATTTATGGGTTAACGTGAGTATTTTGGGTTATATTAAAAGGTTGTAGCCAATTTAAAACAAGTTAGACCGAACTGGGCCTAAGATAGAAAGCCCAAATAGAATGTGAGGTTTATAGAACTTTAGAGTGGATTGGATTAAATCTTGAAGAAATGATTCAAGAAAACTAATAAACTTAAATCGAGTATTATCGTATCTTATGACTATTAGATTTGTCAAGATTGAATCCTCATTAAAAAGATCCAAGAGATTCAAAATTACTCATTTATAAATAAAGGACTTCAGCTATAAAAATTCACAATATCACCCATACAATTTTCCTGACTCTCGCACACAACTCATAGCACACAATCCCACTACACAATACGTCCCACTCTGGTCAGAACACACAACACACCATTCACACACTATATTACACATCTTACTCCATAGCACCAAATCCAATACATACACCATTCACATGCCCACTACACGTCTCACTCCCACTTTACATGTTTACAACATACACACTAATTCTACTCCAACTATACATGTGCACAGCCATACACAATATCTACACAACAACACTAATGTGCATAGCCACACACAACATCTAACATCGCAACACAGTTTCATGCGTGCAAGCTCCACACACTACACAATCTAACATGTACCACAGCGTACAATCCAACATACACAAACAATAGCATGCAGTCTACAACAACTCAACATATAGCAATCTTTGGCAAGAGCAACTCTACGACCTACGTAATATTTCTTCCAAATTAAGCCGTCTAAGTGAGTTTTATTTATTTATTTTAATATTATTTTATCTATTTATTTATTTAATTAATAATTTTATTTTGTCTTTTAGTATAGTTTTTTTTTTTTTTGGGAAATAGATCTTATACAACTTACATTACACTTTAAAAAAAAAAATCACATTTTAGATAAATTGCATCTTACATCTTTTTGCATTTTTAGATATAGTTGCATTTTTCTTTCCAAGATTCATATCTTTAATAAAGATATGTATCTAAATTGCATTTTTTATAACACTACATTATTAGATATAGTTGCATTTTTTTTCCAAAATTCATATCTTTAATAAAGATATGTATCAAAATTGTATCTTTTTTATAAACTTTTATTTTTAGATATAGTTGCATATTTTTTCCAAGATTCATATATTTAATAAAGATATATATCTAAATTGTATTTTTTTTTTAAATTGTATTTTAAGATATAGATATATATATTTTCTCCAAGCTTCCTATCTTTAATAAAGATATATATCTAAATTGTATTTTTTTTAAAAAAAATTTCATTTTTAAATCTAGATATATATCTTCTCCGAGATTCCTATCTTTAATAAAGATATATATCTAAATTTTATTTTTTTTAAAAAAATTCATTTTTAGATATAAATACATAAATCTCCAAGATTCATATCTTTAGTGAAGATATGTATTTAAATTGTATATCTTAGTAGATTCATATAAATCTTGCATTTAGGATTTTAGAAAAATAAATTTTTTGACATGTAGTGGTTTTTTTTTTAAATAATGATAAAAATGTTAACTAGAGTCTTTTTAAAAAATTTAGTTAGTTAGGTTTCTTAAAAAAAAATAAATCGTTAAATAACGTAAATCTGGCTCAGTTGTTTGAATTAAAAAGAATAAACCCACTAAATTTTTTCTAAGAAAAAAAAAGAACTATGTTGGTTTGATCTCAACTAGAGGGTATGTAGGCATCTTCGAAGTAATCATAAAAAATATAATAAAATGTTTTTAAAAAAATTCGTAATAAAAATTGTTAAAAAATTCATTTTAATTACATTTTTGTATATCGTTGCATATTTTGTCATCATTAAAAAAATTATAAAATATAATTTTATCTTTTACATAGTGAATTTTGTCTTAATAAGTTAATCCCTGAATCCCGATTTCCTAGTTAAATTTTCTAACAAATTAATTTTTTTTAGAAAATCCGTAGACTAATAGCTAAATTAAGATTTTCCCACCCAAAAACTCAAATTTGACTTTTTTACTAATTTAATTGGTTTGTGTCTCCAAATTATTTTTTTAAAACATAATTTGAGAGAAAAATTTTTTTCTTAATTTTATATCGAGTAATTTATATTAAGTAGGCTAAGCATAGTATAAGTTAAATTAAGGAAAATAAAAATAGGGGTTGACAAAATTGGCAACTCTGTTGGGGAGAGAACCCAGAATCTCTGATTTTCCTTAATTTAACACATATTAAACCTAGCTCGTTTAATATAAATTACTCAACATAAAATTAAAGTAAAATATTTTTCTTTAAAAATGTTTAAAAAATAATTTAGAGTCACCAACTAACAAAACTAGTAAAAATTTAAATTGGAAATTTCGAGTGGAAAAACCCTAATTGAGCCATTGGTCTACGCATTTCTATAAAATCAATTTTTAGAAAATTTAACTAGAAAACCTAAGTTCAAAGGCTAACTTATTAAGACTAATCACCATGTAAAAGTAAAATAAAAAAAAAAAAAAAACTAATGGGATTTTAATTTTTTTTATAATTTTTCTAAAAATGCCAAAATATGTAAAAATATAATAAAATATAATTAAAATTATTTTTTAATACGAATTTTCAAAAAAAAATTATATTTTTTTATGGTTACCTCGGAGGTATTTACATACTCGCTAATTGGGATCAAATCAACGTATTTTTTTTTTTAAAAAAAAAAGATTTAGTAGATTGATTCTTTTTAATATGAAAATCAAGTCAAATTTACGTTATTTAAAAAAAAAAAAAAACCTAAAAGATCTACCTTCATGAATCTATTAGAAAAAAATCTAACTAACTAAATCATTTGAAAAGATTCCAATTAAGACTTTTATTTTAAAAAAACTAGTACATGATAAAAAAAAAATTTATTTTTCTAAAATCCTAAATGCAAGATTTACACGCATTTATTGAGATATGCAATTTAGATATGTATCTTCACTGAAGATATGAATCTTAGAAAAGATATGTATTTATACACAATTTTTATGAAAAAGATGCAATTTATGAAAAAAAAAATGCGATTTATCTAAAAAGAATGCAATTTTAATAGGAACTACTTCATTAAAGAAAACTAATACTAAAAGCTTGCACTAAAAGACTAACTCAAGTTAGTAAAACAATGCAATTAAAAAGAAAAAAGAAACTTCAACTACTTAGATGAGTTAGATCAAAAAGCTTACGTAAGTCAAGTTGAATTACCGTTTCTTAAGGTGCTGTCGGTCATGTGGTGTTATGTACGTAAACTGGATTTGTGTGTGTGTATGAGACATATAGTGGACTGGACATGATCTGGACATTAATTGTGTATGCATGAAGTAGACTAGATGTGTGTTGTGTACAATGGGTGAATTTGATGTATGTACGTGGTCTGTGTGTTAGACTTATATGTGTAGAGTGTGAGAGTAGGGGAATGTGCACATGTGTGGAGTAGATGGACGTGTGCAATGCGTGGACTGGGTTGGATTGGTCTGGTATGTGGCTTGTGTGGTGTAAAAAAATCTTTAAAAAATTATAGCCAAAAACCACTATTTATAAACCATGAACTTGAATCGTTCAAATCTTTTGTTGTGAATATTTAATCTTAACAAATCTAATCTTCTTAAGATACAATAATACTCAATTTAGATTTGTTAGTTTCCTAAATAATTCACTCAAGATTTGATCCAATCTACTCTCAAGATCAAGTTTCTAGAAACTCCACATTCTATTTGGGCTTTCTATCTTAAGTCTAACTTAGTCCAACTTGTTTTAAATTAACCACAGCCTTTTAATATAACCCAAAATATATACACCCTAACCTATTTAATAAATCCTAAGTCTATTTTAATTAGCCCAATATAAATTGGATAAAGATCTGCTTTATATTTCACTAAACTATTTAAAAAAATATATTTTTTTCTAATCAAGCCCAATTATTGACTCAAATTTATTAAATTGCATGCATATTTTCAACTATTGTTTGATCTAACCCTAAATTGACTTACTAACTCAACTCGAACACTTTATATTTTTTTTACTTTTTCAAATTTTAGTTTTTGTTCTTTTTCATTTTTCAATTTTAAAGTTTTCAAATTTTTTTAAACCTAACCCAAAATAAAAAAAATAAAAAAAAATTAATATAAAAGGGTGGCAAAAACAAGATGCCTACAGTTGTCCCTTTTTGTAATGAAATTTTTTGTAGTGACATTTATAAAAACTTTACTACAAAGTTTAAAAGATAAGCCCATTTTTTCTTGAATCCCATCTTGAACTAGCAGGGCAAAAACCTAACTCTAAGACTTAGGTAAGAAAAGTCTTGACTTGAATTGGCAGGTATCTCGAAGAGGACAATTCTTTTCAAGGATCCATTGCTCAAACAGATAGATCTTTCGAAAAAAACAACTCAATAAAAAGGTTTGAAGACATGACTAATTGTTTTTTATCCCTAGGATAACCAATGTTCCCTAATATAAGATGACAAAAGTTCCTATAGTGAAATTTTCTGAACTTTGAACATAAGATAATTAAAGTTCCCAAAATTTTTAGAATAGCTTGAGCTCTTGGCATGATGACAAAGGCTTCTAAATAATCAAACTTTTGGACAAAGGATGATGAAGGCTCTCAAAGTTCCTTTTTATGAGATAGCCAAAACTCCTAAATTGCCTATTAAGGATCACTAAGGTCCTTTGAATTTTCTTACCATAGGATAGCTAAGGCTCCTAAATGTTCTCATACCGTAACATGGTCAAAGTTCCTGGATCAACTTAACTAAGGTTGACTAAGACCCCTAAATTGTAATATAACTGAAGTTCCTAAATTTAAGGATAACTAAGGTTCCTTAAATGTCATAAGATGATCAAAGCTCCCTAAGGATAACTAAGATTTCTGAAACATAAGATAACCAAAGTTCCTAAGGAAGAATAACTAAGGCTCTTGAATTATAAGATAATCAAGGCTCCTAAGAAAGGATAACTAAGATTCTTGAATATAAGATAACCAAAGTTCCTAAGAAAGGATGATTGAGGTTTGTAAGATTTTATGAGATGATCAAAACTCTCTATGGCTAGCTATGATTCCTAAGTAAGATAACCAAAGTTCCTAAGATAAAGATGACTAAAGCTCTTGAGCCATAAGATGATCAAAGCTCTTTAAGGATAGCTAAGTTTCCTAAATAAAATGACTAAAGTTCCTAAGATAAGGATGACTAAGATTCCTATTAAGATGAGCAAAGTTTCAAAAGGATAACTAAGACTCTTAAATTATAAGATAACCAAAGTTTCTAAGTATGGATAACTGAGGTTTCTATTAAGATGACCAAAGTTCCGAATGGATAACTAAAGCTCCCAAATTATACGATAACCAAAATTCCTAAGAAAGGATAACTAAGGTTTCTATTAAGATGACCAAAGTTTCGAAAGGATAACTAAGGTTCCTATTAAGAAGACAAAAGTTTCAAAAGGATAACTAAGGCTCTTAAACTATAAGATAACTATAGTTCCTAAGAAAGGATAACTAAGGTTCCTGGATTATAAGATAACTAAAGTTCCTAAATTTAACTAAGGTTCCTAAGATTTTATGAGACGATCAAAGCTCCTTATGGATAGCTAAGACTCCTGAAACATAAGATAACCAAAGTTCTTAAGGAAGGATAATTAAGGCTCATGAATTATAAGGTAATCAAAGCTCCATAAGGATGGCTAAGATTCATGAATAAAATGACCGAAGTTCCTAAGATAAAGATGACTAAGGCTCTTAAAATTTCCTTGAGAGATTACTGAAGTTCCTAATTCAAGATAACTAACATTTACATTGCAAATTCTCAAAATTTTCACTTTTTGAAACTAGAAGGAGAAAAAAAGTGCCTTTTATTGAAAAATGGTTCATGTTTTTCTTACTAACAAGTAAGTGAATTATACCGACTCTGAATGTTACAAATAAGCAATATGATCATTCTTTTAGCCCATTGGCCATTCATTCTTCATCTTTGATTGCATGTTCACTATGGTGACGAAATAGGGAAAAAACTTCAATTAAACACCATGTCCTTCTTACCATAGGGAATTCCCATTCAATTCAAGGGTAAGGTGCTTCTCGTGCTCTTAAGGCATGCTTAACTTTTGCTTCATGAGCTCTTTACCAAGGAAAGTGTCTCAATTATTTGAATAATTTAATCCAAGAAGACTTCCTCACACTCTCAATTGGCTTGTTTTCACTCTCGACTATGATTCCAAAAATTATGATTAGTCTTGTATGTCGCGACCCGAGGGGACTAATCGTGGCAGTCGTCGTATACCGTACAAAGGATTGTAGATTGAGTTCCCTTACAATCGACAACCCTTTTATACGATACATAAGGCTACAACTACTACTAACTACCAAGAGTGCACAAGCTTAAGCAATATCATTTCATGACAAATAATAATATTGTAAAACATAACACATAATTTATGTGTATAATAGTTTACAGATTTAGAGCGTAAAACATGTCTAAAGTCAGACTAATATAAAAATTACATATTCAAATCTACATTTAATCCAAAGTACTCTCTGTCCTCAAATAGCTCCCACATTGACCCTGTAGAGAAAGCTAACCTCGAGCATACGATGGCCTGACTCCACGAATAAGTCGGCTTGTAAGAGAAGTCTACGAAGGTATAAGCTTACTAGCTTAGTGAGATATTTTCCCTTAACCATACAGCAATCAAGTTATACCATAGTTAAGTTCTACCAAATTAATGCATGAACAAGCAGTATGCCAAACAAATACATGCAGGTGACCAAGTACTGCATGTAACTCAGATTTAACGCCCTCCGAAGTCAAGGTTAGAGATTCTTCAGTACAGTCAAATCTGGGTATCATATTAGAACTTATTTCATAACGAAACTCCGTGTTTCGTATTCAAAATGTAATGGTACATCCATTACCAGCTTTATCAAAACGAATTCTACATATGATTGTGAGTAGGTTTACACAGCCCTTACTCACCCCTAAACGAAGGCCTCTGGACTCGACCCATAACCAAACGGTTAGTACCTCCAACGCCTAGTCATCCCGTGGGCAAGGGTAAGGTCATATCGTACGTGTGCACCATACGAAATCAATAACAATCAATAATCAACCTAAGTATGGCCTCTCGCTACCTCCGTATAATGTGACTGCCTAGAATTAGTTATGCAGTGTATGATTTATGAATGATCCAAGTTAACTTTTCTAATCGAATAAAAGTTAAGTTATATTTAATCAGTGATGATTCCAAGTCACAAACAATCAATCTATTGATTCTACTATGCAACAAACATTATATTATTGACATTTAAAGTAGATTCACCATTCACAACAATTGTCATGCACAAGCATAACCCAACCCCATACACATTCATTTATAAATCATAATTTAGATTCACTAATTACAAGTACAAACAAGTATGGAATCATAAGAAAAAATTGACTTGGCCATGGCTAGCTCAGGGGTCGTAATAGTAGGTGAGTAGCTCAGGGTTAATATCAAGATCACCTGAGAATAAGGAAAATTTATAAGATAAGGAATTTAAAACTAACTAGTGTTATAATGTGTAAGGTTTATTTCACTTAGTTATGTGAAATTGTCGATTCGAGCTTTTTATCGAATCGCGTGTAACTTTTTTGTTTTAGCACGAATCGTTATGAACTTATATTTCATTTTAATCGTTTTCGAGCGTATTTTCTTGTAATGAGGTCTGTTTTAAACATTGTGACTCGTAATTTAAATTGTGATACAAAAATATCACAAAAATTATTATTTAAATTTAAATATTATAAAATATTGATTTTCGCTTTTTCGTAACATATTTATAATTTAATAATTATTTAAATCATACGTTTGTTATTTTTATTATTTTGGATATATTTTCCTATTTTTCTTATTTTCTTATTTTTCTTATGTACCTCACGATTATACATATATATATATATATATATTCCAATACTTATAATATATAATTTATGGTTTATATTATTGTAAATTCTTAAATTACGNAGTTATGTATTAAAAAAAAAACAAATACATAATACATACTATATACTTATGTACATACATGTATACACAACACATATAATTAAATTTGGGTATTCATGTATATAAACATATAATATTAGTGTTATATATACAAATACCATAAAAATACTATAATTCTACACATGTATACTATAATATACATATATACTTTCTAAAATAAATCTCTTACCAATTAATTTGTATTTTTCTTCTTCTTTTTCTCTTTTATTTCTTTCTTTTTCTCTCCTTTTTCCTCACGGTTTTCAGATTGTGTGTATGTGTTTGTGTAGTTTTTTTTTTTTTTTTTCTTCTTTCCATATTTATATGTTGCTTTCTTTGCTCACGTAAGGTTGGCTTAATTTTTAAGCTAAGTTAACTTTTCATTAAAGTAAATAGGACAAAAAAAGAACATTACGTAGCTGCTGGATTTTTATCTTAATTTGCTAACTTTTGTTTCCACGTTTTGTGCAGGAAATGAAATGAATTGGACATAAGGAAAGAAAATGAGATAATTTGGAAATTGAAGAGAAGGAAAATGAAAGTTATTAACAAATATGTGTAATTTTTCGAATCATATAAATTATAACGAATCTCCTCGTAGATTAGTTTTCAAAATTTTGTGAAATTTTATCAATTTAACTGGTACCAGTTACAATTATAATTTTTACAAGTTATTGTGGTAATTTCATTACAATTTCGTACAAATAGGCGTTTTAGTCAAAAATTACAATCGAATATAATTTTAGTGCTATTGTATAATATTTAACTATTTTATAGGTTTATATTTATAATTTTAAGGTTTCGAGCAATTTTGAGTTCAATTTCAATTAACGGTGCATAAATTAGTTTTAGGGTTTAGTAAGCGATTTAGGGTTTCGATCAATTCCTAGGGTTTTGTTATTGGTGTTATATTTGATTTATTAAACTTCATATTCTTTTATTATTATTAGCCTTATCGACTTATTGTACAGTTTAGAACACTTGGACTCGAGTTAAGGTTCAACTACTGTTTTTCCTAAGGTTTACATTGTAAGTAATACACTTTGATTGATCTGATAGGTCTTTTCCTTGAGTTATAACATAAGCTTTTGGTCATCGACTTGAATACAAGGAGATATTAATATGTTGGCCATTTTTTAAAATTTAATCTCAACCCAAGTTTACAAGTTATGAACCTTAGTGGGAAAACACTAAGATGGGCTTACCTCAGTTTCATATAATTGCTTAAGATAAGTTAATTTCTTCAGTCAAAAGAGTTTCATTAAAGGTGGTATAATAGGTGGAAACATAGAATTAAAGTTTCATTCCTTTGGGCTCGAAATCTCTTGCTTAAGTTTGTGTTTTGAAGGATATTAGGGAAAACTTAGGTCTTTAATTTTGGAATTCATGGGCTTAGCTTTTCTATGATATTCGGGCCCTAAACCCTTTAAGAGCTTTTGAGCAGCCTTTTAGGATGTGATCACCTTGCTTTTATTTTCTCTTTTTCTTTTTTTTTTCTTTTTTTCCCTTTTTTGTTTGCTAAGATGATCGCCCTCCATGTGTTCGAGTTTTCGCTTGAAGAAATTAGCAAGCCCTAAAACCATGAGCTCAAAGTATATAAGCCCAATGAAGTGAGGTATAGCTTTGAGAGAGTGTTTGAGAAAGATTTATGGCCTTGCGGTGTCTGAATGAATGTATGGATTTAAGTGAAGTGTGTGGTTTGAAACTCTTCTTCATTCTAAAGAAATCAAGTTATTTATGACAATTATTGCTTGTGAATCAACACAACTGAAGCAAGCATAAGTTAACCTATTCCTTTTCTCCAAAATCAATGCCCCTAACGTCCTAATTGTCCCAGTGTGGGGTAGTTCTTGATAGTGTTAATTTTAAAAATCTCTAAAAGTCTTAAATGGCCTTACAAGGTGTAGTTGTTTTTTGGGTAATGAAACAAATGCCTATTGTCCTTTCAATCTACGTATCACATGCAAGATAAACCTCTTTTAAGGAATGAGTCTTCTCTTCACTTTCATGTCTCTCTGCTCTCATGAGTGTTTTAAGGTCAGTGTTTAGATTTAGGGCTTACCTTTCACCATCCTAAACTTTTCAAATAATGAAATACCTTTCATTAGTTAAAAGGACTTGGAGTATTTTATTTGTTTGCTCCTATTTGTCACAGTCTCATTTGATAAGATTGGATATCCCCTATTACCCTAATAGATTACATGCCCCTTTACCTTTAAAAAATTGCCTTAAACATTTGCACTTCCAATCTAACTTATAGCAAAAGGCATTAAGAAGAACATGCCAAACAATAGATTTTATTACCAAAAATTGTTCAAATAACTTTAGAAGCAGGAAATCATAGAAAAGCAAATCTTCTAACAACCATTACTCAAAGTGGTTCTCCTATTGTAGCCATTTACTTTATCTAATGGGATTTCAATCTTCAGAGGCTTGGAAAGAAGTATTACAAGTGCTTAAAGCCTCAATTTTCATGGAATCTAAATAGATCAACCGCATCAATTAGATCTTGGATCTTATTTTTCAACCTCTAGCAAGAGCCTATAGAATGACCTTTTTGGCCCATATGGTAGTTGCATTAGGCTTTTGTATCAACATTCCATGGCTTATAGTTCAGCTTTAGGGCTTTGCATTTGATCATATTTGCTTGTCTCAGCTGGTGGAAAACATGAGATAGCGGCATAGGAATTGGGGTAAACACCTTCTTCTATAGTTTAGGAGATGACCTACTTGGTGCTAGCTTGTGAGAAACATAGGGCATCAATGCTATTATAGAAGAGCTCCTATCATGACTTCCAAAATTCACCATATTTATAATTATTTCATCAAATGGCTTTATGAATGTCATCTTATCTTTTGTTTGATTTGGCTTCACTAACCTACCTACTCATACAGCTTCTTCAATTCTTCCCCTAACCACCACAATATCTACAAAACCAACTGTTGTATTACCTAATAAGTACCCGTAATATGGCTCATCTAAGGTATTAATGAACATGAAAATCATGTCCTCTTCTAACATAGGAGGATTGACTTTAGCTGCTATACCCCTCCATCTTTGAGCATATTCCTTAAATGATTCGCCGGGCTTTCTTCCGCATGTTGTTCAAGTCCTACATGGAAGGGGCCACTTCAATGTTGAATTTGTATTGATTGAAAAAGGCCCATACTAGCTTATCCCATGTGTCAATTTCATGAAGATCAAGTTGGGCATACCATGTCAAAGCAGGTCCTCTCAAACTGTCTTGAAAGGTCTGTACCATTAACTTGTCATATTTAGTGTACTTGGTCATTTTGCTAGTATAGAGTTTGATGTGAATCTCTAAACAGCCTGTGTCATCATATTTCTCAAACTCTGGCACTTTAAACCTTTCTAGGAAAGAATCATCTTCATAGGACAGCAAGTTAACCACCCCCATTTGCTCTCAGCCATCTACAGTCTCTAGGGCCTTCATCTTTTCAATCAATTTCTGAATGAATTTCTTTTCCATCTCCTTCTATTTCTCCTCAAATTCCTTCTTCCATGTTTCAGCATTTAAGCTTAGTTCAACATCTTCCAATTTAGGGAGCTAGGTCATATTTGCATTTCAGTCTAGATTGGCTTGAGATGTCGGACAATCGTTAAGAATCTCTACAACATGAGTGAGAGTCTAAATTTGCCAAGTTGTCTTGATCATATTCTGATCTAAGGCTGCAAGTTTTGGATCGAGGTTGCCATTGTCAATCATCTTGGCTTCAAAATGAATGGCTTTAGTCTTCAAAATGGGGTTAACCTCTTCGAACCAAGAATTCAAAGCACGTAAAATTCATACTTGTTAGTAGTTTTTTCTTTAAAAAATGTATAATTTTTTCTTCTTCTTCTTTTTTGAAAAACTTTATTTGAAAACACTTATCTTACAAACCGAATCACCAGCTTCTTCCTAATTTATTGGACAAACTAGAAAGTTAAAAAGTCGATGAGGATGAGTAGCTATCTTACAAGATTAACTACTGAAGGTAATAACTTATTTACAACTAAAAACTCTTGAAAACCCTAAAGGATGCTAAAGGGAACCTATGCTATTAGTTATTGGATTGCTAACATTGCCTAAAGAATATAAAAACCCAATTATGAAGATGACACGATGAGGATGACAAAGCTATAAAAGGACAATCGACGATTAAAGGGTGATAATTTTATAAGAGGAGTGCCTAAAGTTACAAAAAGATGATTAGGAGAAGCTCTAAAGATAATGACTATTTATTACTTAGGGGTGACAAATGTTTACAAGTCTGAAGATTGTTATTTATTTATTTATTTTAATTTTATATACACGTGTTATTGTACAAAATTTTCAATATGAATAAGCAACACCAAACAAAAATAAATAATTAATATATAATAAAAGTCTGCACATGCAAGTGCCAAGCTAACAATTGGCTAATAGTGCAACAATTTATTATTAAGAAATTTTCGAGTTGTGATCTTACCATAACCCCATTGTCACATTTATTTGATTACAAATAGCCTAGACCCTAATGAATTGCATGAAAAATTGTACAAGCAAAACTATAGTACACTAAGTTACAAGGAAATACACTTTACATGTAAAAGGATAAAAATATTATAAAACCACTATATCACAAAAAATAATGGAACACGTTGCACCAACATTCATTTCTTAGCCTATAAAAGACTCAATGGTTTTTATTTTGACCATACATTGCACGACCTTTTACCCATAATGAAAAAAAAAAAGAAGAAAAAGAAAAAGACACTATGATACACAAAACATACATTACAAGATAATATTCGAACATAATACAAAGGAAAAAATAAAATATATATACATGTAAAAACCATATAGACAAATAAAAATACCAATAAAAGCTAATGCAGTATGTCGCATGCACATGCATTACAATAGGGATTGGCAATTAGTAAATTATAGGAATAGAAATATTATAAACTCGTAGTTGAGATTCCTAACATTTATATATATAAGTGCATGAATTTCTAAAATAAAATTCTGGAAAAATGAGGCTCGTAGAGACTTATATTTATACATGCATTGATTTATTTAATTTCTTTTTTTTTTTTTAAATAAAAAGCCAATTGGCAACGAGTTATAATAACAATTTCCAAGCTCTTATAATTTAAAAAATATTACTAATCCCCTTTTTAAAAAAAAAATGATATAAGAGGATGGGATCTATGGGTCTTAAGCTTTATAACCTCAGGCATTCTTGGAGGAAATACTTAGTGGGTTACATCAAAGTATAAGTGGGCTCGCCTATTACCGTTAGGCGGGAGTAAAGACCCCAACGATCTGAGAGTTACACAATGGCGGTCCGTCCTAGGTTCCTAAGGTAGCTTAGTTCTAAACATATCTAAACACCAAAATGATAAAAATAAAATAAAATAAAAGTTCCTCGTAAATTCCTTAGTAAGAGGCCCATTAGGCCAGGCTTTTCTTAGAGGCATACATTACTAAAACCCAGTTAATACAACTATATTACTATATATACATAAAAAGAAATAAAAAAATGAAAGCCCATTAACTATTTTTTTTTTCTACATGGCTAGCTGTAAACCCCACGAATCTAGCTTTCTAAGTATAGAATCAAATGCCCAAATTGTAGATGATTTCCTGAAGTTAATAGAGTTAATGAGATTTAAAACCAATTAAAATCTCAATTCAAAACCTAAAGTGAATATGAAAAATTTTAAATTATCAATTGAACCTCTAATCGCATACGAAGACCTTAAAACCTAAAGTATATGTAATTGCAAAAGTTAACCTCGAACCTCATCAAAATCTTAAGATAATAATCAAAGACTTAATTGCGTATGAATATATTAAACCCTAAATATGTAAAAACACTAGAGATTGTACTCGAAAGTAATAAAAACCTTAAAACTATAACTTTAAGGATATAAAAGCAATAATTCACCATAATTTACCCTAAAACCCTAAGTGATAATATATCCTCCATATTTTATCATTTCATTAGTAAACGACTAAAGATAACTTTCAATTATGCATAAATATTTAAAATACTTAAGTGATCCCTTAGAAACTAAAATATTGCATCCTAGATCACATTCATCTTCTAAGTATATAACTAGGTTAGTATTATATAGAGTTAAGAGCTTAGTTGATGCTTATATTACATATAGTAAGCATTAGTACCCTAAATGATACTTTTCATGTCAATTACATAAAGTACCATACCAAATAATGTTTCTAGGACATAAATACTTAGAGAAAGATCTCATTACCTATTTTTACTAATTATTTCAACAAACCCCACATTTCCTTTCATTTCCTCCCTAATTTTTCTTAATTACTTCATTATGAGCATTCAAATTACATGCAATTTTAAGAGAATTGACTAAGTCAACATTTGACCAAGTCAATATGT
The DNA here is from genome assembly GCA_024138015.1 of Lumnitzera littorea. Classification (NCBI taxonomy): domain Eukaryota; kingdom Viridiplantae; phylum Streptophyta; class Magnoliopsida; order Myrtales; family Combretaceae; genus Lumnitzera; species Lumnitzera littorea. The sequence goes on from JAMXBB010000002.1 coordinate 64,773,654, forward strand.
TGACAAGTCAACAAAATGTCATTGTCATCTAGAATTCTCTCCTCCTTTCAAATGATTTCTTTTCTTTTATTTTCTTTTGGATTTTTCTTCCCCTTTTTCTCTCTTCTTTACCATCCACATCACCTCTCATCTAGACCCTACTCATTCCTTTTTGAAAACACAAATTAAGACAACAAAATACTCTCTTCTTCCCCTTCTCAAACCGTAAACAACACCACCCTACCCCACTACCACACCACCCCCCACCGGCTCCCCCCTTCCTTGCTCCTTATTCTCATATTCTTTCAACACTTCACTTTCACAATTTCTACTCACATAAATCAAGGAGAAAGAGGTATCTTATCATTTGATTATCTATGTTTTGTAATAGTTAGTTGTGTAAGTTAAGTTAGTATAAGAAGTTGGTATAATATGTGCATATATGTTGTTGGAAGAGGAAGCTTCATATTCATGCTTAGAAGTGTAGGAATCCTTAGTATATGGAAGAAGAACACATGTGTACATATATCTAAGTATGTATATATAAGAGTATACTCAATAAATATATGTATAAAGCCCTTTGTACGTAAGTATCCATTATGTACATAACCTAAAATAAGGCATATACTAACTATACATACATATACCATGCTAAATACACCCTTAAAATACAAAAACATGAGATTTGAGAAGTTTCCTTAAGAGGGTAAATAAGGCATACGAAAATATGTATAAAAATATGTATGTCACCTTATGTGTATATAGGTATATGTATTAGTATATATATAAGTACATAAGTATACATATTAGTATGTTAGAAGTATAGGTATGTATATAACATATGTATGAGTACATAAGGATATACATACATAAGGATACATATATATATATATATATTTATATGTAATGAATGATTACATAAGCTATGACATCATCAAATGATTACATAAGCCATAACATAAGCAATTGATAACCTAAGCGATGACATAAGCATAAGCTTATAAAATAATAAATTATAAGATTACATAAAAATATAACATATATATGTATACATGTACTTAGGAGTCGAAGATCCTTTAAACCCTAATATACTTCCTAAATTGAATTAAACTTAATTAAATACGTGAATTAGTAATACCAATGTAAAATTCCCTATGTAAACCCCGCAAATTTAGCTATTTAAGAGTAGAAGTGAACCCTAATACTATAGATGACTTGAAGAGTCATTAAAGCCGAGCAAGATAAAAATTTAATAAATCATAAATTTAAATATATTATAAGTAATAAAAACCTTAGAAATTAATTAAAACCCTACATCGCATACTAAAACCCTAAAACTGACTTACACACCATCAACCAAAATTGAACCTGAATTTGATCAAACCCCTAAAATTATAAAAATAAACCTATAAAATAGTTAAATATTACTCAATAGTGATAAAATTATAGTCGATTACAATTTTCGACTAAAACGCCTATTCGCGCGAAATCATAACGAAATCGTTATAATAACTTGTAAAAATTATAATTGTAATGGGTACCAATTAAATTGATAAAATTTCACAAAAATTTAAAAAAGTTAATTTATGAAGAGAATTGTTATAATTTATATGATTCGAAAAATTACATATATTTACTACTAATTTTCATTTTCATTTTCATTTTCCTTCTCTTTCATTTCCAATTTATCTCTTTTCTTTCTTTCCTTTCTCATTTCAATCCTATGTCCTGCACAAACCGAAACCAAAATCAACAAAATAAAATGCTAATTAGCAGCCCACGTGATGAATTATACATGCCAAGTGTTGATTAACTAAACAAACAAAAATCTTAAAATGATTATCTTTATCTTATATATATTAATGCACAAAGATTTGATAAGATTTTAGCTTAAAATCTAAGCTAAATCCTCACGTGAATAAAAGGAAAAGCTGGAAAAAAAAAATTTTCTGCACACCAAAATCTGGAAGCAAATCGTAAGGGAGAGAAAGAAAAAGAAAGAAGGAAAAGAAGAAAGAAAGGAAGAAGAAGAGAAATTAAATAAATAGGTGTTCAATATCGAGTTTTGGAAACCCCAAAGCTTAGAGAATGAGCAATAATCCAGGTGAGGGAGTTCTAATGACCTGCTGCTTGCTTGTGCGCGTTATTTGTATAATGTTTTGCTGCTTGCTGTTGCTTGTATGATTGAATAACTGTTCTGCTTGTATGACATCATCTGTGCGATCACTTTTTTAAAAATTGATAAATATAAATATCTTACCCAAATAACTAGTTCTATTCATCGTATGTCTATGACCTAATAAATGTATGGATGGAGAGTGCTAGCTTTGCAAAATGTTAAAAAGGGTATTTTTGGAAAAAAATTTCCTAATCTTAAACGTATTTTGTACGATTTTGATAAGGGTCGTAATACTAGAAATGATATTTTATCGTTAAGGTAAAGTTAGCATGGGTTCTCCACTTGATAGTGAGAGGACTCGCTTTATTATGCCTGTACGGCCTTGGTTAATTTTGGCTTGCAAGATGGACTCGCAAGTTTATGCCCGAGGGGCCTTGAAGGGTGGATAGTCCTAGTTTGGAATCCCCCTATTTGAATTAAAACTCTTTTCTCAGCTAGGGTAATAGTCGAGTGCCGCCTAGTGGGGTGAGGCCCCTAGGTAGCCTCATGCGAGTAAGCTAAGGTGCCCTGTGCAGGTAAGTACAGAGGATAATCGAAGTGTAGATGACGTAATTCTACACCTTCCATAGTTCCGGACTCCTATGGTTGTGTTGCTTGCATTCATCGCGCCTACATTCATTTTGTATGTAGATAACTTGCTTACATGTATGATAATAATATGTGATAACTTGCTTGAATGGTAGTGGTGAGGAACGAACTCATTGAGCCGTTATATGCTCACTCCCTCATAGTTTCTTTTGCAGGTTTGCTTACATTGGGATTGGGATAAGTCTCGAGTGCCGAGTGTGAGATGAAGATATGTATCTTAGTATTAGGAATAGCTAAGTACTCTTCAGATGATACATAAACAACCTTTGTTGATAATTTAATTTTTTTTTGTATTTCTTTTGTAATATTGGTATATCCTATCTTATTATTTGGTAGGGGATTCCGATTCTCTGTAGTTCTGAGGAGCTGTGGGATATCAGATACCCATAGTTATTTATATTTATATTTTGCCTTAAATTATTTACTTAAAAATTCAGTAACCATTAGTGATTAATCATTTAGAGTCTTGCAATCTCTGACATGCAAGGCGATTTTCATATCATGGGTGCACACATGTTATGGAAATTTTAGGAAATCTTACTAGGTCCCCTGTAGGGTCATGACACCTTAAGTATAAGAAGCTAATGGCTAATGAAATCATTAAATACTAGAATGGGATATAAACATAAGCAATAAGAATAATTAAGCTTCAATGAGTTAAAATTTCAATAAGTTTAGCCCATATTGTAAAATACAGCTCTTAACGTCCAAAACGAACATCACCGTGTGAACGTACATCCAAAAACAATAAAAAAACAACTATAAGTTCGTAAATATCGGAATTAGAATGAAAAGTTACTAAATACATAAAAGAAAGTCTCATAACTTACAAATATAAAAATATAGTTACTATTAATCCCATTAAGTATGGTAAACCTTATACACATTATACTTGGGTTATATTGGGAGAAGTTAGACAAACTACAATAGACTTTTAGCTAACTAAGAAGTCTGACTTCTCAAAATACTTATAAGTTTTACTATTTTTTTTAAGCATTCAATATCGAATTCTAGAAACCCTAAAACTTGAAGAATGAGCAATAATCCAAGTGAGAGAGTTCTAATAACCTGCTACTTGCTTGTGCGTGTTACTTTTATGAGGTTTTGCTACTTGCTGTTGCTTGTATGTCTGAATGACTGCTTTGCTTATTTGCTATCATCTATGTAATCACCTTTTTAAATTGATAAATATAAGTATTAGATCAAAATAACCAATTAAACTCGTCGCATGTATATGACTAGGTAAAGGTATGAATGGAGAGTACTAGCTTTGCAAAAATCTTGTGAAAAGTGATTTTGGAAAAAGCTTTTCTACTCTTAAACATATTTTTGTAGGATCTCTATAAGGGCTCGTGGAGCCATAAATAATATTTTAACGTTAAGACAAAGCTAGCATGGGATCTCCGATTCATAGCGAGAGGACTCGCTTTATTGTGCCTGTAAGGCCTTGAATAATTTTGGTTTCAAGAGAACTCACATGTTTGTGCCCAAGGGACCTTGGATGGTGGATGTTCCTACTTTAGGATCTACCTATTTGGATTAGAACTCTTTTCTCGATTAGGATAATAGTCGAGTGTTGCCTAGAGGGATGGTGCCCCTAAGTAGCCTCATGCGGGTAAGCTGAGGTGCCTTATGCAAGTAAGATTCTACACCTTCCACAGTTCTGGACTCCTATGGATGTGTTGCTTACATTCATCGTGCTTGCATTCATTTTGTATGTAGATAGCTTGCTTACATGTGTGATAATAATGTGTGATAACTTACTTGAACAATAGTGGTGAAGGGCGAACTCACTGAGCTATTTTATGCTCATTCCCCCTTAGTTTCTCTTGTAAGTTTACTTACAATGAGATTGGGATAAATCTCGAGTGCTGAGTGCGAGATGAAGATATGTATATCAGTGTTAGAATTAGCTGAGATCTTTATAGGTGATACATAAACATTCTTTATAGAAAATTTCTATATGTTAGAAGTTAATATAATTTAATTTTTCTTATAGTTTTCTAATGTTAGTATATTATGTCTTATTATTTGGTAGGGGATGCTGATTCTCTACGATTCTGAGGAGCTGTAAGATACCAAATATCTATAGTTATTTATATTTATATATAATATTATATTATGTTACAATAAATTAATTGCTTAAAAATTAGTAATTTTAATGATTTATTATTTAGAGTCTTGCAATCTTTAACTTGCAAAGCATTTTTCATATCATGGGTGTACATATGTTAAGGAAATTTTAGGTAATCCTACTAAGCCCCCTTTAGAGTCCTAACACTAACCCGCTAGGGTCCCTAGTAGAGTCGCCAATTCTGTCGAACCCTATTTCAATTTTCCTTCATTTAACTTATATTAAGCTCAGCCCGATTAATATAAGTTACTCAACACAAAATTAAGGAAAAACATTTTTATAAAAAAAAATGTTTAAAAAAAATAATTTAGAATCGCCAACCAATAAATCTAGTAAAAAGTTAATTGGAAATTTTGGGTGAGAAAACCCTAATTAAGCCATTAGTTTGTACATTTCTTGAAAATCAATTTTTAAAAAATTTAACCAGAAAGTCTAAGTTCGAAGGCTAACTTATTAAGATTAGTAACTATGTAAAAGTTAAAAAAAAAAACTAATGGGATTTTTTTTATAATTTTTCTAAAAATGCAAAAATATGTAAAGATATACAAAAATGTAATTAAAATGAATTTTTAATGATTTTTAATACAAATTTTCAAAATAAAAAAAAAAATTTGAAATTTTTTTATAGTTGCCTCGAAAGTACCTTTGTACCCACGTACTCACGTACCCACGTACCCACTAATCAAGATCAAACCAACATAGTTCTGTTGTTTTTTTAGAAAAGATTTAATAGGTTGGTTCTTTTTACTTAGAAAATTGAGCCAGATTTATATTATTTAACAATTTATAAGTTAAAAAAAAAAACCTAAAAGATCTAACTTCATGAAATTATTAGAAAAAAACCTAACTAACTAAATCTTTTGAAAATACTCCAATTAAGATTTTTATTTTAAAAAAACTACTACGTGCTAAAAAAATTTATTTTTCTAAAATTCTAAATGCAAGATTTATACAAATTTATTGAAATATGCAATTTAAATACATATCTTTACAAAAGATATAAATCACGGAAAAGATATGTATTTATATGCAATTTTTTTGAAAAAGATGTAATTTTTGAAAAAGATGCAATTTACCTAAAAAGAATGCAATTTTAATCTAAAGAATGTAATTTTAATAAGAACTACTTCATTAAAGAAAACTAATACTAAAAGCCTACACTAAAAGACTAACTCAAGTTAGTAAAATAATGCAATTAAAAAAAAAAAACTCAACTACTTAGATAGATTGGATCAAAAAGCTTATGTGAGTCTTATTGAATTCATCAAGGTGCTACTGGTCATGTGGTGCTATGCGTGCAAACTAGATCTATGTGTATGTATGAGGTATGTAGTGGATTGGACGTGATCTAGATCTGGGCGTATGTTGTGATGCGTATAGTGGACTGGACGTGAATTATGTGTACATACAGTGGACTGGATGTATGTTGTATACAATGGGTAAATTTGATGTATGTATGTTGTTTATGTATTAGACTTATATGTATGGACTATAAGACTAGGGGAATGCATACGTATATGGAGTATATAGACGTGTATAATGTGTGGATTGGACTAGATTGGTCTAGTATGTGGTTTGTGTGGTGTGAAAAAAAAAACCCTAAAAATTTTACAGTTAAAAACCACTATTTATAAACTATGAACTTGAATATTTCAAATCTTTTGTTGTAAAGATTTAATCTTAATAAATCTAATCTACATAAGATACGATAATACTCGGTTTAGATTTGTTAGTTTCTTAAATAATTCACTCAAAATTTAATCCAATCAACTCTCAAGATCAAGTTTCTAAAAACTCCACATTCTATTTGAGCTTTCTATCTTGGGTCTAACTTAGTTCAATTTGTTTTAAATTGACCACGGCCTTTTAATATAACCCAAAATATACATACACTAACCTATTTAATAAATCATGAGTCTATTTTAATTAGCCCAATATAAATTAGATAAAGATCCGCTTTATATTTCACTAAACTATTTAAAAAATATTTTTTTCTAATCAAGCCCAATTATTGACAACTTTATTAAATTGCATGCATATTTTTAACTATTGTCTAATCTGACCCTAAATTAATGGACTAGCACAAATCGAACACTTTATTTATTTATTTTTTTTTTACTTCTTCAATTTTTAGTTTTTATACTTTTCCATTTTTCAATTTTTAAGTTTTCAATTTTTTTAAACCCAACCCAAAATTAAAATATAAAAATAAAAATAAAAACCTAATATAAAAGGGTTGCAAAAATAAAGTGTCTACAATCTATCTTCATAATAGAGTCCAATCCAGTCACCCAACTCAAAAGCAAATGGGAATAGGCTAAACCTGTAAAGACAATCCAAATTGGTGATTAGCCCAAGTAAAAAACATAGATCAATACCTCTGTTTGCAGACTTACGATAGTAAACTTATTGAGTTCCTCTAACCCATAGCTGATGTTTTTACCTAGTCACCATCTAACATGTCAGGCATCTCGATGCTTTTTATCACACACTGCCTTAACATTGAATGCTAAGGTCATCAAACAAAATAAAAGGCATTTCATTATAAAGTGATAGGCAATAATAGAATAAGAGGTGCAGAAGCTACTACTAGCATACTTCATCCAACAAGAACCATACCTGACTAGGCTAGCTAACATGATCATAGTCAAGAGAGCTAATAAAAAATGGTGAATGTATATCGACTTCACGAACCTTACAAGGCTTACCCAAAAGATTATTTCCCTCTACCATGTATGGACCAATAAGTCAATTCAACCTCTAGCCATGCTTATGGACACCTTCTCAAGCTACAACTAGATCCCAATAGAGGAATCTGATTAAGTCCACATTTCTTTTGTCACTAACGTTGGCACCTATTATTACAAGGTCATGTCATGTGGCCTCAATAACACAAAGGCCTACTTACCTACCAAAAGTAAGCGACCAAAATGTTCAAACCTCAAATTGGATGCAACGTTGAAATCTATGTCAACAATATGATTATCAAAAGTAAGCTTCTCAACCAACATCTTACAAACCCAGATGAGCCTTTAGCACACTTAAATGCTATAACATGAAGCTAAACGCCTAAAAAATGCTTGTTTATGGTAGTCACCAAAAAGTTCTTCAAATACATGGTCACCACGTACATATAAAAGCCAACATAGAAAAGATTCAAGTCATCTTGGACATGAAGTTCCCCAAGATGGTTAAAGATGTCCGATGACTAATTGGATAAATAGCCATGGTTAGCAAATTCATCTTATGCTCTATAGATAGATGCCTTAAGTCCTTCAAGATTTTAAAAAATAAAGCAATTTTTAATGGAACAAACAATGTCAAGCAACCTTTAAGGAATTAAAGGCATTGCTCTTTATGCCCATGCTAGCAGGAGACTTGTACCTTTCTTTATTAGTCAACATTGAAGCTAGCAAAAGAGAGCAAAAGCCAATCTACTATATCCTTTCAGGACCCAAGTGTAAACCCTTAAATTTTTCAACTTAACATCTGAAGTAGACTCAAGTGTGTTAAATATTTCTAAGAGTCAACAAGGCTAGTTAAGATAAAAACCCTAAGATAATAACCGAATATTTAATCGCGTATAAAACTTTTATACCCTAAATATACTTAAACACTAGAAATTGTACCCAAAAGTGATAAAACCCTAAAATTATAACTTTAAGGATATAAAAGTACTAAGTCACTATAATCTATTCTAAAACCGTAATTACTAATATATCCTTAGTATTATACTAAATCATTATCAAATAATCAAAATAACTTTCAATTATTCATAAATGCATATAATACTAAATTAATTTACTAGAAAACTAAAATATTACATTATAGATCACATCTATCTTCTAATTATATAACTATGTTAGTGTTAGATAAAGTTAAGTGTTTAGTTGTTGTTTATACTACATATAGTTAGTATTAGTATTCTAAATGATATATTTCATGATGATTACACTAAGTACTATACTAAATAATGTATATAGAATATAAATACTTAGAGGAAAATCTCATTAACTATTCTTACTAATCATTTCAATAAACCCCATATTTTCTTTCATTTCCTTAATTTTCTTCCTAATTTCCCTTAATTACCTCATTATGTACACACAAATTTCATTTAATTTCAAAGAGTTGACTAAGTCAACATTTGATCAAGTCAACAAATGTCATTGTCATCTAGAATTATCTTCCATTTTCTTTAACTTTCTACACTTTTGACACATGTTTTCTTATCCAATTTTGCTTCCTTTGCCATCCACTTCATGGATCCATCTAGACCCCACCCATTTCTTTTATAAAAACATAATTGAAGACACAAAACACCCTTTTCTCCCCCTTACCAAAATCGTAACCCCCTTTGCTCCCTTAATTCCAAACACTTTCTCGACTTCACTTTCATAATTCCAACTACCAAAATAAACCATCATCTCATATATGCTTGTCTTCCTTTTCTTATTATAAAGGAGAAAAAGGAATGTTATTATGTGATTTTCCATCTTATTTAGTAGTTAAATGTATAAGTTAGGTTAATGTTGAAACATTTGTGTCATATGTATAAATGTGTTATTAAAGGTAGAAAGCTCCATACTTATACTTAAGAGTATATAAATACTTAAGTATACATGTAGAAATATCCATGTACATACAACAAGTAAGTACATGTGAAGTGCACATATGAGGGTTTTAGTGAAATCTTTAGTTGAAGTATAGGAAATCCTTAGATAAATGGAGAAGGAGCACACACACACACACACACATACACATATATATATATATATATGTTTAAGTATGTGTATACAAGAGTACAATTGATGAACACATGTACGGATACTCTTATACATGAGTATCATTTATGTACATGACCAAAAACGAAGAGTATACTAACTATACATACATATACCTTGCTAAATAAGCCCATAAAGTGCAAAAATATGGATTTGGTGAAACTTTCTTAAGAGGGTATACAAGGCATACGAAAATACGTATGTAACCATATATATATATGGGTATATGTACTAGTATAGATATAAGTACACAAGTATACATACTAATATGTTAGAAATATAAGTATATACATAACATAAGTATAAAGTACATAAATACGTAAGGATAAGTATACATATGTAATGGATGATATAAGCATGACATAAATGATGACATAAGAATACAAAATAATAAAATATAAGATGATATAATAAGATAATATATATATATATATATATATATGTATGTATACATGTACATATATGGGCCAAAATTATTATAAGCCCATAATACCCATCTTAAATTGAATTATCCTTATTTAAGCCCATAAGTTAGTAATAATAGTGTAAGATCATCTAAGTGTAAGAATTTAATGGCTAATTAAATCATTAAGTACTAAAATAAGATATAAAATTGGACAATAAGAATATTTAAGCTTCAACAATTAAAATTTTAATAAATTTAATCTATATTGTAAAATACAAGTCTTAACGTCCAAACAGACATCACTATGTGAACGTATATTCGAAAATAATGAAAAATGACTATAAGTTCACAAATATCGAAAACAAAATGAAAAAGTTACATACGATTAGTGATATAGTTCAATCGGATAAAAATTGATAACAATTTAAGTAGAATTAAATACTAGGAATCACTAGTTAATTCAATTACTTATCATCATTGTCATTTCATAATGATCAGGTGATCCTGACAAGAGCGAGGATCTTCCGATCGATTATTACAACTAGTGCAAGTCTACATGGCCGAGTGAGTATTTACCCTATGATTCCATACTTGTATGTGTTTGTAGCTAGCAAACTTAAATGATTCTGTTAATTAAATGTTGTGTGGGGTCGAGAAATGCTTATATGTGTTATTATTTGTTAAGTTGTGAATTTGCCTTAAATGCGGATAATACATTGTTTGTTGCATGGTAGTATAGATAATAATTGTATGCATTAATGTTTGGTCATACTATAATTGGACTTAACTGTACTCGGCTAATAAAATGAAGCTGGAACATGCATCAACATGCATTACATAGACATAATGTAGACCCTACTTTTAGCGGGCCCATGATTTGACTAAGAGTACTTCTTGAACATTCCCAATGATCAACTAAACTAAGAATTCAAGTTTACAATTGAAAACGAACTAACTTTTTCAATTCAAAAGCTTATTATCGATAAAACCCGAACTTGAAAAATTGCGAACTCTAAAGTCACCTAAAACCCTAAACCCTAAAACAAATAAGGACTTTTAACTCTAAGCGACTAATCGATAATTTAATTTGAATAATTTTATTTAACTCTAGAAATTTTCATAATTTTATAAGAATTAAATCATAATTTACAAAACAATTTAAGAAGTAAATCTTAAAACAATTTCCTCTTAAACAATTTCCTTATCTTCATGCTTAAGTCTTACACATGAATAAATAGGCCAACTAATCACCCTAAATGACTTATCAATTGAAAGTTTGAGACATTTATCAATTGATAACCTATAAAAAACTAGTGATAAGACACTTTCCTTATCACCCATTCACTTATACTACATATGGACAAATTATCACAAGATTTCACATGCTTACTTTAATAAATGAGACAAGACAATTCCATGCCCAAAAGGACACCTAATGGCCAGTTCTAACATGACTTTATGGGGGTCATACTCTTGTCTTTCATCCATCAATCACTTTATCTTACAATCCACTATTCACCCCCTTAATGCTTACATCATCAAGAGTTGCAATTGTTGACTTTTGTACATGTTACATGATAATAAAATCAAACTTTTTAAACACACTTCTCACCCCATTTCCAACTGGCCACTCTTTCCACATTTGCTCTCACTTTCAATTTTATTTTCACTTCCTTTTCTCTCTGTCACGAACTGAGGACGGCCTAGTTGTGGTAGACGTCGTATACTGTACAAAGAATCCCTGATTGGTTACCCTTCCAATCAAAAACTCTTCACACAATATACAAGGCTCTACAACCACTAGTTTCCAAAGAACATCCAGACTCACATGATATCATTACACAAACATATTTATATAAAATTTAAGTTACAAAGCTTACATTACACAGCGTTTAAGTATGTCTAAGTCTATAATAATAAGATAAACAAAAGTACATAGGAAGAGTCTATATAAACTGTTCTCTCTCAGTACACATAACAGCTCGCTCTTGCCCAAGTCCCCAAGCTAACCTGCGGCATTCCCAGTCCTGTCTCTACGAACAAGCTATCCTGCAACAAAAGACTAAAGGGGTGTAAGCCTAAGCTTAGTGAGCAAAACCCTCAGCCACACTACAAGCAAGTTATAAATACATTATATTCAAGCATATAAATGAATGATCAACCAGTATGCCAAACAATACATATAATTAACTAGTTCATATATGTAACTCAAATTTAATGCCCTCCGAAGTCAGGGTTGGAGTTTACACGGCACCAGTCAGATCTGGGTATTATACTAGAACTTACTTTACTACGGAATTCCACATTCCGTACTTATATCAAATAATTTTTTTATTTTCAGAAAACCCAAGTTCTAGTATAATTGTGAGTGAGCCCCCGCAGTCCATACTCACCCCTAAACGGAGGCCTCTAGACTCGACCCTTAGCCAGGCGGTTGGCGCCTCCAATGCCTAGTGTTCTCGCGGGTCAGGGTAAGGTCATTTTGTACGAGTGCACCGTACAGAACCAAATAAATAAATAATATCAACCCCCGAATGTCCTCTCTTTACCTCCGTGTGATGTGACGGCCGGAATAGTATCCATGCTATGCATGTTAATGCATGTCCCAATTTCTTTTTATAGGTCGAGTATAATTAAGTTCAAATTATGCTATGACCATCCAATTGTGCACACAATCATTTTCTATACTACCATGCAACAAACATAGCATTATCAATACTTAAGATAAGTTCACAACTCAAGACATACCAACATACACAGGCATTTCCCAAACCCCACACAATAGTCAATTAACAATAGTATTTAAGTCCACTATCTACAATCACAAAACAAGCATGGAATCATTGGGTAAATACTCACTCGGCCATGGTGATTCGTCTTAATCGTAGTAGTTGATCGGGAGGTCCTCACGCTCCTTAGGGTCACCTGATCATTACAATTTGATAAGGCTAGTAGGTACTTGAATTAGCTAATAATTCTAAACATTTAATTATCTAATTCTACTTAGACTACTATCAACTTTTACCCAGTTAGACTTTATTATTAATCGTCTATAACTTTTTCGTTTTATTTCTGATATTTACGAATTTATAGTCGTTTTTTATCGTTTTCGGACGTATATTCATACGGTAATGTCTGTTTTAGATGTTAAGACCCCTATTTTACATTATGAACTAAATTTATAGAAATTTTTTTAGCCATAATACTTAAGTATTCTTATTACTTATATTTGTATCCTTTATTCCTTAAATTCTTATAACTTAGGGATTTACTTTGCTATTACTATTTCATGTACTGAATTAGGTATAATCTAATTTAGAAGGTGTATTAGGATTTACTGATTTTAGTACTTAATTACCTACACTTTTCTTACTTTTCTCATTTTCTAAACCTATGCTTATGTTATCGCTTACATCATCTTTTCTTTATGTCATTGCTTATGTCATCACTTGCTTATGTAATGGCTTATGTCATCATATGCTTATGTCATCACTCACCTCATCATTTGATTACATAAGCATTACCTTATGCTTATGTCATATGTACATGTCTTATATACATTTGTCCCTTACTTATACTTATGTACATATGCCTTATACATACATATACTTATACATCTACATATACTTATACCGTATTTATACATGTATTCCTACTCATATACCTATACGGTTGGATACGTATTTTTATACTAAAAATTCGTATGCCAAATTTTCCCTTAAGAAAATCATCTCAATTTCATTCTTTTGTAGTTCTATGTATGTATTTAGTATAGTATACACATATATAGTTAGATATGGTCTTAAGTTAGGTTATGTACATGATAATTACTTATGTATAAAGGTTCACATGTATTCCTTTGGTATTTCTTTATGTACACATACCTAAGAGTACATACACATGTATTTCTTCCATCTCCTTCATGATTCTTCATTTTCTATACTTAAAGATGGAAACTTTGTTTCCTCTTCTTTAAGACTTCACTAAACACCTAACTACTTATCTAATCCACCTAATTAACTAACTAATGAATAATATAAAGTAACATAAAACAACTTAAAGACATACCTTTAATTGTGTTGAAGTTTATGAAGACAAAAGCAAAGGAATGAAAGTGAAAGAGGAGAGGGATGTTCATGGCATGAAAGGAAAGTTTTTGGTTTTGTTTCTTTTGTTTTGTTTTTAATTATGGAAGACAACAAATGGTGGGGTCTAGAAGGGGAAGAGGTGGACGGCAACAATTGTAAGGAAAGGGAAAAGAAAAATCAAAAGGAAAAGAAAAGAAGACCATCATTAAGAAACTAAGATATTTTCCTTATCTCTTAAGACTTTTGACTTTTCAAAAATGTTGACTTTAGTCAACATGTGTTGACTTGGTCAACCCTTTGACTTTGGTCAACATGCATTACCTTAGTCAGCATTCCTTAAGTATGTGTAATTTTATGCACATAATGTAGTAATTAAGGGAAATTAGAGGAAAAATGAAGGAAATGAGGAGAAATGTGATATTTGATGAATTGATTAGTAAACATAGTTGATGAGATCTTCCTTTAGGTCTTTATAGCTTATATATCTCATTTGATAAACTACTTTGAATAATAAATGCAAAAAGTACAAATTTGAGTATTAAAGTTCACTGCATATAACCTAATCTTCAACTATTACCCTAACTCTAAGTGAAACTATCTTATTCACTTACTTAAGAAGTGAATATAATCTATGACTCATTATCTTAATTTCTAATGGATTACTTAAGGATTCAAATCATATAAACATGAATGAGAGTCATCTCTAACCTTTTACTAGTGAATTGGACAAAAGATGAGCATTATATTATCAAATAGGGTTTTAGGGTATATCATGTTGGATTAGTGCACATATGTCTTTAAGATAATCATTTTTGGGGTTTCTATCACTTTTGAATAAAATCTTTAGCATTTAGAAACATTTAAGGTAGAAAAATTCTTTACACGATTGAGTAATTCTTTTAGGGTTTTCACTTTCATTAGCCTTGTCGACTCCTAAATTGTCTAACATAGTTGAGTCTATTACAAAAGCTAGGTTGATAATTTTAGGGGTTTACACTCTCACTTTGAAAACAACATAAAAGAAGAAACAACCAAACCCCGCAAAATCCTTCACTTGCCACCACGTTCCAAGCACACACACACGCAACACTTTCAACTTCTTCTTGTCTTGCTTTTGCTAACATTCAAAGCTCTTTTAGGATCTTTAGAACACTCCTTAAACCCTACTTCTAAGGACCATAACTCAAGTTTCCAAAAAGAGTGCAAGAAGGAGAAAGTAAGACAAAGAGCATAAATGAAACCTTAGTGCACAACCACCATATTTTTACTTTAAGGACAAGTAAGTATATCTTGTGTTAATTGGTTAGTATTCATGTTAGGAGACTACGATTTCTTGAAAATATGAGTATGATCATAAGTTGGTATAACATCAAAGACTACCTTAAGAAGCAAACTCATGAAAACCTTACATGAAAGTTAAAATATAAGCATGTAAAGTTAGTGTTTTGTAGAGATGCTTATTTAACACTCGGAATGGAAGATTTTAAGTTGAGAAAATCTTGAAATGAGAACTTGAATGAAAGAGAAGCATGCTAGACGTGAGAGTTTAGAAGTCATTTGGATGTTTTTTACACTTTCATTAAGTTAAATATGCTCAAATCTAGACTTAGGTTGAGGTAAAATCCATCACATGAAGTTTTATGAGGAAACCAACTTTGTAAGACATGAACTATGATATGGGAGGTATGATAAAAGTGAGATCCTTTATTTTAATGTCAAGTATGAGCCAAATGATCATCTCATGGAAAAGAAGTCAATTTAAGATTTGAATACAAGTAGCTTAAGTTCATGATCTAACACCTAAACTTAAGGAAATGATGAAACAAGTTGGAAAACTAAGTTAGAAGCCCTCATACTCAAATCGACCAGATCTGGAACATTCCTAAAAGATACTTAAAAATATGATAAAAATAAGTAAACAAAGTAAAAATACCAACCAAGGCAAGTACGATAAGTGTATTAAGCTTAAAACTTAAAACCGAGCTTAAAAACTTCCAAAACGGGCCTCAAACATCAAGTTGAACCACCCTTAAGTTTCTAACCAGCAACTTGACACAATAATGAAAATTTTTTTTAGACTCTCAAGAAGCCCACAAAACACTCCTTAAGCCCAAAAAAGTGACCATCTTTGAATTGAATAAAAAAACAAGCTTCTTTGACAACTTATGCCCACTTAAGAGCCTTAGAAGTAGTTGATAGCCTTAGAAGTGTAAATCAAAGTTTTAAATCTGACCTTAAGGAGTATTTTGAGCCTATAACAAAATCTTAAGCCTAAGCCCAAATGAATTCCTAAGTTACCAAAAAGCTCATTAACCAAACAAAGCCCAAAAGCACTCCAAATCATGAAGAGCGCTACTATCCTAACCTATGGGTAGATTTGCATGCCTCAACTCGAAAATCTAACCTCACCATGTTAAATTACACTTGAAAACAATGAATATTGACTATAAGATCATTAAAAACAGATTTAAAACAAAAAAGTTATACGTGATTAAACTTTTAAATAAAACAGGGAAAAGTACAAAAACTAGTCAAGAGTATAACCTAAGGGGGTTTAGCTTAGTTTTCTAAGTTTTATTTCAATCCCTTATAGTATTATGATTTCGATGACCAAGGGACCCCGCATTTGGAGACAACCTGCCTTCAGACTACTTTGATTGACTCGCATGGCTAAGTGAATGAATTCATGATAACTCTTTACTTGATTTTGCTTGTAAAATAGATGCACCTAAACTTATATATATAAGTTGGATGCTTGTGGGGTATGGGAAATGCATGTATATGAATTTGTGATTGAATGCTATGGCGTCTTAATCATGTAACAATGAAAATTGTTTGTAATAATTTATACATTGTATAGAATGAAATTATCTAATCACCTTAAAAAATCGGATTAACCACTTATATGATTAAGAAATTAAATGGATCATGCATTCCCCATAATTGCATTCAAATAACACCAGCTACCACTTCACACAAAGATGGGAAGGGACTAATAAGAGGAGGGCCTTCTGCAGGATTGGACACTAGGTATGTTATCATTTTATTGAGTCTCTATCCTAAGCTTACGGGCTTACTAAGCGCTAAAAGACACCAACCATCAACGAAGGACCGTATCTTATGGCTTCTGCTTAAGGCGTGTGTTTGTAGACTGTGGGGGCTACTACACCACTAGACTTAGGATTTTGAAAATATAATTTGTTGCTCAAGAAATAAAGTATACATATATATATGGTTTTGTTTTGACTTAAGCACAATAGTGCAAATAAAATAAAACTAAGGTCTAGAACCCGGATTTTGGTTTAATTTGGTTAATTATCTCCAAACCCCGACTACAGGGGGCATAATTCTGAGTCATATGCAGTTCCTAGGCCACTACATGTGTTGTTCAACATATTGATTTTTCATGCATTCATATGATTGTACATCTAATGAATTTTTGCCATGCGATATTGACGAGGGTATTTATCTCACTAAGCGTAAGTTTACACCCCAATAAATTCCTTTTGTTGCAGGAAAACCTCTTCGTTAATCCGGGTTAAGGCATGCCCGAGGTGAGTCTTGTGTAAAGACACGTTGGAGCGATCAGGGAGCAGAAAGGAGATTTTGTAATAGCTTTTGTAGATAACTATTTACCTTTATTTTGTTCATAATATAGTTTGAAGTTTATGATGCAATTCTCATTATGAACTGCATTTGTTTGTAATATTCTTTTGGTGTGTAACTTAACGAGTCCACACGTTTACTTGATTAATTTATGTCTTAGAAATTAATTTTAGTAAATTGCTCTATATTACTTATCTATGGGCCTAGTGGTAACATGTAGTGGAATGAGCCTTATATGTCGTATGAAAAGCCTACAATCAACGAGGATGTTGATAGTAAACCTTTATATAGTACACGATGATCTACCACAACAATGATACTGTTGGGTCATGATACATAATGCCTGCAGTCACATCACAAGGAGGTAAGGAGAAGCCCTATGGGGGTTGTTATTACAAGTATATTAGTTCAGTACAATGCACTCGTACAATATGACCTTACCTTAACCCGTAGGAATACTAAGTGTTAGAGGTGCCAACCGCCTGGCTAAGGATCGAGTCCAGAGGCCTCCATTTAGGAGTGATTGTGGACTGCGGGAGCCTACTCACGATTATACTTAGAACTTGGTTTTTATGAAAATAAAGGATTGTTTTATTCAAATACGGAATGTGGAGTTCCGTCGGAAAATAAGTTTTAGTATAATACCCAGATTTAATTAATGCCGTGTATACTCCAACCTTGACTTCGGAGGGTGTTAAATCTGAGTTGTATATAGTGACTAGTTAACTGTACGTATTGTTTGGTATGCTGTTTGTTCATTCATTCATATGCTTGAATATAATGTATGTATAACTTGCTTGTTAGTATGGCTGAGGGTTTGACTAAGGGTTTTACTCACTAAATGTTACCTTACACTCTCTTAGGTTTTTTATGCAGGGTGACCTTTTTGTTGAAGCTAGCCATAGGATGCCGAGGTTAGCATTGGGAACTTAGGCATGAGTGGGCTACACAAAGCGTTAAGAGGACTTAGATGTGTAGACTTTTATATGTGTACTTTTCATTTTAATAGTATTGTAGATACAAATTTACTAGATTACTGTTTAATGTAATCTTTAGAGTTTGAATCTTATATAAATATGTTTATGTGATGATATCATATTGATCTGTATGCTCTTGGGAAGCTAGTGGTTGTAAAGTTTTGTATATTGTATGAAGAGTTCATGATTGGAGGGACAATATACGGCGTCTGCCATGACTAGACCATCCTCAATTCGTGACACCTAAGACCAAACATTCCATAGTGGAAATTTTCTTTCTCATAGAAGTCATATCCTTTAGGAAGCTTCAACCTACTTTGAAGCCTACTAAGTAGTCATCTTAAACAACCAACCTCTTTGACAGATTCTATATAAGCTAGATGCCTCAAGTTGAATGGTTAAATATACCTAAGAACTCGGTGCATTTAGTGTCAAATTTTCGCCTTGCAAGGCAATTAAAGCTCAAATTCATGTTGACTTTACCAAACATCTACAAAAAAAGGAGCAACCTACCAATCTAACTAGCCTATATGGACTCTCCATGTTAATGGATCCTCCATAAAGTGGGATGAGACAAAACTAGTGCTAAATGGACCATATGGGGTAAAAATTAGATGCACCTTGAAGTTAGATTTTTGTGTAAAAGTAATAACGAAGTTGAGTACAAAGCCATCATAGTAGGCATCAAGTTAGCAAAGGAGATCAGAGCAAAAAGATCGAAATCTTCTTTAATTCTCAACTAATAGTCAATAGGTGAAAGGAGAGTATGTAGTCAAAGATGAGGGAATGGCTAATTACCTCAAAGTTGTCAAGGCACTATGCTTGGACATCTAACCTTGGACTATCACAAAAATTTCTTAAGCAAAGAAAAGCTAGCCTCCAGCTATCGCTTCAACATAACCAAAAAGGTGTTCATTGAATACCTACTGTAAACCCTAGGAAAAACAGTAGTTGAACTTTAACTTGAGTCTGAGTGTTCTAAACTGCACAATAAGTCGATAAGGCGAATGATAATAAAAGAATATGAAGTTTAATAAATCAAATATAACACCGATAACAAAACCTTTGGAATTTATCAAAACCCTAAATCGCTTACTAAAACCCTAAAACTAATTTATGCATCATTAATCGAAACCGAACTCAAAATTGCTCGAGACCCTAAAATCATAAACGTAAACCTATAAAATAGTTAAATATTACTCAATAGCAATAAAATTATAGTCGAATGCAATTTTCGACTAAATCGCCTATTTGTACGACATTGTAATAAAATTTTCATAATAACTTGTAAAAATTATAATTGTAACCGGTACCAGTTAAATTGATAAAATTTCACAGAATTTTGAAAACTAATCTATGAGGAAATTTGTTATAATTTATATGATTCGAAAAATTACACATAATTGTTAATAAATTTCATTTTTTTTCTCTACTATTTTCAATTTATCTCAATTCTTCTCTTCATTTCCAAATTCAAACCCCTTCCCCTGCACAAAACGTAAAAACCAAAAGAAAGAACAAAAGTTAGCAAATTGGAAGCCAAAAGAAGTAGCCACATAATGTTATGTTTTTGTCTTATTTCAGTTAATAAAAAGTGGACTTAGCTTAAAATTGAAACCAACATCACATGAGCAAGGGAAAGTTATATAAATATGGAAAAAAGAAAAAAATTTTGCACAAACACACACACACAATCTGTAAACCGTAAGGGAAAAAAGAGAGAAAAAGAAAGAAAGAAAAGAGAAAAAGAAGAAGAAAAATCCAAGTTAATTGGTAAGAAATTTATTTTAAGAAATATATATGTATATGATAGTATACATGTGTAGAATTATGGTATTTTTATGGTATTTTTATGATATTTGTACATATTATACTAATAGTATATGTTTATGTATATAAATACCTAAATTTACTTATATGTATAAATATAAGATTAAGTATGTCTACATGTATGTACCGAGGTATATAATATGTATTATGTATTTGTTTTTTTTTATATACCTCTAATTAGCAATTTACATAATTCTAGTATAAAGATATATGTATGTACCATAATTATAGTATAAAGACATATGTATGTACCGTAACTTGATATTCATATGGGTTACATATATGATTATATATATATATATATATGTGTGTGTGTGTGTGTGTGTGTGTAGTTATATAGGATATAGTGGAGTATTCTTATAAGTATGTATATATATATATAT
>JAMXBB010000002.1:64803945-64867614 GCA_024138015.1 Lumnitzera littorea
AAAATACTAAATACTTAGCACATGTATTCTTATTTATACTTATATGTCATATAAATAAATAAATATTTTATACATATATACTCATATATGTTTACGTATGTACACACACATATATATATATGAATACTCAAAATAATGAAAATACTAAATACATACCATATGTAGGCTTCTTTATACATATATACATATACATAAAGAAATACATAGTATATCTATATTATGCACATACATGTACATACTTTAGAGATACCTTGGTGCATACATACATGTAATACATAAAAAGAAAAATAACAAATACCCAATACATATGTATGTACATAGAATAAAGTATATATACATGTACAAAAATTAAATACTAATCTACCTAAATCCTTTAGTAATTTAATCAATCTTCTTCTTCTTCTTCTTCCTCTTCTTTCTCTCCTTTGGTTTTTGTTTTTCCCTCTTTTACTTTATGTTTTCTAATTTGGTGTATATGTTTTTTTTTTACTTTAGTTTTCTTGGTTTTCTTTTAACTTGCAGGTTGCAACCGAAATTATGGAGGAAATCAAGTTAAAGATAAAAACAAATCCTAATTCTAAGCCTATGCATTAATGGAGATAAGATAATGTAATCATATCTAATATTTTCTTCTTTTATAAAACCAACACCTGGAGCTTAATTCTCTCATGCAGGCTACTACTGGAATCTGCTAGAGTTCAACGTGGAGCAACGAGAAAATTAGGAGAAGAAAAAAAAAAAGAAAGAAAAAGGGAAGAAAATAGAATTTAAAAATAAATATATGTAACTTTTCTAAACATAAAAATAGTAAAAATAACATTTATAAATAGATTTTTGAATTTTGTGAAAATTTATCAATTTAATTAGTACCTGTTACAATTATAATTTTTATGAGTTATTTTAGCGATTTCATTAAAAGTTTGACGCGATTACACGATTTAGTTGATAATTGTAATTGACTATGATTATATCACTATTGAGTGATATTTAATTATTTTATAAGCTTAAAATTATAGTTTTATGGTTTCGATCAAGTTCTAGAGTTTTTATTATTGATGTTATATTTAATTTATTAAATTTCATAAACTTTTATCGTTACTAATTTTATCGACTCATAACATAGTTTAGGACACTAGAACTTAAATTAGGATTCAAACTATCGATTTTATAAGGTTTACATTACTAGAAATGAAGACTAAGACAACTCGGCACCTAGTGGCTCTATTCATACTAAATTGTCCTTACTTCTAAAAGCCTAACCAGTGGGTGATGGCTACATACCTCACCAAGAAAGTGAGGGTATGCTAGCAAAAGCTTTTATTTATCATAATTTCCTTTTTGTACCCTTGATTATTCCTTATATTTTACTTATTTCAAATTACACCCTTTTTATTCTTTTTATTTTATCGTAAGTAGCCCTAATTTGTAGGTTTATAAACCTTCATAAGAGGCAACAACCAACACAATTCATCATCTTCTTGAATATTATTGAGTATATTCTCTTGCCAAGCTTATGTACTTCGATTTTCCCCTATTACTCTTATCTAAATCCTAATCTTACTACCAATTAGTGGCAAGAGCCCTCATTACCACCATTTTGAGTCATATAGGGTACGTGGTGTAAGTCCATCTTGCGAACCTTAGTGAGTCATATCCTTGGTCTGGCTTGCAATTGAGCAAGAAAATTCTCGTTTCCTATTTATTCTTTACGAAAATAAGCCCTAATGTTTGAGGATCGCCCTAAGCACATTCACTTTTATTTTGGTACCAAAGCTCGAGGTTTTGACTAGAGATTGTAAGTTATGTTCTTGCTGATTAGGGAACTAAGAAGTAATGTAGTATGTTGTATTATATCCTCAGGTGTAAGGTTACACTACTATAAGTAGTATAGTAAGTATTGTATAATTGTGGTGGGTGCTATGAAGTGCTCTGTTGTACTCTACTATATACCTTGAAAATAAAGCAAAGTATGTTGTGAGGTTTTGAGCAGTATGCTGTAGGACTTTATTGTTCCAAGTTGTTGATGTTAGGTATGGTTTGAGAGGAGTAGCTGAGCGATAAAAAAGTGTAACGAGTCAATAATGGTAGTAGTTGTGAATTGGGTTTGTTATTGTCATTGTTGGACAATAGTGATCTTTGAGCTAGAAAAGTAAGATGTTGACACCAAGTGTATATAGTGGCATAGTAGAAGCTAAGAGTAATGTTCCAAGCCGTAGCCACACACAAGAACCAAACTCCCCATACTACAAATGAGAAGATAGACGACCTAATCTCAATGATGGTGGAAATGATGACCTTCATGCATTAAATTGTCGACAAACATCATGTCGAGGAAGTAAAAGATAATATCCAACCAATTGATGTCAATCATGTTGGTCGCCTACCTATTGTCATTGATGCTTAACCTATTCCAAGTAGGCAAGCAGGAGTTTACAAACAACAAGAGGTGAACAAGCAACACTACTAAGCTCCACACCAAGCTAGAGGAGCAAGTAAGAATAAACACCAAGCTAAGAGGAAAATTGAGATGGAAGATGTTGTTAAAGAAGAGGAGGAAGACAACTTTTACGAATTTGAAGAGCCCTATGGCAGAGCACCTAGAGCATAGATAATGTCAAGGTATAGATACTAAGCTTTAGTGGAGAGGGGAGTGTCGATAACTACCTCAACTGGGAGGAGAAGATTGAGAGGATCTTTTAACTATTATGATTATGAGAACATGGACTAAGTTAGATTAGCTGCCTTAGAATGCATGAGGCTAAAGGCTATGTGGTGGAAGAAGTTGTAAGTCGTAAGGAGGCAAGACGACCAACATGAAGTGGGAACTTAAAATGAGATGAAGCGGGTAATGTGAGGCTGCTTCATTCTTGAGCATTACAAATAAGGCACTCTTAAGAGACTCCAAGAACTAAAATGGAGTTGAAGAGTGTAGATGATTATCTCCGAGAATTTTAGATGTTGATGGTCCAATGTGACATAGACGAGCTTGAAGTGACAACCATCTCTTGATTCTTCTATAGTAAGGTTTGATATGAGAAACATTGTTGAAGTCTAGAGGATAAGTTCCTTGGATGAAGCTACACAAATTGCACAAAAGGTTGAGCAACATAGGCCTACACTGCCTAAGGAAGCTTCTATTAGCCACTCTATGCCCTAGAGCTAACCTCATTCTAGTCCACCTAGGTATAGCCAAGATGTAGATCCACAAAATTCAACCTCTAACCAACCTAAGGATCGAAGAGCTAAGGTTAAGGCCTTGGAGACTAAAGTAAAGAAAGATGTCGGGCAAAGCTCTAAAAGGAACACCCATGAAATACAGTACTTTAAATGTCTTAGTTTCAAACACGTAGCATCACAATGTCTAAACAAGTGAGTGATGGCTATGAAAGGAGACGAGTTGGAGAGTGAGGATGAAGAAGAGTTAGAGGATAAAAGAGACAATGGAAGGATGCTGTTAAAGGACTTCTTGACAAGTTCTATTAGGATGAAGAAGTCGTTGTACATATAGGAAAAGGGAAATTCGTGAACATGGTTATATGGCAAGCTTTAAGCGTGGCTTACTGAAGAAGAGGCATAGAAGGAGAAAGTTTTCCACATTGGGTGTAGAATGAAGGGGGAATCTGTATGTATTGATCATGGATGGAGGGAGTTGCACAAATGTGGTTGCAACAAGCTTAGCTGCCCGACTAGGGTTACTAACATATCCTTACCCCCGATCGTACAAACTCTACTGGTTGAACGAAAAAGGTGCCTTACATGTAACCTAGCAAGCCCGTGTATAGATTTCCATTGGAGACAAGTATAAAGATAAGATCCTCTACGTTGTAGTGCCAATGTATGCATCTTATATGTTACTCAACTAACCTTAGATGTTTAATCAGCAAGTACTACATAATGGATATAACAATACTTACCTATTTCAAAAGGATAAAAGAAGGGTGGTGCTCTACATGATTACACCTTAGAAAGTGCATGAGGCTTAAGCCAGCCTTAGTCAAGCCTAGAAGAAAAAGACATTGTATACCAATTAAAGTGAACTGAGCAAGTGGTGAAGGAGGCTAACGTAATGTACTTGCTGATAGTTAAGCAGTTGTTGGAGGTTGCCTACCTAGATTTGGTCCTAATAGAGCTCTGACCTTTATTAGACCAATCTTCCAACATATTTTCAGATGAACTACCTAAGGGGTTACTGCTTGTGTGTAGTATAGAACACATAATAGACCTACTACTTGGTGCAAGTTTATCGAATTGACTCGCTTACTGCATGAATTTTGATGAGGCTAAGGAATTGAAGTGGCAGGTAGATGAGCTGATTGAGAAGGGATTTGTAAGGGAGAGTACAAGCCTATGTGCTATCTCCACTCTCCTTGTATTGAAGAAAGATGGATCCTAGCGAATGTGTGTAGCTAACTAAGCTATTAATAAGATCAATGTGAAGTACAAATCTAATTCCCTGGTCAAATGACATGTTGGATGAGCTAACTGGATCTCAAATTTTTTCAAAAATTGATTTAAAGAGTGGATATCATCAGGATGAAGGAAGGAGATAATTGGAAAATCACCTTCAAGTCATGACCTAGACTATATGAGTGGACAGTCATGTTGTTTGGGCTAACTAATGCGTTAAGTACTTTCATGTGGCTAATAAACCATGTACTTCACAATCAGATTGTAGGTGTATCATGGCCAACTTTGATGACATTTTAAGCTACAAGAACCTTGCTAAACATGTTGAATACCCCAGAGAAGTGCTTGATATACTTTGAGATAAGAAGTTATATGGCAATTTGAAGAAGTGCACTTTTTGCGTACTCAAGATAATATTTCTTGGATTTGTGGTTGAGAAGGATGGAGTCTAGATGGATGAAGAAAAGACTAAAGCCATGGATAGTTGACTGACCCCTACAAAATGCAACTAAGGTTAGGAGTTTCCATGTTTTAGCATCCTTTTACAAGCGGTTTATCCACAACTTTAGCCCTATTGTTGCCCCTTTGATCAACTAACTAAGAAGGGAGTGGATTTCAAATAGACAAATAGAGCTCAACAAAGCTTTGATGAGATTAAGAGAAAGTTGAAAACCGCATTAGTACTTACCTCGCTGAGTTTCGAAAAGGTATTTGAACTAGAGTGTCATGCTCTCGAAGTAAGCATTAGAGCCATACTCATGCAAGAATAAGGTCTCATTGCATTTTTTAGTGAGAAGCTTAGAGGTACTGCTTTAAACTACTCAATATTCGAGAAAGAATTCTATTCCCTCATCTGAGCTCTTACTGTATGGTAAAACTATCTATTACCGTAGGAATTTATGATCTGTAAGGACCATAAGTCCTTAAAGTATCTCTACAGACAGCAAAAATTTTCTCAATGGAAAGCAAAGTAAGTTAAGTTTCTCAAAACCTTCTTATATATAATCGAGTATAAGGAGGTAGTGCTAACTCGATAGCCAATGCCTCATCACGAGGACATGCATTGATTATCCAAATGCAAGCCAAGATACTTGGTTTTGGGATATTGACTAAGCTTTATGAACAGGATGAGTAATTTTATACTATTGTAGCCAAGTGTAAGGATGGGAAGGTCATAGACAAGTACTATTGAGTTGATGGGTACTCACATAAGAGAGGACAACTATACATTTTAAACAATTTTGTACATGAACTTCTAGTTTAGGAAGCCTATGGTGGAAGACTAACAGGTCATTTTGGGGAGAAAAGGACTTACGAGCTATTGAAGGAGTGTTTCTTTCGAGACTCCAAAACATGGTCGCCTGATTACTCGAAGGATGGATTGATGAGGACAAGATTAAATAAATTAAGGGATTCTGAACTCACCATGTGTTAAGATACTATACTGTCATCCAGGTCTCTAGGACGCCTCCCTTCTATCTCGATGTCCAAGTCAAGGTTAAGGTCACTAGTTGCTAACCTTCTAGGGAATGAAGATTGGTTGAGCCCGGTACCCAATAGCACTAAATTGTCCTTACTTCTAAAAGCCCAACCAACTAATGATAGCCACATACCTCACTAAGAATGTAAGGGAACATGCCAGCAAGAACTTTTTTTTATCATAATTTCCTTTTGTACCCTTAATTATTCCTTATTTTTACTTATTTTAGATTATATGTTTTTTATTCTTTTCCTTTTATATTAAGTAGCCTTAATTTGTAGGTGTATAAACCCTTATAAGAGGCAACAACCAACACAATTCTTCATTTTCTTGAATATTATTTAGTACATTCTCTTGCCAAGCTTGTCTACTTAGGTTTTCCCTTATTACTCTTATCTAGATCCTACTCTAGCTATGAATTAGTGGTGAGTGCCCTCATTATCACCATTCCTAAGTCATATTAGGTGCATGGTGTGAGTTTGTCTTGTGAACCTTAGTGAGCAATATCTTTGGTTTGGCTTGTGGTTGAGCTAGAAAATTCTCATTTCCTATTTCTTCTCCACAAGAAGGACCAATATGCAAGCTCGAGGTAAGTCTTATAGGTTGATTATCACCCTAGACACATCAAGAGATAGTAGTAATGAGCTTGCAAGTGAATCCCCCCATATAAGTTGTAAATAAAAGACTTATAGAGGACATGAGATAACCCAAAGATGATCCTCCCCCATGTATAGCCATCTTTAATCACCATCTAATCTCCTTAATTTCACAACCAAAGGGGAGAAGGGCACAAATAACTAAGGTGCCACGAAAGCCATTGTGTCAAGCGGGAAGTAGTCCCCTCAAGTATCTACATTAGCTATAGACAATAAGAAGAAGGAAGGAAGGTGACAAGCTACTTACCTCCTAAGTTTCGAAAAGGGAGACACAAACAAATGTTAGATATGTTTTGTCAAAACAAAAGCTTTGCTAAGGTTTGGAACAATCCTAAAGAAGGAGTAAGAAAAATATTAAAAGACAAAAGATTCATGCATGAAGGAAAGCCAGAAAACCCTCAAGCGTTTCTCTCAAGAAGTGAATTCAGAATGAAAGATGTCCATGAAAAGTGTAGAAGCCCCTATTTATAATGCTTAAAGTCCCTCAAAACATTCTTAAAGCCCATTTAGGAAGGCATACTAAAGAATCCTAACTAAGTGGCTAAATATCCCTATAACCACAAAGCTCCTGAATACACATGCAATATTCCTTAGCTGTACATGTAGCAAGGTACTAAATCGGACAAGTAAGACCAACTGAACAATGTAGCCAAAGATTGTACCTAAATTCCTATGCCCTCTCTATTGATGATATCTGTCACCTAAGGTCAACAGCATCTAAAGCTTTGTGATGGGTGCCTTCAATAAAGGCATTATACCTATCAGCACATGAAAAGAGCTCTTGGAATATGAGAAGGTAGATCAAGTCCTAAAACAACTCATCTGTTTAGAGAAGCTCAACAACCATGAAAGGGCAAGTAAAGCATATCCTTTCCTACAACCTGATATAGGGTAAGGGGGCATGAGTGAGGTCTCGATTACTGACTTTAATGCTCGATGCAATCCCTTCAAGAAACCTCATCATCCTAGGTCAGTTAAGGGGCAGAGTATGGTTCAAATATACTCATTTAACTACCCAAGGAAGTCTACCTCTCTCCTGAACACCAACTACTTGCACTACTCCCACTTAAATCCATGATAGATCAACCAATGCCTAAGCCCCTAGAGCAAAGAAGCTCAAGTTGAGACAGTATGACCAGTACCCTAACATAACGACTCTTAGAAGACTAAGCTTAGCTTGTCTCTCCTTACTGACACATGTACAACAAGAGTGGAGGGTAATTGTTATATGTAGATTTTATCCTTTGGGCCCTCTGTCACGAACTGAGGACGGCCTAGTCGTAGCAGACGCCGTATACTGTACAACTGTACAAAGAACCCCTGATTAGTTACCCTTCCAATCAAGAACTCTTCACACAATATACAAGGCTCTACAACCACTAGTTTCCAAAGAACATCCAGACTCATATGATATCATTGCACAAACATATTTATATAAAATTTAAGTTACAAAGCTTACATTACACAGCGTTTAAGTATGTCTAGGTCCATAATAATAAGATAAACAAAAGTACATAAGTAGAAGCCTACATAAACTGTTCTCTCAGTACACATAGCAGCTCGCTCTTGCCCACATCCCTAAGCTAACCTGTGGCATTCCTCGTCCTGTCTCTACGAACAGGCTATCCTACAACAAAAGTCTAATGGGGTGTAAGCTTAAGCTTAGTGAGCAAAACCCTCAGCCACACCACAAGTAAGTTATAAATACATTATATTCAAGCATATGAATGAATGATCAACCAGAATGCCAAACAATACGTATAATTAACTAGTTCATATACGTAACTCAGATTTAACACCCTCCGAAGTCAGGGTTGGAGTATACACGGCACCAATCAGATCCGGGTATTATACTAGAACTTACTTTACTACGGAACCCCACGTTCCGTACTTATATCAAATAATCCTTTTATTTTCAGAAAACCCAAGTTCTAGTATAATTGTGAGTGGGCCCCCGCAGTCCACACTCACCCCTAAACGGAGGCCTCTAGACTCGACCCTTAGCCAGGCGGTTGGTGCCTCCAACGCCTAGTATTCCCGCGAGCCAGGGTAAGGTCATTTTGTACGAGTGCACCGTATAGAACCAAATAAATAAATGATATCAACCCCCGAATGGCCTCTCTTTACCTCCGTGTGATGTGACGGCCGGAATAGTATCCATGCTATGCATGTTAATGCATGTCCCAATTTCTTTTTATAGGTCAAGTATAATTAGGTTCAAATTATGCTATGACCATCCAATTATGCACACAATCATTTTCTATACTACCATGCAACAAACGTAGCATTATCAACACTTAAGATAAGTTCACAACTCAAGACATACCGGCATACATAAGCGTTTCCTAAACCCCACACAATCATCAATTAACAATAATATTTAAGTCCACTATCTACAATCACAAAACAAGCATGGAATCATTGGGTAAATACTCACTCGGCCATGATGATTTGCCATAATCGTAGTAATCGATTGGGAGGTCCTCGTTCACCTCAGGGTCACCTGATCATTATGTGATAACAACGCTAGTAAGTATTTGAATTAACTAATAATTCTAAACATCTAATTACCTAATTCTATTTAGACTACTATTAACTTTTACTCGGTAAGACTTTAATTTCAATCGTATATAACTTTTTCGTTTCATTTCTGATATTTATGAATTTATAGTCGTTTTTCATCGTTTTCGGACGTATATTCATACGGTAATGTTTGTTTTGGACGTTAAGACCCCTATTTTATATTATGAACTAATTTATAGAAATTTTTAGCTATAATACTTAAGTATTGCTATTACTTATATTTATAACCTTTATTCCTTAAATTCTTATAATTAAGGGATTTACTTTGTCATTACTAATTCATGTACTGATTTAGGTATAATCTAGTTTACAAGGTGTATTAGGATTTACTAATTTTAATACCTAATTACCTACATTTTCTTATTTTTCTCATTTTCTAAACTTATGCTTATGTCATTGCTTACATCATCTTTTTTTTATGTCATTGCTTACATCATCTTTTCTTTATATCATCATATGTTTATGTCATCATCTACCTCATCATTTGATTACATAAGCATTACATCATGCTTATGTCACATGTACATGTCTTATGTACATTTATTTTTTTACTTTATACTTATATACATATGCCTTATACTTATACTTATGTACATATACCTTATACATACATATACTTATACATCTACATATACTTATACCGTATTTATACATGTATACCTACTCATATACCTATACGGTTGGATACGTATTTTTATACTAAAAATTCGTATGCCAAAGTTTTCCTTAAGAAAATCCTCTCAATTTCATCCCTTTTGTAGTTCTATGTATGTATTTAGTATAGTATATACATATATAGTTAGATATGGTCTTAAGTTAGGTTATGTACATGATACATACTTATGTATAAAGATTCACATACTTGTATTTCTTTGGTATTTCTTTATGTATACACATCTAAGAGTACATACACATGTATTTCTTCCATTTCCTTCATAATTCTTCATTTTCTATGCTTAAAGATGGAAACTTTGTTTCCTTCTCTTCAAGACTTCACTAAACACCTAACTACTTACCTAATCTACCTAATTAACTAACTAATGAATAACATAAAGTAACATAAAACAACTTAAGAACATACCTTGAATTTTGTTGAAGTTTAAGGAGACAAAAGGGAAAGGAATGAAAGTGAAAGAGGGGAGGGATGTTCACGGCATGAAATGGAGGATTTGCTTTTGTTTCTTTTGTTTTGTTTCAATTATGGAAGACAACAAATGGTGGGGCCTAAGGGGCAAAATTGTAGACGGCAACACTTAAGAGGAAAGGAAAAAGAAAAATCAAAAGGAAAAGAAAAGAAAACCATCATTAAGAACTAAGATATTTTCCTTATCTCTTAAAACTTTTGACTTTTCAAAATGTTGACTTTAGTCAACATGTGTTGACTTGGTCAACCCTTTGACTTTGATCAACATGCATTACCTTGGTCAACATTCCTTAAGTATGTTTAATTTTGTGCACATCATGTGGTAATTAAGGGAAATTAGAGGAAAAATGAAGGAAATGAGGGGAAATGAGATATTTGATGAATTAATTAGGAAACATTGTTGATGAGATCTTACTTTAGGTCTTCATAGCCTATATATCTCATTTGATAAACTACTTTGAATAACAAATGCAAAAAGTACTAATTTGAGTGTTAAGGTTTATTACATATAACCTAATCTTCAACTATTACCCTAACTCCAAGTGAAACTATCTTAATCATTTACTTAAGAAGTAAATATAATCTATGACTCATTATCTTAATTTCTAATGGATTACCTAAGGATTCAAAGCATATAAGTATGAATAAGGGTCATCTCTAAACCTTTACTAGTGAATTGGACAAAAGGATAAGCATTATATTATCAATTAGGGTTTTAGGGTATATTATGTTGGATTAGTGCACATGTGTCTTTAAAATAATCATTTTTAGGGTTTCTATCACTTTTGAATAAAATCTTTAGCATTTAGAAACATTTAGGGTAGAAAAATTCTTTACGCGATTGAGTAATTCTTTTAGGGTTTTCACTTTCATTAGCCTTGTCGACTCTTAAATTGTCTAACATAGCCGAGTCTATTACAAAAGCTAGGTTGATAATTTTAGGGGTTTACACCCTCACTCACCTCCTTAACTTACGATGTGTTAGCCTAGCTTGTATAACAAGGAAGAAGACCCTCGAGGGACATCAACTAACATGTAACATGCCTTACTAACATTGTAAGGATCTAAAGGCATGTTGCAGAAGTAAGGATCCCTCTCTATGTATCCTGATTTGGACAGCCACCAAACTGCTTAAAAGACCCCTATTAGTTGAAGGAGGTTTACTATCTACTTACCTTGATCTGAAGAGAACAATATTAGATAAGGAAGATTATAGTCCACATAATAAGATCTTGGAAGCCGACTCTAATCTATAAAGCTACATGGATACCTCTATGGGCAAGATCGAACCCCTTATTATCGGAATCCCCCTATTAATTCTAGTGCATTCTCTTAAACCCCATAAAACTCTTTGAGCATTGATCTTAGGGATTCTCTACTCCTCAAGCCATTCTTATTGGCTTAAGCATCAAAGTGCATGTGTTAGAGCCACCTTCGGTGCCTTTTTTTAGCTTAAGTGTTCTCTTTTGTAGGCCTGAATCCAAGCCCAAACTACATGGTCAAACCCAAGAGAATCTTCAAAACGTCAACATTACGGTTGACAATTTGCCATAAGAGTCATAAACTCAAAAATGATACGATGCAATTATAAATGAGTTTGTGTATGGAAAAGCTAACACAAGGTATAAACGAGTCAAACCCATTTAAATACAACAAAATTCATGTTTGAATTCCAATTCAACTTACAAGCTTGTTTATGAACCCATTGATCGAACGGGTCCCATAAACATGTCATAGGTTCAACCTGTAAACTTGTTTAATTTTAAAATAATCAATATTTTGAAAGTTAAAAGAGAATTTTTTTTTTTTCCTCTTTTTCCATGAATATGTGAAGAAGGGTGGTAAAAGCATAAATCCAAATATTAGTAGCAACAAGTCAAGAGCTTAAGATTCTATTAATAATTAGATAACCTACAAGTAACTTTACCTATTACAATTACATATATTGGATTTAAATTTATTTGATTTATTATTGTTTATAATTTAAAATTTTCAATCCTTTAAACGCATGCAAACATTTAGAGGTGATAATATATTTGAATTAGAGCTATATTTATATGAAGAACAATATATAATGGTTAAATCAGAAATTTTAAGTTATTGGATTTCTAATCAATCTCAATGTCCTCGAGTTAAAAAAACAATACATAATATCTAAAACATATTGATATCTACAACAGTTTTAGAATTTTCATTTAATATGTGGTTAAATTCTTAATTAATACAACAGGTTATTGAAGTTAAGAACTATGGAAACTCTTATATATAAAGGATTGGTTTTATAAAGAATACAATAAACTAAATTATTTTTATAAATATTTCAACATCATTTGTTTTTCATTAATATAATTTTTTTTATATGTATTCTTTTATTATCTTTCTAGGGAAATTATCATTGATAATAATATATCATTGAGACATGGTTCAAAAAATACACAGCTCCATAAGATTGAAAAAAACTAACGAGAACTTGTTTACTCATGTTTGCAAACAAGGACTAAAATAGAAACATTTAGAACTAAAATTAGAAACTATAGCAAAAATTAAGGGCTAAATTTATATTTTTTTCCCTGTGTTTATCAAGTTGCTGTAGGAAAGCGTAAATGCTCCAATATATACTGGATGCTTTTAATCGAAATAGAGTTTCTACAATTTACAATTTCAGATGGATTTGACAACGAAAAGGAAACAATTCAAAAAATACTGAAACAAGGCCTTCAGGGTCTTGGAAACGTATTCCTGCTACAGCAGAAAGGAAATCACTTATCGGAATACGCAGGACAAGCCAAACAATATCGTAAATGAATTTTTAGGGGGAATTAGCAACGCACCATTACTCCACTAGAATATCGCTTCTTAAAAATTGCCAGCACATAATGGTTATTATCCCATCCATCTTCTACTGGAGTCTACTTTTAATGAAATCATAAGATGACCAAACGAGGGAACCACAAATTAGAGGATATTAGCATTTTTACTGCTCTAACTCTTTGTTCCGTCGGTACAAGGTCTACCTCAATAACAAAACTGCTCTGATGCTAGCCTTAGTTATGCAAGACAATAAGAATCCCGATCAAGTGACATGACATGCCACACCATGTGTTTTACATATATCTCGGGAGCCTAGGATGGAATTTTCAAAAATAAACTACCCACAAATTGGTATCATGCCAAAAGAAAAGCCTTCTTTTTAAAATAAGGCTTCTTGATTCTGCTTTTCAAATTCCCAGCTTTCTCAGTGCTGTGTTCTCTAGCAATCATTCCGTGCTGATACTGTGATGACTAATATCGTTAACAATATATGCTTTTGTGTTAGCTTGAATGTGATCATAACTCATCGTGAGCTCTACTTTCTTGCTCAACCTTCATTTCAGGTCCAGTGCGCTCATCAGTAGTCCTTTCTTTATTATCCTTGGTGGATTCCTCGGTTTGGGCGGAACTTTCTCTTGTTGAAGGATCAGAAGAGCCCGCATTTTCACCTGTGCCTTCAGTTTCTTTCTTTGGAGGCTTCTCTGTTTTAGGTTTCGGTTTTGGGATTCTGTTCACACTGGCAACCTATATATTCTAAAATATATCAGTGAAGGCATATGAAGAATTGCGCAAGTACAATAATATATTAGAGAATGACTACCCCTTTATTAAGGAAGGAAAAGTAATACCTTGTCTTGGAGATCCAATAGCTTTCCATATACTTCATCAGATGTAAACGCAGGTGTTACAAATCCAGAAGTCCTGCAAGGTCACACGAGATGGGCATAACAAATATGGATTACTGATTGAGAGTTTACTATAGCACATAAAAACCAATCATGAACAGTATATGCATGGCACAATGTAGATTAATGGACATTGCTAGCACATGTGAAAGACATTCAATGTTTTTTGATATTCATGTCTTTATTTTGTGTGTTTGAGCAATTCCTTAATAATAATGTAGACAGCTAAAGAAGTAATTTGAACACAAACTTGCGAGTAGCAACAAAAATGCATGTTATCAAGACACGATTTTTTTTAACTAGTTTTCATTCTATCTCAAGATAATAGAATAATTGCTTATTTCATCAATCAGAGATATTTATCTCAACTGGGCAGGTTCTGTCACATGGGTCGTGTCCAATGCTGTTGTCCTACTTACAAAAAGATCTCTATTTTCCTACGAAACTGTATCTTTAGTTCATGGCAGAGAAGACCCATTCAGCTTGAGGACAGCATCCAATATTCAGATCCTAAGTTGGCCTAAATTTCGCAATATCAATGATACAAAGAATACACTATTCATAACTTTGCAAATGCTCCCATGGTGTTGGGGACATAACTTGGTTAATTTGGTTATTTCATCAACAGGTCAATTATTATTTGCATTACAGAAAAAAAATTGGGACGTCAATGGTAAGGAGAGGAGCTAATTTTTTGGGTATTTGAGGCAGTATAGTTTTTGGGGGTCAAAACCAAATAAACAACCAAAGTTCCTAGCCTTTCAAGCTGGAGTCTCTGATAGCTGTAAATAACTCATCTTCCCCTTGCAACCCACATAAGAATTGCCAAAAAATAAACCCATGTACAGGATTTCTTATATGACTAAGGGACTGTAATATTACAATATCTACATGGAAATGTTGGTTTCTTTCTAGTATCAGTAGCCAAAACAAAGAAATGACTGGAGCAATGTTCCTGTGGAACAAAGAAAGAACCAGCAGTCATGGGAAACATCTAGTAGCTAAGTTCAACATGAAGACATCAAAGGAGAGGAATGCTGCAACAGTTGAAACGCAGGCAATACTCCATTTAGAACCATCAACATGTAGATACTTGATAGAATAATATACATGAAAAACCACTCATCAGGGAAACATAGATTAACAACAAATATATCTAAACGAACCAAGATACGGGATTGAACTCACTTCTGTGCAGTCTCCTTCTCATCTAACCAACTCCTGAGCTTCTCCGCTTCATTCAAAACCTGAAAGGTTCAAACTTGAATTGGTGAAATAACTGGAACTGATTACCCGAAAGTTTTTCAAAACATGACCAAAGAAAAATAAGCAGCACAAAGGCAAAATATGGAGATCATTCTAACAGTTCGAGTACAGCTATATATTAGGCCAAAGACGATTACAAACCTCATCTATTCTCTCTCTTGGAAGCCAAGATTTGCTCTTCTCCCAATTCTGCACAGTCTAAACATGAGCAAGATGAAATAATTCAGTGCAGAAATATGGTATCACTCACTGCGCTAAAGCAACTCATAATGTGATTACTAAAAGTGCTGAAACCGCATGTATTAAGGCCTAACACAGTCAAATTTTATAGCTTGAGGAAAACTGCCTTTGCTTCAAAATGCCCAATATATTTAACGGATATTGATCTCCAACAACTTAATATTTGCAGAAATGACAATGTAAAAAGATCTTTTGATGTAAACTAAAAGATACTCCACTTAGAAGAGTTGCAAAAATTTAAAAAAAAAAAGGCATAGGAAAGCAGCTATAAAATTGAATGCAGGAAATTTCTTGACGATATTTCTATTTTTCCCCCACTTCTCGAGAACTACGCTGTCTCCAAACCAAAAAACATACAAAAAAAGGTTGAAAGAATTCATTGCATCCTGTCACTTAACAGTGACCAGGCTCAGTTTTTTCTTCTTTTGCTTATTCTGATGACTACATCCATATTAAGCAATATATATAAAAATTTTAAAAATAAAAAATAAAAAAACCAAAGCTGAAAGAATGATATTGACTGAACCACAGTTTATCATTAAAAAGGTTGGTGCAGGTCTAGTTTTGCATGGACCTGGCTTGAACTAAAAACAAAGAGAGCTATGACCAAAGTAGAATAGCTATTATCCCAAGAAATAAAAAAAGACTGGTGATTCATCTTTTTCCCATGGTCTTTAGGAAGCATCTCTAAACATACTTTTACTACTATCGTTTACTTTTTCCTATTCTCTGGCTTATTGTAAGGTGTCCTGTAGGCAAATCTGTATATGGCCTGGCATTAATGCTGCACACCTTGCTCCAGACAAGTCTTTAAAAAATAAAGAAGAAGAAGAAGAGATATTTTAGATACCTCCTGCATCTGACTAAGGAATCGTCGGGCCCGTTCAACTGCAGCTGGCCTTGCTGTAAGTTCGTTCAACCTAAAGCAGAAAAGAGATACATAAATGAATATTCTATTAGTGCCTCCACGAAGCTCCTTCAGTTATAAACAGGAAATTAGGAGAAAAAAATAGTGTCTAAATTAGGTTTGTTTTACTTGGGTGAATAAATTAGGTTAGTTCAATTGGTCAAAAGATCAAGTTAATTCAGTGGAACAAGTTTCAGCCAACCAAGACTAGATGCCCTGCTTACCTGAAAAATAAGGGATCCCCAATGGCTTCTAGCTTATCCAGTCGCTCCTGGAACTCTGCAGCAGAGGCATCTTCACCATCAGTGTAGAGCCATTCTTGTACCTGTAACAAAACCACGCACCACATTTAAGACCAATGCACAAAGAAAGTGCAGGACATTATGAGGATGTTGCTATCTTTCCATTGTAGCAGACTAACCTCATCCAACTTTATGATAAATGATTGGCGTTCATCACTAGTGGAGATCTTTTCAAACTCTTCAGATGTCTCAAGCTGTTAGAAGCAGCAAAGTTAGAGACATAGAAGAGAGATTATGACAAAGAAAAAAAGCATCTGAATGCATATGGAAAGCAAATTGTTTATAATTCATTTTCCCAAGGAGGTAGAGAATGCCAGTAAACAACTTCACAGTAAAGCAGAGGACAGCCAAGCAAGTGCATGGCTGATAAAAGATAAAGGAAAATTTTTCTAATACAAGAGTAAAATTGGTAAAAATAATTCATAATTGAGGATATAATGTTTCTATGCCCAAGTAGATAAATCTCCTGATTCATATCATTCCTCTGCTGGAGAAATATTAAAATTTGCTTCAAAGAAACTCCAGTTATACCTTTATTTAAAATGTAACACGAACAATAAACATAAAGATCAATCACTGCAAATGAAAATGCACTGCATTGGAACCCTGGAAGAATCTTCTACATGCTGACCTTTTCTTTTGTAGCATATATATATCCTTCCAAGTTATTTTTCAGTTCAGCTGTTCTTCTGCGCTCTGCATCTTTTTTGTCCAGTGCCTCTAATCTACTCTTAGCTTCAGCAAAGGATTCTTTTGTAAGTAACATTCCATGCCCAAATGTCTTCTCAATGATCTAGAAGAAATCAACCATCAGTAACAAAATAAATAAAATCACATATGGCCTATATATGTACTCTTTGATAAAGTTTGTTTTTTATCCAATTAAATTATAAAACAAGGTGCCAGCACATTCCTGTGCAACCTCAATTTTGGTACCTTAAGAGGAACCCTAAATGTTTTCTTCTTCAATTTTTTTTCAGTGCCCAGATTTTGTTCTTCTGTGCTGGAGTTAGTTGCATTTACACTTGCACTATCAACTTGTGCTTTGTCATTACTCTCTTCACTGGTACTATTTGTGCCAGCTTCAACAGATATATTTTGGGAAGACATAGTAGAGTTATCCACTGTCAAGGTCTTTCTTGGAACTTCAACCCATTCAGAAAATTCAATAAGAGCATCTGCACGATCCAAACTTAAAATCCCACTTCTACTAAGAGAGAAATGAAGACTCGCCTTGATGGGTGAAGACAAGTTTCTTGCTGAATATCTATACAAATTATTACATGAAAATGAGGAAACAGTCAGATAAAGTGGTATTCACAGATGGTGAAAAGATTTATTATAAATGAGCTGAACATTTAACTGAAATACAGAATACCAAAAAGAAAAAGTAAAAAAAAGGGGGAAAAAAAAAAATTCTTACTTCTCAGAGGCATCTGAAAGGCCAGTGACAGAATACTGAGCAAAGACAGGGGATGTAACACCTGGTGGTAGAAGATCTTCACTCTCATAAACAAGTGAAACATCAAAATCCTTGTTGTGGACAATTGTTCTGAACATCTGGCACAAAACAAGAATAAAAAGAATTGTGAACTTTTTAGAAATAACCCTACTGGGAATACACAATGATATGACCATTAAAATACTCTCATTTACCTTGCTAGGAAGCTTCTTCATTCGTGGTACAAGTAGCTGTCTAGAGCTATCATCCTTAGTGAGATCAGGCCCATCTAGTTCAACAATCAACCCATAGGGAGAACCATCAACCATTCCTAGCTTCCTGTTCAATCTAATTCCATCACTCAGATTAGCAGCATGTAAAGATGCACCAAGAACAACTGCTTCATCAGCATCAAGATGTTTGTCCAACTCCTTCCTCTCAAGGAATTCCTGCAGTTTAGCCTGTCCAAAAGGTAAAGAGGGAATTATTATTTGTATGCCCCCTAGCTTCAGTAAAATAAGCAGATGAAACTTTGCATAGGAAGCTCATTAATATTTGTTCAAAGCAGATGGAAAGGTAAATAAAAAGAAGTACTGTTTTTTTCAAAGTAAAAAGAACCATTATTTTTTTCTCCATGTGAAAAAGAACCACCACTTTAGATGTTTATTGATGGAATTATTATCACCCAATGTTTTACTAGCCAAAACAAATAAAAATTCTCTTTCATTCATTTACAAAAAGAAAATAAATAAATAAATAATAATAATTAAAATTAGAATAATAAAACATAATAT
The DNA here is from genome assembly GCA_024138015.1 of Lumnitzera littorea. Taxonomy (NCBI): domain Eukaryota; kingdom Viridiplantae; phylum Streptophyta; class Magnoliopsida; order Myrtales; family Combretaceae; genus Lumnitzera; species Lumnitzera littorea. The sequence continues at coordinate 64,822,882 of JAMXBB010000002.1, forward strand.
TATATATATATACACACACTTTTGGGGGTGGGGGAAAGGAACACCACACTAACCAAAAGAACATGTGCTGATTATAAATAACATGGTATTTAGAAAAGTAAACTTTTGGTGCTAACGACTTATTCTACAACATCTTAGGTCACAGAAAGAATGCTATATAGCAATCCATCGCTATTGCTGAACAGACATGCAAATACTTGATTCACAGGAAAACTTAAATGAACTTCATGAAACTGCAAGCATATATCAGTACAGGAGTCTTAAGTCAAATGACAAAGTCAATAAGTAAAAGACGATTGGCCAACATCCAGAGTTAGACAACAGATATTCTTTCACAGAATGTGCATTAGCACAAGCAGAAACCTGAACCTCATAAAACCATGGCAGACAAGGCATTTAGCTAAAATCATGTCTATCTGGAGGAAAATAAGAATGAACCTGCAATTTGGGTACCCTAGTAGCACCTCCTATCAGCTCAACTGCATATATCTCATCCAACCTCAGCCCAGAATGAGCAAGCAGTTCTTTTACCGGCACAAGAGATTTCTCCCATAAATCTGAACAGAGCTCTTCAAACTTATCTCGCGTGATGGTACTCCTGGAGTGAAACAAAACTTTTGGATTAGCTTAAAAATGTAGATTAGCAGCTACAAAAATCTCCAGCATCTTAGAGCAATTTGTCCCTGTGACATTGGAATCTCTAGACAGCATAACACTTACTGCCAATTCTGCCTTATATGAAATGTCCATGTCCAAATGAGGATGAAATTCAGATAACAAACCATAACCATAAAGAAGGTTTCATTTTACTGATGCAGCTGTGGGAGCAGTTAAATGGGGTTGCTGGAAACAGTGTATCTAAAGCCATAGTGACTTGAAAGTTGGTGAAGTAATTTTCCTGTTAATATAGAGAACAGAGCATGAAACATAATGCATTTGCATGCCTGAACCTATGAACTGTCATTTATTTTGTAGCTAAACTTTTATAGACATCTATATAAACTTTTCATTATGTGAGAAAATTATAGCTAGCCTCTTTAAAATTTTATATGCATCAGTAATCATGCGCTGAGTTTCTGAGGAAAAAAAGTACTGCATCATTGTTATAGTTGTCTCCAAAGGAGCCATCCATGGATCCCACTAGAGCAAAATGCACTATCTTACAAATACAATGCTGTGCTGCTTGAAGACTATGACCTTTTTTTGGATTATTGGTGGGGTGTGTCTTTAACCACAAGTTGCTGTTGAAATCCTAACATCACCTTTGTATTGTAAACAAAGTCCTGACCTTTTTTTGGATATTTAAAGGTCATGACTTTGTTTACAATGCAAAGCTAATGTTAGTATTTTGAACAGCAACTTGTGGTTAAGGAAACACCCCACCATGAGGGAAACAATACACCAAAATGCTGATTTTCTAAGCTTACTTGCGAAAGACCTACAATTAATGAATCAAGTTCTCATGGCAAATCAGAAGTAACAGTGAAAACCCATCTCTAGTCATACAAAAACCCCCACTGAGTATTACCACTGATTATAAAACATGAAACCCAAGAAATACAAGATTGTGAAGGCATTTGCCACCTCCTACAAGTATAGGTGGTTGTTGCCAACTTATAAGTACAATTATTTAATCTATCTTTGCAATTTCAGTTGTCTGAACATTGAATTAATAGCCATCATCACAATTTCCATATCATCTTTAATTCTTATAGTTAAGATCTCCCCATAATACAACTCAGAACAATGGTGGCTTTTTCTGAGTCATATATTCAAGGTAAATGTCCACATATCTTCAAAGACAAAACATGATGTAATGGAACTATCAAAAGTGGATTTTTATAGTTTATTTACCCAAAATCATTATTGTTTGAACTGCTGGCAACGTAGAAAAGAATTTTTTTGAGAAAGATATCTCAAAAGCAACTACATCTTAAAAAGGACAAAATAAAAACTTTCAAAATGCCTACCTAAAGTAGAATCTAGAATTGCATGGACCTAAAAACTACTTAGAGAAAGTTAAACACAGGAGAAGTATATGAAATAATGACTCTTATATGAAAATGACTAACAGCACATAAACTTAATTATACAAAAAATGGAAACCGTACCTATCAAACAAAAGAACTTTGTCTTTTGGTTGCAAAAGGTTGCCTTTAAGAGTTTAAGTTATCAAACAAGCATCAGATGATTATCACCAAAGAAAGAAGCCTATGGCTTTAGAAAAGCATTTTACCTGAAGTCCCGATCATCATAAAGAGACTCAACAGATATCGGAGCAGCTGTGTTTGCACTGAGGATTTCTTTGGTTCGTTTAACCTGTTTCTTCAATTTAGCCATTGACTTGGGAAATTTCCTCACATCAACCCCATTTCCAAGTTGTTTATTGAACTCATCTGCAAAGTGCTCTACTAGTCGAAGCTCCATGTTCTGACCTCCAAGTTCATGGTTCCATCTAACATCCTTAACCTACATTATATTCAACAATTTGACAACTTTAGTTGAAGCCATTTAATGGGAAAATCTAGGGTTAAGGTCTGACTGATGTTTCTTGGGATGCTCTTTCATAACACATTCATTGACAAGTATCAGTTCTACCACAGCCACAACATGCTCTGCTGTACATGTCAAAGCAAACAAGAGCATTGTGGGCATGCATTTGGATGCATATACATATAAAGAGAAAAGAATTTATAAGAGCAATAATCATTTAGCAGGATCCTCAAGAAGAATCAGCATGTCTGCAAAATTTCATATTTTAAATAACCACAAGAAGGAAAAAGGGGGGAAAAATTGCATGCTGCATGTGATGAAGCCCAATTGCACATCACAGTAACAATAGTTATCACGGAAAACTGCAGATTGAATATTAAAATATATATAAAAGAAAAATAAGCCACCCTCTGCACATTCTACAAACTCTAGCCTGACTGGATCTAATTCATTAAATTAACAGACAAGTCCATACTGTCCAGACTTGGCTTAGTGGAAGCAATTGTATGGTAAGGCAATTAGTTATACTTTTCATATATGATGATCTTCTGAGCTCATATTGACTATCATTAATAACATAGGTACTAGACATAATTGACAAATGCATCTCATGTAAAGGGAATTTCAGTAGCATGTTGGAGAATTTACAGGAGAAAAGCAAGAAAAAAGGTGTGTAAGGTGTGCATATGTCTGTTATATGCTCAATCAAATAATAGGCCTTGCAAATTCCAGTTTTACCTGAAATTGGTTGACTGAAACAGTCTTGCCAAACCCCTTAGCACTGTATGCCGAGAAATAAACCAATGCTGCATAAGTACTGCCAGAACCCATATCATAAAATATAACATTCCGTGATTCATTTGAGAAATCCTTATCAATCCCATACTGCAATGCAGCCCCTGAATGCTCATTAATCAACGAAAGTACATTTATCCCAGCCAACTGTGCAGCCTGAATTAAACCCTTCCTCTCTGCTTGGCTAAAATATGGTGGGACCGAAATCACTGCATCCTTGACAGGAATTTTCGAATGGAACTCAGCTAAATTTGCGGCATAACTCAAGATCATTCCCAACAACTCCTCAACTGAATAAGCCATCCCAGCACCATCATCAGTCCTGAAGCTAATAGTACCTCTAGAATCTTCCACAACATCAAAAGGAAGGTACATAGAATCGAGGAAGGCCTTGGAATGATTATAGGGTTTTCCTAATAAATCTCTGATTTGTGAATAGACTTTATCAGGATATCGAGCGACTAAACCAGCAGCTTCTTCAGCAAGAAGCCGGTTCCCAGATTGAAAAGCCACTAAGGCAGGGGATTTCCTCTTGGACATCTCGTTAATCGCTATATTTATCGGGCTTTGCCCCTTTTTGATGTTAACGACGGCTACTTTGATCCATTCCGATCCTAGATCTATACTCGAAACCGCAGATTGAGCCGGAACGAACAATGAAAGAACCGCGAATAGGAAAAACCCTAACCTAATTAGTACTGACCTCATCTTGAAATCGAAATAGCAAGAGAACAGAATAAAATAAATCCTCGAACTTTCGAATCAGTACACTGCAAGCAAGAAAAATGAAAAGAAAAGATTGCATAAATACATGAAAAAAAAAAAGTAGTAGCTATTATTTCGATTTTTTTTACTCAACTGAATTGAATTCAACGCAACGAAGATACGTAAAAACGCATTTAATGTGGATTTTTAATATTATTATCACTTAATTTTCTCCAGAGTTTCAGGAGTCTTATGGAATCGAAATGATGAGAGAGAAAATGGAGATTCATACGTACCTTAACCTTAGGGCAAAAATATCGATCGCATTCTTCAGGAGAAGATGGAGGAGGAGGAGGAGGAAGAGTAATTTTCTTGTCTGATTTTTGGTTTTCCGGTGAGAGAGAACAGAGGAGAAGAGAGCGTGTAAAAAAATTATAAAAAGAGAGGAAGAATGGGGAGGTCTACATGGAAAGTGAGACGAATTGAAGCCAATTAGAGAATGCCACGTTTTCAGATTGACACGTGGCTAAATCTGACAAGCTTGACGATGTTGGTTTCACGGGGTTCATTGATGTTTTGGAACTTTGGGGGCAATGACAACGAGCTGAGCGGTAGAAGGTTGGAGAAGACTTCCCCGTTCACTGTAATGTAAAATCAGGAGAGCGGTAAAGCACGGGCTCCAGAAGGTTTAACACATCCATTGTCTGGGCTGAAGTGAAGGCATTTTTCATTTGGCAAATTTGCCCCCTCAATCCGTGGATTCGACACCTTGGACACCTTTCGCAAATCCTTTGTGACAATCTCGGAGTATTGTACGGGTAGGACATTTTTCTAAATTTAATTTAAAAAACGTTGGTGAAAAAATTAGCATAAGAGTAGGATAGGGAAGGCGCATATAGTTTATCTAAGCCGAGGATTAAACTAAAGGAGCATGACAAGAATGCACATTTAGTTCAAATTATAAAATCAATTAAAGGTATATTCAATTCGTTTTACAAAATTGAACGGAAAGCACATAAACTTCGAATACAAATGAACTAAAAGTGCTTACATGAAGTGTAATTTTATCAATAAAAAATGCATATCGATTAGCATCATATACAAACTCATGCGATTTATCAATAAATCACCAAAATGCATTCACACATATCAATTAAATATCAAACTACATCATGCAATCTAACCTATAATGGAACTTCCATCTCCAAAAATTTCAATCCCTAATACCAACCTACACAAATTCTAAACTCAGACATCAACTTCCCATAGAAAATGGACTCAAGAAATCCAATAATAAAAGAAAAATTGTACACATATCAAATTTCATTAAAATGTACCTATGACAATACAAAATGTATATTTACAAAAGATTACTAAATGTTTACATATGTATATATATGTATATGTATATGTGCATATGTGTGTGTATATATATGTTACCTCATGTTCTACCAATAAAACTATTTGTGAAATCTAGATAAAACTAACATAGCTCTTGGGATGGAGCTTATGACAACTAGGATGCATAATATTATGGAGTTTATGATGTTAAACGCCATTAAGTGATTTGTGTATGACTTTGTAAATATGAGGTAATGCTTCGATTTCCATAAGAATCGTTTTACTTCATCAAATTACATTTATTTTATGTTATCAATTACCCATTGGTTTTTATTTTCACTTTTATCACAATAATTAATAACAGTAAATTTCATTTCTCAAAAAATTGTAATTAACTAAATAAGCTTGTCCAAGATGTTAATTATTAAAGAGTAATAAATAATAAATAATAATTATGTTATTATTAGTAAAAACGTTTTGCCTTTATTGTATGAACTAATGATAAATAATATTGATGATATGACTTATATACTATTTTTTTATTTTACAATTAATATTATAAAAACTAAATGTGGATTATTAAACGACTAACTACTCAACAATTTCTATAATATTATTAATGAAACAATCTTGTAAACCCATCATTAGAAAAAACGTTATATACTATATTTATATCATGTTATTTTTTTCATTGTAGTTATAATTTTCTATTTTAGTAATCTTCTTATTAGTTTATAGATAACAAAATACAAAACTAATAAAAATTATATGTATTATTTTAAATTTTTTAGTAAATTGATTATGCCTTGCCTTATAGGTGTCGATTTATAGTTGTAAAATTTAAATATGGGTCATACCCCTAACCAGATAATCGTAACTAGAAAATTATAACAGTCCCACCATATAAATCAATCTACGCTAAAAGTTAGCCCCATTAACTGTTAATATAGGTATAACTTACACAATACATTTACTACTTCACTACTTAAAAGTATCCCATTTAGTACCCTATAGGAATCAACCCGTAGAATAACTTTTAAAAATAGATTCTAAAAATAATTTTTACAACTTAAATTTCAAGTAAAAATCAAGTTAAAAGTTATATGAAAAATTAAACCTTGTATTTAATAAAAATTCCAAAAAACTACATTGTTACGGAAAGATATAGTATCTACTAAAATTTCATCTAAAATTTACAAGCTTGTAGAGTATGGAATAAATTTCATTGACTAAAACTATGAGTTACCTAAGGAGACCCTAATAATTTTTTTAAAAGTTAGTATAGTCGATAAACCGAATAGACCCTATTAGTCACTCCTTGACCCCGTTCTCTAATCTTTTGAAACTTAGAATGGTACTGGAAAATCTGCAAAACAATTATAAGGGAATGAGCAATAATTTGCTCAGTAAGTGAGACGAAGATAGTAGCACATATCTAACGTAAAGCAACCATGGTTTTCAAGCAATTTAATTAGATATAATGCATGATCAAGCAAATATCATCACACGACATTGATCAATTATCGTAAGATCAGAGAAATTGCACCAACTCTAATTCGAGTTCCGAAGAGTTTAACGCCGGGCACTAGCGAATTTGGTCACCAAACCAAGGCTTATACAATGGAGAACATGCTCCACTAGAGACTACTTTCGAACCACTGACCCTAACCTGACCGCAACCCAGTCTCTTGTCAATTAGTTCGATTCAAGGTGACGAGGTGACCATTTTTGCTATCCTCAACAAAGGGGTCCATGTTTAGCTCACACTTCCTAATCATTCCCCCTAGTAGTTGTAATGCAAGTCTAGTTAGTGGTTAAGCCAAGTTTGTGTTAGGTTACTTTTAAGGTAATCAAGTAAATTCAAACAGTTTAAAGTATGTAATATCATGAAGTAATCAACACATCAACCAAGTACTCAAATAGTACAATAGTATTTAAGCACACACATTGCATGCATACAAGCAACTAACTTACAGCCACAAAAAAACATATACTAAGATCTCCAAGTATTCTTAACAATACTTTAAAGTATGGTGAAATACCGATCCCACTTACCTGCATACTGATGCTCTTTCTCCTTGTGTGTCGTTCTCGTCTCGTCCTTCTTTATTATTTCTAAAATTTAACATGACATCTTTAGTTTTTATAATATATATAGTATATGAGTTTAGTTTGACATTTAAATATGTTCCTTAATTGTGTTATGTAAGTTTTATAAAGTGTTTATTAGATATTAGTCAAGTAAAATACATTCTAAGTAAGGTTCTGACCTGATATTGATTGCTGTTTAGTAGTTTCTGATCCAAGTTCTAACTTCAATAAATTCTCATAAGTGATAGACAAGCGACTTTTTAATCTACTCTCCAACTCTCAATGGTTCAATATTTAGTACCAACTATCTTCAATTCCTAATTACTCATATGTTTTGTATCTTCTATCAAACTACTTTTTGACTAAGTTTTTTACTTAGGTTTTAACCCAATCTTATGGTATGGCTATTGTCAAGACCCTATAGGGAGTCGAGTAGGATTGCCTACAATTTTCATATTATATGTGTACCCATGATATAAAAATCGCCTTGTAAATTAGAGATTGTAAGACTTTAAATAATATATTACTAAGGTTTCTGAATTGTTAATTAATAACATATTATAAAATATAAATAATTATGAATATCCAATATTTCACAGTTTCTTAGAACTGTAGAAAATTGGTATCTCCTACCAAATGATAAGATCAAGCAGTATAAACTTAAAATTCAAACTTATTAAAGTTATAGAATCTAAATATATAAATAGTATTTACATTTAAAGTCTCAAATGAACTATACAATCTTTCTCTAGTTCTAACCTCCAAAACATCTCAATACTTGCACTTAACACTTGGCTCTTAACCTATGCCTGATTATTCATCAACTTGTAAAAGAAAAATTATTAGAAAGTAAGCTACAAGAGCTTAGTGAATTATACCTCATACTATATTAACAAACAGGTTATCAGATAGATTATTAACAACCATATGAATGCATGTACACGCAATATACCAAACAATATATGCAGTTGACCGATACTACATATAATATTGGATTTATCACCCTCTGAGATAAGAGTTGGAGATATATCGGTACTAATCACAACTGAGCTCTAGTACTTGGGGTTTTAACCATAAATTTAAATTTTGAATTTCACAAAATACATTTCCATTTTAAAAAAATCTAGTAGTACGCAAAATACCAAATCTAGCGGTAAGGTGGCTCCTTCATTCCATGCTCACACCCTACACCAAAGGTCTCTAAACTTGACCCTTAACCATACGGTTAGTATCTCCAGCGCCTTGTAAGCCCATAGGTTAGGGTAAGGTCATGTTGTACAAGTGCACTGTATTAAAACATTTTAATTCAATATATAGAAACAACTCTTGCAAGGTCTCTCTTTACCTCCATGTAAAGTAACGGCCAGAATAAACAATGTAATGCATGATTCTTTTAATTTAAGATAAGCTAAATATAATCAAGTCATATTATTGAGCGATCAATCAATATTAGCAAACCATTTAAATTGTGTTACAGTCAATCATACAACCAAATCTTCAATTTTGGTATTTAATAATATTTTGCACACTAATCAACCAATATTAAACACATGCATAATCCAAACCTCCATGCATTAAGTTATTGATATTCAAATTAGATACACTAACTATAAGCATAAAATAAGTATAGAGTCATCGAGAATACTTACTTAACCAAAGCTAATACGATTACTGATATGACTTCTAGTAATCAACAAGCAGCTTGCTTTCTTGATCGATATCTCCTGATAAATAGAATGAAAGTAACCTAATAAGTATCTAAATGTTGTGTTAAATGGTCTAACCAGCTCATTATCTATCTTATTATTCTCATTCTACTAATGTATTATAATATTTGTAACTTTTTCATTTTACCTTATATCTTTACATTTTTACAGTAGATTCTTATTAAGTTCAAATGTACCTTTTTAGTGATAAAGTTTGATTAAAATTTTCAGTCTTATTTTACATTGCTGAACTTATTTATTGTGATATTTAGGAAATATTATTTTATCGTATATACAATAGTATCCAACTTAATCACATAATTAATAATATTCAAATTAATAACATTATACAAGTTTGGGTCTTCTTGCTTTTCATAAATTTTATATTAGTATATTGTTATACTTATAATTTAATTGTTGTTTTTACGTATGACAAGATAGTTAGTAATATATACATTAGGTTAAATTAGATAAAGTAATTGAATTAGTTAAAGTAATAGAGCTGGATGGAGATATCAAAATCGTATGTTTAAATAACTAAAAACTTTAACTTTGTTATGTTGTAGTATTGTTTTAATATTATATTGTGTGTGTATGTATACTTATGTTCGATTTATTCTTCGTAAATGTATAATTTTATCTTATTGTTATCAATATTATTATTACTATTATTATTTTTATTATTATCATTACTGTTTTATATTGATATATATATCATTATTTTATATATAAGTATATTTTCTTCAAAACGTTTTGACTTTTGAACATATGCGTGTATGTATAATACCTAAATCTTTTGAAGGACTCCATATCTTATAGTTATGTCTTGTTTATGCTTTATAATATGTGTCAATCAATTTCTTTTCATAGGAAATGATATATATATATATATATATACTTATAAATAATTGCGTTTAGTTATTATTATTTTATTTAATTGGAGCTATATCCTAATTATTTATTTATAACATCATATCACTAAAACAATATAATCAATTTACTTGTATTTTTTAGTTTTCTCTAAATCCTAAATCATGTATAATTTTTTCGCTCTAACATCGATATTTATAAATTTATAGTCAATTTTTATTGTTTTCGAACGTACGTTCACGTAATAAGATCCATTTTAGATGTTAAAACCTGCATTTTTCTAGATAAGTCTAAATTGTTATAAATAATTATTTTAACTTAAATATTTTTATTTATTAATTTTTTTTAGTTTTCTTTATTATTTTACGTCTTAATTAATTTTTGAATATTATATTTTTATGATTTCTTAGTTTTAGGTTTAATTATGTAGTCTTCATTATTTTTTTATTTTAAGCTTAATTTACTATTTATTGTAATTTTGTTATTATTATTAATTTTATTATTATTCCTTAATTATTTTAAAGTTTTCGATTTAATTATTTATTTGGATATATTTTCTGATGTGGCACATTTTGATTAATCTACATAGCACTTTATTAGGTTTTCTTAATTTTTATATTTCTTAAATTTTATATTATTATTAAGTATATTTATATCTTATCATATTAAATTAATTACTAGATTATGGCCCTTAATTATGTATTACAGTTTGGCCCATAATATATGTATGTATATTATATTATATTAAATTAAATAAATATATTTTGTACATGTACAATTATACTTACGTACTTATGTGTTTATGTATATGCTTATATCCTCAATTATTTTATTATGTTTGATGTTTTATTATATGTACTTATGTTCAATATATTATTATATACACTCATACATACATACATGTACATATATATTCTCATTTATATTATTATACTTAATATATTATTAGATACACTTATACTTAGTGTATTAGTATATGTACATATACGTATATCTATACATGTAGGCATACATATGTATACGTATTTATATACGTGTTATACTTTTATCATACGTATTTATACATAAGTTTATATATACTTTTATATGTCTATATTTATACGTATTTTCGCATTTTCATACATAATTCATATATACGTATGTTTATGGCTTCGGTTGGTATAATTGTATGTAAATACTTAATGTTCTTATTACAATTAGTTATGGACATAAGGAGTACACATGTATAGGTACATGTATATATGTATTCCTAACCTTAGTTATGTATACATATACTTATACTATATATTCCACAAGGATTTATACATACTTACTCCATATATGTGCATACACTATATATATATATATATATATATATTCCTACACTTATATTTATATATGAGTGTTCATGTATGCACTAATACATATACATAATACATAAATTTTGAAGGAAACAAGATTATATATATATATATAACTTCATTACATGTATGTAAAATCTTTAGTGCAATATACTAAAATACATGCTAAATACATATTAATACACTAAGTATAATAGCTTACAAAATTTAGATAAAAGAAGGATATAAGCATACTTTACATAAGATACTAATATGAACATAATAAATATACCTCTTTTGCTCTCTAAGGATGGATGAGGAGTTGTAATATTAAGAGAAGTAATTTATAAATTCAATTGTAAGGAAAAGGAAAAGTAGAATTAAGAAGCTAAAAGGGGAAGAGGGAGAGAGAGAGTTTATGTTTTGGGAGAGGGAAGAAAATGGGGGTTTTGTTGTATTTTGAATGTATTGATAATGAAAAAATTAAGTGCATTCTAGAAACACTCCAAGTGGGTGGCAAGGAATAAAAGAGAAAAAGAAAAAAGAAAAAGGGAAAAAGAAAGGAAATCAAAAGAAAATGGTAGAAGAATCTAGGTTGAAAGTAATGTGTTGACTTAGTCAAATATTGACTTGGCTAACACTTGTAAAATTTCATGTATTTATTATATATATTTTTAGAAATAAAAGTAATTAAAAGAAAAATTAAAGAAAGAGAGAAAATAAGAAATTAAATGAAATAATTAGTAAAAAAATTATTAGAACTTTCCCTAAATATTTATAACTTATAAATAATATTTAGCAACATAATTAATATAGCTACATAGGAAATTATAAATTGTAATACTAATAATTACTATATATTGACTAAATAATAACTAAGTACTTAAATTCACGTAATACTAGCTCATTTGTATAATTATAAGATTAATATTACTTATAAAATAATATTATAGTTTTTTATAAATTAATTTAGTACATGCACATTCATGTGCATTTAAGAGTTATCTTTAATCATTGGTTAGTAATTTTACGTGAATTAACATATCATTAAATATTTATACACGATTAGGGTTTTATTACCTTCATAGTAATTTGGTGTATGTATAAGCTTAAAGATTTAGTTTTGGGGTTTTAATCAAGTTCGAGGTCAATCTTTTATAGTTACATAGGGTTTAAAGTTTTTGTTTGCGATTAGAGTTTCGATTAATAAGTTAGGGTTTTTTTTTATTCGTTTTAAGTTTCACATTTAAAATTTTAATCGATTTTAAACTTAGCGACTCTGTTAACTTAAGGAAATCATCTATAGTACACGAGTTTAATTCTATACTCAAAAGGCTAGATTTGCAGGATTTATAACTATCGTTCAGGTGGCTTCTTACTCATGTTTTGACTTTAATATAGATATAGAATTTATATATAAATCTCTAACTGATCTACTATTGAACTCCAGATGTGGTGAAGGATATCCAATACCAAACAACATTTTGACTCAGTTTCTAACCCTTAGTCCAAAGTTAGATTCTTATTTAGAAAGTCCCTAACTTACAGCTTGTCTCAAAGAGTAGAGTAAAGTATAAATATAACCCACTTTTTTGGTACAAATTTCATTTTCTTAGTATATTCAACATACTCACGGCAGATCACATTTTAACTAACTTTTTGACACAATTTCTGACCCTACTGTTGCTAGAACATCCAACTAGTTCATATAAAATTCAACTTATCCTAAGTTCTAAAGTCTTAATAAACCTGCAAATGCAGAAAATAACAATTTAGTGCTATCCTCATATATGCATTTTTCTCTTTCATCTTCACTTAATATAACTCATTGGAACCTTTGCAATTGAACTCTTAAACCACCAAATACACACTTAAAATTAAAAATCAACATCTTAAAGCTCCTATTCACTCACTTATAGTTATTGCATGTTGGCTAATATAGATTGAAGCATAGTTTTATAAAAACCTAACTGAAGTCTTTTAGAAAAAAACCCACTTCTAGCGCACTGTTTTGTGAAAAACCAATTTTCTCCAAAATCCGACTATCAAACTTTGAACATCTAATCACATAGCATCAAAGCTCAACATCTTAGGAGAATAATCACAAAATCTTAAGTCGAAACTACATGAATTAATCTTTCAAAAACTTGATAAAAAATTGTTGCACGAGACATTTTTCTTAAGGATCCTATATCTACACTCAAAATTTTGAAAATATAATTAAGGATTTGAATTTCTCATGCAAAAATACATAGGGAAACCAAATTTCAAAATTTTTAGAGTTTTTTTGCTATTTTTTCAAAATTTTGATAAAATTGGAGAGATTAATAACTCATCGGAATTCCAAGCTCCAGTCGCCATCTAAGGGTGAAGGTTTGTCTTCCTAAGTTGATGCCACCTCCTCTATCTTCAGGTGGTTTGGCTTACTCCCAAGTGATGATTAGCATAGAGAACTTGAAAAGTCCCCATTTTTGCATTATTTTATCTTAATTCTTCTATTCCAACTTTTTTTCTCTTGTTCTCCTTTTCCAAAGTTTTCTTGTGTTCCAAAATGACCAAACTTCCATTAGGTAAGTGCTTGATATAGATTTTGGTTTTCTTCTCTTAATAAATTGAGCTTTTTCCTTTAGTTCAGGTATCTTCACCTCATGTTTCCTTGATTTGCAATTTTCAGGTGGCACCTTAAATTTGCCATGACATGAAATGTGTCTCCCAAGTCCAACACAAATTTTTTTTTTCCAATTTTTTTCATTTTTCAATTCAATTACTTAGTAATATTCGCATATTCTCGAGTACTGTTGGTAATTACAGGTCTATATACTAACATAACAATTATATCCGGTGTATATATATGTCTTTTATATATTATTTTATGTGTAATATTGATTATATTACTCTTATAATTCATCTCTAAATATTCATTAATTTCCGAAACCTAATTTACTAGTTACTGATAATATAGTAATATAGTAAATTTATATGATTTTGGATATTTTATTATTTTTTAATATTTTATTATATTTTCAAATTCTGAGCTTGGAAAAACTCCTCGAGTAATATCACGAAGCCCCTTATAAGCTTCTAGCTTAATCGGGTTACTTTCTCGAACGTCCTAAATTGGCCATCAAACTTAATCGCGTTAATACAAGTCTTACAACATGGTACTTAAAGGATGAGAAATTATGTTATTCCTAAAATAAGGATAAGGTTAACTCAAATATTTCAACCAATACTTATTAATGGGCAATTATGGACATTAGGCACCCATGACCCATTCTAACCCTTATGAACCACAGGCTCAACCCATGTCCGACCTATTATAACTCGAGTCTAGGCCCTATTTAGGATTTTTCCCTTAGGACCGAGTGTCATCAAGCACCCAACCTAATATTAGTTGGGCCTTCGATTTCTCAACTTGATCTTACTTACGGCATCTATGCCTAAGAGTCACTAAGGAGCGAAAATCTGACCAAGAAGCATGGACAACAAACATTTATGGGCACATCATGGACAATACTGACCTATGGGAGCCACTAATTTGCCACGTCACCTTTAAGGATCTCGAATCTTACCTAAATAAGGAAGATTCACCTTTCTATATAGGTGAGATACGGATTTATCCACTTTCTAAATGTATTTCTCCCCCAAACACTATAAATAAGGGTCAAACCTAAAGGTACATCGCTTTTATAGACCCTAGGTTTCTTGTGATCATATTAATCTTATAAGATTATTAATTTAAATATTGGAGTAGTCATGCTGGATAACATCCCAATACCTAGCTATGGTGTATTGTTTTGCAAACACAAGTCTACGAAGAAGGCCTAAATTAAGAGTCTTTACCAATAACTCTATCGAAACAAAAATACCTATTTTCATAATTAGAGATACATCATATCATATAGAAGAACCACATGCTTAATCATTCAAATGCATTTATTAAGCACTTAACTTGTAATGAAAACTTAATTTTCATGCAACCACAAACCATGTCATAACCTACTTAACCATACTTAAGAATATTATGAAAATATGTGACAAGTCCAACTTGCCTAACTCCCTAACTCATCCAGCAAATCTTGATCACCAAAATCAACCTAAGCATACCTAATTTATGTTGGCAATACATACTAGAGAAATTATACACAAAATTTACATGTAAATATAAGCATAAACTATAATGTAACATGGTAATCTAGTTCTACAAGCCATAATCAAAAGCCTAAACTCCAAAGATTGGTGTTATTGCCATCAAATTCACTCTAAAATGAACTTAAGTTTGCACTTCAAGTATCAACTCTTGCACCTGGGGTTAGGAAACACTAACCCTTTAACTTATAAAGCTAAGTGAGCACCAATGACATAGTAGCCAGAATATAAGCAAAGCCATTCTTCATTCAAATGTATTGACTCAAACATGCCTAAGAGTAGGAAGACAACATATAATAATTTTAATGAACCAATATACTCACACCAAAAGTACTATGTACATAGAGGTCATTCGCAAATAAGTATAACTAGGACATAACCAATAACCAAGCACAACTATATTACTCATGCAATATACAGTTGTTATGCTAATGCACATGAAAATAAAATGCATTAGCCAATATCCTATATAAACTAAAGAGTTGCAACAACACTCAAAGAATTTAATGTGGAGAGTCATGAAAGACTTAAAGAGTATAACCTAGAGAGTCATGAAAGACTCAAAAAGTATAACTTGGAGAATCGAGAATGATACATACAATATATATGTGTTGAAAATCGAGATCTTAATATGTATTTAACAAAGGAAGACCTTAAGGTCTAATATTCAAAATTGAGATCTTGCAATTTTGACCCTTAAGTCCTGTCATGTCATGCTATGGATGCAAATAACAAATACCAAGAATTCATCTATGATAAACCAATAAAAATTTAACATAAGTTCCAAATATAACACCCAATCAATTCATACTATAGTTTAACCATTCTCACTTCAGAACACACTTGTTAATAATGCGTTTTCACCCACAAGCTTCCTAAGGATGAGTTCAGCCTATAGCCCAGCAATCCAAGAAGATAAGGAAATGAAAGTAGTAAACATATAATAAAGGGAATCATATCAAAGATTTCCTTCCCCAAATACAATATATATGAGAACTGCTAAAAATTTTTTTTGCCTAATCAATCCGTACATCCTCTTCTTAAAAGTACCTCTAGATCCCCTCCAAGTAGGGGGACCCTAAAAAAATCTAGTCATTATCTTTCTTATACTTTTATTGTTGGTTTATTCTCAACCACTTTATGACTTGAGCATCATAATGTATACATTGGAGTCACCTTTGACATCCCCTAATAACTCATGTTTGTTATTTGTATAGGCTTAAATAACTAATACCAACTTAAACATAAGCCTAAAACTTCTTATAGAGAATTCACCAACAACACTTAAGTGTATTTTTGTGAGTAATTGCTTCAAACAATAACCAAGTCTCTAAGCTCACTAATGCTTATTTACAATAATTAGGAACCTATGCATAACTAAGCATTTCAAATCCATTACTAAACAACTGTAAGTTTATAGGTTCTCAAATTCCTACCCTTACCTGTTATACTAGTAATACTAGTATGTTTTGTTGATAGATTATTCACATCAATTAAATAACTTTACAACAACACAACATAATACAACTAACAACATATCAACTCCAAGCCAAATTGAATCCCCCTATGATGGTTACAATAATTAAATACACAGGATTCAAAATCATCAAGTGAATAGCGTCTAATATTTCAACCGCATGCATTAAAAAAAAAGTTAGCAAAGAGGGGTATTCACTTAGATATGCAATAAACTCACAAGCAAAATAGTGAATGGACTTAAGAATCAGTTGTCATGCTCAATACTTGAGTGCACTGAAAATAGTAAAAAACACTAATTGTAAATCACACTATGTGGCTTACTATTCTTCATTAATATCTAATAAGCATAATTTTTCTAATATCTTACTAATTTAACATTCCATATACCATTGCAGTAGTTATTTCAAGAATTATACAAGTATGTCAAATAAAAATCTAATGATATCTAATAAATTACCAAAACACCTTAAAAAATTTCAAAAGCTTCTAGGATATTCTACGATGCCTAGAAAATTACCTAAGCTTCACGAAAGTGACATCACTCTATTTGTTAAAGAATATTTGGAGCCACCCCTTTTCCTTTCCTAAGTGCCATTTTCCACTTTGTATGGTAAATTTCCACTTAACCCTAGCTAGATTATGTTGATAACTTAGATAATTAATTATATCAATCGTTTTTAATCATGTCTCTTTGAGGAAATCAAAGGGAAAGAAGGGGCACCTAGCTTTAATTAGCGAGGTTCATTACATTTTAAGGTAAGTTCTTTTAATTTTAAGTTTGGATGAGGTGTATAATATATGAAACTTGGATATTTATGATTGCTTAAGAAATTAAAGAAATATGGGAGTTTGGGGGCTTAGTGTTGGTGCAATGCATGAGATGTAGGCTAGATAAAGTAACTTAATAATTTGCATGATTAATGTAAGCCCCAAAGTTCAGCCAAGTAACCGTAGGATTGAACTTAGAACCCAAGGTTTAAGGCGATCAGTTAAAAGATCCGATCAAACCTAAATTCTAAACTATTAAGAAGAATATTAATAAAAATGACCCTGTAAACTTAAATTTAAGAAAATAAGAAATAAAATAGGAGACTATAAAATTTTCAAATTTTAAGCATAATAATTGCTAATTATTGAAAAAGTAAAAAGTGTAATCTAATAACTAATAAATTACTAGAGATAGATTATATGTATACTAAAAATTTTAGAATGACCAAAATAATATTTAGGAATGTTCACGTGTACCCCACATGTATTTACGTGTAGATAAAAATACACGTAGTTACTTAAAATACGCGAAATGTGCTAAAATAATACTAAATGCTTAAAGAAAATTCATAATTAAATAAGGAAAAATCAAGAAAAATCAGGAAAAATCATGACTCATCCAGAATTGGGTCGTGGCAATTGGGAAAAATAAGAAAAAATTCAGCCAATTAGAATAAGCCAACATAAAAGCCAAAAATCAAGGGATAAGGCAATTGTTTTATCCTATTTAATGCACAATAAATTCCAAAAAGCCCTATAAATAGCAGGAAAAATTACAGAGTTCATTTGGATAGATATAAATCAGAGAAAATTAGAGAGAGTTGAAAATTCGAGAGAAAATCCAGAAAATAAAAAAAAAATAAGAAAAACTGTGCAGTTAAGGATTTTAAAGGGAACCCACACCAGACAAAGAGTTGGGAGTGGACGGCCACCACCACCACACGGTGGTGGCAGCGCCCAGGCTGGCCAACAAGGCCATGGCAGCCCGCGGTGGCCGGAGCCACCCAAAACGGTGAGTCCGATTTCCAGCCCGAATCTTGTGTAATTTTGTAAAAATAGTAAATATAATTATAAAATTATGAATTTTGTTATTATAATATATTTTTGCATGTAGTTTGTAGGAAAAATATTATTTTGATGAAAACATGCCCCGTAATATATGGTCCCTAAGAAATTGTGCAAAACCGAGTACATTTCGGTTTAGAAATAAATGACCTTAGGAGTGTAGTTTCAAGCTCAAAATTTTTGTGTAGATTACTTAGATGATATAGAACAGTGCTATGAAGCCCGTTTCTAAAAATTAATTTTCAAAATTTTTAGATAATTTTTAGGCTCTAAAATGAGGCATAAAATGGGTAATTTAGGGTTAATTATGTAATTAAATGATTAATTTCTGATTTAGTGAATAATTACATGTTTTAGGATGTTAAGATCTGATGGAGTATGATACTTATAGCATTTAGGGTGTTAGATGTAATTATTAGGTTAATTATGTAGTAAATTAGTAATAGAAAAACATAGTAAATTATAAGTTAATTTTGTAAATTAGGATAATTAGGTGTAAAACCTAATCTAGGATGAATTTAGACATTTTGAAGTGATAATTTATGTTAGAGATGGTAATTAGGGTGATAGAAATATTAGAAGTGCATTATGTACATAAAAGGTAACAATATATAATATGTGATTTTTAGAAATATAATAAATAGAAAATATTATAATAAAAATTGATATTTTGAGAATAATAAAAATGCACAATAAATCTGATAGGAAACTTAAATTTATGGAATTATATGAAAAATGTAAAAAAATTTATCACATTATGAGTGAATTCGGTACACTAATATGGATTTAAGTATACCGGGTAAAATAAATACTAACTAGGGGTAATAATGGTATTTAGGAGATCGGGAAGTAATGTGATTAATTTCACATTATGGGTTGAAACGGATTTCTAGGATAGAAATCTAAAACATTACTTAGAAATCGAACTAAAACCTAATTTAGAAATCGATGCGAAAATCGAACCTAAACCTAAGCCCTAAACCTAGAATAATGGTAAAAGACTTAATATCTAGATAATTGGGCATATTAAACCTTAAACAAAACCTAACAATAAGTGTTATAGAATAAAATGAACTTGTAATATTTATATGAAAAGCTAAAACCACGTTCGTGTTATAGGGATGATCGGCGATAGCCTGAGCAAATCGGACCTCGAGTGAGTGAGCGAGGAGTCGAGGTAAGTTGGGATTAATACGATGCTGTATTTTTTAGGCTTAAGATTATGCTTAGTTGTGCTTGTTAGATAGTTGAATGTGTGCATGTGCTTAATTATGGGTGATGCTATGATTCTGTTTGTTGCTCTGGCACATATTGTATGAATTGTATGTAATGATTGATCACCCTAAACTGGACTTAATCAAATATACGACCAATAATCATAATCGAACATGCATGGCAACCCGTTAGGGGATTTAGGACTCTCCGGCCAAATACCGACCCCTTCGGAAGGGATAGCGCAGGATTGCAAAATGGTCCCTTCTTCATCCTCAGTCAAACTAAGTGACAAGAGAGGAGGTCGCGGCGAGGGTAAAGGCAGTGGTTCGAAGGTAGTCGTGGGAGGAGCAAGGTCTCCATTACATAAGCCTGGGTTTGGTCGTGAGCTGTTGCATTAATGGCAACTCCTCAACCCGGATTAGAGCGGGCGCAATTTCTCTAATCTCACGACGGGCCGGACAACGTCGTGCGATGGCATTTGCTTGCACATGCATTGTATCTAATAAATGATTGAAAACCTTATTGTGTTTCTGGTATAGTTTTAAGTCCTCCGTCCTAACTTACTGAGCTGTGGTTGCTCACATCCCTATAGACGTCATGCAGGTGCTGGCTAAGAAGCGGCAACAACTACTCTGAAGCTAGTAACTGCTGGATCTTGGGGAGTGAGGAAAAACATTGATGAATCAACACATAATTTACTTTTCATTTCTGATTAATGTAATAACTGAATTATAGTGATTATATATAACTTTTCTCACTTTCTTAGGTAAATGATTTGTTAAATTACAAATTGTCTACTTCAAAGCGGGTTAGTCGTGGACGCCTTGTGTAGACCAGGTCTAAGATAGCGGTTGTAAGGCCAACTTCTATCTTAGGATGGTTTACACGGTGGGGGCTGTTACGACTCTGCCGTTTTGGGACGTGACAATTAAACCTCTTGTTCATGCTTATTTCATGTTGTATATTTAATAATTGTTAAAGAATATTAGTTAAAATTGGAAATGTATCTACTTTCTTTGTATAAGTGCGGAATTTTGTTGAATTCAAGATTGATTAATGTTAAAATGATGTTTAGAACCTAGATTAAAAGAATAATTCCTTACTTTGGGGTTGTTCAAACACTAAATTGAATTAAAAAGACTTGGATCAAACTTTAATTTTATATGCTTAATCTTCCTTAAGGATTCACTATCACTAAAAAGTGTTTGTGACTTAAAAATAAGAAAAATGGAAAATAATATTAAAATTAGTAATAAAATTAACCAAGTAATAAATGAATAACAAGAGGAATCGACCTAACCCCATAAGGATCGAAGTCATCCCACACGGCTCATCATGGACCAAATTGATTGGTTTAAACTAGTTCACCCCAACTTATTTGTGTAAAAATAAAAGGAAGAAAAATAATTAAATTAGATTAGTAAAAATAATTGATAAATAAATAATTGTATAAATTAGATTAAATATTAATTAAGGAGCAAATTCATATGATTCGTGATCTAAACATATTGAACTAGCTAGTTTTGAATTAGTTTTCCCTTACCCAATTCACTCTAATTTCTTATATTAGCTTAATCTAATAAAATAACAAGAATAATAATTATAATAACTAAGTTGAAAATAATTAACCATAATTTAATAATTAAATACCTATCTAATTAAGTAAGCCAGATTTAGTCTTTGAACCAAGCCCATTTTCCCTCTTAGGCCTGTTTACCTTATTAACCCGAGTCAAGTTACCTTTCTAAGGACTTAACTAGCTAAGTATTTGAGTAATTGGATTTGATTAAAGAATTATAATACATATGACTAAATTTTATTTATGAAATCTTAAATTTTAAATAATAATTTCTAATACTTGATTTCTTATGAATCAAATCATATTTTAGAACTTTCTAAAACCATATTGACTTGTAATTTAAGGTTTTGTTGGTATAAGGATGAGGTAAACTTACATGTTGCTTATGCTTATTAAGATAGAATCCTAAATTGGACTAATATGTAAACTTGAGCTAATTAATTAATTGTTGCTTATACTTGATTGTCTCGATCCAATAAACATCATCCTTAGATTGGGGCTACATCTATAAGTATAGTTACTGGGATAGTACAATAGCTAGGCACTTATGTCATCAATGATGGCTTAAAGGGTAACCAATATAAGGTAGCTACGTTGGTATAAAAGGTTGTTGATAATAAAGAGACACCATAACAAGTATTGTATGATTGAATGGGATACATATATGATATGTCATGGGTGGATTGTAATTAACGATGTTTTGATAACAACAATAAACCTCATAGGAGATTTCTGAAACAAGATGCTCCCACTACCCTAATAGACCTTTGGAAGTAAACCTTTTAATCACCATCATGTTTTTTGGAGTTATGAGTATTATCGTATTTAATCATATTCATGAGATGCTAAAAATGTATTAATTGTTTCAATTAAGTAATTGCTTAATAGAATTCCACTTATTACATTAGAATTAGACACATATATGAGTGGCATTTATGTGTGCCTGTGAATTAGAGATGTATCGAGTTCTTTATAACTCACACTTCTAATCTTTTAGATGAATATTAATATGCAGTTATACATATAATGACATAAGATATGGAGTTAATGTTAGGAATGAGTCCTATGAGAGCGATCATAATGATTTTTAGATGGCCTTCATATGTAGAATAGGTTAAGCTACAAGATTGTTGGTGGTGCATATCATGTGCATTACCATAGCATCCCTATGATGCATAAATCAGTACATATGTGCTTGTTAATCAATGGAAAAAGTACTAGGCTAATACTCTGGGGGGAGTGAATTAAGTATGATAACAAATTAAAACAATTAAATGATTACGTTAAAATAAACAAGAGTAAATAAAACTTGAACAATAAAATAAAGAAACAAGATTAATCAAATTGTAGACAACATAATCCTTAGTAAATCTATTATTTACTACCTAGTTTTATGCAACTTCCAATCTCAATTACACTTTTGGACCGTCGAGATTCATAATATGAATTGACTGAACTCGTATCTCATAATTAATTCCTAATCTTAAGTATACTCTATGTAAATCGCTTCTGCAATAAAGTATCTATAGACCTTGTAAATTGTAGTGTGAATTTTAAACTGAATCTAGATAATTTAGATAACTTTATGAGTCAATAAGGTAGTATAAATAAAAAACTTCATTTAAATTATAAACTCTAAATTACCATAATAAGAAAACCCTAAAATATTAATAAAAACCCTAATCGTGTAAAATCATTAGCAAATAATTAAAGATAACTTCTAAATGCTTATAAATGTAAAAATACTATACTAATTCATTAAAAATTATAATATTATTTTATAATTAATATTAACCTTATATTTATATAGATAAGTTAGTATTATGTTAATTTAGATATTTATTGGTTATTTAGACAATATGTAGTAAATATTAATAACGTGATTTATAATTTACCTTGTAATTATATTATTTATTATTCTAAATATTATTTATAGAATTAGAAATGTGTAAGAAAATTCTAATATATGCTTATTGATTTATTATATTTAGTTCTTTTTATTTTTCCTCTTACTTTATCTTTTTCTCTATTTTCTTTTTATTTCCAATTTATTTATGCATAATACATAAAATNAAATACCTAATAAGTATATGTACATGAATGAAAAAGGAAATAAGATAGGTATAGATATAAATACTAACGTATATGCCCTTATATAGTATAAAATATATACATACATAAGCATATACATAGAAAATATTGAGTATATATACATATAAGTGCAAACTAGAAGTATGTATATATGTGTATAGGTATCATTTGAAATTCTTTTAAAATAATACTTAGAAAATATAAAAATATGTATAAATATACACATATAAAAGTACATATAAACTTAGGTATAAATGCATATACATGTACATAAATATGTAGAATAAAAGTATAGTACACGAATAAATATGTGTATATACATATGCCTATATGTATAGATACACGTATGTATAAATGTATAGGTACATATACTAAGTATGTTAAGTATGAGTATAATTATTAATACATTAAGTGTAATGATATAAAGAAGAATACATGTAAGTAAATAAACACATAAGTATTTATATATATATATATATATATAGTTATATACCTATAATGGGCCGAAACCCATAATACATAATTAAGGCCCATAAGCTATTAAATAATTAAATATGATAACATATAAATATACCTAATAATAATAATATAAAATTTAAGAAATATAAAAATCAAGAAAATCTAATAAATTGCTATGTAGACCACTAAAATAGTGCTACGCCAGCAATTTAATTCCAATTAAATAATTAAACCGAAACCTTTAAAATAATCACAGAATAATACTAAAAATTAATTAAGTAAATTAATAATAATAACAAAATTATAATAAATAGTAAATCAAGCTTAAAATAAGAAAATAATGAAGACTACATAAATTAAAGCTAAAAATAAGAAATAACAAAAATATAAAATTTAGAAATTAACTAAATTGTAAACTAATAAAGAAAACTCGAAAATTAATAAATAAAAGTATTTGAACCAAAAGAATTAAATTTACGACAGTTTAAGCTTATCTAAAAAAATATAGATTTTAATGTCTAAAACAGACCCCGTTATGTGAATATATACTCGAAAACGATAAAAATTGACTATAAATTTATAAATAGTGAAGTTAGAACGAAAAAGTTATATGCAGTTACCAACAAAGCTTGAATTGGGGAAATTCGATAGAAATATAGGTAAATATAGATAAATAGGTATATAGGATAGTTAGTTTACTTAAATACTCATTATCTTTCTTATTTCCTAATCAACAGGTGATCCTAATGCGAGCATTGATTTTCTCAAGGATTACTACGATCCTTGACCAGTGTCATGGCCAAGTGAGTGCTTCCTATAATTCCATATATGTTTGTGCTTATAGTTAGTGAATATTAATTGTTATTAATAACTGAATAATATATGGGGTTGGGTTATAAATATGAATGTTATTACTTGACAAATTGTGAAGTTACCTTGAAATATGAACTTATTGTTTGTTGTATAGTAGATTTAGTAGAAATTGATTTGTTAGTGAATTTGGTTGGTGATAGGATAATTGGACCTAAGTATATTAAGCTTGACTAAACTAAATTGAATCATGCATAGATATGCATTGCATGATTAATTTCGGTCATCACATCACATAGAGGCAGCGTGAGGCTATATGGGCGTTGATAATTTCTAATTATAGTGTTTTAATACAATGTGCACATATAATATGGCCTTACCCTTAGCTCGTGGGATTATTAGGTATTGGAGGTACTAACCACTTAGTTAAGGATTGAGTCTAAAAGCCTCTGTTTAAGGACAAGAGCAGATTACGGGGGCTCACTCACAATTATACCTAGAGCTTAATTTTTGAACATAAGCAACTAACATCTAATTGTTTTGAATTGAATACGAAACATAGAGTTTTGTAGTGAAATAAGTTCAGGTATAATACCTAGATCTAACTAGTGCCGTATATATTTAAATCCTGACTTCAGACAGCATTAAATCTAAGTTACATACAGTACCGATCAACTATATGTGTTTAAGTAGCATACTGTGTGAACATGTATACATATGTTTGAATTAATGTTTGTATAACTTACTTATCTATATAGTTGAGGGATACCTCACTAAGCTTAATAAGCTTACACCCTTGTAGACTTTTATTGCAGGAGGACCTGTTTGTTACCCCTAGTCAAAGCATGCTTAAGGTCAATTTAGTGTTTTGGGGTATGAATGTAAGCTGGAGAGAAGAGCAAACTATGTACAACATGACTTTGTTATAGACTTGCAATGATATGTGTAATATTATATGGTAGTTAGTTTAAGAACT
This sequence comes from Lumnitzera littorea, assembly GCA_024138015.1. Classification (NCBI taxonomy): domain Eukaryota; kingdom Viridiplantae; phylum Streptophyta; class Magnoliopsida; order Myrtales; family Combretaceae; genus Lumnitzera; species Lumnitzera littorea. Next base: position 64,848,793 of record JAMXBB010000002.1, read on the forward strand.
TAATCCTACTATAGAATGTTTACTAGTCTTTTGAGACTACGACTTTTGTAATGTTACAATAGTGGTAATATATTGTAAATCTTATGTTAGATAGTTATGCTGTGGTATTATCTTTATCCGCATACTCTTGGGTTAATAATCATAGTAGTAGCCTTATATATTGTATAAAAGGGTCGTCAATTGGAAAGAGAATCAATCTACGATCTTTTGTGCGATATAAGGCATCTGCCACAATCAGGTCACCCTCGGATAGTGATAGTATCTCAAGATTACATTAAGAACTTGTATACCTCTTTTATGTTGCCCTAATCCAAAGAAACTAATAAGCCAAATCTCAATCAAATTAGTTACTTCGAATTGCATCAATTCATTTAACTATTGGATCTCATGTACTCTATAATAGATTAACACAGTAATCTAGTAGCCAACGATATTGAATTAAAGTTAATACAAAACAATGCAACTAGATCACAAACAGCAATATCATAAATTGAATGTAAAAGTAAGTGTTACATTAGAATCTAGGTTTCAATAAAGGGTATATTAAGAATAGTAAATAACGATATGAAATTAAAATAAAAGAAAATAGAAGACATGAGAAACCCCTGTTATAACTTTGTCCTACACAATTTTTCCTCTAAGGGCTTTCCCTAAACACTAAGCCTAAGCACCTATTTATAGAGTTTTGGCCTAGGGTTATAAGGAAACTTTCCCAAAATAAAAGATTTTCTAATCCATGGCGTATTCATGCCTTAGAATAACAATTGTACTATCAACATGGCTAGAGACTTCATCAAAATTCTTACACATGATCCTCTCTGCACTTTAATTCTTATTTGATCCTCACTTGCTTGAGTAGCTCAATCAATGCACTTCTCTTTTGAAGCTTTGAAACTTCATTGAATTCTCCAAAAAACTTGTTGAAAGCTTCTACAACACCTACAAATGAACTAATAAACAATTAAACTCCAAATTAGCTACAATTTACACAAATAATATATAAAAACCTATACAAAATTACCCTAAAATTTATATGCTATATAAGTGTTATCAACATCCAATCAAATGGCGCAAGAACAAAATATCCAACAAAAATAAGAAAAGAGGCTAACAAGGTCAAGACCAAAATAACACAATAAGAGAGGCCATAGGCCTAATTTCGACAACATAAGAGAAAGAACAAATCAAAGCAATTAGGCAGCTAGAGGATCATCATCCTATGGCCTAAAAGGTGGAGAAGGATACAGAAAAGATGGACAATTATAGTTCAAATTGAAATGACAATAGAGATCCTGAAATTCCAAGTGGATATGACTCCTCATGACATTTTGAAGCTCATTAAATCGCATCTTTGAGTAATGGTAAAAAGGATGGTGAGTCTCCATGGGTTGACTTAGATCAAAGTATAGAAATGCATACCCTTGATAGTCGAGAGCTTAAGAAGCTCCTTGACTTCTCTCTTCCTATTCCTTGGTGCTAGCATATTTTGCTCTTCATCTTCCTCATCCTCAACATCATTTGCTCCACTAGAATACTCATGAGGTTGGACTAGAATATCACGAATTGATGAGCTAAATCTTTTTTCTTTATCCATTTACTTTCTTGTTTTTTCTAGAGACCCCTACTTACATTATGAATTTCTAACTCTTTTATTTAGGCTTCTATAGGAGTTGTAGGAAATTGAAGCCCTTTTCTTATTAATAATTGATTGATCGATCACCTAAGTCAAAGAACGACTTATAGGGGGTTGTTGGTCATGTGTTTGAAGTATCGAACAACAATCTCAAAATAATTGATCTTCTTATTTCTAAGACCTAGTATAGTAGCCAGAGACTTTGTTAGGTCACGTTAGCTAATTGACCTTGTCTAAGACAATAAGAACAAATGAGAATATGATGTAGCATGTGAATTTTAACGTTAAGCCGAAAAGAGTGTAAATTTTTGTTTTTGTTTTTGTTTTTCTCCAATTTGCTCCTATATCTTGAACTCTAAAGACCTTTTCATAAAAATGAGGGCCTAAAAAATTTTCATAAAAAGTTTCATCTCTTAGTTCAATTCCAATCAAATTACAAAAATCCTTAGCCCTGATCTCAATCCTAGTGCCATAGACATATTATCACGACCCAATAATATCGTTATCGTAGTAAGTCGCCGTGTACCGTATAAAAGTTTACTATCAACCCTCTTACTGATCGTAGGCCTTTCATATGACACACAAGGCTCCTTCCACTATACGTTACCACTAGGCCCATAAATAAGTAATATAAAGAAATTTAACTAAAATTACTTCTATATCATAATTTAACTAATTGTGTGGACTCATGAGACCCATATCAAAAGAATATTACGAACAGATGCAGTTCATAAAGGAACTGCATTAGAGATTTTAATCTGTGTTATGAACAAAAACATAAAAGTAACTAAATATCTATAAATCTATTACAAAATGTCCTCTTCGCTCTTTGATCACTCCAACCCGTCCCTACATGAGACTTACCACGGGCATGCCTCGGCTTGAATTAGTGAAGAGGTTTTCCTGCAACAACAAAAATCTATAGGGGTATAAGCTTAAGTTTAGTGAGATAAATACCTCCATCAATACCGCATGGCAAAAATTTATTAGATGCACCAATCATATGAATGTATAAACAATCAGTATGCCAAACAATACATGCAGTGACCTAGGAACTTCATACGACTTAGAATTAAACCCCCTGTAGTCGGGGTTTGGAGATAATTAACCGACCTAAACCAAAATCCGGGTTCTAGACCTTGGGTTTAATTCCATTTGCACTATTGTGCTTAAGCCAAAACAAAACTATATATATATGTATATACTTCTTTTAACAAATTATATTTTTAAAATCTCAAGTCTAGTGGTATGGTGGCCTCCGCAATCCATAAACACACACCCTAAGCAAAAGCCATAAGACTCGGCCTCTTGCCTACAGTCGGCGTCTCCCAGCGCCTAGTAAGCCTATTAGCTTAAAATAGAGACTCAATATATATGATGACATAGCTAGTGCCCAATCCTATAGGAGACTCGTCTTCCTATAAGTCCCTTCCCATCTTTTGCATGAAGCGGCAGTCGGTGTTATCTGTATGCAATATGGGGAATGCATAATTCATTTTAATTTCTTAATCGTATAAGTGATTAACTCAATTTTCAAGGTAATAAAACAATTTCATTCTATACAATTGCATATATAAATTATCACAAACAAATCCCATTATTATATAATTAATAAGCCATCGCATTCATCCACAAATTCATACACATGCATTTCCCATATCCTACAAGCATCCAAATTTATATATATAAGTTTAGGTACATCTATTCTACAAGCAAAATCAAGTAAAGAGTCATCGGGGATTTACTCACTCCGCTATGCGGTCAATCAAAGTAGTCTAGAGGCAAGTTGTCTGGAGGCAAGCTGTCTTCGTACACGGTGTCTCTTGGTCATTGAAATAATATTTATAAGGGATTGAAATAAACTTAGGAAACTAAGTTGAATTTCCTTAAGTTGTACTCTTGATTAGTTTTCGTAATTTTTCTCGGTTTTACTTAAAAGTTCAATCGAGTATAACTTTTTCATTTAAATCCGATTTTTATGATCTTATAGTCAATATTCATCGTTTTTTAGTGTACTTTAACATGGTGAGGTTAGATTTTCGAAATGAGGTATGCAAATTTGTCCATAGGTCAGAACAGTAGCAATCTTCATGTTTTAGAGTGCTTTTGGGCCTTGTTTGGTAAATGGGCTTTTTGGTAACTTGAGAAATCCCTTGAGCTTGGTCTTAAGGTTTTATCCTAAGCTCAAAATACTCCTTGAGATCAGATTTACAAATTTGATTTATACTCCTAAGGCTAACAACCACTTCATGGGCTCTTTAATGGGCTTAAGTTGTCAAATAGGCTTGTTTTTTGTTCAAACTAAAGTTAGTGACTTTGTTGGGCTTATGGAGTCTTAGGTGGATTTCTTGTGGGCTTCAAAACAACCTTTCTTAATATTTTAAAGTGCTAGTTAGAATTTTAATGAAGGCCTAACTTAGAGTTCTAGGCTCGGTTTTAAGTTTTAAGCTTTGTATACTTGCTATACTTATTTTAGTTGATCTTTTCACTTTGTTCACTTACTTTTATCATATTTTTAAGTGCCTTTTACCCATGTTCCAGATCTGGTCTTGATGATTCCAAGGGGTTCTCACTTGGTTTTTCAACTTGTTTCATCATTTCCTTAAGTTTAGGTATTAGATCATGCACTTAAACTACTTGTATCCAAATCTTAACCAAACTTTTCTTTCGTAAGATGATTCTTTAACTCATGCTTCACACAAAGAAATAGGAGATCTTACACTTATTACAACTTCCATATCATAGCTCATGTCATATAAAGTTGGTTTCTTCATAAAACTTCATGTGATGAATTTTTCCTTAACTTAAGTTTAGATTTGAGCATGTTTAACTTAATGGAAATAAAATCAACGTCCAAAGGACTTTTGAATCCTCACGTCCAGCATGCTCATCTTCCATTCAAGTTCTTGTTTCAAGATTTTCTCAACTTAAAATCTTCTATTCAAAGTATTAAACAAGTGTCTTTACAAAACACCAACTTTACATGCTCATGTTTTAACTTCATATAAGGGTTTCATGAGTTTGTTTCTTAAGATGGTCTTTGGTGTTATAACAACTTAAAATCATCCTCATATCTTCAAGAAATCAAATTCTCCTAACATGAACACTAACCCACTAATCATAAGAAACACTTACTAGTCCTTAAAGTAAAATACGGTGGTTGTGCACAAAAGTTCTACTTAAGCTCTTAACTTTGCTTCCTCCTTCTGCAACCTTTTGGAAACCCGAGTTGTTTGATTCTTTAGAGTGGGGTTTGTGGAAGGTTCTAATGGTGCTAAAAGAGCTTAGATGTTGGAAGAAAATGACACAAGAAAAGGAAAAGGGAAATGCTGTGAGTGAAGTTTGGAAAATGGTGGCAAAGTTGATTTTGTGGGGTAAGGTTGTTTCTCCTTTTATGTTTGTTTCAAATGAGAGAAAGAAGAATTGAAAATGAAATTGAAAGTGAGAGGAATAAGGGAAAGAGTGGCCAGTTGGGAATGAGAGAAAATGAGTGTTTAAGATGTCTTGAAAGTGTTGTCTTGTAGCTTACACAAAAGTCAACAATTGCAACTATTGATGATGTAAACATTAAGGAGTGAATAGTGGTATGTAAGAGAAAATGATTGATGGTTGAAAGACAAGAGTATGGCCCCCCCTTTTCTTCTTGTTCAAATTTTCGATTTAGTGTCTTTTGGGATCATGGAATTGTCTTGTCTCATTTAATGAAGTTAAGCATGTGAAATCTTGTGAAAAATTGTCCATATGTAGTATAAGTGAAGGGGTGATAAAGAAAATGTCTTATCACTAGATTTTGATAAGTTATCAATTAATAAATGATTCCAACTTTCAATTGATAAGTCATCTAAGGTGATTGGTTGGTCTACTTATTTATATGTAAGGCTTAAACATGAAGATAAGGGCATGGTCTTATAGGAAATTATTTTAGGGTTTCTATCTTACATTGTTTTGTAATTTATGATTTGATTTTCATGAAATTGTGAAATTTTTTAAAGTAGAATGAAATTATTCAAGTTAAATTATCGATTAGTCACTTAGGGTCAAAATTCATTAATTGTTTTAAGGTTTAGGGTCTTAAGTGACTTTAGAGCTCGCGGTTTTTCAAGCTCGAGTTTTATCGATAATTGGTTTTTGAATTGGAAAAATTTAATTTGTTTCTAAATGTAAACTTAAGTTCTTAGTTTAGTTGATCCTTAGGAATGTTCGAAAAGTACTCTTAATCAAATCATAGGCCTACTAAAAGTAGGGTTTACACATATAAATAAGGAACTTCTTTAAATTCCTCATTCATCTTTACTCCCAAATTCCCAATTACATCTAAACCATCAGATAAATTGTAGTAAAAATATTTTGTGGCCTCATTATGTACCTCAGTAGGAAGCCGTAGAGTATCTAAGATATAATTGGTGACCACTCCAAGTATTCTTAGAATCTTAAACTTATTTAACACTTATTAGGGTAAGTAGATGCCCGTATCCATCTCAAGATTCTTAAACTTCTTAAAATGGTCGGCGTGCTTTTTGGTAGGGAATAGGCAATGATCAAAGTAGGATAAATAATGCCATACATAGTTCTTAGAGCCATTGAGGAATTTTAACAAACACATGGTAGGTTAGGATTTGGTAAGGTTGGATTTAAGGGGATATGAGGAAATGAAAAAGATGATGAGAGGGAAAAAGGATGGGAATGAAGGTTTAGATGTAGGGAGTTAGATTTAGGGTGATGAAATGTATAATTTTGGGAAGAATTTGAGTGTTTAAGAGTATAGAAATAAGGGTTTAAGGAGAAAGTCAAGCGACAAGATGAGAAGAGAGAATGGTGTGTAGATAAAATGACAAAAGAGAGAGAAAAGAAGACATATATATTTGTTTATTGAACTATCGACTTAACAATACTAGTAAGTACCAGTAAGCTGATATTGGGAGCAGAATATTTGCAAAAGATTTACAATGTTCGCTATACTGGCTTAACAGTACTATGAAGCATCGACAGGTTAGATTTGCAAAAAAAAGGGTCACAAGATTCATATTTCAAGGGTTGCACTGGCTTGATGGAACATGTAAGTACCAGTAGGTTAGTGTTCTATAAAATATGAAGATAAGGTTTCTATTCTTGCATAGTTGCCAAGTTTGCTAACAACCCAATTTTAATTAATAAAATAAGTAATTTGATACTTCTAACAAGTTTCATTTGGTTAGTGGAAGTACAAATGGCGTACATTTTAGCCAAAATAACATGTTTTAATAAAATCACTTTATTAGTTCCTTTTAGGTCAATGTGGAGCTAAAGTGTGTAAGAATGACAAAATTTGATTCATAAGTCCTAATTTCAACAAGCTAACACTTTAAGTAGTTTCATTATCACATTTAAGCATGTTAGGAACAAAATATTGTAACAAAGATCAAGAATTCTCAAAAGCATCACTTGAGTTCTTCAATATCAACTATTAAATGTAAAATGAGCTCAAAGACAAATATGTACACCAATTCAAATTCATGATAAATTGGCACTATAGACATGTTTCAATTGTATCAATAAGCATAGAGAAGGCATAACCAAGACATATAGCGTGCAAATAGGCTACATAATCATATAACTTCTCAAAAATCATTAAGAGTCTAATAACGGTCTAAAGGGGTCAAATTTGCACAAAACCAATGTCAAGCCAAATGAACCACTCAAATACGATATATAGGTAAGATTGAACATGTGTGAACCAGTCTTAGGCACAGAAACCAAAGCATGGTAAAATTATGCACATATGAACTTTAGATATGCATGAACAACTTCAAGTGTGCCCAAAACATGTTAAATACCGCAATTAATAGATGAAACCTATAAGAACATGTTTCTTAAGCCTAATATCATGTTGCAAGCTAGTCAATTCAATGGAAAATTCAAAATTTACAAAAATCACTATCTTGATTCTTAGTGTCGTAGCATTCATCTTATATGATCAGTCCTGATTCTCTTCTTAATATGCAAAAGTAGCCCTCGCTTAAGGTTTTTGTGAAGATATTGACCATTTGATTGCTTATGTCAACAAATTCTAAGCATATATCATTGTTTTAAATATGATTATAGATTAAATGATATCTAATTTCTATATGCTTAGTCCTTGAGTGTTGGATTGAGTTTTTAGTTAAATTGATAGCACTTGTTTCGTCACACTAAATTAGAATTTTAAAGAAGTTGAGACCATAATCATGTAAGGTTTGCTTCATCTAAAGAATTCGAGTCTAACTACTGTGACTACATATATTTGACCTTGGTAGTTAATAGTGCTACCGAGTTTCGCTTTAAGGAGTTTCTGAGGAAGTGATATGTGTCACTTGTACTTTTCCAATCAACTTTGCAACCGACAAAATCTCTATTAGAGTGTCCAACTAGATCTAAATAAGAAAACTTAGGATATCACAAGCCAATTTTAGTAATACCTGTAAGGTACTTAAACATGTGTTTTACTATACTTAAGTGAGATTCTTTAGGGCAAGAGTGAAATCATATACATAGACACATTAAAACATGATATCAAGCCTAAATCCAGTTAAATACAACAAACTACTATTGAACCAAGAGGTTCTTATGTGTGATTTTGATGAGAACAAAACTATGCAAGCTATGATAAATTAATCATTATTATAAACCAATTTGCAAATCTTATAAGAACTTGGTCATATATATATCTTTTAAGGAAGTAGAATTATCTTGGAAATACTTCATAACTTATTGAAATGATTCTAATGTTATTAAAAGAAAAAAAAGGGATCAAATCTGTTTGCTACATCTTAGTGTGTTTTTAGCTGTCTTGTTATGAACCATCCTGTTGGTTGTGCTAGAACCATCCGACTAATTAAATAAGTGAACTGTAATTAAAGGCATAAGTTGGATCGTACGATTGGTTATCCTTGGACCATTTAGCTGGTTAAGGTAAGTCTTCTAAGGTTAGTGAGTTATGTTGGACCATATGGCTAGTGACCTGAAGATAGTCTACATGGTGACTCTATTTAAATAGACTATTTAGCAATCCAGTTGGTCTGCATAGAATTGAGCCGTTACAATGTATTTAATGCAAGATGAACAAGGCAAAAATTAGATTTTTGCTAGAGGATATAAATGTAAGTTTGTAGGCAATTGAAGGACAATTAAGAGAGCTAAATACTTGCAATTATTCCTGTTGTCTACTTGTACTTCATTGTAATTATCTTGTTCTTATTATTTGGAATCTATTGTAAACTCTAGTATAATGCTAAGCTTTATATTTGCAAATTTACTCAAAAGAGAGTTACACTAAGTGATTGAGGGTTGTTGCGATTGTGAGATTATTTGTAATAAGGATTGGGTGTAGGATCGTGTGCCATTGAGATTGTGATTAATAAAATTATGTGTGAAAACCTCAATTGAGGCATTGGGTGATTGTGGAGAGTAGGGGGCAGTTCGTACTCCATATTAAAATTTCAGGCTTAATTTCTCTATCCCTTAATCTTTAAATTTCTGTACTTTAATTGTTTCCATATTGTATCCATTTAGCTAATTTGATCAAATAATTGTTATTAAAGTAAAATTTGCTCATTAAACTCAATTTACCCCTCTCTTGTGTTCTCAGTATAGTTTTTTATTTGGTATCAAAGTTGGTCTCTATAGTTTTCATTGCTTAATCGCATTATAAAGTAAAGATCATGGCATTAAATGCATTAGGTTTTATAAAGGGTCAAGTTATAATTAGGCCACCACTTTTAACTAATGAAATCTATCCCTATTGGAAGTATAGGATGAAAATCATTATTAAAGCACAAAATAGAAAACTTTGGGATGTAATAGAAAAATGACCAATTAAGATAGAAGGAAAAGAAGAGAATAAGTATACTAAGGAAGATTGGAGGAATATGGACTTAAATAAAATAGCCATGAATATATTGCATTGTGCAATGAGTGAAAATGATTTTAATAGAACTTGTACATGCACAAATGCTAAGAAAATTTGGTATGAAATATAAAGCACACATGAAGGCACATCTAAAGTTAAAAATACTAAAATCAGCTTATTGTGTGGTGAATTTAAAAACTTCAAAATGTTTCCTAGTGAGACCATAGATGAAATGCATAAGAGGTTCATTAATATTATTAATCCATTAATTGTGCTTAGTAAGAAATTTTCTAACTTAGAGATTAATTAAAAAATTCTTAGGTCTCTTCCAAAAAAATGGGAAGCTAAGAGAAACACCATTGAAGAAGTGCATGATTTAGAAACACTATTGAAGAAACAACTTCTTAGTACACTCAAAACTCATGAGATGATCAAAAGACATAAAGAAGAATCTAAGAATAAGGCTATTGCTCTCAATGCCATGGATTGCAATACTAGTGATGAAGGTAATGAGAGTGATGATGTCATGAACTGAGGACGGCCTAGTCATGGCAAACGCCGTATACTGTACAAAGAACCCCTGATTGGTTACCCTTCCAATCAAGAACTCTTTACATAATATACAAGGCTCTACAACCACTAGTTTCCAAAGAACATCCAGACTCACATGATATCATTACACAAACATATTCATATAAAATTTAAGTTACAAAGCTTACATTACACAGCGTTTAAGTATGTCTAAGTCTATAATAATAAGATAAACAAAAGTACATGGGAAGAGTCTATATAAACTGTTCTCTCTCAGTACACATAACAGCTCGCTCTTGCCCAAGTCCTCAAGCTAACCTGCGGCATTCCTCGTCCTGTCTCTACGAACAGGCTATCCTGCAACAAAAGTCTAAAGGGGTGTAAGCCTAAGCTTAGTGAGCAAAACCCTCAGCTACACCACAAGCAAGTTATAAATACATTATATTCAAGCATATGAATGAATGATCAACCAGTATACCAAACAATACGTATAATTAACTAGTTCATATACGTAACTCAGATTTAATGCCCTCCGAAGTCAGGGTTGGAGTTTACACAGCACCAATCAGACCCGGGTATTATACTAGAACTTATTTTACTACGGAATTCCACATTCCGTACTTATATCAAATAATTCTTTTATTTTCAGAAAACCCAAGTTCTAGTATAATTGTGAGTAGGCCCCCGCAGTCCACACTCACCCCTAAACGGAGGCCTCTAGACTCGACCCTTAGCCAGGCGGTTGGCGCCTCCAACGCTTAGTGTTCCCGCGAGCTAGGGTAAGGTCATTTTGTACGTGTGCACCGTACAGAACCAAATAAGTAAATAATATCAACCCCCGAATGGCCTTTCTTTACCTCCGTGTGATGTGACGGCCGGAATAGTATCCATGCTATGCATGTTAATGCATGCCCCAATTTCTTTTTATAGGCCGAGTATAATTAGGTTCAAATTATGCTATGACCATCCAATTGTGCACACAATCATTTTCTATATTACAATGCAATAAACATAGCATTATCAATACTTAAGATAAGTTCACAATTCAAGACATACCAACATACACAGGCATTTTTCCCAAACCCCACACAATAGTCAATTAACAATAGTATTTAAGTCCACTATCTACAATCACAAAACAAGCATGGAATCATTAGGTAAATACTCACTCGGCCATGGTGATTTGCCCTAATCGTAGTAATCGATTAGGAGGTCCTCGTTCACCTCAAGGTCACCTGATCATTATGTGATAACAACGCTAGTAAGTATTTGAATTAACTAATAATTTTAAACATTTAATTACCTAATTCTACTTAGACTACTATCAACTTTTACCCGGTTAGACTTTATTATTAATCGTATATAACTTTTTTGTTTTATTTCTGATATTTATGAATTTATAGTTGTTTTTCATCGTTTTCGGACGTATATTTATACGATAATGTCTGTTTTGGATATTAAGACCCCTATTTTACATTATGAACTAAATTTATAGAAATTTTTAGTTATAATACTTAAGTATTCTTATTACTTATATTTGTATCCTTTATTCCTTAAATTCTTATAATTTAGGGATTTACTTTGCTATTACTATTTCATGTACTGAATTAGGTATAATCTAATTTAGAAGGTGTATTAGGATTTACTGATTTTAGTACCTAATTACCTACACTTTTCTCACTTTTCTAAACCTATGCTTATGTCATCGCTTATGTCATCACTTGCTTATGTAATGGCTTATGTCATCATATGCTTATGTCATCTCTCACCTCATCATTTGATTACATAAGCATTACCTTATGCTTATGTCATATGTACATTTGTCCCTTACTTATACTTATGTACATATGCCTTATACATACATATACTTATACATCTACATATACTTATACCGTATTTATACATGTATTCCTACTCATATACCTATACGGTTGGATACGTATTTTATACTAAAAATTCGTATGCCAAATTTTCCCTTAAGAAAATCCTCTCAATTTCATTCTTTTGTAGTTCTATGTATGTATTTAGTATAGTATACACATATATAGTTAGATATGGTCTTAAGTTAGGTTATGTACATGATAATTACTTATGTATAAAGGTTCACATACTTGTATTCCTTTGGTATATCTTTATGTACACATACATAAGAGTACATACACATGTATTTCTTCCATTTCCTTCATGATTCTTCATTTTCTACACTTAAAGATAGAAACTTTGTTTCCTCTTCTTCAAGACTTCACTAAACACCTAACTACTTATCTAATCTACCTAATTAACTAACTAATGAATAACATAAAGTAACTTAAAACAACTTAAAGACATACCTTTAATTGTGTTGAAGTTTATGGAGACAAAAGAAAAGGAATGAAAGTGAAAGAGGAGAGGGAAAGCTTACGGCATGAAATGGGGGGTTTTGTTTTGTTTCTTTTGTTTGATTCTAATTATGGAAGACAACAAATGGTGGGGCCTAAAAGAGATAATTGTGGACGGCAACACTTAAGAGGAAGGGAAAAAGAAAAATCAAAAGAAAAGAAAAGAAAACCATCATTAAGTAGCTAAGATATTTTCCTTATCTCTTAAGACTTTTGACTTTTCAAAATGTTGACTTAGTCAACCCTTTGACTTTGGTCAACATGTGTTAACTTAGTCAACCCTTTGACTTTGGTCAACATGCATTACCTTAGTCAACATTCCTTAAGTATGTGTAATTTTGTGCACATAATGTAGTAATTAAGGGAAATTAGAGGAAAAATGAAGGAAATGAGGGGAAATGAGATATTTGATGAATTGATTAGTAAACATAGTTGATGAAGTCTTACTTTAGGTCTTTATAGCTTATATATCTCATTTGATAAACTACTTTGAATAACAAATGCAAAAAGTACCAATTTGAGTATTAAGGTTCACTACATATAACCTAATCTTCAACTATTACCCTAACTCTAAGTGAAACTATCTTAATCACTTACTTAAGAAGTAAATATAATCTATGACTCATTATCTTAATTTCTAATGGATTACTTAAGGATTCAAATTATATAAGTATGAATGAGGGTCATCTCTAACCCTTTACTAATAGTTTAGCAAAATATAAGCATTATTTTATCAATTAGGGTTTTTGGGTATATCATGTTGGATTAGTGCACATATGTCTTTAAGGTAATCATTTTTAGGGTTTCTATCACTTTTGAATTTGAATTAAATCTTTAACATTTAGAAACATTTAGGGTAGAAAAATTCCTTACGCGATTGAGTAATTCTTTTAGGGTTTTCACTTTCATTAGCCTTGTCGACTCCTAAATAGTCTAACATAGTTGAGTCTATTACAAAAGCTAGGTTGATAATTTTAGGGGTTTACAGATGATGATGATGATGAAATGGTAATGATGGCTAGGAGATTTGAAAAGTTCGTAAAGTTCAACAAGAAACTAAAGAGAGACAAAGTTGGTGGTAGCAATACCTCAAAGCCTACAAAGGAGAAAAAGGAAGTTATAAAGTCTTATAATTGCCACCAATTGGGACACATCAAAGATTATTGTCCACTCCTCAAGAAAGGCAACAAAGCATGAAGAAAGAAAGCCATAGTGGCCACTTGGAGTGATAGCGATTCGAATGATGATCTTTGCCTCATAGCCTTGGATAATGACGTATTCATTACATCCCAATTTTCTTATGATGAGTTGAGAGACATGTATAATGATCTTTTAAAAGAGTTTGTTAAAATGAAAAAAAAAGAAAGAATAAGATTCTTAAACAAATGATGAATGATGTAGGAAATAAATTCAATGTATTCAAATATGAGTATAATAATGTAGTTGAGGAAAAAGAGAACCTAGAAGAGGATAATGAATATTTGAGAATTGAAAATGAAAAGTTGAAAGTTGAGGATGATAGTTTATAGAAGAAAAATGATGAATTGAATAAGAGCAAAGAGGAAATCATGATTGAGAATAAAAAGCTAACTAAGAAAAATGAAGGAAAAAAATCAAAGATTAATGCACTTCAAAATGAAGATGCAGGTGTAGATAAGTTAGCTAAGTTAGAAATAGAAAATAATGTGTTGAAATCTAGCTTAAATGATTTAAGACAAACTATAGTTAAGTTTATTAAAGGAGAAAAGAATCTAGAAAAGCTTTTGGACAATAAAGGTTTGGTCTTGTGAAAGCCAAAATTAGCTGTAATAAGAACAATATATACAAGTTTTATAAAAATTACTTTGCCAAAGTAACTAATAAGACTTGTAATTATTGTGAAAGGTATGACCATATTGCTCATACTTGTGCAATAAGAATAAATACCAACTTGAATCATAGAGGAAAGATGGTTTAAGTCTCCAAGAGACATAGTTTTATTGCTATAAATAACCTGAAAGGACACAAACTCAAATAGGTACCAAAAGTTTAAATTTCTTACTTTTGTAGGAACTTTCAAGGAATAGCAACAAATGGATTTTGGATAATCGATGCTTAAGACATATGATGAGAGATACTACCAAATTCACCTCATTTACCTTGAAGGATAAGGGAAATGTTACCGTTAGGAACAATAGAAAATCAACTGTCTTAGGTGAAGGTAACATTCTCATTAACAATGATCTTGTTATTAAGAATGTATTGCTACTTGATAATCTAAGACATAACTTGCTTAGCATTAGTTAATTATGTGATGGTGGATATAAAGTAACATTCTTAGCAAACAAGTGTATCATTAAAAAAACTAGTAGTGATCAAAGTAGTTTCGAAATGTATAGATAAGGAAATATTTACAAAATTAATTTTGACAATTTTTCAAGTCAAAATGAAACTTGTCTATCCATCTAAAATAGTGATAGTTGATTGTGGCATAAAAAACTAAGACATGCTATTATAGAAGTCATTTGTAAGCTTGTTAAAAGAGATCTTATAAAAGGAATACCTAAGATTAATTTTCAAAAGGATAAAGTTTATTAAGCTTGTCAACATGGAAAACAAACTAAAAACTCTTTCAAATGAAAGGATATTATCTTGTCTTCTAGGCTACTACAGCTACTACATTTAGACATGTTTGGTCCTACACAAATCTTAATTTTAGGTGGAAAAAGATACACTTGGTCATTGTAGATGATTTCTGTAGATACATGTGGACTATTTTCTTGTAAGCAATCATGTATTCTTTAAGTATTGCAAGAAGGTCCAAAATGAAAAAGGCCTTGAAATTGCCTTTCTTAGGAGTAATCATAGGGGAGAATTTGAAAACATTGAAATTAATGATTTTTGTAATCAATATGGCATAGAACATACTTTTTTGACACCTAAAACTCCACAACAAAATGGAGTTGCCAAAAGGAAAAATATGACCCTAATTGAAACAGCTACAACAATGCTTTGTGAAAACAATTTACCAAAGTATTTTTGGACAAAAGCCGTTAACATCGCTTGTTATGTTTTAAACCGCGTTGTCATAAGACTAATTTTAAAGAAACAAACCCCCCCCCCCCCCCCATGAGCTTTGAAAAGGAAAAAGCCCTAAGATTTCTTATTTTCACTAATTTGGCACTAAGTGTTATGTGCTTAATAATGGTAAAGAACGATTAGACAAATTTGACTGTAAATTGGATGAGACTCTTGGATACTCATTAACAAGTAAAGTATATAGAGTATTTGACAAAAGAACTTTAGTTGTTAAAGAGTTTATACATGTTGTGTTTAATGATTTATTGCCTTCATTGCATGATGTATCTCATAATGAAATGAATGATATAAGTACTTATTTGGATAGGCTAGACTTAAACAATGATCATGATAAAATTTTTGATAGAGAAGTTCTTAAGGAAGATGATGATATAAATCAATCAAATCTAGACCCCCCCAGAGAATGGTGGTTTGTTAAAAATCACCCTAAAGAACTAATCATAGGAGAACCTTCAAATCGGGTGTTAACAAGATCACCCTTAAGAAATATAAGCAACCTAGTATTCTTGTCTGAAGTTGAGCCAAAAAAGGTTGATAAAGCTCTAAAAGATAAATGTTGGATACAGGCAATGTAAACAGAGCTTAATTAATTCACCAAGAATGAAGCATGGGATCTAAACCTAGACTAAGTGATAGACTGGTAATAGGAACAAAATGGGTCTATAGGAACAAACTTGATGAAACTAGTATAATAGCTAGGAATAAGGTTAGATTGGTTGCTAAAAGCTACAACCAAGAAGAATAAATAGATTTTGATGAGACTTTTTCCTCGGTTGCTAGACTGGAAACCATTAAGATGCTTTTGGAATTTGTGGCACATAAAGATTTCAAATTATTCCAAATGGATGTCAAAAGTGCCTTCTTAAATGGCTATATTAATGAAAAAATGTATGTAGAGCAATCTCTGGGTTTTGAGCATAATGAGTTATCCGATCATGTTTACAAACTTAACAAAGCACTCTATAGACTTAAACAAGCTCCTAAAGCTTAGTATAAAATACTTAGTAGCTTCCTAATAAAAAAATAACTTTACAAGAGGAAAATTATATACAACTTTATTCATTAAAAATCACAATTCATATACATTGATTGTTCAAATCTATGTGGATAATATTGTGTTTGGAGCTACTAACATAGAACTTGTAGATGAATTCGTAGAGTAAGGAATTTGAAATGAGTATGATAGGAGAACTCAATTACTTCTTAGGTCTCCAAGTTAAGTAGACTAAAAATGGAACATTCATAAATCAATCCAAGTATATAAGAAAATTCAAAATGGATATATGTAAAGCTAAGCCTACTCGTATAAGCACAACACTAAAACTAGATAAAGACGAACATTGTAAGTCAATTTGTGAAAAGCTTTATAAAGGCGTAATAAGAAGCCTAGTGTACTTAATCACATCTAACCAAATATTATGTTCGCCGTATGCTTATGTGCATGATTTCATGCCCAAAAGAATTTAACTTGAATGATGTAAAACGCTTCTTCAAGCATCTAGCAGGCACCATTGAAATCGACTTGTAGTATTTTAAATACGTTTCTTTTAATCTTGTGGGTTACTTTGATGCCAACTTTGCCAGATGTAAAGTTGATCGGAAAAGTACAAGCGACACATGTCATTTTCTAGGAAATTCCTTTATGTCTTGGCACTTTAAGAAACAAAATTTTGTAGCACTCTCAACTGCCGAAGTTAATATGTGGTCGCTAGTAGTTGTTGTGCTCAAATCCTTTGAATGATGCAAACCTTATATGAATATGGCCTTAATTTTTCCAATAACTCAATTCGATGTGATAACACAAGTGCCATTAACCTTACAAAAAATCCGATCTAACACTCTAAGACTATGCACATTGAGATTAGGCACCATTTCATTAGAGATCATGTTCAAAACAATAATGTATGCTTAGAATTTGTGGATACAAGTAGTCAAATAGTTGATATTTTTACAAAGCCATTGAGTGAAGATCACTTTTGCACTTTAAGAAGAGAGGTAGGTATGATTATGTAAGATGAGTGCTATGACACATGAACCTACATAATAATTTTTGTATACAATGATGTTCTCTTTGAGACAACTAGTTTAGAACACCATTTTTTGTCTAAGAAATATGGTCAAGCAAGCTTCTTGTATGAACTTCTTCATTTGATGTGTTTTATGCAAACTTTGTAAACCCCGCAAATTTAACTATTTAAGAGAAGGATTGAACCCTAAGACTATAGATGACTTGAAGAGTTATCAAAGCCGAGTAAGATAACAATTTAATAAATCATAAATCTAAATATATTATAAATAGTAAAAACTTTAGGAATTTATCGAAACCCTAAATCGCCTACTAAAACCCTAAAACTAGTTTAGGCATCATTAATTGAAATTGAACTCAAAATTGCTCGAGACCCTAAAATCATAAACGTAAACTTATAAAATAGTTAAATATTACACAATAGCAATAAAATTATAGTCGAATGTAATTTTCGACTAAATCGCCTGTTTGTACGAAATTGTAATGAAATTACCATAATAACTTGTAAAAATTATAATTATAACGGGTACCAGTTAAACTGATAAAATTTCACAAAATTTTAAAAACTAATCTACAAGGAGATTCATTATAATTTATATGATTCAAAAAATTACACATATTTATTAATAACTTTCATTTTCCTTCTCTTCTATTTTCAATTTATCTCATTTCCTCTCTTCATTTCTACTTTATTTCACTCCCTGCACAAAACGTAAGAAACAAAAGTTAGCAAATTAAGATAAGCATTTAGCAACCACGTGATGTTCTTTTTCTTTTGTCCTATTTACTTTAATAAAAAGTCACTTTAGCTTAAAATTGAAGCTACAATTATGTGAGCAAAGAGGAAAGCATATAAATATGGAAAAAGAAAAAAAATGCACAAACACACACACATAATCTGCACACCGTGAGAAACAAAAGAGAGAAAAAGAAAGAAAGAAAAGAGAGAAAGAAGGAAGAAAAAGAAGAAGGAAAAGAAGAAAAAAATAAAAACTACAAGGTAAGGAATTTATTTTAAGAAATATATATGTATATGATAGTATACATGTGTAGAATTATAGTATTTTTATGGTATTTTTATGATATTTTATGGTATTTATACATATAATACTAATAGTATATGTTTATGTATAAGAATATCTAAATTTAATTATATGTGTAAATATAAGATTAAGTATGTCTACATGTATGTACCGAAGTATATAGCATGTATTATGTATTTTTTTTAATACATCTAATTAGTAATTTACATAATTATAGTATAAAGATATATATATGTACCGTAATTATAGTATAAAGATATATGTATGTA
>JAMXBB010000002.1:64867934-64940259 GCA_024138015.1 Lumnitzera littorea
TTTCCATATTTCCCTAATGTTAGGTGATCCTGAGATCGAGACCAACTTACTATTGGACTAATATAATCCTTGACATCATTTATGACCAAGTGAGTACTCCCGATGACTCTATACTTATTTTATGCTTGTAGTTAGTGCACATAAATTAAAGATTAATAACTTGATGCATGGGGTTCGGGTTATGCATGTGACTGCTATTGATTGATTACTGTGCAAAATACTGTTAAACGTGATTATATAATTAATTGTTGCATTATTTGGATGATTTGTTAATAATGTTTGACCATCTCATAAATTGACTTAATCATATTCAACCAAGCGAAAATTAAACGAATCATGCATAGATCACGAGCATTGCATATAATGTTCTGGCTGTTACCTTACGCGGTTGGTAATAAGGGGCCTTGGAGGAATGAATTCCCACATGATTTGATTAGTACAGTGCAGGAGCATTGGTATAACAAGACCCTACCCTTGGCTCACGGGTTTTATTGGCGCCAGAGACGCTAACTGTAGGTGGCTGAGGGTCGCTTTTAGAGACCACCGCTATAGGGTGTGAGCGTGGACTGCGTGAGCCCGTTCATCGCTAGACCTGGTTATTTGTATACTATTGACTGATGGAAGTAAAAACCTGTTTTATGAAATAAGGAATTCCTATATAATGATATGAGGGTAAAAATCCAGGTGCTAGAGCCCGGTTGTGATCGGTGCCGTTGTATCTCTAACCCTTACTTCGGAGGGCGTTAAATTCCGATGTTATATGCAGTACCGGTCAACTGCATATGTATTGTTTGGCATACTGCTTGTTCATGCATTCATATGTTTGTTAATAAACTATTTGATAACTTGTTTGTTGATATAGTACAAGGGTTAACTCACTAAGCTCCTGTAGCTTACTCCCCAATAGTTTTCTTTTGCAGGTTGCTAGATGATCGGGCATGGGTTAAGAACCGAGGGTTGAGTGCCAACGTCGAGATGTATAGAAGTTAGACTCTGAGAATAGACTATATGGTTCATTTGTATATAGTTATTAATACTATATTTAAATTTTGTGACTTTAGGAAGTTTGAGTTTTAGAACTTTACTACCCAATCTTATTATTTGGTAGGGGATACCGATTTTCTACGGTTTTGTTGGACTGTGGCTTATCGGATATCCATAGTCACATCTATGTGATCATAAGCTAAGTAAGTTAAATAAATAAAAACTTTAGTGATTAATTATTTAGAATCTTGCAATCTCTGACTTGCAAGATGATTTTCAAATCATGGGTGCACACATGATGTGAAAATTTTAGGCAATCCTACTAGGCCTCCGTTAGGGTCATGACAAACTTCATCATCTTTCTTGTTCTCATTAGGTTATATCTCTTATTAAATGATTTTCAAATGTCCTAATGTGCTTGATTAAGTCTACAAATTATGATGAATTATTTAAAAATGGTCATTATGTGAATTTACATACTTTTTTACTATTAACATAACTTAATTTAATTTGAAAAATTCCAATGATAATCTAGGTTAACTATTAACATAACTTAATTTAATTTGAAAAATTCTAATGTTAATCTAGGCTAAGTCTCTGTCATTCAACATGTTAAAAATGTTCTTTCTAAGTCTTTTATTAATTATGCAACTAGTGTAAATGTCAAATCCTAAAAAAAAAAATCATAAAAATTCATGAGCTAAGCTTCATTTCAAGTGAGATATTGCAGATTGTGGTTAACCAATCAGACAGTAGCAACTATAGTGTACATAATTGCATCAAGTCTTTTGACCCAGAATACCTCCTTAGACCATCCAATCAGTTAGCTTGAACTATCCAGCCAATCTCAATAGACATCTTGGGTTCTGATGTTCTATATGCAATTGTCTAGATGGTTTTCCTTATACCGTCTAGTTGGTTCACATAGTTACTACACAAAAGGGGGACTCGATTCTTTTCTCTTATTTTTTCCCTCCTTCCCACCATCTACACAACTTTCTTCCCCTCCTTTAATCGATTTTCACCCCCTCTCACCACTCTTCTTTCTCTTACCATCCATACTACTCCATCATCACTTCCTTCCTTCCCTTCTCTTGACTCTCTCTCCACAATGCCCTTTATCCACAAACCTTAACTCTCCCATACTACTTTCCATGGCTAAGAGAGGAGGTAAAGCGCAAGGTGGATGTGCTCGGGGTCGGGGAAGACAAGCTTCTAATGCTCAGTTCAACAATCATCTCTTTCCCACAATTTAAGATGCACAAGGTATGAAAAGTTTCATCTCATGAAAATAGATTATGGCTACCATTCTAATGAAGATGTTCTATGGGCTTTTGGTATACTTAATATGGAAGGAGTTATTACAAATCGCAT
This sequence comes from Lumnitzera littorea, assembly GCA_024138015.1. Classification (NCBI taxonomy): domain Eukaryota; kingdom Viridiplantae; phylum Streptophyta; class Magnoliopsida; order Myrtales; family Combretaceae; genus Lumnitzera; species Lumnitzera littorea. The sequence goes on from JAMXBB010000002.1 coordinate 64,870,293, forward strand.
CCTTAATACCATAGACATACCTAATGTAGTCAATGAAGAGGCAGTTAGGTATTTCTATTATAATCTTACAGATGATCATGATCATGATGGCAATCTATTAGTTGGCATGGATACTAGTGAACATTGGAAGTTGTTGTTGTATAGTTATATGTATGGACAAGAGATTAAAATCACTAGAAATGATATATACACCATTATAAGGGCTGAACCTAGTGGTGCATGATATATGGAAGGGATTGATGATGTTGGATCCGCATTTTATGAGGATATCTTTTAAGAAAGATGGATTGGTGAACATAACTAGGCCATTAGGCATAATCTCAAAGCCATTAGACTGCCTCTTCACTATAGGATCCTTCATGTATTTATCTGTCATAACTATTGTCCAAGAAGTGGAGGATACGAGCATATGATCAAAGATGATCTCTAGATATTGAGTCACATTCATAATGATGCATGGATTTATTATGCGAACTTGATCTTCCATTGTTTCAAAATTATCACTAACAAGTCTAAGTAAGCCATTCTTTGCTATAGCCATGTAATTACTCAACTTTTGCTGGTTAAGGGTGTTATTTCTCCCTCTCCTAACATTAATCCCCATACAAAGCCCTTCACCATGCACTACATTGGAAAAGGAGGATGGAAATTTGATAAGCGGGTAGGTTGGGTCCAAAAAGAACCCATATCCCCTCTTACTAGTGGTACCTCTCAAGAGTTAGGTGAAATGAATGATGATGAGGAGGCTAAATTCATTGAACCACTTTGCTTAGAATATTCCTTAGAGAGAGGAAGAACATGTAGGTGAGGATATTCCTACAGACACTTCAACTCCTATTCCCCTAACTGGTACCTCTTAAGCGAGTCATCAGGAATCTATCTGTACTTACATTGATTAAATGGAGGTTTTGTAAACCCCTAAAATTATCAACCTAGCTTTTGTAATAGACTCGGTTATGTTAGACCATTTAGGAGTCGACAAGGCTAATGAAAGTAAAAACCCTAAAAGAATTACTCAATCGCGTAAGGAATTTTTCTACCCTAAATGTTTTTAAATGCTAAAGATTTTATTCAAAAGTGATAGAAACCCTAAAAATGATTATCTTAAAGACATATGTGCACTAATCCAACATGATATACCCAAAAACCCTAATTGATAAAATAATGCTTATATTTTGCTAAACTATTAGTAAAGGGTTAGAGATTACCCTCATTCATACTTATATGCTTTGAATCCTTAAGTAATCCATTAGAAATTAAGATAATGAGTCATAGATTATATTTACCTCTTAAGTAAGTGATTAAGATAGTTTCACTTAGAGTTAGGGTAATAGTTGAAGATTAGGTTATATGTAATGAACCTTAATACTCAAATTGGTACTTTTTGCATTTGTTATTCAAAGTAGTTTATCAAATGAGATATATAAGCTATAAAGACCTAAAGTAAGATCTCATCAACTATGTTTACTAATCAATTCATCAAATATCTCATTTCCCCGCATTTTCTTCATTTTTCCTCTAATTTCCCTTAATTACTACATTATGTGCATAAAATTACACATACTTAAGGAATGTTGACTAAGGTAATGCATGTTGATCAAAGTCAAAGGGTTAACCAAGTCAACACATGTTGACTAAAGTCAACATTTTGAAAAGTCAAAAGTCTTAAGAGATAAGGAAAATATCTTAGCTTCTTAATGATGGTCTTCTTTTCTTTTCCTTTTGATTTTTCTTTTCCCTTTCTTACAATTGTTGCTGTCCACAATTATCCCATCTAGACCCCACCATTTGTTGTCTTCCATAATTAGAATCAAACAAAAGAAACAAAAACAAAAACAAAACCTCCCTTTCATGCCGTGAACTTCCCTCTCCTCTTTCACTTTCATTCCTTTTCTTTTGTCTCCATAAACTTCAACACAATTAAAGGTATGTCTTTAAGTTGTTTTATGTTACTTTATGTTATTCATTGGTTAGTTAATTAGGTAGATTAGATAAGTAGTTAGGTGTTTAGTGAAGTCTTGAAGAAGAGGAAACAAAGTTTCCATCTTTAAGTATAGAAAATGAAGAATCATGAAGGAAATGGAAGAAATACATATGTATGTACTCTTAGGTATGTGTACATAAAGAAATACCAAAGGAATACAAGTATGTGAACCTTTATACATAAGTAATTATCATGTACATAACCTAACTTAAGACCATATCTAACTATATATGTGTATACTATACTAAATACATACATAGAAATGCAAAAGGATGAAATTGAGAGGATTTTCTTAAGGGAAAATTTGGCATACGAATTTTTAGTATAAAAATACGTATCCAACAGTATAGGTGTATGAGTAGGAATACATGTATAAATACGGTATAAGTATATGTAGATGTATAAGTATAAGTATAAGGCATATGTACATAAGTATAAGTAAGGGACAAATATGTACATATGACATAAGCATAAGGTAATGCTTATGTAATCAAATGATGAGGTGAGTGATGACATAAGCAATGACATAAAGAAAAGATGATGTAAGCGATGATATAAGCATAGGTTTAGAAAATGAGAAAAGTAAGAAAAGTGTTGGTAATTATGTACTAAAATCAGTAAATCCTAATACACCTTCTAAATTAGATTATACCTAATTCAGTATATGAAATAGTAATAGCAAAGTAAATCCCTAAATTATAAGAATTTAAGGAATAAAGGATACAAATATAAGTAATAAGAATACTTAAGTATTATAGCTAAAAATTTCTATAAATTTAGTTCATAATGTAAAATAGGGGTCTTAACATCCAAAACAGACATTACCGTATGAATATACTTTCGAAAACGATGAAAAACGACTATAAATTCATAAATATCAGAAATAAAACGAAAAAGTTATATACGATTGAAATTAAAGTCTTACCGGGTAAAAGTTAATAGTAGTCTAAGTAGAATTAGGTAATTAAATATTTAGAATTATTAGTTAATTCAAATACTTATTAGTGTTGTTATCACATAATGATCAGGTGACCTTGAGGTGAACGAGGACCTCCCAATCGATTACTACGATTAGGGCAAATCACCATGGCCGAGTGAGTATTTACCCAATGATTCCATGCTTGTTTTGTGATTATAGATAGTGGACTTAAATATTATTGTTAATTGATGATTGTGTGGGGTTTGGGAAACGCCTGTGTATGCTGGTATGTCATGAGTTGTGAACTTATCTTAACTATTGATAATGCTATGTTTGTTGCATGGTAGTATAGAAAATGATTGTGTGCACAATTGGATGGTCATAGCATAATTTGAACCTAATTATACTTGGCTTATAAAAAAAAAAAAAAGAAATTGAGACATGCATTAACATGCATAGCATGGATACTATTCCGGCCGTCACATCACACGGAGGTAAAGAGAGGCCATTCGGGGGTTGATATTATTCATTTATTTGGTTCTGTACGGTGCACTCGTACAAAATGACCTTACCCTGGCCCTCGGGAACACTAGGCGTTGGAGGTGCTAACCGCCTGGCTAAGGGTTGAGTCTAGAGGCCTTCGTTTAGGGGTGAGTGTGGACTGCGGGGGCCCACTCACAATTATACTAGAACTTGGGTTTTCTGAAAATAAAAGAATTATTTGATATAAGTACGGAATGTGGAATTCCGTAGTAAAGTAAGTTCTAGTATAATACCCGGGTCTGATTGGTGCTGTGTAAACTCCAACCCTGACTTCGGAGAGCGTTAAATCTGAGTTACGTATATGAACTAGTTAATTATACGTATTGTTTGGTATACTGGTTGATCATTCATTCATATGCTTGAATATAATGTATTTATAACTTGCTTGTGGTGTGGCTGAGGGTTTTGCTCACTAAGCTTAGGCTTACACCCCTTTAGACTTTTGTTGCAGGATAGCCTGTTCGTAGAGACAGGATGAGGAATTCCACAGGTTAGCTTGGGAACTTGGGCAAGAGCGAGCTATTATGTGTACTAAGAGAGAACAGTTTATATAGACTCTTCCCATGTACTTTTGTTTATCTTATTATTATAGACTTAGACATACTTAAACGCTGTATAATGTAAGCTTTGTAACTTAAATTTTATATGAATATGTTTGTGTAATGATATCATGTGAGTCTGGATGTTCTTTGGAAACTAGTAGTTGTAGAGCCTTGTATATTGTGTGAAGAGTTCTTGATTAGAAGGGTAACCAATCAGGGGTTCTTTGTACAGTATATGGCGTTTGCCACGACTAGGCAGTCCTCAGTTCGTGACAGGTTTGCCTTCGCCACCACATTGATGACAACATTTACCAAATGGAGCAAAGGGTTCATTTTCGGTAGGATCACATCTTTTATCCCCCTTTGAAACGCTTCTAGCTATAGTACCCCATCCCTCCACCCACTTCTAGCCCTTACACTCAACCTCCACCTCCTCCTCCTGAGCCCTATGGCAACTCTTCTCTACCTCCAAATGATTAGGTCATGAAGTCCTTTTATCCTGTTATCTATTTTCTATTTTTCTCATATTTGTACTTAGACTCAGCCTCTTGTCATCTTTTGTGTTGCTCCTCTACCTATTATTGGCCTTTCAACCATCTCTGGTTGTTTTTTGTATGGACCTTAGCCACTCGGCCCTCTATTTATGACCTATTCTATGTTTATGTGATGTCTATTATGGTGTTAGGATTAGCTCATGGTGTTAAGATTAGTTCATGGCATTGTTTTGTGCATGATTAAGTATGCTATTCATAGTATTTGTTTATAATATTGGCATTCATAGCTGTATGGGATTTTCTTGTATCCTTATTGGCTTATGTGCTCTTTTTCTTTTGTAGGTGGCATACCCTTAGGCTTAAGCCGAGGCTATACTAACTTTTTGCCTTGCTTTTCTCTTCCCCTTTACAACCTGGACGCTTATCTTTTTTATGAGGCTAAAGAGGGAGAAGAATTCAAGTCACCTAATTAAGTGTCTAAGTAAAATGAATTTGTTTGTAAAATGAAAATTAGTATGCAAAAAATTTGAAACATGGAGTTAAAATTGGCTATCTTCTAAAGCAAAAAGTAAATACTCAAATACTCTCAAATTAACTCTTCCATAAGTTTTTGTATTTGATATCTTTTATTGCCTTTGAGGGGGAGCCTCTATTAAGGGAGAGTTCATTTAGTAAGGTTCTATTCTCATCAAAAGGGGGAGATTATTGAACCAAGAGGTTTTTGTGTGTGATTTTGATGAGAACAAAACTATGTAACTTATGATAAATTAATCATTATTATAAACCAATTTGTAAATCTCATAAGAACTTAGTCAAATGTATCTTTTAAGGAAGTAAAATTATCTTAGAAATACTTTACAACTTATTGAATTGATTCTGATGTTGTTGAAAGAAGAAAAAGGGATTAAATTTGTTTGCTGCATCTTAGTGTGTTTTTATCTATTTTGGTGTGAATTGTCCAGCTGGTTGTATTGGAATCATCCGGCTAGTTGAACCAGGTGAACTGTGATAAAAGGCATATGTTAGATTGTGCAACTAGTTATCCTTGGACCATTTGACTGGTCAAGATAAGTCTTTTGAAGTTAGTGAGCTATGTTAAACCATGTGGCTGGTGACTTGAAGACCGTTCGAATGGTGACCCTATTTAAATGGACTATCCAACTGGTCTGTATAGAATTTAGCCATTACAGTACATTAATGCAGGATGAACAGGGCCAATAGTTGGATTTTTGCTAGAGGATATTGATTGCCTCTAATTAAAGCTTCCGAGTTTTAAAATTTATAAACCTATATTTTATCCTTAACTCAGTTCAACAAGCAAGTATACCTATCGTTTTATAGCACAAATGAGTATAGAGTTGTCTCCATTAAGAATAGATACAAATACTCATCCTAATTATCTAGCAATCCAATTTTTCACGTGATTCATTATTCAAACTCTAAATTACTGCCTAGATTACACTAATCCACAAGTTAATGCCAACTAACACAATGGTTACAAAAAAAAATTACTAACAACATACTTAACATGCAAACTTACTTGACCACTTACTATGATACTACCAATATACTTTTTGTCTTAATACTTGTTAGTTGGGGGAAATTATAGGTATGTAAGCATTCTTCTCATAATTACTTACTTCTAATCCTAATTGCATCTATTAGAATCTCTTTCGAATTAACAACTAACTTGGATCACATTAATGTCATGTTAATTTATCGATTTCCCTAAGGATGCGGCAACTTTCCTAATAATATCTCTACTATTAGGCGTAAGTTGTTTCAATGAAATAGATCTATTTAATAGAATTGTCTCTTGACATATTCTATTGAAATCTAGCCTAATACAATGTCTTATACTACACCGTACTTAAATTAATTAAGTTCAACTCATCAAGAAACTACTATTCCATGCACTTAATCATACTAAGTAGATGTAGCAAGTCCTAAATTACTACTCACACATAACAAAGAAACAAAACATATTAACAAAATGTAGAATTAACAAAGAAATTAACATAAGATAAGTAGAAAAATATAACCTTGTTTTAAATTCCACTTTACGAATCTTTACAACATACGAACGATGAATTCCTGTTGTTGCGAAGATAATGATTGCACGAAGTTTTAAGGAATACGTAAGTTGTTAAGTTAATGCGAAGATAAGTCTTCCTACATAAGTAACTAAAGATAAGTATATATATTGGAGATTCAACTTTAGATTTGGAAGCTTAGATATCTTAATTCGTGATTTTGATATCAAAGGATAGCAAGAGCAATTGAAAAAGAGAAATCAAATGGTGTGAATAGAGATTTGAGGGAATGTTGTAATCATAGAAGTCTGAATTTGAACTTTGATTTACCATAAGTATTTATATTTAGAAAATGGAAGGGTGGAAGAATGTAAAAATGACTGAGTCAAATGATTGGTGATGTAACGAAAAGAGTTGGATAAATAGTATTGACATAACGATATATTATGTTGACAGGGTTATCATTGTTGACCAAATTTTGATCTACATTGGCATAGCAAAATCAAGAAAAAAGAAGAAGAAGAAGAAGTGGAGTTCATTTGCAGGTATTCTGAGAGTAATGGAATCATCTAAGGTGAAATTGTTTGAGTTTATCAAGGTAAATAGATACTTTGAAGGCAGACCTAATGACCCAGTGGAGACAGAAGATTGGTTAGCACGGATCAAACAAACCTTTCAAATCTATGACATCCCGGAGAATTTAAAGGTAACTTATGGGACGTTTATGCTACACAAAGATGCAAGGATATGGTGGAACTTTAAAAATGAAACTATGTCTCAACCTATTACCTGGAAAGGGTTTAAAGAAGAATTCTTGAAGGAATATATTCCAGAAAGTTTATGGAAGAAACTTCAAGGAGACCTACTTCTTGTACGAAGAGGAAGTCGAAGTATTAGTGAATATGAATGTGAGCTCCGGCGATTGATGCATCTTACATATCCAGAATTAAGAAGTAGTGATCAATTTCGTATACAAGTGTTCTTAGCAGGACTAGATCTGGAGACTCGAGTCAAGTTGAAGGAATTTCAATTAAAGACTTATAACGATATGGTTGAAAAAGCAAGGGCGATAGAAAATGCAGGAAAAGAATTCGTCGAAAAGCAAAATGAAGAAAACAAGGAAATCTCTGAATCAGATGAAGAATCCATGGATAATGCTAATCAGAATGGTAAGCGACCTATTAAAGCAGCAAGATCACAAGTAATTGAACCAATTGTGAAGAAACCACACCAACTAAATTGCTGGAAATGTAACCAAGATCACCGACCAAAAGCATGTCCTCGATTAAAAGGAAAATGTTCTTATTGTGGAAAAGTTGGACATACAGTAAAATGGTGCTTTAAAAGGAAGAGTGCTCCACTGTGCAGTAACTGTAGAAAGCGTGGTCATACCATTACTGAATGCTATTAGAAGTGAGTGGCTTGAAAAGGAATCTAGTGGCTTATAAAAAAAAAAAAAAAACTCTGGAGATTTGATGTAAACAGTATGAATAGACTATGTATGTCAAATATGTTGTATAAAGTTATTAAGGTGTGTCTTGGTAGAAGTTAAGTACTAATATGAGTTTGTTGATTTTATGTAAACTTGATACTTATGAATAATAAAAGGAGTTTTCGTAAGGAGTTATCTCGGTCAAGTTTCGAGGACGAAACTTTTTGTAAGGGGGGAAGAATGTAAACCCCGCGAATTTAGCTTTCTAAGTATAGAAACAAACGTCCAAACTATAGATGATTTCCCGAACTCAAAAGAGCCAGTAAAATTTAAAACCGATTAAAATCTCAATCTAAAACCTAAAGTGGATACGAAAAACTTGAAATCATCAATTGAATCCCTAACCACATATGAAGACCCTAAAACCTCGAACCTCATCAAAACTCTAAGATGACAATCGAAGATTGAGTCGCCTAAGAATATATGAAACCCTAAATGTGTAAAAACATTAGAGATTGTGCCCTAAAGTAATAAAAACCCTAAAACTATAATTTTAAGGATATAAAAGCACTAATTCACCATAATTTACCCTAAAACCCTAAGTGATAATATATCCTCCATATTTTGCCATTTTATCGATAAATGACTAACGATAACCCTCAATCATGCATAAACATTTAGAATACTTAAGTGATCCCTTAGAAACTAAGATATTGCATTCTAGATCACATTTATCTTCTAAGTATATAAATAGGTTAGTATTACATAGAGTTAAGGGTATAGTTGAAGATTAGGTTAAATGTAGTAAACCTTAATACCTTAAATGCTATTTTTCATCTCAATTATACTAAGTAGCTTACCAAATGATGTATATAGGATATAAATACCTAATGGAAGATCTCATTATCTATTTTTACTAATCAATTCACTAAATTTCTTATTTCCCTTCATTTCCTTAATCTTTCTCTAAATTTTTCCTAATTAGTTCATTATGTACACAAAAGGGTCTTTATTTTTTTGAAAGTTGACCAAGTCAACACTTTGAAAAGTCAACAAAAGTGTCTCTTTCATTAGGAAAAAAATATCTTCTTCTCATGATTTCCTTTCTTTTCTTTTCCTTTTGCATTTCTTTTTCCTTCTTCTCTTAAATTGCCGTCCATACATCTCCCCTTCTAGACCCCACCATTCTCCTTCTTGCATAAGAAAAACAAAGAAAAAGAAACAAAACAAAAAGGCCCCTCCATTACCGTGAGCTTCCATCTTCCATTTCACCTTCAACATCTTCCTTTTTGTCTCCTTAATTCCAACATAAGCAAAGGTATGTATCTAAGTTACTTTATCTTGTTTTATCTTCTTCATTAGTTAGTTAATTAGGTAGATTAGATAAGTAGTTATGTGTTTAGTGTTGTCTTGAAGAAGAGGAAACAAAGTTTCCATCTTTAAGTGTAGAAAGTGAAGAATCATGAAGGAGAGGGAAGAAATACATATGTATGTACTCTTAGGTATGTGTACATAAAGAAATACCAAAGGAATACTTGTATGAGAACCTTTGTACATAAGTATTTATCATGTACATAACTTGAATTAAGACCATATCTAACTATATATGTGTATACTACACTAAATACATACATAGAAATACAAAAGGATGAAATTGGGAGGATTTTCTTAAGAGAAAATTAGGCATACGAAATTTTTGTATAAAAATACATATCCAACCGTATAGGTATATGAGTAGGTATACATGTATGAATACGGTATAAATTTAGGTAGATGTATAAGTATATGTATGTATAAGGGATATGTACATAAGTATAAAGTAAGAAACAAAATGTACATAAGACATGTACATATGACATAAACATGAGATGATGCTTATGTAATCAAATGATGAGGTGAGTGATGAGGTAAGCACATGATGACATAAGCCATGACATAAGCAAGTGATGACATAAGAAATGACCTAAGCAAATGATGATGGAAGCGATGACATAAGCGTAGGTTTAGAAAATGAGAAAGTAAGAAGAGTGTATAATGATTAGGTACTTAAATTAGTAAACCTTAAGACACTTCCTAAATTAAATTAAACTTAATCAAGAACATAAATTAGTAATACCAATGTAAAATGCCCTAAGTATAAGAATAAATAACTAATTAAATCATTAACTACCAAAATGGAACATAAAACTAGCTAATAAGAATAATTAAGCTTCAATAGTTAGAATTTCGATAAATTTAGCCCATATTGTAAAACACTGGTCTTAACGTCCAAAACGGACATTACCGTGTGAATGTGCGTCCGAAAACGATGAAAAACGACTATAAATTCGTAAATATTGAAAATAGAATGAAAAAGTTACGTACGAGTAACAATTAGGTTTAAACGAATAAGGGTCGATAGTAATCTAAGTAGAATTAGGTAGATAGATATCTAGAACCATTAGTTTAGTCAACTACTTATTATTCCTGTTATCTTGTAATGATTAGGTGATCTCGACGAGGGCAAGGATCTCCCGATTGGTTATTATGACTAAAGCGAGTCGTCATAGTCAAGTGAGTACTCCCGATGACTCTATATTTGTTTGTGCTTGTAGTTAGTGCACTTAAATTGAATATCAATAACTTGATGCATGGGGTTTCGGGATATGCGTGTGCTTGATATTGCTTGATTATTGTAAGAAATAGTGTTAAATACAATAATTGATGATTTGATGGTATGATTAATTTTTATATGATTTGGATGGTTTGCTAATATTGATTGATCGCCTCATAATCTGACCTAATTATATTTGGCTTATATTAAATTAAAAGGGTCATGCATTATCCATGCATCGCATGACTTATTCTGGCCGTCACTTCACGCAGTTGGTAATGAAGGGCCTTGGAGGGATGGATTCCCACATGATTTGATTAGTACCGTACAGGAGCATGGGTACAACAAGACCCTACCCTTGGCTCGCGGGTTCTATTGGCGCCGGAGACGCTAACCGTGGGTGGCTGGGGGTCGTGTCTAGAGACCACCGCTGTAGGGTATGAGTGTGGACTGCGGGGGCCACCTCACCGCTAGGCCTGGGACTTTGTGAACTATTGGATTTTTAGAAATGGAAATGTATTTTTGTGAAATACGGGATTCCAAGTTATGGGTAAAAACCCAGGTGCTAGAGCCCGGTCGTGATTGGTGCCGATGAATCTCCAACCCTTATCTTGGAGGGCGTTAAAATCCAATATTATATGCAGTACCGGTCAACTGCATATATTGTTTGGCATTCTGCGTGTACATGCATTCATATGGTTGTAATAATTTGTTTGATAACTTGTTTGCCAGTATGGTATGAGGGATAACTCACTAAGCTCTTGTAGCTTATTCCCCAATAGTCTTTCTTTTGCAGGTTTACATACAATGGGATTGGGATATGTCTCGAGTGCTGAGTGCGAGATGAAGATATGTACATTAGTATTAGAAGTAGCTGAGTACTTTTTAGATGATACATAGACATCCTTTATAGAAAATATTTATTTATTAAATCTTACTATAATGCTAGTGTATCCTGTCTTATTCTTTGGTAGGGGATACCGATTCTCTGCGGTTCTGAGAAACTGTGGGATATCGGATACCCATAGTTATTTATATTTGTATTCTACAGTAAATTGATTACTTAAAAAAAATCAGTAACCTTAGTGATTAATCATTTAGAGTCTTGCAATCTCTGACTTGCAAGGTAGTTTTCATAGCATGGGTGTACACATGTTGTGAAATTTTAGGTAATCCTACTAGGCCCCCTTTAGGGTCCTGACACCCCTCCCCCCTCTTAAGTTTCTAGTGTAGTTTTTCAACTACCACAAACTACCTATCACACCACTACACATCTTATCACATGTAGGTATTCCATTTTCATCTTTATTAAGTTTTAATGTAATGCTCATTGAAACAGGCCTAGTCTTACAATTATCTAGTTTAAATCTTTTCAAGCACTCTCTCGTGTATATAGCATAGTTGATAAAGGTTTCATTTTCAATTTGTTTGACTTGAAGATTTAGGAAATAGTTGAGCTCCCCTATCATGCTCATTTCAAACTCATTTTTTGTGCATGTAACAAAATTGTCAATAAGGCTCATATTAGTAGCACCAAACACAATGTCATCTACATAGGATTTGAAAAATCAACATATGTGACTTGTGTTGCTTAGTAAACAATGTCAAAGCAAGCTTTCCTCTAGAAAATCCATCATTTACCAAGAAGCTACTCAACCTTTCATACAAAGCTTTAGGAGCTTGTTTAAGTTTGTATAGAGCCTTATTGAGCTTATAGACAAGATCGTGGAATTCGCTATCCTCAAAACCCAACTATTGCTCTACATGTACTTCTTCTTTGATGAAGTGATTTAAGAAAGCACTTTTGACATCCATTTGAAAAAGCTTTAAATCTTTGAAAGTTGCAAATGCCAAAAGCATTATAATGGCTTATAGCCTAGCAACTAGTGCAAAGGTTTCATCAACATCAATTCCTTCATCTTGATTGTAACCTTTAGCAATTAAGCATGACTTGTTCCCAGTTATTACACTGGTTTCGTCTAGTTTGTTTCTAAACACCCATTTGGTTCCTATATTTAGTCTATCATTAGGTTTAGGCATTAAGTCCCATACCTCATTTCCAATGAATTGATTTAGCTATTCTTATATTGCTTGAATTCGAAATTCATCTTTTAAAGCTTCATTATCCAAAATTCATATTTTAAAGCTTCATTAACATTTTTAAGTTCTAGTTAAGATAGGAATACTACATTACTTAAATTCTTCAGGGAGGCTCTAGTTTATAACTCATTAGATGGTTCACTTATGATCAAGTCCTTAGGTAGTCTTTTATAAATTTCCATTCTATAGGCAAGTTTACCTTAGCTTGACCAATTCCTTCATCTTCCCTAAAGATTTTCTTGTTCTTGTTCTTTTAATTTTTTGATCCTTATCAAGAATAAAATTATCCAATTGAACAACAATATTATCAATTTCATTATTTGGTTCTCTATATGCCAATGCATTATCAAATACAACATGAATGGATTCTTAATAAGTGTGAACTTACGTATATTTAGTGATGCATTTTATAGTGATTTTCTTCAATCTTAACGTAAATTATAATAATTTTTTATATTTAGATGAATAATTTATTGATTACAGGACTTCGAGGACTCATTGAAGTAAAAAGAATGAAAATTGCCCAAAATCAAGAAGAATATCATTTAATTTAAGGAACTAATCAAAATAGCAAGCTCAAGAGTAGATTTTTACTAAACATTGGAGTCCATAGAAGAACACCCTTAAGAACATGCCTATGTTCTTTGGCTGTTATCCCTTCATCAAGAAATTTCATGAATTTCGTGGATGAATATTACAAAGAAAACACGCTTTTAGTATACACTCCATTACATACCCATGTTCTTAGGGCATGGTCATGTCATGTTGTTTAAAAACTTCCATATTTTGGTGATTTTGATACAATCTTATAAATAGAAAGTAAGATATTCACCTAAGAAAGAGATAGAGAGAAAGGAGAGTCATAAGAGAAAGCAAGAACGACAAGGAGATTATTGTGCTTAGGATTTTCATTTCTAACTTTATGATTTCATTCTCTAGCATGATTATAGTGTAAGTTGTGAATATCTAGACCTATGGATCCCTAGACTAATATGTAAAGTGCTTATTTTGTTTATTCTAATGAAACTCCCTATTGCTTGTTAATTCAATTGTATGTTTCGTATTAAATTAGATTGTTATTTCTAGAGTCTCAATCTAATTATCCAATATTGTACATTGAGGTTGTGAGACTCGATGTGTGATTAGATCCACTGCAATTGATGAGAATCTTCTATAATGTTAGCAATGAGTTATAGGGTTCTTTCGGAATTTATTATAATGATTTTTATAAAGGGAATTCTATTCTTAATGTCGTCTTAATTTATTCTATTGTAGAAGTGATTCAGGTAAAGTGTAGTTAGGGTGAAGAGTTAATAGTAAAGTGATTCCTATTATCTCACTAATTGATTTACCTCGATTAATAAAAATAGAGAACAAATTAGAGATTTTTAGAATTATTTCATGTCATTTTGTTGGTGAAATAGAGTATAGATATCCATATGGTTAATTTCTTTTTAATTAATAGTCACACAACTTTATTTCTTTTGATTATTAAATGTCAATTTTTCGTTTGTAAATAAATTCTAATTGTTCCTTCATAAGTAGAAAAAAAGAAGTGTGAATAGTATGTGTGGTACTTGACAAATCGACAACCTAGACTTGCAAGTCCACTGTATATCTTAACAGGTACACTTGCCAGTCAATCAATTCTTCTACCACTAATGTTCTCTTATTGAAAACTCTATATGCTTTACTAGTTAATGATAACTAAGAAATATAGGTTTCTTAGATTTAGAATCAAACTTACCGAGTTTATGCTTGCCATTATTAACCACAAAGCATTTGGTACCAAAGGAATGGAAATATGAAATGTTAGGTCTTTTGCCTTTTCAAAACTTGTAAGGGTTTTCTTAAGAATAGGCTTTATGAAAACATGGTTTGATATATAATATGCGGTATTCACCGCCTTGGTTGTAAAATACTTAAGTAAATTGTTTTCATAAAGTATTGTTCTTACCATTTCTATGAGAGTCATATTTTTCCTTTCAGTAACTCATTTTTGTTGTAGAGTTCTAAGTGTCGAGAATGTGTGTTCTATACTATTTTTATTACAAAACTCTTCCATTTCATTGTTTTTAAACTCTCCCCCATAATCACTTCTTATAGAGACAATAAAAATACCTTTTTTCATTTTAGACTTCCTTGTAATATTTTAAGAACACATGATATAATTTATCCTTATTTGCAAGAAAGAAGGTCCAAGCGTATCTAGTGAAGTTATTGACAATGACTAAGGTATATCTTTTCCCACCTAAACTTAGAGTTTAAGTTGGATCAAATAAATCCATATGTAATAGTTGGATTAGCTTAGAAGTTGAAATGACATCTTTTGACTTCAATGAGAATTTTGTTTGCTTGCTATATTGGCATTATTAGCATACTTTATCTTTATTAAAACTAATCTTAGGTAATCTCTTAACAAGGTCATTTTAACAAGTTTTGTTAAGATATCTACGCTAGCATGCCCTAACTTCCTATGCCACAACTAACTATCATTGTTTTGAGCTGATAAATAAGTCTTAAAAGATCTTGTAAAGATATTGAAATTGATTTTATAAATGTTTCCTTATCTATACCTCAAAACAAATTTGCTCATTGTTAATGTTTCAAATAGAACACCTTGATGCAAGAAATGTTACTTTATATCCAATATCATACAATTGGCTAATGCTAAGAAAGTTGTGTTTCAAATTGTCTCTAAGTAACATGCTTTTCGTTGTAAGATCTTTATTAATAAGAATGTCACATTCACTAATTGCATGGGCTTTCTGATTATCTCCAAAGTTAACAATCCTTCCATCCTTTAAGTCTAATGTTATAAACTTGGATGCATCTCATGTCATGTACCTTGAACATCTACTATCCAAGATTCATTTGTTGCTCCGTCTTGAAGGACCCTAGAAAACAAGAGGTTACTTCTTTGGTATCCACTTTAGTTTAGGTCCTTTAGGGTTAGTTGTCATCATATAAACTCATCCCTTAAGGACCCAAAGAATCTTGCCTTTATGATTCAAATTTAGATTATGTCTTATTGCACATGTATATGCAATATGATCATATCTACTCCAATAATTGCAAATCTTATCAGTTGCTTTGATAAAGTAATTTTTGTAAGACTTATAAACATTATTTCTACTGTAACCAATTTTGGTTTATCTAATCCTTACCTTCGTAAGCCAAGGAGCTTTTCAAAATTCTTTTCTTCATTTACGAATTTGGCTATAGTTTGTTTTAAATCATCTAAGCTAGATTTTAAAATCATATTCTCAATCTCAAGCTTTCTTAATTTATCAACCATTTCATCATCATGCACACTAGTTATATTCTCAATTTTCTTTTCAATCAACTCATTATTTTCTTTAACTAGCTGATTATTCTTTGACTCGATTCTTCAATGTTCTTATTAACTTATTAACTTTTAATCTTAAATACTCATTATCTTCCTCTATCCTTTCCAGGCATCTACTACTTTATTGTACTCACTTTTGATTACATCAAATTCATCTCCTATGTTATTCATCATTCGGTTCAAAACTTTATTTTTCTTTTGAACTTTAATAAATTCTTTTGACAATTCATCATACATTTCTTACGATTCATCAAAAGAGGATTATGATGTAGTGCATACCTCATCATTTATAGCCATGAAGTACGGTTCCTCGTCAAAGTCACTTGAATCATCATCACTCTAAATGACTACAATTGCTTCCTTCCTTAATGCTTTGTCCATCTTTTTAAGAAGAAAGCAATACTCCTAAATATGGCATGGCTTTGACAATTATAACACTTTATCACTTTCTTCCTCTCATTCTTGAATTTTGATGTATTTCCACCACCATCCTCATCCATCTTTACCTTTTTATTAAATTTCATAAACTTTTTATACTTCCTTACCATCATGGCCATGTCATCATCATCAGTTGGAGTAGCTTTGGTTGCTGTAAGAGCAATGGTTTTCTTCTTGAAATCCTCTCAATGCTTCTTAATCATTTCATGTGTCTTGAAGGTTACAAGAAGCTCTTCCTTTAACATCATTTCCAAGTCATGGACCTTCTTAATCGTAGTCCTTTTTGCTTCCCACCTTCTTGGTCATGACTTAAGAAATTTGGGATTGATTTCAAAGTTAGAAAGTTTTGTACTAAGAACTAGTAATGGATTAATAGAATCAATAAATCTCCTATACATTTCACCAATTATTTTATTAGGAAGCATCTTAAAATGCTCAAATTCACCTTCTAAGAGGCTTATTTTGGTGTCTCTTACTCTAGATGTCCGTTCATATATATTTTGTAATTAATCCCATATCTTTTTAGTACTAAAGCATGTACATATTCTATTAAAGTCTTCTTCACTCATAACACAATGTAAAATATTCATGGCTATTTCATTTAGATCAAGCTTTTCCAAATCATCATTGGTATAATCCACTTATTCTTTATTTTCTATTTTAACCTGTTCCTTTCCTATAACATCCCAAAGTTACTTATTTTGCACCTTAATGAAAATTTTTATTCTATACTTGCAACATGGATAGTTTCCTCTAGTTAGAAGTGGTGGCCTATTAATAACTGATCCTTCCATGAAGCCTAGTGCATCTAATGCCATGATTATTACTCTAAACGTGATTAAGCAATAAATATAGAGACTAAAGTTTGATACCAATCGAAAAAAAATACTAGGCTAATACTTAAAAGAGGGTGAATTAAGT
Source organism: Lumnitzera littorea (assembly GCA_024138015.1). NCBI lineage: Eukaryota > Viridiplantae > Streptophyta > Magnoliopsida > Myrtales > Combretaceae > Lumnitzera > Lumnitzera littorea. Next base: position 64,887,641 of record JAMXBB010000002.1, read on the forward strand.
ATTATGACAAATTATTAATTTCTTTTCAAATTTAAGCAATATGTAATAGAATGAACAAATAAGACAATAGAACAATAATAGTAAAAGTCGAATTTAAATGAGTTAGGGGTAGAGAAAATTAACTTTAGATATAACGTGTAATTCAAACTTTCCTATACTCTCCATGAACACATAATGCCTCCAATTAAGGACTTCACACCACTTTTATTGATTTCTTAAATCAAGCTCCAAGAGCTATACATGATCACAAATTACCTCAACACAAGATTACAATCACAAACACACTTTAGGCTTATAAGTGTAGTGCTTTCCTTTCTATATTTTTGCCACTAATAAGACCCTTAAGCATTACACTACAAATTTGTCTAAATTAAATGCAAATTTTTAGCACAAGAGATAAGAAGAATGTTTGAGGAAGAATACAAGAGGATATTATAGTAAATGATCATAATTCTCTTTTCCTTTGATAGGTTAATGAAGTATTTATATCATCTCTCTCAAATTGTCATGTTACAATACATTTAATGCTCCAACTACTAGTTGGGATGAAGCTACTGGGTACACTAATTCTTCAAACAACCGTCATGCCAATAAGCCAAATGAACATTGGCAAGAAAACTGTCTTAGAAGTACTGTTGAGCCAGATTTAAGATCGAAAGGTAAAAGAACTTGTTTATACAGCTTCATTACTGGTAAGTTGGTTAACCTTAATATGCAAGCTGATAGGTTAAAACTTAATCACCCATCTTTTGGTTTACTAGTAGGTCGGTCCCTCTATTCAACAGTAAGCTAATTCTTCAAGCTACAACAGAACTTGCCCTATTCTTTTACATAAAAGAATACTTGTAACACATATAGAATTCATCCACTTCAAGTTCTTAATCACACAGATTATCTTAAGTCAAAGAGATAGTTGTTTTGGGTAAAATGCAAGTTAAAGTTCATTAAACAATTAACTTCACTTCTTTTAAATAACTTAGTTTTGTTCTCATCAAAATTGAATTATAAACCTTAAGTTTAACAATCAAGTGGATACTCAGGTGTGCTAGGATGTTGGTTATGACATTATATATGTCACGAACTGAGGACGGCCAAGTCGTGGCAGACGTCGTATACTGTACAAAGAACCCCTGATTGGTTACCCTTCCAATCAAGAACTCTTCACACAATATACAAGGCTCTACAACCACTAGTTTCCAAAGAACATCCAGACTCACATGATATCATTACACAAACATATTTATATAAAATTTAAGTTATAAAGCTTACAATACACAGTGTTTATGTATGTCTAGGTCTATAATAATAAGATAAACAAAAGTACATGAGTAAGAGTCCACTTAAACTATTCTCTCTCATTACATAGGACAGCTCGCTCTTGCCCCAGTCCCCAGGCTAACCTGTGGCATCCCTCGTCCTGTCTCTACGAACAGGCTATTCTGTAACAAAAGTCTAAAGGGGTGTAAGCCTAAGCTTAGTGAGCAAAACCCTCAGCCACACCACAAGTAAGTTATAAGTACATTATATTCACGCATATGAATGAATGATCAACCAGAATGCCAAACAATATATATAATTAACTAATTCAAATACGTAACTCAGATTTAACGCCCTTCGAAGTCAGGGTTGGAGTTTACACGTCACCAATTAGATCTGGGTATTATACTAGAACTTACTTTACTACGGAACTCCACATTTCGTATTTATATCAAATAATTCTTTTATTTTCAGAAAACCCAAGTTCTAGTATAATTGTGAGTAGGCCCCCGCAGTCCACACTCACCCTTAAACGGAGGCCTCTAGACTCAACCCTTAGCCAGGCGATTGGCGCCTCCAACGCCTAGTGTTCCCGCGGGCCAGGGTAAGGTTATTTTGTACGAGTGCACCGTACAGAACCAAATAAATGAATAATATCAACCCTCGAATGGCCTCTCTTTACCTCCGTATGATGTGACGGCCGAAATAGTATCCATGCTATGCATGTTAATGCATGTCCCAATTTCTTTTTATAGGCCGAGTATAATTAATTTCAAATTATGCTATGACCATCTAATTGTACACACAATCATTTCCTATCCTACGATGCAATAAACATAGCATTATCAATACTTAAGATAAGTTCACAACTCAAGACATACCAGCATACACAGGCGTTTCCCAAACCCCACACAATCATCAATTAACAATAATATTTAAGTCCACTATCTACAATCACAAAACAAGCATGGAGTCATTGGGTAAATACTCACTCAGCCATAGTGACTCGTCCTAATTGTAGTAGTCGATCGGGAGGTCCTCGCTTACCTCAGGGTCACCTGATCATTATGATTTGATAAGGCTAGTAAGTATTTGAATTAACTAATAATTCTAAATATTTAATTACCTAATTCTACTTAGACTACTATTAACTTTTACCTGGTTAGACTTTATTATTAGTTGTATATAACTTTTTCGTTTTATTTATGATATTTATGAAGTTATAGTCGTTTTTTATCGTTTTCGGACGTATATTCACACGGTAATGTCTGTTTTGGATGTTAAGACCCCTATTTTACATTATGAACTAAATTTATAGAAATTTTTAACTATAACACTTAAGTATTCTTATTACTTATATTTGTAGCCTTTATTCCTTAAATTCTTATAATTAAGGGATTTACTTTCTTATTACTAATTCATGTACTGAATTAGGTATAATCTAGTTTAGAAAGTGTATTAGGATTTACTGATTTTAGTACCTAATTACCTACATTTTTCTTATTTTTCTCATTTTCTAAACCTATGCTTATGTCATCGCTTATATCATCTTTTCTTTATGTCATTGCTTATGTCATCACTTGCTTATGTCATGGCTTATGTCATCATGTGCTTATGTCATCACTCACCTCATCATTTGATTACATAAGCATTACCTTATGCTTATGTCATATGTACATGTCTTATGTATATTTGTTCCTTACTTTATACTTATGTACATATGCCTTATACATACATATATTTATACATCTACATATATTTATACCGTATTCATACATGTATACCTACTCATATACCTATACGGTTGGATACGTATTTTTATACTAAAAATTCGTATGCCAAATTTTCTCTTAAGAAAATCCTCTCAATTTCATCCTTTTGTATTTCTATGTATGTATTTAGTATAGTATATACATATATAGTTAGATATGGTCTTAAGTTAGGTTATGTACATGATAATTACTTATGTATAAAGGTTCACATACTTGTATTCCTTTGGTATTTCTTTATGTACACATACCTAAGAGTACATACACATGTATTTCTTCCATCTCCTTCATGATCCTTCACTTTCTACACTTAGAGATGAAAACTTTGTTTCCTCTTCTTCAAGACAACACTAATCACCTAACTACTTATCTAATCTACCTAATTAACTAACTAATGAATAACATAAAGTAACATAAAACAACTTAAAGACATACCTTTAATTGTGTTGAAGTTATGGAGACAAAAGCAAAGGAATGAAAGTGAAAGAGGAAAGGGAAGTTCACGGCATAGAAAGGGAGGTTTTGTTTTGTTTCTTTTGTCTTGTTTTTAATTATGGAAGACAACAAATGATGGGATCTAGAAGGACCAAATGTGGACGGCAACAATTGTGAGGAAAGGGAAAAGGAAAATCAAAAGGAAAAGAAAAGAAAGCCATCATTAAGGAAGAGATATTTTTCCTTATCTCTTTAGTGTAATTTGTTGACTTTTCAAAGTGTTGACTTTAGTCAACATATGTTGACTTGGTCAACCCTTTGACTTTGGTCAACATGCATTATCTTAGTCAACATTCCTTAAGTATGTGCAATTTTGTGCACATAATGTAGTGATTAAGGGAAATTAGGGGAAAAATGAAGGAAATGAGGGGAAATGAGATATTAGATGAATTGATTAGTAAACATAGTTGATGAGGTCTTACTTTAGGTCTTTATAGCTTATATATCTCATTTGATAAACCACTTTGAATAACAAATGCAAAAGGTATAAATTTGAGTATTAAAGTTCATTACATATAACCTAATCTTCAACTATTACCCTAACTCTAAGTGAAACTATCTTAATCATTTACTTAAGAAGTGAATATAATCTATGACTCATTATCTTAATTTCTAATGGATTACCTAAGGATTCGAATCATATAAGCATAAAAGAGGGTCATCCCTAACCTTTTACTAGTGATTTGGCAAAATATGAGCATTATATTATCAATTAGGGTTTTAGAGAATATCATGTTGGATTAGTGCACCTATGTCTTTAAGATAATCATTTTTAGGGTTTCTATCACTTTTTAATAAAATCTTTAACATTTAGAAACATTTAGGGTAGAAAAGTTTCTTACGCGATTGAGTAATTCTTTTAGGGTTTTCACTTTCATTAGCCTTGTCGACTCCTAAATTGTCTAACATAGTTGAGTCTATTACAAAAGCTAGGTTGATAATTTTAGGGTTACAATATATTCTTGGTTTGCGGGGTTACTGAAGATAATATACTTGGTTGTTATTGTTTTATTGTTTTTAGTTTATACTTACTTAGTTTAACGTAAGCTGAAAGGTTAGCTTATCTAACCTTAGGTATCGAAGATAAAGTGAGCTAGGATCTAAAGTTGGAATTGGTAAAATGAGGGCAATGAGTTACAAGATTAAGTATTGAGTTCCATAATGCTACTTTATATGAAGAATCTCAACATAATATTATGAGGAATTCATGTAAAGATTACATATATAAAAGCGTAGTTATGGACTAAATTGCATATGATAAGTAAGTTGAACTATGATACTCTGAAAGTGGCCCATAATTGTGAAGTTTCTTGTAATGTCTTAAAAGGGGGCTTGATAAGATTTGCCTAAAATGTTTGTATCATATATGCACTCATAATATAAAGACTGCTTTGTAAGTAAAAAATTACAAGACTCTAGCTAGTAAATTTTGTAATTTTACTTGAACTTTTCATATGCATATACTTAATTATATAAGTAGCTATGGGTAACCTTACAATCCACATTCCACCAAGACTACAGAAAGTCGTAATTACCTACCAAATAATAAGATAGGGTAAATAAACCTCAATAACAACAAAAATTACTAAATATTATGGTAACTTAACTCAACTTAATGGAAATTAGCTTCTAAGTCTACTCACATGCTCCTAAGCAAAGGGAATGGCAAACATGGTTTGTTGAATTCTTGATCGTTGCCCAACTCTAAATGAAGTTGACTTGTAAGGCTAAACAAAATTGTTCCTATACTGAGCTCATCTAATAGCGCTCTTCTCTATTCTCATGAATATGGTCAAGCCTTATCAATTGATGGTGACCATGCTAGCTCTCCAACTTGTCTTGCAACCTACTCTCTATAGTAAGTCCTTTAGCAAAGTGGTGTCAATTTGTTCATGATTCCAAGTGCTGCCGACCTTATCTATTTACCTTAAAGTTTGTTGCATGTTAAATCTGCTAACCATCTACCAGACGCCACGTGTCCTACTGCATGTACTTTATGTTCTCTTTCTAGAAGGATTATAAAATTATCCTTCTTCCATTTGTACTATAAATTGTATATAGTTTCTGCACTTTTTAGTAAATTCATTTCCTTTGTGTAACCCTAGTAGTTGTAGGTAAAAATAACTTATGATAGAATATTGTAAAGGATTTCAACTTTTATCATCTAATGAGAATTTTATAAGATTTTCCTTTCTCTATCATTGAGAGTACCCCCAAACCCTCCTTAGCTCATATCGACCTTTAAGCAAGGTTATGCTACGAGTGACTCGAATTAATTAGATCTTTGCATCACATCTAACAAGGGTTGATCCATGTGTACTTAAGTGGTGTGTCACATCCACGAACAACTCGTGGGTTCACTATAAACCCCACAAATTTGACCTTCTAAGTATAGAATCAAACCCCCAAGATCGTAGATGATTTCCTGAAGTCAATAGAGCTAATGAGATTTAAATCCAATTAAAATCTCAATTCAAAACCTAAAGTGAATATGAAAAACCTTAAATTATCAATTGAACCTTCAATCGCATATGAAGACCTTAAAACCTTAAGTATATATAACTGCAAAAGTTGACCTCGAATCTCATCAAAACTTAAGATAACAACCAAAGATTTAATTACGTAGAAAACTTTTATATCCCAAATGTATCTAGATACTAAAGATTTCATTCAAAAGCGATAAAAACCCTAAAACTATAACTTTAAGGATATAAAAGTACTAATTCATCATAACTTACTATAAAACCCTAATTGATAATATATCCTTAATATCTTGCCAAATCATTAGTAAAAGATCAAAAATAACTTTCAATTATTCATAAATGTATATAATACTAAAGGAATCCTTTAGGAACTAGGAAATTGCATGATAGATCACATCCATCTTCCAATTATATAAATAGGTTAGTATTATATAGAGTTAAGAGCTTAGTTGATGATTATACTATATATAGTAAGTATTGATACCCTAAATGACACTTTTCATGATAATTATATTAAGTAGCCTACCAAATGATTTATATAGGATATAAATACCTAAAGGAAGATCTCATTACCTATTCTTACTAATCAATTCAATAAACCCCATATTTCTTTTCATTTCCTTAATTTTCGTCCTGATTTTCCCTAATTACTTTATTATGTACACTTAGATTACATGTAATTTTGAAATGTTGACCAAGTTAAAGGTTGATTAAGTCAACATATTGAAAAGTCAACAAATATGTCATTATCACACTAGAACCTTCCCTTTCTTTCTATTGAATTCTTTTCTTTTCTTTTGGATTTTCCCCCCTTTTCTTTTCCTTCTTGCCGTCCACTTTCCCCTTCACTTAGACCCCACTTGTATTCATCTTTTCAAACACAAAACAACATACAACAAAGTCCTTTTCTCCATTTCCAAACCGTAATTCCCTTTGCTCCCTTAATTCCAAACACTTTCTTACTTCATTTTCACAATTTCTACTATCATAAATCAAGGAAACAAAGGTATGTTATCATATGATTTTCTATCTTATGAAGTAGTTAGTTGTATAAGTTAAGTTAGTCTAGAAATTTGGTATAATATGTGCATATGTGTTGTTGGAAGTGGAAGCTTCATATTCATGCTTAGAAGTGTAGGAATCCTTAGATAATTGGAAGAAGAACACATGTATATATATACTTAAGCATGTGAACATAGGAATACACTTGATAAATACATGTATGAAGACTCTTATACATAAGTATCCATTATATACATAACCTAAAATGAGGTATATACTAACTATACGTATATATACCTTGCTAAATACACCCTTAAAGTACAAAAATATGAAATTTGCAAAGCTTTCTTAAGAGGGTACTCTAGGCCTACAAAAATACGTATGTCACTGTATATGTATACGGGTATATGTACTAGTATACATATGAGTACATAAGTATACTAATTAGTGTGTTAGAAGTATAAGTATAAATATAATGTATGTGTAAGGTATATGAATACATAAGGATAAGTATACATACGTAATGGATGATATAAGCCATGACATAAGCGATGACATAAGCAAGGGATGACATAAGCGATGACATAAACCTTTAAAATAATAAACCATAAGATAATCTAAGTGTAAGAATTAATGGCTAATGAAATCATTAACTACTAAAATAGAACATAAAACTAGCTAATAAGAATATTCAAGCTTTAACAATTACACTTCAATAAATTTAATCCATATCGTAAAACACAGGTCTTAACATCCAAAACAAATCTTACCGTATAAACATACGTCCGGAAACAATAACAAACGACTATAAGATTGTAAAAATCGGAGTTAAGATGAAAAAGCTACACGCAACTAAAGATGTAAGATAAAATTGAAAGGAATAAATAAGATAACTAAGTAATAGAATAGACCTTGTAAATTGATAATGAGAAGAAATAAGTAATTAAATACATAAAGTACCATAACTTACAAATACACGAATATAGTTACAATTGATCCGACTAAAGTATGATAAACCTTGTATATGCCATACTTGGGTCATATTGGGAAACTAGACAAGCTACAATAGCCTTTTAGTTAACTAAGGAATCAATTTCTTAGGATACTTATAAGTTTTATTATCTTTTAGGCATTTCAATATTAAGTTCTGAAAACCCCAAAGGCTTGGAGAATGAGCAATAATCCAAGTGAGAGAGTTTTAATGACCTACTACTTATTTGTGCATATTACTTATATGATGCTTTGCTGCTTATTGTTACTTGTATGTCTGAATGACTACTTTGCTTGTATGCCATCATCTGTGTGATCACCTTTTTAAAATTGATAAATATAAATATCTGACTAGAATAACTGGTTCTATTCATCACATGGCTATGACTCAGTAAATGTATGGATGGAGAGTGCCAGCTTTGCAAAATTTTGAAAATGGTACTTTTGGAAAAAGCTTTTCTAATCTTAATGTATGTTATACAATTTTGATAAGGGTTCACAGTATTGGAAATGATATTTTATCATTAAGGTAAAGCTAGCATGGGATCTCTAATTAATAGTGAAAGGACTCGCATGTTTGTGCCCGAGGGGCCTTGGATGGTAGATAGTCTTAGTTTGGGATCTACCTGTTTGGATTGGAACTCTTTTCTCGACCAAGATAATAGTCAAGTGTCACCTAGAGGGGTGGTGCCCCTAGGTAGCCTCATGTGGATAAGTTGAGGTGCCTTGTACGGTTAAGTACAAGGGATAATCGAAGTGTAGACGACGTAATTCTATACCTTCCATAGTTCTGGACTCCTATAGATGTGTTACTTGCATCCATTTTGTGTGTAAATAGCTTGCATGTGTGTTAATGACTTTTGATAACTTGCTTAATTGGTAATGGTGAGGAACGAACTCACTGAGTTGTTTTATGCTCATTCCCCCTTAGTTCCTTTTGCAAGTTTACTTACGTTAGGATTAGGATAAGTCTCAAGTCCTGAGTGCAAGGTGAGGATAAGTATGTTAGTATTAGAATTAGCTGAGATCTTTATAGGTGATACATAACATCCTTTGTAGGAAATATTTGTATGTTAAAATTCCATATAATTAAATTTTATTGTAATTTTCTAAAGTTTATATATCCTGTCTTATTATTTGATAGGGGATACCAATTCAATACGATTCTGAGGAATTATAGGATATCGAACATCCATAGTTAATTATATTTTACAATAAATTAATTATTTAAAAATCAGTAACTTTAGTGATAAATCATTTAGAGTCTTACAATCTTTGACTTGCAAGGTAATTTTCATATTATGGGTGCACACGTGCTATGTAAATTTTAGGCAATCCTACTAGGTTTCCTTTAAGATGATGACATTCGCTTACCTTCTACCCTTAAAATCTACCAAAAACCTCTTTTTCTTCTTTGGTAGTTGTCTTTAAAGGACCTATCCACAATTCAGTAAGACCTCTTCCAAGGCACAAATCCCCTTTGGTTCATGTGTCACATCATCTTGGTATTAGAGCTTAAGCTTTTGAGAAGGGCTATGAATTCTTAAGAAGTATTGTCTTTATTAATAGTTCTATTGTGTGCATATGTTAGCTTTTCGATAGTGCCATATGTTGGTATGTAATGTATGGTCGCTATGTATGTTAGAGGTTTATATTAAGATTATGGTTTATAGTCACTAGTGTGGTTCTATTCTTACTTCGTTTCATTTGTTGAAACAAAGTAGGTTATCACTAAGTTGTTTACATTGTTGTTGTGGTTGATGTTGTGTTATGCCATGGTAGTCGAAGAACTACAATAGTGGTTGCTGATTATTATACTTTAGTGTTAGAGTAGTAAAGTTGAACAAGCAGTTATCATCGTATTACAGTAGTAGTTGTTTGGTTATGAGGTAGTGTGGTAGAGATTAGATTTTTATTCGAATATTTATTGAGCTGTAATGAGAATAATGGAACCCAATGTAAATGTCGTGATTGGAGACAATGAGAGTGACGCTATGGGAAGAGGTTTCCTTATAGAGTAAACTCCCAGATCTACCGATGAGTACATGGACCACTTCACCGAGTTGATGGAAAATATGATGGTAGTGATGCAAGGAGTAGCGACTGCCAGTATCGATGGAGGTCACCACATTAGAGGTTGAACTAAAGGAACTCCCCTAAAGGAAAACCTAGTTAAATACAAGGCTAATAGAACAAATACTAAAGTTCGGTAGAGATGAGTGACTTACCTAGTACATCATGCACGACCTAGAGTAGTTTAAAAAAAAGATTCAATGAAAGAGCAAAAGTAAATGGCAACAAAGAAAGTGAACATGAAGAATTCTATGAAGCAAATGAAAGGCTAGGTTAAGCACCCCAACAAAGAAGATACATAGGCTGACCAATCAAGTAACATTCCTGTTCAGTAACCCTGAGGAGGAGTTAATCAACCTGTTCGTTGAAGGATCATTCTTAAAGATGTTAGAGAAGTTAAAGAGGAGCTTCATTATGAGTATTATGAGGAGTGTGTTGTTCGAGCTCCTAAAAGCATTGAAAATGTAAAGATTCATTTTTCAAGCTCCTTAAGGAGTGGAAGTGCTTATGAGTACATGGATCAGGAAAGGCAAGTTGACAAGTTATTTGAGTATTATCACTATGCAAAAGAAGACAAGGTTTGACTTGTTACTTTAAAGTTCACCCGGTATGCTCACATGTGGTAGAGAAGATGCAAATGACAAGGCAAAGAGAAGGCTAACATAGCGTTCGTACATGGGACGAAATGAAGAGGGTTATGTAAAGTAGATTCATTCCTGAATTGTATTACTAGGACACTTTTGCCAAATTGCAAGTATTAAAGCAAGGAACCTGATCTATTGATGAGTACATCTAAGAGTTCTAGATGCTTATGATCAAATGTGAGGTGAAAGAACTTGAGGCCCAAAATACTTTAACATTTGTTACTAACCTAAGATATGAGATTATAGACATTGTTGAGATGCATTTCTTTAATACCCTTGAAGAAGCCATTAAGAACGCCCAGCAAGTTTAACCGTAAATGATAAACTGCCGACCATCGGTCTCATTACTCATGCATGGCTTCGAGGCCTCCAATCCCTCACCTAAAGAACAACCTGCTGATGACAAGAAACTTTACATCAAAGGAAGGTAGTTGGACTCCTTGAGCTCCCCGCATTATTATATGTTGATCTATACTCTTGGTTGTGATGATGTCGACCATTCCTTTACCAAGGACGCTATACCAAGTAATCCGACCAACTGTTATTGAGAGGTTCTTGCAAAGTGACGAGAGACTCACTTATTGGTCGAGTAGTTTTCTCTTGGCATGTTACCATTTCCCTCGTCACCCTCTTCTCATCTCGACCCCTTTATTTACCGCAACATCTTGATCCCTCTCGCCTACTGTGTTTAAAGAATCTTCATATAAGATCAATGTTATACTACCACCTATCCACCTCATTTAATATTGTACTGCTTTCCCATTTTTGTCTTTTGTCCTTTTTACCTTTTTTGGTATGTACTAAGAATCCCCTTTTTGTATATACTTTCTTGTAATTTCTTTATTTGTAACATTGCCTTAGGGACTTACTATAAATAGTCCCTTTCCCTTTTAAGCTACAAATAACTTGACAATTCGACATTGAATATTCTATTCTTGAGAGACAACCTTCTCCAAGTTCATTTTCTTTCATGCACTCGTATCTAATCTTGCTAAGTAGCTCAAGATTAGTAACGGGTGGACTTTGACATCAACTTATGTGTTATATCAAGTAAGGTGTCAAGTTGTGCTGTGTTTGTTGGTAAGTCGCATCCTCCGAGCAACTTCACGTTAGCTACTCCAGTTCGTTTGTAAACCATTTCTCTCTATTTTCTTCGATATTTCAAAGGACTCATTTAGTTTAGATTTGCTACGGTAAGTTTTAGTGATAACTAAGCTCCTAGGCATACCATATAATCCTAGTATTAGAGCTTGAGGTTGAGACCGAAAGTTGTGTAGTGATAGTTGGTCTACTGTTCGAGATACTTATGTGTGTTGAGGCATCCGTATGAAGTTTATTTACTGAAGCTTTGTGTTGAGAATGTCAAACCCTAGTGTATAAGGAGAGATTAACGATACTGAGAGTGATGCTCATGGTCATGGTCAAGTTACCCAACAAATACTACGTACTACCAATAAGTAGATACAAGATCTTATTGCTATTGTGGCTAACTTAGCTATTTCAGTAAACAGAGTCGTATAGACTGGACTACATGAGAGAATTGCTGAGCAGGACCGAGAAATGAGAGATAGGTCGAGAAGATAGATAAATGAGCGAACTCCAAAGGCCTTTCTAGAGAACCAAGTACCACCTCAATGCGCCGATACAGTCATAAGAAGAAGGTTGGAGATGAACAAAGTGGAAGAGTACGAGGAAGGAGAAGACCAGTATGATGGGATTGATGAGCGTGAGTTTAGAGCACCAAGAGGTGCCAAACATCTTAAGGTACAGATTCCTAGCTTCAACAGGTTTGGTAGTTTGATGACTACCTGGAGTGGGAAGAGAATATCGAAAAGATATTCAACTTCCACGATTATGAAGATGTTATCCACATTAAAGTAGTCGTGTTAGAATTTTCTGGATATGCGGCAATGTAGTGGAAGAAACTACAAAATGTTCACTTGAGGGTCCGATGTGAAATCTGAACATAGAACGTAATGAAGAGAGTTATGAGAAGTAGGTTCGTTCTTGAACACTACGAACAAGACACTTTCTGATGACTCCAAGACTTGAGGTAAGGTAATAGATCTGTAGACGACATGTCTGAGAGTTTTAGTTGCTCATGCTATAATGCGATGTTGACGAACTTAAGACCTGAAATATAGCATGATTCATCTCTAGACTACAGGCTAAGATTGTTAGCATCGTAGAACTGCAGAACCTCACAACTTTAGATGAAACCATCCGTATATCCTAGAAAGTTGAAAGACAATGGCAGAACCAGGTTAGTTAGATGTTGACTAGCCAAACTTTGATGCCAAATAAGAGTGGCCTGAAGAGCCAAATAGGGAATGATAGAGCATCAAATAGTTTTGAAGTGGAATGTCGAGGTCAAATGCCAAGCCAACCAAAAGAGGTCGAAGTAAGAGCAAGACCGAGGAGCCTGAGATCCGAAGAGACCTAAGTCAGAGTTTAAGAAGAAAAACCTAAGAAATCAAATGTTTTAAATGCCTTAGCTATGGACATGTAGCTAGTCAATGTCTGAATCATCGAGTCATGATCATAAAAGGAGATAAGCCCCAATTTGAAGTAGAATGTGCGAGTGAAGGAGAGGAAGAAGTGGCAACCAATCCGATATTGGAAGAATTTCAAGAAGACCCCGATGCTAAGATACCTCCTGAAAGCGGGGCCGAGTATTGCTTTGTTGTTCTACCATCTCTTAATGCTTTTGTAGCTAACAAGAATGGGTAAAGAGAGAACCTGTTCCATGCGAATTGCTGAATGAATGGAAAGCTATGCACCGTGATCATTAACAAAGGGAGCTGTACCAACGTCATTGCACAATAGGTAGTTAAGGCCATGAAATTGCTAACCCTTCCACAACCCAAGCTGTACAAGATTCACTGGCTGAACGAGAAAGGAGGACTACAAGTTATCGAGCAAGTTAGAGTGCTGATTACCATTAGTGATAGGTACAGGGATGAGTTGCTATGTCATGTCCTTCCTATGTATGCTTCTCACATATTACTTGACCGACCATAGCTATTTGATTTGAGAGTGTTATACAATGGGCATAGAAATACCTATATGTTTTAGGACGGGAAGAAAATTATATTGATACCTATGAGTCCTAAAGAAGAGCAATAAACCTAAGAAAAGGTTACTAGATCCCTATAGCAGAAGTTGATATGAGGCAAGCGCACCTATCAATTTTAATATAGTCGGATATGAGTCCGAGTCGATCCCTCAGAGATTTTGAGTACTAATATTAACTTTAGCTTTATTATCTAACCGGAAAATTATGTCGAGTTGAATGAATTAAAAATACTGAAATTAACAACTAAACTACTTATGAGACTTAATTACGCAAATTAGAAAGCAATAAACTATTAACGACTTCAAGTATGCAATGATGTATTTAGGAATTATTTCCCCTAGTGTTTAACATGTAACTTTTTAAAATATATTCAATTCAATTTCTATAATTCTTGACCGGAGGGATTCACAATTAAAGCTAATATCTTTCTCAAGCATATTAACCCTAATTCTAAATTATTTACCGGAATCTCTTCACTTAGTAATATAACTTAGAATTGCATTAATGTTTAATGAATTCCCACACAAACAATCAACTTTCCGGAAGAATCATGTATCTTATCTCTAAGTATACATGTAATTCTCTTCAATTATGTTAAGATCTAATTACATATGCAATTTCTCAATCAACATGCATAATATCATATATTGACACTCTAGAATTATCAATCCATAACTAAACGACATAATTGAATCAAGAAAAGATAGAAACTTTCTTCAAATTATAATTCAATCCAAGGGTTACATGAAACCCTAGGTTCCATAATCCTAAATACTTGAATTCTAAGCTATCATAACGAATCTAAAAACGAGTTTCATCAAAAATATAAAATAAAGCATGAAAACCCCTCTTGATTTGATGAACAATCTCTAATCTTGAAATCGATGTTGTTCTTGCTTCTTGATTGATGTTCTCCTTAAGTCTCCTCTCGTCTCTTGTGTCTCTTCGTTTCTGTAATGTCTCTCCCTCTTTTGAACCCTAAGATCTCCTTATATATATGTATTACACGGATTTTATTTTCGTCACCAGACACGGCCTGGGACATGGCCGTGTCCCCAGGTCGTGTAACTTTCTGCATTAAGGCAAAATTTCTGCACAACTTCAAAATTTCATAACTTCTTCGTTTGAACTCGGAATTGAGTGAAACTTGATTCCTTTTCTTTGTTTTCGAGCCTAGAACGCATTTAAACCTTGAAATCAACATTTTACTCAATTAAGTATCAATTTCTTTAAAAAAAACAAAAAATGTAAGGGAAATACCATAAAATCACCGAAGTGCAATAGCTGAGAAGTCCTTGGTGATTCCCTGAGCTTAGTTTACACGAGAAGTCAAGGCCAAGGACTATGTGCTCCTTTTAGTCAAAAGATTCTTAGAGGTTAGAGAAGCTGAGAACTTACCTACCGAAGTGCAATAGCTACTTCAAGACTTTGCCAACCTATTCCCTGCCCATATGCCGAAAGGTTTATGTAAACCCCTAAATTTTTTGACCTAACATCTGAAATAAACTCAAGTATGTTAGATATTTCTAAGAGTTGATAAGGTTAGTTAAGATAAAAACCCTAAGATAATAACCAAAGATTCAATCGCGTGTAAAACTTTTATATCCTAAATGTACTTAAACACTAGAGATTATACCCAAAAGTGATAAAACCCTAAAATTATAACTTTAAGGATATAAAAGTACTAAATCACTATAATGTATTCTAAAACCTTAATTGTTAATATATCCTTAGTACATAATAAATCTTTATCAAATAATCAAGATAACTTTCAATTATTCATAAAATCATACAATACTAACTTAATTTACTAGAAAACTAAGATATTGCATTATAGATCACATCCATCTTCTAATTATATAACTAGGTTAGTGTTAGATAAAGTTAAGTGTTTAGTTATTGTTTATATTACATATAGTTGGTATTAGTACTCTAAATGACATATTTCATGATAGTTATACTAAATACTATACTAAATAATGTATATAAGATATAAATACTTAGAGGAAGATCTTATTAACTATTCTTACTAATCATTTCAATAAACCCCATATTTCCTTTCATTTCCTTAATTTTTTTCCCAATTTTCCCTAATTACCTTATCATGTACATACAAATTTCATTTAATTTCAAAGAGTTGACTAAGTCAAAAGGTTGACCAAGTCAACAAATGCCATTATCATCTAGAATTATCTTCCATTTTCTTTAACTTTCTACATTTTTTACACATTTTCTTGTCCAAATTTGCTTCCTTTGCCGTCCACTTCATGGATCCATCTAGACCCCACCCATTTCTTTTATAAAAACATAATTAAAGACACAAAACACCCTTTTCTCCCCCTTACCAAAACCATGACCCCATTTGCTCCCTCAATTCCAAACACTTTCTCAACTTCACTTTCATAATTCTAACTACCAAAATAAACCATAATCTCATATATACTTGTCTTCTTTTTCATATTATAAAGGAGAAAAAGGTATATTATTATGTGATTTTCCATTGTATTTAGTAGTTAGATGTATAGGTTAGGTTAGTGTAGAAACTCTTGTGTAATATGTATATATGTGTTGTTGAAGGTAAAAAGCTCCATACTTATGCTTAAGAGTGTATAAATACTTAGGTATATATGTAGAAATACCTATATACATACAACAAGTAAGTATATGTGAAGTGTACATATGAGGGTTTTGGTGAAATCTTTAGTATAAGTGTAGGAAATCCTTAGATAAATGGAGAAGGAGCACATATACATATGTTTAAGTATGTGTATACAAAAATACACTTGATGAACACATGTATGGATACTCTTATATATGAGTACCCTTTATGTACATAACCAAAAAGGAAGAGTATACTAACTATGCATAAATATACCTTGCTAAATAAGCCCATAAAGTGCAAAAATATAGATTTAGTGAAGCTTTCTTAAGAGGGTCTACAAGGCATACGAAAATACATATAAAAATATATATGTAACCGTATGTATATACGGGTATATATACTAGTATATGTATAAGTACACAAGTATACATACTAGTATATTAAAAGTATAAGTATACACATAACATATGTATAAAGTACATAAATACATAAGGATAAGTATACATATGTAATGGATGACATAGGCATAACATAAATGATGACATAAGTATGACATAAGCATACAAAATAATAAAATATAAGATGATATAATAAGATAATATTTATATATGTATACATGTACATATATGGGTTGAAATTATTATAAGCCCATAATACCCATCATAAATTGAATTGTCCTTATTTAAGCCCATAAATTAGTAATAATAGTGTAAGATAATCTAAGTGTAAGAATTTAATGGCTAATTAAATCATTAAGTATTAAAATAAGATATAAAACTGGACAATAAGAAAATTTAAGCTTCAATAATTAAAATTTCAATAAATTTAATCCATATTGTAAAACATGATTCTTAATGTCCAAAACGGACATTACCGTATGAATGTACGTTTGAAAACGATGAAAAAAGACTATAAGTTCGCAAATATCGGAAACAGAATGAAAAAGTTACATACGATTAGTGATATGGCTTAATCGAATAAAAATTGATAGTAATTTAAGTAGAATTAGATACTGGAATCACTAGGATCAAGTGATCCTGATGAAGGTGTGAATCTTCTGATCGATTATTATGACTAGGGCGAGTCGACATGGCCGAGTGAGTATTCACCCTATGATTCCATACTTGTATGTGTTTGTAGCTAATAAACTTAAATGATTTTGTTAATTGAATGTTGTGAAGGGTCAAGAAATGCTTAGTTGTGTTATTATTTGTTGAGTTGTGAATTTACCTTAAATGTGGATAATACATTGTTTGTTGCATGGTAGTATAGATAATGATTGTATACATTAATGTTTGGTCATACTATAACTAGACTTAACTGTACTCGACTAATAAAATGAAATTGGAATATGCATCAACATGCATTATATAGACATAATTCCGGTAGTCACATCACATGGAAGTAAAGAGAGGCCATACGGGGGTTGTTATTATAAGTATATTGGTTCAGTTCGGTGTACTCATATAATATGACCTTATCTTGGCCCGCAGGAATACTAGGCATTAGAGGCACCAACCCCCTAGTTAAAGGTCGAGTCCTAACACCTCCGTTTAAGGGTGAGTATAGGCTGCAAATGCCCACTCACGATTATACTTAGAACTTGGTTTTTATGAAAAATAAAAGATTGTTTTATTCAAATACGGAATGTAGAGTTTCGTAGGAAAATATGTTCTAGTATAATACTCGGATTTAATTAGTGCGGTGTATACTCCAACCCTAACTTCAGTGGGCATTAAATTTGAGTTACGTATAGTGACTAGTTAACTGTATGTATTGTTTAGTATGCTGTTTGTTCATTCATTCATATGCTTGAATATAATGTATGTATAACTTGCTTGTTGGTGTGGTTAAGGGTTTTACTCACTAAGCATTAGTTTACACCCTCTTAGGCTTTTGATGCAGGGCGACCATTTTGTCGACATTAGCTATAAAATGTCAGAGGTTAGCACAGGACCTTGGGCATGAGTAGGCTACACAGAGCATTAAGAGGACTTAGATGTGTAGACTTTTATATGTGTACTTTTCATTTTGATAGTATTGTAGATACAAATATACTATATTACTGTTTAATGTAATCCTTATAGTTTGAATCTTATATAAATATGTTCATGTGATGATATCTTGTTGATCTGTATGTTCTTTGGAAGCTAGTGGTTGTAGAGCCTTGTATATTGTGTGAAGAGTTCATGATTGGAAGGGTAACTAATCAAGGGTTCTTCTTACAATTTATCACATTTGCTACGACTAGATCGTCTTTAATTCATGATAATTTACCTCCCTTGAGAGGCATTGAGCATTACATCAACCTTTAACTAGGGGCTGCATTACCAAACCGACCCACTTACAGGCTTAATCCAGAATAGGCAGTTAAACTGAGAAATAGGTGGATGAGTTGATGGATCACGAATATGTCTGTGAGAGCACGAGTCTTGTGCCGTACCCACCGTGCTTGTGCCAAAAAAGGATGGAACGTGGCAAATGTGCATTGACAACCAACCTGTCAATAAGATTACTATCAAATACAGATATCCGATCCCGCGGCTTGATGATATGCTTGACGAGTTACATGGCGCCTGCATCTTTTCTAACATTGACCTAACGAGTGGTTACCACCAGATACAAATGAGACTTAGGGATGAATGGAAGATAGCCTTCAAGACAAGGGATGGTTTGTTCGAATGGTTGGTGATGCCGTTTGGTCTAACTAATGGGCTGACTACATTTATGCGGCTGATGAATCATGTACTCAGATCGTTGATTGGCAAATGCGTAGTGGTTTATTTTGATGATATTCTGGTCTACAGTGCCAATCTCCTCATGCATGTCAAATATTTGAAATTGGTGTTTAACATACTCTGCACCAAGAAATTATTCGGCAACCTAAAGAAATGCACATTCTATCAAAGTGAGGTTATATGTCATTTCAGGGAAGGGAGTTCGAGTTGATGAGGAAAAAGTCAAAACTATTAATGAGTAGCCTACGTTAATTAGTGCTACCAAAGTCAGGAGCTTTCATGATCTAGCATCATTCTATCAGAGATTTATTTAGAACTTCAGTTCTATAACTACACCATTGATTGAATTGACCAAGAAGAACGTTGAGTTTAGATGGACAAAAAAGGCTTAGAGGAGTTTTGAAGACATGAAGTCTAAGCCAACATTTGCTCCAATACTCACTCTGCTAAATTTCGAGAAGGTTTTTGAGGTTAAATGTGATGCATCTGGTGCCTGGCATTGGTGCTGTCCTTATGCAAGAGTGCCGACCCATTTCCTACTTCAATGAAAAACTTCGAAGTGCTGCCTTGAATTACTTAGCCTACGATAGGGAGTTCTATGCCCTTGTCCATACACTCCAAAACTAGTAACAATATTTGTTATCGAGAGAATTCATCATCTATTCGGATCATGAATCTCTTAAGCATCTTCGCGGGCAACATAAGCTTTCTTGGTGTCAAGCCAAGTAGGTTGAGTTCTTAGAGACCTTTTGCTATGTCATCAGATATAAGAAGGGGAGCACCAATACAGTGGCCGGTGCACTTTCTTGCCGTCATACCCTCATCACAACGTTACAAGCTAAGGTGCTTGGATTCGGCACTTTACTTGATCGGTATGAGCATGACCCACGTTTTGGACCTTTAGTAGCCAGGTATAATGCTAGATGAGCTGTAGAAAGGTTCTACTTGAGTGAGAGGTTCTTAATCAAGGGTAAGCAGATTTGCATACCGAGTGGTTCTATAACGACCTTAAGGAGGGCCTAGTAGTATTGCCTAGAATTTTCATATTACAAATGCACCTATGATAAGAAAATCGCCTTGCAAGTCAAAGATTACAAGACTCCAAATAATTAATCGCTAGGGTCTTCAATTTTAGTTCATTGACTCATTATATAATATAAATAATTATGGGTATCCATTTTTTCCACAATTCCTTAGAATTACAAAGAATTGGTATCTCTTACCAAAATAGTGAAATAAGATAAACAATTCTAAAAAATTCTAAACTTACTGAAGATACTAAACTTAATTGAGATATTAGTCGTTTTCCTAAGCATTCCGAATTAACTATACGAGCTTTTCATCATACTTATTCAATGGTAGCACTCTACATTCAGTTCCTATCCCTGTCCTAACTATCGATTAACCTGCAAGGAAAAAAACTGTTGAGGTATAAGCTTACGCTTAGTGAGATAAATACCTTCATCAATACCGCATGATAGAAATTTATTAGATGCACAATCATACGAATGCAATCAGTATGCCAAATAACGCATGCAGTGGCCTAGGAACTGCATACGATTCAGAATTACACCTCGTGTAGTCGGGGTTTAGAGATAATTAATCGACCCAAACCAAAATTCGGGTTCTAGACCTTGGGTTTTAATTCATTTGCATTATTGTGCTTAAGTCAAAACAAAACCATATATATATATACGTAGATTGTATATAATATACTTTCTTTCCAAATAACAAATTATACTTTCAAAATCCCAGTCTAGCGGTGTGGTGGCCTCCGTAATCCACAAAAATACGCCTTAAGTAGAAGCCACAAGACATGGCCCCTCACCAACGATTGGCATCTCCTGGTGCCTAGTAAGCCCATTAACTTAAGACAGATACTCAATAAAAATGATGATATAGTTAGTGCCCAATCCTGTAGGAAGCCCTTCCTCCTGTGAGTCCCTTCCCATCTTCTACGCAAAGCGACAGTTGGTGTTATCCGAATGCAGTTATGGGGAATGCATGATTCATCTTATTTCTTAATCATATAGATAGTTAATCCGATTTTTCAAGGTGATCAGACAATTTCATTCCATACACTTGCATGTATAAATTATCACAAACAATTTCCATTACTATATGATTAACAAGCCATAGCATTCAATCGCAATTTTATACACATGTGTTTCCCATATCCCACAAGCATCTAATTTATATATATAAGTTTAGGTGCGTCTATTCTACAAGCAAACTCAAGTAAAGAGTCCTCGGGCATTTACTCACTCAGCCATGCAGATCAATTAAAAAAATCCGGGATAGGTTGTCTTCCAAAAGCCAGGTCCCCTGGACATCGCAAATATAATACTATAAGGATTTGAAAAGCTAAACTAAAACCCTTTTAGTTATACTTTTGACTTGGTTTCATATTTTTCCTGGTTTTTACTTATAGTTTAATCACTTATAACTTTCTCGTTATAAATTCGATTTTTATGATCTTATAGTCAATCTTCATCATTTTTTAGTGTACTTTAATGTGGTAAGGTTAGATTTTTGTGATGAGGCATGCAAAACTACCCATAGGTCAAAATAGTAGTGATCCTCATGATTTGGAGTCCTTTTAGGCTTTGTTTAGTTAACGAGCTTTTTGGTAACTTGGGAAATTCTTTGGGCTTGGGCTTAAGACTTTATTCTAAACTTAAAATACTCCTTAAGTTCAGATTTCCAACTTTGTTTTACACTCTTGGTGCTAACAATAACTCCTTGGGCTTTTATGTGGGCTTAAGTTGTTAAATAGGCTTGTTTTTTTGTTCAAACTAAAGTTAGTGATTTTATTGGGCTTATGGAGTCTTAGGTAGACTTCTTATAAGCTTCAAAACAACCTTTCTTAATATTTTAGAGTACTGGTCAGAATTTTAATGAAGGCTCAACTTAGAGTTCTAGGCTCGTTTTCAGAGCTTTAGGCTTTATACACTTATTATACTTGCCTTAGTTTGTCTTTTCACTTTTTTTACTAAGTTTTATCATATTTTTAAGTGACTTTTATTGTGGTTCCAGATCTAACTGTGAATAATCCAAGGGGCACTTACTTGGTTTCTCAACTTGTTTTATCATTTCCTTTAAGTTTAGATGTTAAATCATGAACCTAAGCTACTTACGTTCAAATCTTGACTTAACCTATCTTCCATAAGATGATTACTTAGCTTATACTTTACATGAAAATAGTAGATCTCATACTTATCACTTCTTCCATATCATTGTTCATTTCTTACAGAGTTGGTTTCTTCATAAAAACTTCTTAAGGTGGTTCAGCTATTTTATCATCTTATGATCATGCTCATATCCTCAAGAAATCATGGTCTCCTAACATGACATATTAGGTCACTTTAACAAGGAAACAAGTTACCCATCCTAAAAGCATAGAAATGGTGGTTGTGCAATTAAGTACCCTCTTACGTTCCTTGTTTTTCCTCCTTCTTCTTGCAAGCTCGTTTGAAAACTAAGGTCTTGATCTTTGAAGTGGGGCTTTGAGGATATTTTAAAGTTCCTAAAAGTGGTTTTTGAAGTTGACAAACAGAGGGCACAAAATAAAGCTTGGTGTCGTGAGTATGAAAGCAAAATAGTGGTGGCAATGTTGGGATTTTGTGGAGTTGGATTTCTTCTTTTGGTTTGTGTTTAAAGTAAGAGAGAAGGAAGTGAAAATGAGATGAAAGAGAGAGGGAGTGGCAAATTTTTGAATGCGAGGAGAAGTGTATGCAAGGAGCTTTAATTGATTGTCTTTTAATATACACAAATGCCAACTTTTTGACAAGACTAGATGATGTAAGCATTAAGGGGTGAATAGTAGATGTATAAAACATTTGAGTGATGGACAAATGACAAGGCATGGCCTCTCTTTTCCTTCTTTTCCAACCGGCCAAGTAGGGAGCAAATAGGGCATGGTGTTGTCTTGTCACTTAATTAAAAGTTGAACACATAAAATAATGTAATAACTTGTCCATATGTAGTATAAGTTGTAGTGTGATAAGGGAAATGCTTTATCATTAGTTTTTGATAAGTTCTCAATTGATAAATGATTCCAACTCTCAATTGATAAGTTATTTAGGATGATTGGTTGGTTTACTTATTCATGTGTACAAGTCTTATTCATGAAAATAAAGAGATTGTCTTATATGAAATTCTTTTAGAGTTTGTTTTTTAAATTAATTTGTAAGTTATGATTTAATTCTTATAAAATTATGAAAATTTCTAGATTTGAATAAAATTATGAAAATTAAATTCTTAATTAGCTGCTTAAAGTTATAAGTCCTTAATTGTTTTAAGGTTTTGGGTTTTGTGTTTTGAGTGACTTTAAAGTCTGTGGCTCTTGTATTCGAGTTTTATTGATAATAGGGTTTTGAATTATAAAATTAAAATCGTTTTTAAATGTAAACTTAAATTCTTAGTTTAGTTGATCTTTGGAAATGTTCGAAAAGCACTCTTGGTTGATTCACAAGCCCGTTAAAAGGTAGAGTTTTCAAACATGGCTTATAAGTGAAGATAAGGGAATTGTTTTGTGTGTAATTCTTTTAGGGTTTGGTTCTCAAATAAATTTGTAGGTTGTGATTTGCTTTTTAAGAAATTTTAGAATTTTCTAAAGTTGAATAAAATTTGTTCAAATTATATTTTTAATTATTTATTTAGGGTCATAAGTCCTTGATTATCCTAAGTTTTAAGGTTCAAGTGAGTTTAAGTATGTTTTAGGGGTTTTCACCAATTCGGGAGTAGTAAACTTGTACTTATGAGCTTAAGGTATAATTGGCTTAATTATTTAGGATTATCGCTTTATTATGCAACATATCTATCTATCTATCTATCTATCTATCTATCTATATATATATATATATATACACGTATTGTGGGGCTACTTATGTACATGAGTAAAATTAATTTTGTAAATTTATTTATTTATTTCTTTAACTAGCTCAATTTTGTTGTTTATTATTACTTGAAATAATCCTTGATTCATTCATTATTAGTTTTATATGATTTCATAAAATTATTGATAATTTTATTGATTTATGGCTTTTCAAGTATTAAGATAATTTTATAGAGTTTTAAATTTTTTTTTTTACGATTTGATATTTACGATTTCTGTTGAGTTTATGTTTACATTTTTTAAAAGTACACGTATGTAAGGATTAGGGTTTTCTTGCATGATTAGGGTTTCCAAATCATATCATAGAGCCTTTTAAGTTCAGTTTAAGTTCCAAGTTCAAAATTTTAGTCGGTTTTCATTTTATGTGGTTTTGTTGACTTAAAGAAATATCTACGATACTCAAGTTCAACACCATGTTTAGAAGGTTAAATTTACGGAGTCTTTAAGTTCTACAAGGGAGCTACTCGTTCGAGAAGCTCATGCTAGGGGTTTGGCTAGCCATTTTGGGGAAAAGAGGATGATTGAGATATTGAAGGAGTATTTTTATTATCCTGGGATGATGAAGGATGTGCACTAAATACTTAAGAGGTGAGAGGTATATAAATATGCAAAGGGGAAGAGAGAGCCTTATGGAGAATATACACCCTTACTAATTCTAGAGCAGCCATGAATTGATCTAAGCATGAATTTCATGCTTAGCCTTCCCCATACACCTAGAAGACATGACTCAATCATGGTGGTAGTCAATCAGTTCAGCAAGATGGCCCACTCCATTCCCTACCATAGAACTAATGATGCTTTATTCATTGTTAACCACTTTTTGCAAGAAATCATGCGACTACATAGAAAGCCGAAGAGTATTGTATTTGACCATGATTCGAAACTCATAAGCTTCTTTTGGAAGACCCTATGGAGGAAGCTTGGTACTAAGCTCCTATTCAGTACCTATTGCTACCCCCAAACAGACGGCCAACTTGAAGTAGTGAATAGAATCATCGATAACCTCCTGTACACCACTATTGGAAAGAACTCTCGTGATTAGGATTTATGCTTGCCTATCATTGAATTTGCCTACAATCGCTCAACTTATAGCTCAATTAGAACATCACCATTTGAGATTGTTTATGAACATAACCCAAACCTACTATTGGATTTAATTAATAGTTTGACTACATAAGGAGAAAGTCAATCCAGCCTGCAACATGCCAAAGAGTTCCAAAGGTTACATCAGAAGATTACCAAGCAATTGGCTAAAATTATAGCCTGATAGAAGGAAGTGGGAAACCATGGAAGGAGACAAGTCGTTTATACCCCTAAGGACCTTGTCTAGGTCCATCTTAGCAAGGAACACTTCCCTAATAAAAGGACAAATAAACTATCTCCCAAAACGGATGGAATCGACAGGATCCTAAGGTGCATTAATGATAATGCCTATGAGATTGAGCTACCCAAAGGTTTCGGTGTATCTACCACATTCAACGTTGTTGATTTGACTCCTTATGTGCTCGATGTTGAAGAGGACCAAGATTTGAAGGAAAATCTTCAGCAACCTCGGGGAACTAATGAACTGTTGACCATCAGTCCCATTACTCATGTACGGCTCTAAGGCATCTAATCCCTCACTAAAAGAATCCTCTCTCAATAACCTATTGATAATGAGAAACTTTACGCCGAAGGAAGGTAGTTGAACTCCTTAAGCTCCTCGCATTGTTATACATTGATCTATACTCTCAGTTGTGATGATGCCGACCATTCCCTTACCAAGGACCCTATGTCGAGTAATCCAACCAACTATTGTCAAGAGGTTCTTGCTGAGTGACGAGAGACTCACTTATCGGTCGAGTGACGAGAGACTTACTTACCGGCCGAGTAGTTTTCTCTTGGCATGTTACCATTTCTCTCGTCACTTACTTCTCATTCAACCCCTTTATTTGCCACATCTTAATCCCTCTCACCTGCTATGTTTAGAGAATCTTCGTAGGGGACCAATGTTACACTATCACGTATCTACCTTATCTAACATTGTATTGCTTTTCCATTTTTGTCTTTTGTCTTTTTTACCCTTTTGCATATGTACTAGGAATCCCTTTTTTGTAATTTCTTTATTTGTAATGTTGCCTTAGGGACTTACTGTAAATAGTCCCTTTCCCTTGTAAGCCACAAATAACTTGACAATTCAACATTGAATACTCTGTTCTTGAGAGACAATCTTCTCCAAGTTCATTTTCTTTCATGCACTCTTATCTAATCTTACCGAGTAGCTTAGGATTAGTAGTGGGTGGATCTTGACATCAACTTATGTGTCATATTAAGTAAGGTGTCAAGTTGTATTGTATTCGTTGGTGAGTCACATCCTCTGAGCAGCTTCACGTCAGCTACTCCAGTTTGTTAGTAGACCATTTCCCTCTATTTTCTTTGATATTTCGAAGGACCCATTTAATTCAAATTTGTTACGATAAGTCCTAATAATAACTAAACTCCTAGGCACGCTTTCTAAGCTTTACCCTCTCAACCTGTCCAACCATCTCGACTTGCCTAAGGAGGTAGCAGGAGGTCCAATGGCCCAATGTCAAACAAGAAAGAAGGGTAGACAACTCGTGTAGAGGAGGTTAGGTAAGAGCTAGGAAGAAAGAAAAGGAATTTAAAAAGGGAAAACTTTAAAGAGAAAAACTACTGAGCTAAAGCGCTTTAAGTGCAAAGGCTTCGAACATGTAGTCACCTAATACCTTAATCGATGAATTATGGTCATTAAAGGAGAAGTTCTAACCATTGAATTGTATAATATTGACAAAAAATTTAGTGAAGCTGTAAAAGGATTGGAGGAGGAAGTAAAGATAGAGACTATGGGAGATTACATTTATCCATAGGAAAGGGACATACTAACATTGGTTGTTCACTGAGCTTTAAGTATGGAACATGATTGACAAGAAGAACAATGAGAAAATTTTGTTTCATACCTCTTCTTGAGTGAGAAACCAACTATGTTCTTTAATTGTTGATGGTGGTAGCTGTATGAATGTAGCATCTACAAGATTAGTCGAGCAATTGAAGTTGCTGATCTCTCCACATCTTAAGCCGTACAAACTCCATTGGTTAAACGAAAAGCGATCTATGCAAGTGTCAAATGAAGTGTTAAAGCCAATTTCTATCAGAAGATATAAGGATGAAATTTTGTATGATATGTTGCCACTGTACGCTTCATGTCTTACTTAGTCAACCTTGGTTGTTTGACAAACAAGTTGCTCATGACGAATACAAGAATACGTACCTTGATTCCCATGACAATTAGTCAGCAGTATGCAAGCTAAGTTGAGTAAACGAACTAAGGCCTTGATGATGAGTCGATCTAAGCTCCGAGTGTTGTGAAGAGTAATGAGCTAATCTTTGTGCTAATCTAAAGACTATGGATATAAAAAAGAAAGTTGAACTACCTAAGATTGCTAAAGAGTTGTTAAAAGAATTTGCCAATCTATTCTCTTAAGAACTACCAAAAGGTCTACCACCTTTACAAGGAATAGAGCATGGCATTGAGTTACAACCAAGTGTTGCCTTGCTAAATTAGTCAGTTTATCGAATGAACCTTAAGCAATCCTTTGAGTTGCAAAGGCAAGTAAATGAGTTGATTAAAAAAGCATATGTGCGTGAAAGTATAAGTCCTTGTGCTATACCCCCATTATTAGTGTGTAAGAAAGATGGTAGCTAGTAGATAGCCAACTTGTTAACAAAATTACTATCAAATATCAATATCCAATACCAAGGTTTGATGATATGTTGGTTGAGCTATATGGAGGTAGAATATTTTCAAAGATTGATCTAAAGTTTGGATATCATCAAATTTGCATGAAAGAAGGCAATGAATGGAAAACAACTTTTAAAACCAAGCATGGGTTACATGAGTAGCTATTGATGCCCTTTAGATTATCTAATGCGCTAAGCACATTTATAGATTGATGAACCATGTGTTAAGGAATCAGATAGGGAAATTTGTCGTAGTGTGTTTTGATGCCATATTGGTGTATAGCCTAGATCTGGCCAACCATGTTGATAAGAATTAAGGACTAATTATAAGATCTCGAGCCCGAAGGCTCATTGCCTTAGTCTATGGACTTGCCTAAAAGGACTTAACTACAGAAGAAGAAAATTTCTTTTGAGCTTATCAGAAATATCTCTTGAGCTGCCCTAATCCATTCAAGTTTGGATGCCATCAGATCAGAATGCGAGAAGGAGATTAGTGGAAGACTGCATTTAAGACTCACCATGATTGTATGAGTAGCTAGTGATGCCTCTTGGACTATCAAATGCGCCAAGCACTTTTATGAGGTTAATGAACCATGTGCTCCGAGAATGGATTGGAAAGTTTGTCATTGTTTATGTTGATGATATTCTTATCTATAGCCCCGACTTGGAGATACACTGTAAGCATCCTCAAGCTATTTTTGCTAAACTTTGAGTTAAAAAAATTGTACATTAATCTAAAGAAGTGTAACTTCTACGGACCTAAAGTAGTCTTCCTAGGGTTTGCTATGAATGGAGGTGGCAAAAGAGTTGATGAAGAAAAGGTAAAGTCAATCATTGAGTGGCCAGTGCTGACTTGTTCTACTGATGTGTGAAGTTTCTATAGCTTGGCATAATTCTATTACTGTTTCATAAGGAATTTCAGTAATATTGTAGCCCCACTCACTAAGTGGTTGAAGAAGAACATTGAATTTAGATAGAGAGAGAAAGAGCAATAGATTTTTGAAGAGGTAAAGAGAAAGTTGACTACTGTACCTATCATAGCTCTTCCGAGCTTCGATAAGGTGTTTAAAGTAGAGTACTATGGATCTAGATTGGGCATATGCATCGTACTAATGTAGGAGGGTTGACCTATTGCTTACTTTAGTGAAAAGTTTCGATGAGCTACACTCAACTATTCTGTATATGAAAAGGAGTTCTACTCCTTGATTTGAGCTCTAACTATTTAGCAGCATTACCATTTGCTAAAGGAAATTGTGATTTACACCGATCATTACCTATTGAAGCATTTGAGGAGCTAACCAAACTTATCTAAGAGACAGGCCAAGTAGATCGAATCTATGAAGGGATTTTCTTATGTTATTAAGTGTAAGACTAGCAAGAACAATATAGTAGCTAATGCTCTATCACGACGACATACTCTTATAATTGAACTTCAAACAAGACTTCCTAGGTTCTCAGTTGTCAAGGATTTATATACGGAGGATCCACACTTTGGTCCAATCTATGTTTGATGAAAGGATGGCCAAGCTATTGATGACTATCATAGGGAGGACGGATACTTATTTGAGAAAGGGAAATTATGTATCCTGACTTGTTCTATATGAGAACTACTAGTGAGCATGTATAGGAGAATTATTTGGTCATTTTGGGAAAGCCCACACTCATGAAGTTCTTAATTCAAGATTCTTTTGGCCTAAGATGATGAGAGACATACAATATGTGTTAAAGAGATGTGTTACCTATTGAAGAGGAAAGAGTTGAGCTGAACAAAGACCTTATTTGCCATTGCTTGTCCCAACCAAACCATGGTCCGAACTAAGTATGGATTTTATGTTGGGTTTATCAAGGATGTCCCAAAGGAAGGAATTCATCATGGTTGTCATCGACCGTTTTGGCAAGATGATGCTGTATGCCATACAATTAAACTAATGAAGCTTTGGCTATTTCTTTTCTCTTTTTACAGGAAGTGGTCAAGCTGCATAGAGTACCTAGAACTATAGTATTTAATTAGGACCCTAAGTTCTTAAGCCATTTTCAGAAGACTCCTTAGAAGCAACTAAGGACCAAGCTACTATTCAATACATCTTACCACCTACAGATAGATGGCCAGACCAAAGTCATCAATAGGACCTTAGGAATACTGTTATGAGTTGTAATTGGAAGAAACCCAGCTAATTGGCACATGTGCTTATCAATAATCGAGTTCGCCTATAGTATGGCCACCCATAGTGTAACAAATAAATCACCCTTTGAGGTAGCATTTAGATATAACTCGAACTCCCACTCAATTAGATTTCCCAACCCAACCAGCCTAAAGATCAATAAGTTGTAGAAAGATCAAAAGCCATCAGAGCAATGTACTAGAAGGTCGTGGACCATCTGACTTGAGTAGCTTCTAAGCTTGAAAGAAGAAGCCAAGGAAGAAAAGTTAAAGTGTTCTAACCTGGCGACCTAGTCTAGATAAATCTCAGCAAGGACCAATTCCCTAACCCAAGGGAGAGCAAATTGTCCCCAAAAGCAAATGGACCTTTCAAATTGATTGGAAAGATCAACTTGAATGCCTATAAGATAAAATTGCTAAAGGAATATGGAGTCTCCAATTCTTTTAACATTGCTGACCTTTGCTTGTATTTCCTTGAGTTATAAGGAAAGACAACGATAGTGAGTCAGACGAATAGGTATGGGTATTCGTGATTCGAAAATGGGTATGAAGAATAGGAAAGTTTTTTTTTTTTTTATGGTGAATGTGAATGGATATAACTCACCAAGTCACAAACACAATTAGGGGATTGAGCTTGAAATGGAGTTTGATACAACTTACGAATACTAAATGTCGCTCGAGATTCAAATGAAGGTTAAATGCAACTCATTAACCGATTCAAATGAAGGGGTTCACTATAATCTTAGGGTCAAGATTAATAAGAACATGAGAGAGATTAAAGAGTCCAATCAATACTCAATAATCTGACAAGCGCAAGCTTTACTAGCTCAAGTATAGCCTTGCTCGAAAGAGGAAAGTTTCACTCTCTTTATTCTGTTTATATGTCTATATATCTATTTGTCTGTCTCTGTTTAGTACAAATGTTACTATTTATAGCAAGTCCTAAACCTTAGTGGCAAAACTGTAAATAATGTACAAGTCCTTAAACTCTAAAGAATCAGGCCTATAAATAAAATGAAGGAAAACATGTATAAGAATATAAAACCGTGCATTTTACAAGG
Organism: Lumnitzera littorea; assembly: GCA_024138015.1. Lineage (NCBI taxonomy): Eukaryota > Viridiplantae > Streptophyta > Magnoliopsida > Myrtales > Combretaceae > Lumnitzera > Lumnitzera littorea. The sequence continues at coordinate 64,918,627 of JAMXBB010000002.1, forward strand.
GAAGTCAGCATGTAGTCAGTCGGTATGTCTTAGAAGGAGTAGTATTCTAATCAGATGAGGTCAGTAGTTGGATGTATAGGTTCGGGAAGGAGTCCTCGAAGTCTTGCAATATTTGGCTAAGACACCAGAAAGGTCGACCCATAATTGCCAAGTCCTAAAATCACTCGGCACGATTCTCTTGGTGCTGTTCCGAGTGGTTCTTTAGTCTCGAGTACTCATCTTTGCAGTTTCTCGGCACCTAGGCTGACGACAGAGTTGATGTTGAGTGTTTATTTTCCTTCCCCTCATCCTTTTGGCTACAGCTTGACCTCAGTAAGCATTGATAGGCCTCAACTTGGATATGGTCGGAGGCTGATTCCCATCATCGAAGATGAGCTACCTAAAGCCAACCAAGATTTGATCCCAAATCTCAAACAACCTGAAGGGGATGATAGAAATCAAGAACCAATTACAAGATCCTAAGCTCGAAGGCTTGCTGCCTTAGTTTGCCAAGCTACCCAGAAGGACCTGACTTCAAGAGAAGAAAAGTTCTTCTAAGCCGATCAAATAAATCACCTGAGCTCCCCTAATCCATTCACTATTTCATGAGCAGAGGAAGATCCCATTAACGCTGTCGATCTCCATAAGAGCTGAACATTGAACCAGCATGATTCTGGGCTAATAGATGTCTAAGCTCAAACTAACCTAATGTTGAGCTAACTTGCCGACTCTGAACTTCCGAGCTTTAACTTTCCGAGTAATTACTCGCTAAGCTCCTAACTTATTGAGATGTAGACCTAAGACTGATCTGGTCAACTTTACCCAACACCTATTGTAAACCCCTAAAATTATCAACCTAGCTTTTGAAATAGACTCAACTATATTAAATAATTTAGTAATTGATAAGGTTAATGAAAGTGAAAACCCTAAAAGAATTAATCAATCGCGCAAAGAACTTTTCTACCCTAAATGTTTCTAAATGTTAAAGATTTCATTCAAAAGTGATAGAAACCCTAAAAATGATTACCTTAAAGACATACGTACACTAATCCAACATGATATACCCTAAAACCCTAATTGCTAATATAATGCTCATATTTTGCCAAATCATTAGTAAAAGGTTAGAGATGACCCTCATTCATACTTATATGATTCAAATCCTCAAGTAATCCATTAGAAACTAAGATAATGAGTCATAGATTATATTTATCCCTTAAGTATGTGATTAAGATAGTCTCACTTAGAGTTAGGGTTATAGTTGAAGATTAGGTTACATGTAGTGAACTTTAATACTCGAATTACTACTTTTTGCATTTGTTATCCAAAGTAATTTATCAAATGAGATATATAAGCTATAAAGACCTAAAGTAAGACCTCATCAACTATGTTTACTGATCAATTCATCAAATACCTCATTTCTTCTCATTTCCTTCATTTTTCCCTTAATTTCCCTTAATTACTACATTATGTGCACAAAATTACACATACTTAAGGAAAGTTAACCAAGTCAACACATGTTGACCAAAGTCAAAGGGTTGACTAAGTCAACACATGTTAACTAAAGTCAACAAAAGACACTAAGAGATAAGAAAAATATCCTAACTTCTAATGATGGCTTTTCTTTCCTTTTCTTTTGATTTTTCTTTTTCCCTTCCCCTCAATTGTTGCCGTCCACTTATTCTTCATTTTGGTGCCACCATTTGTTGTCTTCCATAATGAAAACAAGACAAAAGAAACAAACCAAAAATCTTCCACCATTGCCGTGAGCTTCATCTTCCCCTTTCACTTTCATTACTTCACTTTTGTCTCCATAATTCCAACATAACTAAAGGTATGTACTTAACTTACTTTATGTTTGTTTATATTATTTATTGGTTAGTTAATTAGATAGATTAGATAAGTAATTATGTGTTTAGTTTTGTCTTGAAGAAGAGGGAACAAAGTTTCCATCTTTAAGTGTAGGAATTAGAAATTATGAAGAAGAAGAAAGGAAGACATGAGTATATGCTCATAAGTATGTGCACATAATGGAATACTAAAAGAGTACAAGTATGTGAACCTTTGTACATGAGTATTTATCATGTACATAACTTAAATTAAGACCATATCTAGCTATATATGCATATACTACACTAAATACATACATAAAAATACAAAAGGATGAAATTGGGAAAATTTTTCTTAAGAGAAGATTAAGCATACGAATTTTTGTATAAAAATACATATCCAGCCATATAGGTATATGAGTATGTATACACGTATAATACGGTATAAACCTAAGTAGATGTATAAGTATATATATGTATAAGGTATATGTACATAAGTATAAAGTAAGAAACAAAATGTACATAAGACATGTACATATGACATAAGCATGAGGTGATGCTTATATAATCATATGATGAGGTAATTGATGAGGTAAGTACATGATAACATAAGCAATGACATAAGTAAAAAATGATGTAAGTGATGACATAAGCATAGGTTTAGAAAATGAGAAAAATAAGAAAAGTATAGGTAATTAGGTACCTAAATATGTAAACCCTAATACACCTTCTAAATTAGATTATACCTAGTTCAGTACATGAATTAGTAATAGCAAAGTAAACTCCTTTAATTATAAGAATTTAAGGAATAAAAGATATAAATATAAGTAATAAGAGTACTTAAGTGTTATAGCTAAAAATTTCTATAAATTTAGTTCATAACGTAAAACAGGGTCTTAACATCCAAAACAGATATTACTGTGTGAATATACGTCCAAAAACGATGAAAAACGACTATAAATTCATAAATAAAACGAAAAAGTTACATACGATTGATAATAAAGTCTCACCGGGTAAAAGTTGATAGTAATTTAAGTAGAATTAGGTAATTAGATGTTTAGAATTATTAGTTAATTCAAGTACTTACTAGCGTTATCAAATCGTAATGATCAGGTGACCCCGAGGTGAGCGAGGACCTTCCGATCGATTATTACAATTAGGGCAAGTCGCCATGGTCGAGTGAGTATTTTCCCTATGATTCCATGCTTGATTGTGATTGTAGATAGTGGACTAAAATATTGTTGTTAATTGACTACTGTATGGGGTTTGGGAAAATGCTTGTATATGTAACTGTGCGTTATATTGTGAATTTACCTTAAGTACAGAAAATGCCTTGTTTATTGCATGGTAGTATAGAAAATAATTGTGTGTACTATTGGATGGTCACAACATAATTTGAACTTAATTATACTTGACCTATAAAAGAAATTGGGACATGCATTAACATGCATAGCATGGATACTATTTCGGCCGTCACATCACATGGAGGTAAAGAAAGGCCATTCGGGGGTTGATATTATTAATTTATTTGGTTCTGTATGGTGCACTCGTACAAAATGACCTTCCCCTGGCCCATGGGAACACTAGGCGTTGGAGGCGCTAACCGCCTGGTTAAGGGTCGAGTTTAAAGGCCTCCGTTTAGGGGTGAGTGTAGACTATGGGAGCCCACTCACAATTATACTAAAACTTGGGTTTTTCTGAAAATAAAAGAATTATTTGATATAAGTGCGGAACGTGGAGTTCCGTAGTAAAGTAAGTTCTAGTATAATACCCGGATCTGATTGGTGTAGTGTAAACTCCAACCCTGACTTCGGAGGGCGTTAAATCTGAGTTACGTATTTGAACTAGTTAATTATATGTATTGTTTGGCATTCTGGTTGATCATTCATTCATATGTGTGAATATAATGTACTTATAACTTACTTGTGATGTGGTTGAGGGTTTTGCTCACTAAGCTTAGGCTTACACCCCTTTAGACTTTTGTTGCAGGATAGCTTGTTCATAGAGGTAAGACGAGGGATGCTACAGGTTAGCTTGGGGACTTGGGCAAGAGTGAGCTGTTATGTGTACTGAGAGAAAACAGTTTATGTAGACTCTTACCCATGTACTTTTGTTTATCTTAGTATTATAGACTTAGACATACTTAATTACTGTGTATTGTAAGCTTTATAACTCAAATTTTATATAAATATGTTTGTGTGATGATATCATGTGAATCTGGATGTTTTTTGGAAACTAGTGGTTGTAGAGCCTTGTATATTGTGTGAAGAGTTTTTGATTGGAAGGGTAACCAATCAGGGGTTCTTCGTACAGTATACGGCGTCTGCCACGACTAAGCCGTCCTCAGTTCGTGACACCTATTGTCTGTTTAGACTATAGAATTGAGAGGCTGATACATGTCCTCTTTGTGACAACCGTACTGTCCTAGCAAAGGATATTCCATTTTCTAGTTATTACCATTTTTTCCTTTCTTTGTAATCAATTTCTATTTCAAGTAGGTATCTAATTTCATAACTATAAGGATCCTATGACTTACCTAATTGAGCCATATAAATATCTCCACTTGTATTAGCTGTAAGAATCAAAATAGTGAATATTTAGTATATTTCCTTTAGAGCTAAGTATTTCCTTGCTTACTCTTTCTTTACTCTTATTTAGCCCATTGTTTGAGAGTGAACTAGTGGAGAGTGAACTCTTATGACACTTGCGATTCAAACCTATTAGTTCGTATGATACCTTCAACTATGTATTCATCCATGACCATCGACCGTATCACATGTAGATCATCTCTAAACAATGTTTGAATTGTTGAGGAATGAATGGTTATATGGAAAACTAAGAAGTGTTGCTTCTGTTAAGACAAAGTCGTATTTTTGGAGTGCATGGTTAATGGAAGAGGTTTAAGAGTAGACGAACTATTATAGAATAGCTTACTCGAACCTTATGTGCTAATGTTAAGAGTTTTCATGGCTTAGTTTCTTTCTATCGTAAAACCATTCAGAACTTTATTTTTGTTGTTGAACCCCTTATTGAGCTCACAAAGAAGAATGTCAAATTCAAGTGAGGAAACAAGGAGGAAGAAAGCTTAACTTAACTGAAGAAGAGATTGACTAAAACCTTAGTTCTATTGTTACGAGATTTCTGGTAAAGTGTTTTAGTTAGAGTGTCATGCTTCTGGCATAGGAATTGAAGCAATATTGAGGTGAGAATGCCGACCAATCGCCTATTTTAGTGAAAAACTCAAGGGATTAACTCTAAATTGTTTCATTTATGAGAATGAATTGCATATACCAGCTCAAGCAATGCAAACATGGTAACATTATTTGTTGTTAAGGGAATTTATTATCTATTATGATCACTAAACCCTGAAATGTTTGAAGAGTCAATTGAAATTATTAAAGTGACAAATGAAGTAGGTATAATTTCTTGAAAGATTTTCATTCATAATAAAATATAAGAAAGGAGAGACAAATGTAGTTGCCGATGCCCTATTTAGACAACATGCCTTACTTTCCAATCTTCAATCGAGGATGATGGGATTTGTGAGCATAAGGGAGCACTATCAGTAGGATGAACATTTTGGTCCAATTTATGTCTAATGTACCAAGGGAAGGACACTAAAGGAAGGTTATCTTTTTCGAACAGGGAAACTATGTGTGCTAACTTGTACTATGCAAGAGTTAGTCATCAAGGATGCCCCTAACGGTGGATTAGCTGGCCACTTCAGATAAAGAAGGGCAAATGAATTGTTAAAATCAAGGTATTGCTAGTCAAGGATAATGAGGGATGTACATTAGGTCGTTGAAAGACATAAGACCTATAAAGAAGCCAAGTACCAGGCAGAGCAAGGGAAGGCAGTGCCTTTACCTATGCCGACCAAATCATAAGCTGACTTAAGTATGGATTTTGTTCTTAGTTTGTTGAGAACAACATGAAGAAAGCATGCCATTATGGTTGTGGTTGATCAATTCAGTAAATGACACACTATGTACCCTACTACAAAATTAATGATGTGTCAGCTATTTCTTTTCTATTTTTGTAAGAGATTGTAAAACTATATGGAGTCCCAAGGAGTATAGTGTCAAATAGAGACTTAAAGCTCCTCAGCCATTTCTATAAGACCCTATGACATTGATTGAGAACTAAACTGCTATCCAGCATATTATGCCATTGTCAAGCCCTATTTTGATTTTTATAAATTTAATCTATATTAAGCCTCACCCATTTAATATAAATTAGTCCAAATTAAATTAAGCAAAACATTTTTCTTTAAAAAAATGTTTAAAAAAATATTTTTGAAAAATAACTCGAAGTCACCAAACAATAAAATTGCTAAAAAAAGGGAAATTAGGGTTTTTAGCTGAAAAAACCCTAATTGAGCTACTAATCTATGAATTTTCTAAAAAAGAATTTTCAAAAAAAAAATATTTTTGAAAAGCCTATTTTATAGCCCTTTTTTATTTATAAAATTGATTTTCTCATAATATATCAAACCTTAACTAAGAGTCAGTTGTAGTGCAATAGTTGTAGTGTGCGCACAATATAATGAGGAAACATAGGTTAGAATCCCAATAGGTGTAACTTTTGCATTAAAAGGAGTTATTTTACTTACATGTTTTGCAAACAAAAAGATGTCACTTATGTGAATTGAACTCGTGACATGGGAGATAAAATGCAAGGGACTAGCCAATAGTCAAAACATATGTTTGTTAACATCATTTTATTAAACCCTTTATAATCGGATTTTCAAGAGCTAATTTTAGGTTTACTATCTAAAATCGGCTTTTGAAAACTTGAATTTATATCAACATAAAATTGGAATTTCAAAAACTAAATTCATGAGTGGTATTTTCAGGATTATTTTTGAGAATATGCTACTGTTAGAATTATTTTAAAAAATAGTAATATTATTTTCCTTTTCCCTTAAATTTTTAGACATTTTATTTTTTTATTAAGAAAAAGCCTAATTTTTATTTCCCAATTTAACAAAAAACTTAAATGTCTTAATTTTGAAAAAAATCAAAATTAAAATTTTTTATTCAGAAAAAACCTTTCTCTGTATGACAAAACATTTTTTCTACACTAAAAAAACCAATATGTGGCAAACTATTTAACAAATGCAAATCTTACTAATATCCAATTTTTGAAATTTTTTTAGAAATTATGCAATTTTTATGCAATCTTTAGAAAACATACAAATTTTTTATGAAAATATACAATTTTACTCTTAATTATTTAAACTAAATATTGCAAAGCAAAGTGGAAAACATTAAAATAAAGATAATTGAATGAAACTTGCAAATAATGTTAGTACTATAAATAAGGTAGAAAAAGAAAATCCCCTGCTAAGAACCTAAGGTGTATATGCAAGATATGATGATCACATAACTAATTATAAGAGTATACAATAAAGTGCAAACTATACCAATTTTAAAAAGAATTCAATGAATACAATCATATTCATAATAATATTGCAAGCATCATCCAATTGACTAGAATTTCATAAATCATGTAACCATATGACTAAACTATGTGATAGAATGATTAATAATAGATGCAATGCCAATAAGATGAAACAAATAATAAAAACAAATAAAAATAAAAACTTATTCACATTTTGGACCTGTAAAAAAAACCATGAAGTCAATAAATTAACTATCATTATTCTCCTTTAATTTTTCTTTTTCTTTTCACTTTTTTAATTTTTTTTAATTTAAAAAGAACAAAATAAAAACAGAAACAAAAAGCAAAGGAAAAGAAATTAAAAAAAAAAAAACACCCACCCACAATTAAACGAATTGATTCTATTCACAAATCATGAATCTAGTAGCAACAGAAGGAGCTCTAACTACAACAACTTGTAGTTCTTCCCAAATACTAAAAAACACCCAACTTTGAACTCTTGATCTATTCGATCTACTAAGGATTGAAGCCAAAGTTGGTGTTTTTCCTAATTTATTCATCCTTTAGCTACTATTGGGGGTGTTTTTTTTTCTTTGATTTTGTATGAAATATAAAAAAAATGAAAAAACTTAGATAGAGAATGTGGGTTTTCAGGTACCTAAGGTAGATAAAGAAAAGAGTTATTTACTCGAATTTTATCATGTTTTGATGATTCATGGAGTCCTCTTATTTGTAAAAACACCCATGGATAAGATCTTATTACTCTAAATAAATTCGAATCAAATCAAGAGATTTTAAGTGATAAACTTTGATTTTTTGAACTTTTGATTTGATCCAATTTTAAATATTAATCTAAATCTTTTTAAGATAGATTGTATTTACTTGAAATGGCAAAGATTTACATTGTTTTTTTTTTTTTTGAAAAATATGTCAAAATCGGGTAAAATTTAGCTAAGAAAAATTTGGGCTTTTTTCCTCCATTTTCTCCCCATGTTTTGAAGCTCCTTGACGTAAATGGGAAAGATGCATATGTGGCACAGGCGCGTCAGGCGTCGCCACGCGCTAACATGTGGATACATACGCTTAGCACAAAAAGATCACCTAACTCTTTTTTTTTTTTTAATTCTTTTCCTTTATTATTATCTAACCTATGTATTTCTATCTATTTTACAATCTTAATTCATGTGATAATTAAATTGAACATACTATTAAATCTAATGAACTAACTAAATTAATAATTCTATTTTATATTTTTTTGCATTTTTATTTTTCATTTTTTCTTTTCTAATTTCTTTTTCTTCTCTTTTTTTTTATATAATAACTACTAGACCTAAAATACTAAATAAACTTTATCTTAAATTTGGAAAATCAAAACCTAAAAAAAAAGTGACAAAAATAAGGTGTCTACGTTTAGCATTAAACTCCTCAACTCAGATTGGAGCGTACACAAGGTTTTCTAATCTCATGACAGATTGGATAATGTCATTCAGTGGCACTTGCTTTTTCATGCATTTACATTTGACTAACTTGATTGAAAACCCTGTTTATTTTGCTGAATTCATACTTCTTTCTTTATCTTATTTATCGAGTAAGTTGTAACTTATTCCCTCATAGATTCATTTGTAGGTCTACAGTAGAATGTTGTACCTCACCTAATAAAAAAAAAAAAAACCAACAAATGGGGCTCTAGAGTGAAGATTAAGAAAGAGTAGTGGGATTTTTGTTTTCTATTATTAGTTCTTGTAACTTTTTGAGAAAATTACTAAGCCACCATGGGAAACCCGATTAGTTTTCAACCATTGGTTTTTAATGTATTTAACTTAAATCTGTGGTACTAAAAGTCTCTTTTAAAAATGTAACTTTTCATGTAAATATATTACTTTTAATTACAATTATAAACTTAAACTTTTATTCTACACATCTTTAGTGAAAATATTTTGAAATATTATATCATAGGTTTTATAACTAACAGGTACTAAGCCGGATGCTTCAAAGCGGTTCAATCAAGTGAGTCTTATGTGAACTAGGTCTACAATAGCAACTGCGATACCAGCTTTTATTGGTTTACATGGCGAAACTATCGTGACTCTACCTATTTGGGGCGTAACAAGTAATCAAAAGTAGAAGATAAAGTAGAAGGTTCTATGTAACAAAGAGGTGTAGAAGGCAATGTAAAACCTCCTTTAACCTAACTAATAAGAGTATTTGAACTTAAGAGGTAATGTAGAAGGTCCTTTAAGCTTGAATCTCAATTGAGCAAATATAGAAAAGAACTATAGAAGGTCTTTGGTCGAGAATTACAAAAGGTTTTTTGGTATGAGTCTAACCTTAAACCAACATATAGGAAAATGTTGGAGGTCCCTTGGTAAGAAACTTAAGCAAAGAATAAAATTGAAGGAAGTGAAGAAGATTATAAACTTATATAGAATGATAACACCTAGAAGGAAATGTAGAGGATACCATAGATTTGTATAAAATAATAACACCTAATCGTTAACATAACAAACACTTAAGTTGTATATATATATATGTGTATGTGTGTGTGTGTATGTATATATATATGTTAAGTTTATTAATTCTTTATTAATAGTACGTACATACATATATACATACATATATATATACACAATAATAACACCTAATCGTTAACATAATATAGACACCCCATTTTTCCCGTTTTTATTTTTATTGGGCTAGGTTTTAAAAAGAAAAAAGAAAAAAAAAAGATAAAGAAAATAAATAATTAAAAAGTAGAAAATATAAAAATAATAAAAATAAAAGTATCAAGTCGTATCGAGTCAATTCGAGTGGAGTCAAGTCACTTAAGGTCGAATCGGATAATGGTATGCGTTCAATTTAATAAATTCTAAGTTGATAAAGGGATCGGGCTTCATTGAAATATTTTTTTATTACAGTCCGATATAAAGTAGATTTTTATCTAACTTATATCAGGATAAAATAAACTTAGGATTTATTAAATAAGTTATTGAGCTAAATCAAGTTGGACTGAGTTGGGCCCAAAAGATAGAAAACCCAAATTAAAATAGGATTTTTAGAAACTAGATTAAATCTTCAAAGAATCTAAATTGTATCTTTCATATCTGATATTTATTATTGTATCTTTCGTATCTATAATTAGTTGAGATTAAATCTATATTTAAAAAGATATAAAAGATTCGATTGTGTGGCATATAAATAGGAATTTGATGGTGAAGTTTGAACACATTTTCACAATTACATACCCCACAATTTACACATACCTGACCACTATCAAACACCTACGATAACACCACCTGATTGCATATACTTCCTTACACTTGATCACTATCACTCACATTGCACTACATACTTCACTCACCAACCTACAATCTACACTATTACACATCCCTTGTCACAAACCCCCACTGCACGTCCCGTAACACAAACATTAGATACATACTTCACTGCACAACACAAATGCTCGACACATACTTCCCTCGCTAACACACACACACAAAACGCACCTGACATACACAACACCACTCACTCACCAATATACAACACAGCCCATGCACGAAACATAGCACATCCCATGCACGAGCATATACTACACTGATCACTCAAGCACTACTTAACACATACGTCCCCTACCATATCCACAAACATGATAACTCAACACAGTCGCACACCACTCACTCCACATGCAATTTGACACCGCATACACGATCCAAACGCAATCACACGCACACACGTTGCTTAACCACAGCCACCTACACGACGCTGTACATATACACAATCAATACATACACCGAACATGCAAATGTAGTCCAAATGATCACAATACGGTCAACACGAACACGTCGATCACGTACAACTCAACCTATTTAGGTAATAAAAATTATTTTCTTTATCTAATTATTTAATTTTGTTTTTAGTTAATAAATTATTTTAGTAATTTGGTTTTCTTTAGTGCAGGTTTTTTATTATATTTTTTAATTGTCATATCATTCATTATATTTTTTTAGATAATTTTCAATTTTTTTAATAATTTAGTTAGATTATTGCATTTTTTTTTTAAAAATGCATATTTTTCCTCTGAGAAGATATGGATCTTAGTATAACTTACATGTAGGATTTAGAAAAGATATCTTTTGATACGTAGTGATTTTTTTTAAATAAAAAATTAAAAAAAAAAACTTAATCGGAGTTTTCAAAAAGATTTAGCTAATTAATTTTTTTTTAAAATAGATTTGTAAAATTAGATCTTTTTAGGTTTTTTTTTAAATGATAAATTATTAAATAAACATAAATCTGACTCGATTTTTATATCTAAAAAAAATCTACTCACTAAATATTTTATAAAAAAAAACAATTACGTTCATTTTATCCCGACTAGCGTGTACGTAAGCACCTTCGAGGCAACCATATAAAAAATAATTGTTTTTATGAAAATTAGTAATAAAAAATACGAACAATATCATTTTAGTTATATTTTGCAAATTTGTATATATTTTTTGTATTTTTAGAAAAATTATAAAAAAAAGTCCGTTAATTTTTTTTTTTATTTTTATGTTATGACCTAGTCTTAATAAGTTAGCCTCCGAACTTAATTTTTTTAATTATTTTTTTAGAAAATCCATGAATCAGTAGCCCATTTTTCATCGGTTTAACTGGTTGGCGACTTCAATTTTTCTAAATATTTTTTTAAGAAAATTTTTTTTCTTAATTTAATGTTGAGTAATTTATATTAAGTGGATTGGGCTTGATATAAGTTAAATTAAGGAAAACGAAATATGGCTCTATAGAAGCAGTGACTCTACTAAGGACACTTAGTAGATTAGCCATGTAAAAGAAAAAAAAAATTAATGAGCTTTATTTTTTTTTTTTCATTTTTTATGTATATATTGTAATATAGTTGTACTAACTGGTTTTTTAGTAATGCAAGCCCTAGGAAAAAAACCTAACCTGATGGGCCCTTATTGGGGATTTAAGAGGGGTTTATTTATTAATAAACACTTGCATGCTTAGATGTGGTTGAACCTAAGCCATCTCAGGAACTTAAGACAGGCCGCTATTGTGTAACCTTTAGATTGCTAGGATCTTTACCCCAGCCTAACGATGACAGGCAAGCCCACTTAGGTTTCGATGTAATCTACTAGGTTTTTCTCCAAAAATCCTTAAAGCTACAGAACTTGAGATCTATAGACCCCACCCTCCTACATCATTCTTTTTCAAAAAAGGCTAATCATTTTTAAATTATAGGAAAAGCCTGATTAATCTGTGGTTGGTTTAGCATTCTTTTTCAAAAAAGGGAAATTAAAAAAAAAAAGTAACCTTTATATAGCTTCATTTCTTTTTTATCTTATTTCGAATTTACTTATATATAAGGGTACTCTTTGACTGCGAGTTTATAATAATTTCTATAATTTATTAATGACCAACCCCATTACATTACACACGTATGTAGCATATTGCATTACATTTATTTTATATACTATCTTGTGTAATATATGTGAGTCTTGTAGGTTTTGTTTTATTTCATGAGTAATAGGTATTTAACATAGAAGGCTCAAAATCATTAGTATTCCCCCTATACATTAATGTGACAATGTTAAAAAAAAAAAAATTGAAGTATTAACCTGTAAAATTTTTTTTGAGGGCATATAATTATGGAAGTTAGTTATGGTAAAGATTATTATGAAATTATCATTTTTTCAATGCTTTTGAGCAAATTTAAAAAAAAAATTCAAAATAATATTTTATGATTAAAAACTAGTTCATGATAATTATTTACTTGGTCAATTTCTATTGCAATGCTTCATATATACCATACTGCTAGGAATTAACAAAATACAAAAAAAAAAAAAAGATTTAACCTTTAGATTTCCATTATAAATTATTTTCTATCTTAAGGTCATTAATTTTGTAAATGTCTAAGTTCTCACTCTTCATGTTTAGCTCTTAAGTTGTTACAGTCTTAATAGAGCTTTCTCCATAAGTCACCACTCTTATGTCATCTTTTAATAAGTTTCTCATTGTAAAATAATTTCCATTTCTCTATATTAGCTTTATGTAATCTTGTATCATCGGTTGTCAGTCCTACTATTTCCAATGTTTTTTCTTTTTTGTTTAGATTCGTCGATGTCAGTATTAGGCTGTTTGTAACATAAAATAAGCATTGATTTTTCAATAAAAGTTTCCAATAAAAAAAGAGAGGAAAGAATGGTTTTCAAAACTAAAAACTCGATGCAGTATTGCTAATAAAAAGGGATTCTTGCAAGCTTTAAAAGATTGCTTTTTAAGTGATCTAGCCTAACTTGAAACCCATAATCACTCGTTGTTAAAACTAAGATATCTAAAGCCCTTGAATAGAGAATAGCCATAGTCGAAGGGGTTCTGAACAAGCATCCAAAGCAAGTTAAGACCATAGCCCATACCCAAGCCTAAGGACCTATTGACATACCATCTAAGGTAGACAAGTCTAAAGAGTTGCCAATTCATAAGCTCAACAACAACAGCAAAGCCTTGGAGAAGGAATTAGAGCAGAAATTAATGAAGATGGAAGAAGAAATCTTCCAAAAAATTTAAGAGAAAATGAGAGTTCTCAAGGATCACGATGTGCAGAGGGATCCAGGCTTAAGCAATGTTTGCACTTTTGAAGACCATGAGTTACCCAAGAAGTTTAAGGTATCAAATTTCAAAAAGTATGATGGAACAGGTTATCCTAAACTTCACCTTAAACTTTATGTTTGCAAGATGACCCAATTCTCTAAACATGAGCAGTTGATGATTCAAACTTTCTAAGATAGCCTAATTGGGCCGACGTTGATTTGATATACCCAACAAGACTTAGTTAAGCTTGATGCTTAAGATAAACTAGCTTAGGCCTTTTATCAACAATACATGTTCAATGAAGAAGTGGCTCCTTCCTTGATAAATTTGAATAACATGAAAATGAAGCCGATCGAGTCCTTTAAGGAATATGCCCAAAGATGGAGATCTACAGCTGCTCAAGCTACAATACAATTGCTAGAAAATGAAGTGATCAACATATTCATCTGCACATTAGGTAAACCTTATTATAATCACCTCTTGGGCCATATCACTTCTACATTTGCAAACATAGTTGCAGCCGGTAGTCGCATTGAAGATGCTACTAGAGTGGGGAGATTGATATGGAAGGGATCAGCTCCATTGGATTTAAAGGCCATTGTGAACACTATGATGTCCTATCTAATGATATGTGAGCCTAATGCCCTAAGCACTAGCCCAAAGCTCATGGAAAATAAGCTAAGCCAGAAATCACCTAAAAGGAGGTTCACTCATATCTCGATTCCTATGTCTCGGGTCAATCATCACCTAAAAGAAGAGGGTTTGCTGCATCTTAAGACTTCAACACCAGGGCATAGAGATCCCAATACATAATGTGAGTACCACATGGGTTAGCAAGGGCATGCTACTAACCATTGCTGGGAATTGAAGAATAAAGTCCAAGATTTGATTGATGAAAAATTGGTCAAGTTAGACTTCATTAGGGATCCAAGGCCCAAATTCTACACAGAGCCCACTATCAATATGATATAAGGATTGGAGAAAATGCCAAAAACATATTTGAATGGTCAAGCCTAGGGGATATGTTACTACTATGATCTGAAAAACAGCATTGCAGCCCTAGAAGAAAAGTTAGTGATATTAGAAGAAAGACTCACAAGTACAAAAATGGAAATAGGTTATGTGCTCAAGCAACTTGAAAACCTACATCCTAATATGGATAGGACATCACAGCTAAAGCATAGGGATAATTCAGGGAAAGAGAAGTCAGGAGAGAATGTGCCAATTAAGAAAGCTTAGAATCAAGACAAGTCCGTAACTAACAAGAGGAGGCGACTTACACAGTTCAAGATTCCAATGGCCCAAGTGTTCAAGTAATTGAGAGATGTAGTACTACTAACATGTGAAAACCTAACAAAGAAATACAAGCTAAGGGATCATGACCCCAAAAAATGATGTGAATATCATGTGGGCTAGGTGGGGCATACCATAGAAGACTATTGGAAACTGAAGTATAAGTTGCAAGATTTGATTGATGCCAAGTTTATCCAACCAAATTTTCTAGAGACCGATGGGTCTATAGGCAATGGTATCCCTAACCTAGGGGCATCAAAGAGACAACCTCCAACATCGAGTATTAAGAGTTTACTACTACCATCTGACCAGATGGCTTACCATTCGAAGCAATTCGACATATCTCCAAAAGATCGATTTAACTAAATGGGCCAAGTTCAAAGAAGCGACAGAAATGTGGGTAAGAAGTGGAAAAGAGTTTTAAGTTCCTGTATTTATTTCTTTTTAGAATAATCTTTCACTTTGGAGACAAGATTTATTTGAACAAAGTGTTTTTCTTATGCATTTTTCCTTTTTTTTTTGTGATGTACACTTAGCTATGCTCAATAGGGGGATGTCATTGGCCATCATTAATGAAATACTTCATGCAAGACTTGGGGCAAGTGAAAATGAATAAAGTAAATGTGAACTCGGAACTTAAAATTTTCTACCTAAGGAAATAGTAACACATTAATCGAAAGGTTTAAGATGAAAAGAGGTAAACCATATCTTAAGCACTAACCCTAAATACACATGAGAGAAGAGTGTTGCAATGTGAGTACTTGAGCTCATTCCTTAAAGGATGCCTATCTTGAATTTGGTACATGTGTAAAAATGATGTTAAGCATTCATTTCATCATCCCTAAATACAATTTTCCCTTATAAATCCATTTGAGTTTTTTAGGAATTTTTCTTAAGATTAACTCTGCCAAGAATCACCCCATGTTGAGGCAATCAAAAGGTTAAGATCATTAATTTGAAGAAAGGGAGTAGACTAACTTGTGCTTACCTTAGTTGTGCCAATTCATGAGCAAATATTGTCATAGATAATTCAATTTCTTTAGGATGAAAAAGGGTTTCAAATCATATACACTTCACTTAAGCCTACACACTTATTCAAACACATCAAGTCCATAGATTTTTCCCAAATGATCCAAAGCCATATATACTTCTCCTAAGCTTATACTCTTTGAACTATGGTTTTAGGGCTTCAAATCCCATCAAGTGAAAACTCAACAATGGAAGATGACCACCTTGACCAAAAAAAAAAAAAAAAAAAAACAAGAAGAAGAAGAAAAGAAAAAAAATGAAGAAGAAAATATTAGCAAGGTGTTCACCTTCAAGCATAAGCCAAATCGCTAAAAGTTCAAACTTGCGATGGTATCCAAAGGCCAAACACTTTAAATTCTTAAGCCTAAAAGCAAAGCCATCACTTTATGATCCTACCCACTATACCACCCTTGATACTATACCAATCTTGACGAAACTCTTTTAACCAAAGAAATGGACTTATCTTTAGCAAAATTTTCTTTTGAAACTGAGACAAGCCCATGTTTGGTTTCTCTTAGGTTCTTGGTGTGAGTCCTACAATCTGCTACTTAGAGTTCGGTTCATAAAATTTAAGGCGATCGAGCAAACTATCTTATTTATCCTAAATTTTACGACAAAGCTAGGAATATTCGTAAAAGTGATCTCGTAAGTTTGAATTTAAAAAAATAAATAATAAAATAAAAGAATATAAAATTTCTAAATTTTAAGTATATTACTAGTTATTTATCGAAAATGCGTAAAATATATTCTGATAATTAACAAATTGCTGAGACAAATTATATGTATACTAAAAATCATAAAATAACTTAAATAATATTTAAGAGTATTTATTTATACCATATATGTATTTACATGTAGTTGGAAATACGTGTAATTACTTAAAATACACAAAATATGCTAAAATAAGGTTAAATAATTAAAGAAAATTCTTGAATAATTAAGAAAAAATCAAGAAAAATGAGGAATGTCTAGATTAAGGTCATGGCAGCTGGGGAAAGGAAGAAAAAAAAAATAAGCCAAACAAATTAACATAATAAAAAAAGGCAATTTAGAAGAAGATAAGGCAATTATCTAATCAAATTAATGCAAAATAATTCTCCAACACCTCTATAAATACCCAAAAAATTACAGAAGCTCATTTAGTCAATTTGAAACCCTAAAAAATTAGAGAGCACTGAAATTGATAGGGGAAATTACGGTTTTCAAAAAATTACAAAAATTTGTGCAATTAGGGCCTTAGAAGAGATCTCCAACCAGACGAGCACCTGGGAGTGAACAACCAATACCACCACCACACGGTGGTGGCAGCACCTAGGCTGGCCAACAAGGCCTTGGTGGCCAGAGCAACCAATTCTGGTGAGTTCAATTTTTCCTCCCGATTTTACATATTTTGTTAAAAATATTAAATATGCTTAGAAAATTGTGAACTTTGGTATTTTGGGGTTTTTAAGTATATAGATTTAGGAAAAAATTTTAGTTTTATGATTTTGTTTCTAGAAATATACTATTCTTAAGAAATCATGCAAACCTGAGTTTCGTTCGAGTTATAAATAAATAACCTTAGGAGGGTAATTTTGAGCCCAAAATTTTGTATAAACTACTTAGGTGATATAGAACAGTTCTACAAAGCCCTTTTTTAAAAATGAATTTTTGAAATTTTTAAATAATATTTAGGCCTTAAAATGATGCATAAAATGAGTAATTTTAGGTTCATTAAGTAATTAAATAGATAATTATTGATTTAATATATAATTATATGTTTTAAAATGTTGAAATCTAATAAAGTATGATATTTGTAACGTTTAAGGTATTAGATGTAATTATTAGGGTACTATATAATATATATGTAATAGGTAAAAATGATATATTTTAAGTTAATTTTGTAAATTAAGGTAATTAGGTATAAAATCTGATTTGGGATGAATTTAGATATTTTAAGATGTTAATTGATGTTAGGAGATGATATTTGGAATGATGAAAACATTAGATGTGTATTATGTACATAATAGGTAATAATACATAGTATGCAAAAATTGGAAATATAATAAATAAAAAATGTTAGAATAAAAATTGATATTATACTAATAATAGGAACATATATATATAATCTAGTAGGAGACTTAAATTTAGGTAATTATATGAAAAATGTAATTTTTTTTTACATTGGGAGTAAGTTTGATACACTAATAAGAATTTAAGTGTATCGAGTAAAATAAAATACGAATTTAGAACTAAAAGTGATAATTAGGATACTCGAACCTAATGTGATGAATTTCACATTTGTGTTTAGATCGTATTTTTAGGCTTTACGTATAATATCCTTAATTGGAACCGCTTTAGAACCTAAATCAGAACTAGATTCGAAAACCGAACCTAAACTAACCTAAGTGAATTAATAATAACTATTATGTATATGGGAAGAATTAAGTTGAATCATAACCTAGAGTATATATACATATCATCAAGATATAAATACTAAAAACGCATTTATATTATATATTATAGGATACACAAGGACGAGTCGACCTGCAGTTGGTTGAGTGAGCGACCAAGGATACTAGGTAAGTTGAGATTAATACATCATTGTATTTTAGAGTACTAATTTATAGTACTTAGAGGCTTAAAATTGTACTGGATTGTTCTTATTTAATAGTTGGTTATGTACATGTGCTTGTTCTAAGCTGTTGATATGATTATCGATTTGCTACTTAGCTCATATTGTATGATTTATATGAAATGATTGATCACCTTAAACTGGACTTAATCAAATATATAACTTGTAAACATAAATCGAACCTGCATAGCAATCTATTAAAGGAAACCTACGATTCTCTAGCCAAATACCAAACCCTTCAAAAGGGATAGCATTGGATAGTATAATTAGTCCCTTCTTCATCCTTAGTTGAACTAAGTGACAGGTAAAGAAGTCACGACAAAGGTGAAGTCAATCACGATAAGGTTGAGGTTAATGGTTCGAAAGTAGTCGCAGGAGGAGTAATGTCTTCATTGCATAAGCCTGGGTTTGGTCGTAAGCTATTGCATTAAAGGAAACTCTTCAACCTAGATTAAAGCAAGTGCAATTTCTCTAATCTCATAATGGGCCGAACAACGTCGTGCGATGGAATTTGTTTGAATATGCATTTCACCTAATAATTTGGTTGATAACCTTATTTATGATTGTTGTATGGTTTTAAGTCTCCATCCCAACTTACTGAGCTGTTGTTGCTTACATCCCTATAGACATTGTTACAGGTAATAGTAGGGAAGCAACTTATATTTACCCTAAAGCTAACAACTACTGAATCTTGGAGAGTGAGGATAATAACCTAAGGAGCAATTATACTTTTAAGTTTGGATTCTATTTTTATAGTTTTTAGTATTAATTTATATATTATTCAAGCAAGTTATGTTTAGGCTATTAAATATTGTAATATACTTAGAATATCTTAGAGTAAATAGGTATTCTTTATAATTTCATAGGTAAATAATATGTTTATTTATGATCTATTTACTTCAAAGCAGGTTAGTCATAGATGCCTTGTGCAAATCAAGTCTGAGATAACGATTGTAAGGCTAATTTCTATCTTAGAATGGTTTGCATAGTAAGATTATTACAACTCTACCGCTTAGAGGAGTGACACTTGGTTTGTAAACTCGAGACAGATCATATATGATTTCTTCAAAATTAGCCAAAGCACATTGATTTCCATTTACTTAAACCATTAACCAAAAGCCTTACATTGCAAACCCAAGAAAGACCTAACTGATTGACTATATTGTATCATTTACAAGATGGACCATAATTTTTGGAATTGATGCCTAAAGTAAAAATAGACCTATGAGAGTATAAGGAAGTCCTGTCACGACTCGAGAGGGCTAGTCGTGGCAATTGTCGTATACCGTACAAAGGATTGCAAATTAAATTCCCTTACAATCGATGACCCTTTTATATGATACACAAAGCTCTAGTTACAACTAACTACCAAGAGTATACAAGTATAAGCAATATCATTTCATGATAAATAATAAAATTATAAAAACATAACACATGGTATATTTATATAAAAGTTTACAAATAAGAAGTTTGAAGCATATCTTAAGTTAAACCAATATATCGATTATATGTTCAACTTTATAAACTATCAGAAATACTCTCTGATCAGACCCAGCTCTCACATTGACCCCGTATAGAACACTAACCTCAGGCATGCAACGACCCGACTCCACAAATAGATCGGCCTGCGAAAAAAGAATACAAGGGTATAAGCTAACTAGCTTAGTAAGATAATTTCCCTTAACCATATAGTAATCAAGTTATACAATAGTTAAGTTCAATCAAATGAATGCATGACAATCAGTATGCCAAACAAATACATGCAGGTGACCAGGTACTGCATGCAACTCAGATTTAACGCCCTTCGAAGTCAAGGTTGGAGATACATTGGTACAATTAGATCTGGGTATCATATAAAACTTATCTCATAATGAAACTCAGCGTTTCGTATTCAAAATGTAATGGTATATCCATTATCAGTTTTATCAAAACGAGTTCTACATATGATTGTGAGTAAGTTCACGTAGCCCTCATCTACCCCTAAACGAAGGCCTTTAGACTCGACCCTTAGCCAGGCGGTTGGTGCCTCCAACGCCTAGTCATCCTGCCGACCAAGGTAAGGTCATATCGCACGTATGCACCATACGAAATCTATACAATCAATAATCAACCTACGTATGGCTTCTCGCTATCTCTATGTAATGTGATTGCCGAAATTAGTTATGCGATGCATGATTATACATAATCCAAGTTAACTTTTCTAGTCGAGTAAAATTAGGTCTTATTTATTCAGTAATCATTCCAAGTCACAAATAATCAATTCTTAGTGAATCTACTATACAACAATCATTATATTATTGAAATTTAAAGTAAATTCACCATTAACAACAATTATCATGCACAAGCATAACCCAACCCTATACACATTCATTTATTGATCATAACTTATATTCACTAATTACAAACACAAACAAGTATGGAATCATTAGGAAAAACTCACTTAACCATAGCCAACTCAAGGGTCATAGTAATCTGATGGCAACTCAGGGTCTATATTAAAATCACCTGAGAATAATAAAAATTTATAAGTTTGAGAATTTAAGGTTCAACTAGTATTGTAATTTATAAGGTTTACTTCACCTAGTTATGTGAAATTGTCGATTTGAGCTTTTTATCGAATCACACATAACTTTTTCATTTTAGCTCGAATCATTATGAACTTATAGTCCATTTGATCGTTTTCAAGCATATTTTCTTGTAACGAGGTTCGTTTTGGACGTTGTGACTCGCAGTTTGAATTGTGATATAAAAATATCACAAAATTTATTATTTTAGTTTTAAAAATTATAAAATATTAATTTTAGCTTTTTCTTAATATATTTATGATTTAATAATTATTTAAATCATATAATTGATATTTTTATTATTTTAAGCATACTTTTCCTATTTTTGAGATTT
>JAMXBB010000002.1:64940361-65000630 GCA_024138015.1 Lumnitzera littorea
TATATATATATAGTATTTGGTATACAATATGTATACTATATATTATATATGTACCATATGTTATATTCAGATACCACTATATGTTATACATATACTCTATATTATATATATATACATATATATATATATACGTCATATGTAAATTATGTATTTAAGAATATATGACTACTTATAGAAATATACAACTACATATATACTATACGACTACATATTTATATATATATATATATATATACATACATACATATGAAAATAAATTTGTATACATATATACATCATTATGTATTTTACATGTACATATATAGGTATATATCTATAGTTATTTTGTAAAAATACTTAATGCTTATTATATGTAATTTAAAAAAAATACATACTACATACTCCTATCGTATATTATACCTATGTACATACATGTATACATACATATCTTATACATACATATATATTTCAATTTAAGTACTTATGCATACATACATGTAATAGTAATATTATATTTACAAAAATACAACACAAATACTACATATATACATGTACATACTATATAATATATATCTATACTTGCAAAATAATTTTACTTACCTATTACTTTTGATTTTTTTCTTCTTCTTTTCTTCCTCCTTCTTCTTCTTCTTTTCTTCTTTCTTCTTCACGCTTTTTTAATGTAGTTTTTTTTTTTCCAGAATTTTGTTTCCTTCTTTTGCTTTTAGTTGGGTTTATATTCCAGATTTTTCTTCTTCTTTTTTTATTTTTATGTTCCCATTACAGCAAATTGAGGGAGGAATAAAATAAAATAAAAATCCTATCCTAATCTTTACATTTATTAAGATAAGACAATGTAATCATTTCTAATTTTTCCTTTTTTGTAAAATCAACATTGGCAATTTAAATTTCATCACGTGGGCTACTGTTTTGATTTTTTTTCATTTTGGTTCCAGGACGTAGCACAAGAGGAAAAGAAGAAAAGAAAGAAAAGAGAAAAAGAGAAAAAGAAAAAGGAAGAAAATAAAAATTAAAAATAAATATATGTAATTTTTCTAAACATATAAATTAGAACAATACTCATCATAAATTAATTTTGAAATTTTTGTGAAAATTATCAATTTATTTTGTACCCATTATAATTATAGTTTTTACAAGTTATTGTAGCGATTTCATTAAAATTTTATGCGAATAAGAGATTTCGTCGATAATTGTAATCGACTATAATTATATCACTATTGAGTAATATTTAACTATTTTATAGGCTTATATTATAGTTTTAGAGTTTCGATCAAATTTGAGTTTAATTTTGATTAATGGTGTATAAATCAGTTTTAGGGCTTTAGTATGCAATATAGGGTTTTGATTAATTTCTAGGGTTTTATTATCAGTGTTATGTTTAATTTATTAAATTTCATAATTTTTTATTGTTACTAGCCTTATCGACTTATTATACAGTTTAGGATACTCGAACTTGAATTAAGATTCAGACTAGAATTAGGGTTCAAACTATTGATTTTCTAGGGTTTATAAGTCCACTTGGATTAAACATTTTAAGTAACGGTATCTATCCCTTTAGTGGAAAATTAAAGAATAGTTGAGTGCTTTCTCAAAAACATGAATAGTCATTTATCCTAAGCTTGAAATTAATGCTTCTAAAGAGTTCAAGAATCATAAATTATGCTTTAGGAAACAAGACTAAAAGAATGAGTGGTTAATGGGCAAGGGGCAAGTTAACCCCTTATTTGTGGTATTTAGAGTCTTCAAGACTTTCTTACTTGTTAGCAACATAATTTTTCATCAAAGAGTATTTTTTTTTTAATTTCTTGAAAAAAGAAGAAAAAAGAGAAAAAAAAATAAAACTTTTCAAAAGAAAAACATAACCTTTTTTAAAACTTGTCAAGAGAGATTTCTTAAAAAGAAAAAGTCAAAATTTTCAAAGAATCATCAAAATCCCTTAAACTCAAGTTTCAAATCATTTTATCAAAACTCATTAAAGTCCTTGAAATTCATGGATCGCTTGCCCTTTAGTGTGTTGTCCATTTCATATAGTAATCTTGAATTGCTTGCTCATAAGAATGCTATCCAATCCTTTTTAGGATTGCTTACTCAAAGGAGCGTTATCCTATCCTTAGTTGGGTCACTTGCTTAGTAGAGCGCCATCTAATCCTTTTTAGGATCGCCTATTCAAGAAGTGATGTCTTATCTTTTGTCGGATTGCTTGCTTAGTGGAGTGCTATCTAATCCTTTTTAAAATTACTTGCTCAAAAGAGTACTATCCTATTCCTTATTATGATCGCTTACTCAAATGAGCGCTATTCTATTCCTTTCTAGGATCGCTAGCTTATAGGAGTGCTGCTCTATTCCTTTTTTGATCGTTTACTTATAGGAGTGTTGTTCTATCTATTTCTTTTTAGGATCGCTTGCTCAAAAGAGCACTATCATATTCCTTTTTAGGGTCACTTACTCAAAGAAGCACTATCCTATTTTGTTTCAGATCACTTGCTTAAAGGAGTGTCATCCAGTCATTTAAAAGATCACTTACTCATTGTCTTTAATAAAATGTCATCTTATCTTATCTTATCTTCAAAAGATCTATCTTTTCGAGCAATAGATCTTTAAAGAGATCTATGCTCTAAAGGATACTCGACCTTTTAAGTTGGGACCTAATTTGTTTAACAATCAAAGTCCTTACTATGCCAATTCAAGCAATGACCAAGCAAAAATGAGTATGTCTTTTTTTTGTCTTTGTAGTAATTCAAGTTGGGACCTAATTTGTTTTACAATCAAAGTCCTTACCATACCAATTCAAGCAATGATCAAGTAAAAATGAGTATGTCTTTTTTTTGTCTTTGTAGCAAAGTTTTTACAAACTTTACTAAAACTTAGAGAAGCAGTTGTAGACACCTCATTTTTGCCATTTTTATTTTTATTAGGCCAAGTTTTTTAAAAAAAAAAAAAGAAAAAAGAAAAAAAAAGAGAAAGAAAATAAATAATTTAAAAAATAGAAAAAATAAAAAATAATTAAAAAAACAAAAATTGAGAAAATAATAAAAATAAAAGTATCAAATCGTATCGAATCAATTCAATTCGAGTCGAGTCGAGTTAAGTCGAGTTGCTTAAGGTCAAATCGAATGATGGTGTGCGTTCAATTTAATAAATTCTAAGTCAATAAAAGGATCAAGCGTCATTGAAATATTTTTTATTCCAGTCCGAAATAAAGTGGATTTTTATCTAATTTATATTAAGTTAAAATAAACTTAAGATTTATTAAATGGGTTATTGAGAGTTAGACTAAGTCAAGCTCAAAAGATAGAAAGCTTAAATTAAAATAGGGTTTCTAGAAACTAGGTTAATTAGATAATGATGTGTATTCAATTTAATAAATTCTAAGTCGATAAAAGGATCAGGCGTCATTGAAATAT
Source organism: Lumnitzera littorea (assembly GCA_024138015.1). Taxonomy (NCBI): domain Eukaryota; kingdom Viridiplantae; phylum Streptophyta; class Magnoliopsida; order Myrtales; family Combretaceae; genus Lumnitzera; species Lumnitzera littorea. The sequence continues at coordinate 64,943,766 of JAMXBB010000002.1, forward strand.
TTTTTATTCCAATCCAATATAAAGTAGATTTTTATCTAATTTATATTGGGCTAAAATAAACTTAAGATTTATTAAATGAGTTATTGGGCTAAATCAAGTTAGATTGAGTCGAGCCTGAAAGATAGAAAGCTCAAATTAAAATAAGGTTTCTAGAAACTAGGTTAATTGGATAATGGTATGCATTCAATTTAATAAATTCTAAGTCAATAAAAGGATCAAGCGTCATTGAAATATTTTTTATTCCAATCCAATATAAAGTAGATTTTTATCTAATTTATATTAGACTAAAATAAACTTAAGATTTATTAAATGAGTTATTAGGCTAAATCAAGTTAGACTGAGTCGAGCCCAAAAGATAAAAAGCTCAAATTAAAATAGGGTTTCTAGAAACCAAGTTGAATCTTCAAAGAATCTAAATCGTATCTTTCGTATATGGGATTTATTATCATATTTTTCGTATCTAAAATTAGTTGAGATTAAATCTATATCTAAATAGATACAAAAGATTCGATTGTGTGACTTATAAATAGGAATTTAGTGGTGAAGTTTGAACACGTTTTCACAATTACATACCCCACAATTCATACACACTTGACCACTATCGAACACCTACGATAACACCACCTGATCGTACATACTTCCTCACACTTAATCACTTCGATCACTTACACCGCACTACATACTTCACTCACCAACCCACAATCCACACTACTATACATCCCCTATCACAAACCCCCATTGCGCGTCCCCCAACACAAATACTTAACACACACTTCACTCGCCTGACACAAACACTTGACACACACTTTCCCCGCAACATATACACAGAATACACTTGACATATACAACACTACCCACTCGCCAATACACAACACAACCTACGCATAAAGCATAGAACATCCCATGCATGAGCATACACCATACTGATCACTCAAGCACTGCTTGACACATATGTCCCCTGCCATGCCCATACACATAATAACTCAATACATAGTTGCACGCTACTCACTCTACACACAATCTAACACCACACAATGCACACACGATCCATATGTAATCACACATACACACGCTGCTCACCTACAACCACGTATATGACACCATACACAGGCACAATCAATATACGTTCCAAACACGTGAACATAGTCCAGACGATCACGATATGGTCAACATGAATACACCGATCACACGTAACTTGACCCATTTATGTAATAAAATTATTTTCTTTATCTAATTATTTATTTTTGTCTTTAGTTAATTAATTATTTTATGAATTTGGTTTTCTTTAGTGTAGGTTTTTTATTATATTTTTTTAATTGTCATATCGTTCACTATATTTTTTTAGATGATTGTCAATTTTTTTGATAACTTAGTTAGATTACATTTTTCTGACAAAAATTGCATATCTTTTCTCCAAGATTCGTATCTTCGAAGAAGATATGTATCTTAGTATATCTTATATGTAAGATTTAGGAAAGATATCTTTTGATACGTAGTGATTTAAAAAATAAAAATAAAAAAAAATCTTAATTGGAGTTTTCAAAAAAATTTAGTTAGTTATTTTTTTTTTTTAAATAGATTTGTAAATTTAGATCTTTTTAGGTTTTTTTAAAATGATAAATTCTTAAATAAACGTAAATCTGGCTTAATTTTCAAATCTAAAAAAATCCACTCACTAAATATTTTATAAAAAACAAGAGCTACGTTGGTTTGATCCCGACTAGTAAATACGTAAGAATCTCTGAAGCAACCGTATAAAAAATAAATTTTTTCTTTTTCTTGAAAATTCGTAATAAAAAATACTAAAAAATTCATTTTAGTTATATTTTACATATTTGTATATATTTTAGTTCTTTTATAAAAATTATAAAAATAAAGCTTATTAATTTTTTTTATTTTTACATAGTGACTTAGTCTTAATAGGTTAGCCCCCGAATTTATTTATTTATATTTTTTGCAATTTTCTAGAATTATCTTTTAGAAAATCCGCTGATTAATGATCAAATTAGGGTTTTTCCACCCAAAGATCCTAATTTCATTTTTCACCGGTTTAATTGGTTGGTGACTCCAATTTCTCTAAATATTTTTTTAAAAACATTTTTTGAAAATGTTTTTCCTTAATTTAATGTTGATTAAGTTATATTAAGCAAACTAGGCTTAATATAGGATAAATTAAGGAAAACGAAATATTACTCGACACATAACAAACACTTAAGTTATATATATATATATAAATCTAATTAATGATACTATTGTAACTTATATGGAAACTAAAGTATAAGTCTAAATGTAAGTTTTCCTAAAGACATGAAGATTAATGTTACAGAATAGCCTAAACAATTCTAATACTCAATAAGTGAGATCAATGCTTTATCGCATTCCAGTGTATTATATAAAAGTACTTGGAGATTCAAGTTTATACTTGCTTATGGTTGTAAGTAGTTAGATATGCCTTTGTAATGTGTGTCTTTGGATTTTGCCATGTTTGGTAGCTAAGCTATGTGTTGTGACCACTTTGTTATGTTTTACTTCTTATTAGGTTCTGTGTAACCATTTAGTTACTCCTAAATGGACTAAGCTAAACTTAGATTTAAACTCTAATCGGACATGCATTATAACCATAAGAGAAATGATTAGGATTCTTCAACTATATATCCACCCTTCAAAGAGATTGATGAAATGATCTTTTCCTACCCTTACATTGGGTGACATGAGATGAGGTCGCGATAAGGTTAAGGGTTTGTTCAAAGATGGCTTTTGGAAGAGCATTGTCTCTATTGTATAAGCTTAGGTCTAGCCATGAGCCAATGCATTGCATTGAAAACACCTTAACTCAAATTAGATTAGGTGTAATTTCTCTAGCCTTACAACAAATTGGACAATGTTGTGTAAATGATATATGTTTTGTACTATTGCATCTAACTAAATTGATTGACAATCTTGCTTGTTTTGTTGTGTCGTGCATGCTTTTGTCTCTATCCCTTTATTGAGTGGTGGTTACTTATACCTTTGTAAATTTTTATACAACTTCTAAAAGATATTTATTGCAATCAATCAGCGCTTAAGCATAAACAAGATGGGCAAAAGGGTTTAAAGAGGAATAAAGGGAGCTAGATTATTCTTTTTGTCTTTTGATTTTGGAGTCAACTAAGCCTCTTGAGTGACCTAATCTAATTAATAGTATTGGTTGTAATTAAAGATTTAGAATTTCTTTTATAAGCTTTATCTGTAAAACTCCATGTAAATCTATATTTTAAATAAATTAATGAGTAAAATGTCTTTGCTTTTACTATAGTTGCTAAAGTGAAGACAATTCAAAGTCGTTTAATCATATGTATCTTATGTATACCAAGTCTATGACAGTAGTTGAGCGATTAGATTCTATTATAAGTTAGTACATGTGGTAGGACTATCAGGGCTACACCACTCTAGAGGCAAGGCATTTATTACTGTTGGATTCTATGAACTCTTCATGATATGCTATTAATGGATTTTTAATAAATTAAAAAGTTGATGAACGTTTTCAAAGTATAAAATCAACTAAGGGTTGGCAATGGATAATCAATATAATGTTTTTCAAAATCTAAGAATGATTTCTAAATATCAAAATTGGTAAAAGAGTGATTGAAATGATTTATTGAACCTTATCATATTTTACTTAAGTAAGATCTGTGGTGAGTTGTCATCCCCTTCAGGTTTTGGGGCTTGACATGTGGTTGTAATATCTATCATATACCACCTTATAAATGATCATTTGTATCAAAAAGTGCCTTGTTACAATTATGAAAGAACATGATCAGATTTCATCAACAATTTTTCAAATGTCCAATCCAACTCGATATCAAAGTTTATATTGTATGAATCCATCCTTAAGTTTATGTTAGATGTTGACACATTATGGCCTTAGTCAAAATGTGTAGAAAAGTAAGGATATTTTTAATTAATATAAGGCAAGGAAGATTAACTAGAATTTTATAAGCGATTTTTCGACATTCATTAACTGTATTTGGCTAGTTTAATTGGATTATTGATGCACCAACAAAGTTCTTTATGGAGATTTCAAAACTTCAAGGTCTTAAGTTTGCAAATTCAAACACAAATATGCCATATAACCTAAGATAGTACCCTTTCTTTAAGGTAGTACAGCTTTGTAGTCTTTCTAAGTTACTATTTGATTATATGTTTTCAATTTCATTGTAACTAATTATTAGTTTCCTTATCATGCATATAAGATTGCATATGTACAATCAATCAAATGCACATTAAGGTACATGTTATAAAGGAATAATGGACTATAAACACAAACAAACAACCAAAGCACTACAAAATATCTTAGCCATTTGTGACTTTGCTTATATATTTACATTCATCATTATTAGTCAAATACACAAAGACATGATGCAAAAGTCTTGAGATAGGTGTTGAGCAATGCATCCTTCAATTCTCCTTTGTTCCTCTAGGTGCAAATAATTAATGTATTATTCTTCTCATAAAAGATTGAATTATTTCATGTTTCTTTTATTTTTTACAACTAAGTACTGCTTAGTTGACTTTGTTCTCCTAAATTGAATTGGATGTATAGCACCTTATAAAGAAGAAATGTATCATGGTTAGTTTCAATAAGGTTGTCTAGCACATGCTCTAAAAGAGTTTTTTTAATAATGCACATTTGTCATTTAGAAATGTTGTTTAGTGTACGTTTATGACTCAAAATACTAGGTCCTAAATACTTTATAACACACTTGGTTACAAAATGTCTAAGCTAATAAAGATGGTGATTACAACAACTTTACACAATTATATTATAATAAATGATGCTGTGGATTTATCGATTGCTAGTAAGTTTATTAAGGAGGAAATCAATGCAACAGAGAGCATGAGTGATCACAATGTGGTTAGAGTAGTAGTGGCCAAAATGTCATTGCAGATTTACATATGAGTGTTGTATGTGTTATTATTGTCGATGAGTTGATAGTAGCTTTAAGTTAATGGTAGAAGTTGCATTGAAACAATGTCTTGTAGAGCAACTTAAATATGTCTATTGATATGATGAACCTCTCCTTGTGATCAAGATGAGATTGATCCTATTAGATATCTCTCATACATTTTAATGATAACAAAAAGGGTTAAAAACTAATGAATCTTTAAGAATGCAGGCTTATAGAAGGATTTTTAGAAAGTTTAATTTTCGCAAAATTAAGTTGCATCAGAAGCTTATTCAAAAGCTTCAAAATTGTTTGAAAATAATCTATTCTGGAAAGTTTTCAGAAAGTATTTCAAAAGCTTTTAAAAGAAGAATTAGTACAGCATTTCAGAAGCTTGTTCAAAGACTTTGAAGAAAAGCAAGCTGATACTCTTCAAAAGGTTATTGAGAAGGTTGGTCTGAAAAAATTACATGAAATATTAATTTAAATTAAATTCAAATTAATCAAGACCCAGCTTCATTAGATTGGGTATATTAAGGAAATACACTTAATCCCATTTCACTAAAGATAAAGTTAAGATCCATAAGGATTATTTTTAAGCAAAAATATATTTGGAAAAATCAAAATATGCACTAGATTGGATAAGGATAAGGTTGAATTGGTTTTTGTAGGATCCCAAAATTTGAATATAAGGCTTATTCATAAGTAGTTAACTAAAGCAGATTTTTTAAATAAAAGCTTATCTGGCAATTACGGATTGATCTAAAAACATGATAAGGAGAATTAACTTTGAATTTTTAAATGATCGAGATCTTCTCATAAAAATATCCAATGAATTATCTAGAATAACTAACGGTTGTATAATTATGAAAGTGAAGAAAATCTTCAGATTTTTAGTCGTTGGAAAAAGTCAATATAAAAGGAGAAAATATTCAAAACGTACTATTGTTGCATAAAAAAAAATTCTTAATCAATTTTTACCTTCTAAAAAGCTTCAAAAAGTTCTTCAGATACTTCTTTAGAGAGCTATACTGAATTAAAGTCCTACAACAAGTGTTATTTCTTTCAAGTACAAAATTATTTAAGACTTGTACTTTTGTTTTCACTTGTAATCTCTTTATTGTATTGTAAAGAAAAGATAATTTATACTCTATAGATCTGTATTAGTCTAGATTGAAGAGAGGCTAGATAGGTACAGTAGAGTGTTGTAAAGTCATTGTAACAAATGATTGTAATTTGTTTGTGATTTGATTTGGTGAATCAAGTGGAACATCATAAGTAAAGTGAACCAAGTCCCCAACAATAGAGCTAGAAAAGAGCAGTAGGTAAAAAGCCAAAGCTTTATAAAATCTTTACTTAATTTTCTCCTTCCTTACTCTTTTACTTTGTAATTTTATTATTATGTGTTAAATTGCTAGATATCATTATTCACTATTATAAGTTATTAAGAGGGGTAATTTCATTTTTGTTTAACAAAAAAGTTTTCAAAAATTTAGAGATATCAATTCACCCCCTCTCTTGATATCTTATGTAAGACCAATAGATCCCTTCGAGTATCCATACAAATTTGATTATTCTTTGAATTATATATTACTGATTTACTCCTTGTGAATTTTGTAAAGTCAACTAGTTATTTATATTAATTAAAAGTCAAACAATAATGATCACAATCATAATAATAATTTTTTTATTATTATTATCTTAGTGAAGGTGTGTTTCTTAAAAAAAAATTGAAAAAAGAGTTTAGGGGAAAACATATTATGTATAGGGGATAGCAAAAGCGCTTTTCAAGGAAGTGCCTTCCTTTTTTTTTTTTTTTGAAATTTAAGAGGAAGGTGCTTTCTTTTTTAATATGTTAAAGAAGAAGGTATGCTTTACACCCCCCTCCCACGAAATTTTTATTAGACGTAAACCAAATTAAAAAAACAAAAAAACTCCATCTATTCTCTCTCGGCCAAGACGTGTAATCCCTCTCCAGTCCTAAATAGTCAAACTTTCTTTTGCATTTTCTTCACCCCAAATCGAAGGTAAACAACCCCATACTCTGTCTAATTCATTTTTTTACATGAATCATTCATATATATGCAAATTACACAAATTCTATGTTAGGGTTCCATGTTTATGTGAATGTGTGATTTCCTTGTTTTGAAGTTGTTTTTTGGTAATCATCAACATTGAAATGCGTAGTTAGTTGATTTGTTTGTAAATAATACATTGGCACACATACTAGTCGTTTTAGAGTTTAAATTTGGGCATGTTACATATCGCATATAAGGTGTTTGGTGAAATGTTTCATTAAGATTAGAGTTATTTAATTAAATCAGTGTATGTGTGATTTCCTCCTTTTGTAGTTGTTTTTGTGTTTATCATTAACATCAAAACACATAGTTAGTTTTTTTTTTTTTTTTTTGGTAAGTTACACATTGGCACATATTCTAGTCATTGTGGAGTTAAAAGTTAAGCGTATAACATATCGCACATAAGGTGTTTGTTTAAATGAATATTTGAGAATAGAGAATTATTTAGTTTAAGCTAGGAGTAATGGCATAAAGATAAAAGGCACGATATACAAACTAAGATGTTCTAACCAAGATGTTCATGTTTATGTGGATAGTGTAGAAATGGTGGGCACGATTAAATTTATGGTTTATGCCCATGGAAATATTGTGAGCAGAAATTTGAGACCAGAGTATGACTGAGACCCGGTGAAGATGTTAAAAATAAGAACAAATGCGAACTTCTTTAAATTAGTACAAAGGGTTTGCCAAGGTGTTGGGATTAATGCAAGTGCTAGTAAGGTTAAGTTTTGTATTGACATCCAAACGCTTAATCAAGAGTTATATCTTACTCCCTAATTGTCATCAAGGACGACAATGGTATCGAAAACTTATTTGAGATGGCAGAAGTATTGAGGCAATCCCACATTCACCAATTGTATGTGTGGATTAGAGAAGTGGAAGGAGCTCCCCCAGTACATGTAGCACATGTGCCTCCAACTCAATTCAATGAGCCAATTGAATATGAAGACGAGCTACTACCCATGTTTGCCTTTACATAGGATGATGATACTGTAGTCAACGAGGCGGTTAGACTAGTATTTCAAAAGGAAGTTTCACACGTCTGAGCGGTTTAATGAATGGGAGGGTTAGATGATGAAGAAGAGGATAATGATGATAATGATCATGAGTTGAATGGAGATGAAGAGGATGAGATGATGATTGTGATGATGGTACGGAAACCGAGATAGCATGTCCCATTATTCCTATGATGGGTGCTAGCTGTTCTTATATTCTGAAGATGTCACTTAGACACCCTTATGCCTTTGGCTCGAGCTCAATGGAGCCTCCACCAACACTGAGTCATCATCTAGAGGTTTAGACAACCAGATCAGCTGTTAAGGATCTAGTATTGTTCTTCAATAGGGGTAAAGATGATGATTATGTACAATTCAAGTGGAGTGTCAACAAAGAGTTCAATAACCTATAAGTCAATGAAGACCTATACATAGGTATGACATTCAATGAGAAGGATAAACTGGTGAAAGCTATGAAGCACTATCATATCAAGCATCATGTAGACTTCAGATTCAATGGAATAAAAAAAAGAGCAAGTAATCATTTATATGTATTAGGCACGAAGGTGGATGTAGATGGAGATTGAGGGCATGAAAGAAGTTAGAGGCCGTATGGGTCATAACAAGGTTAGTGAGATCCCAAACATGTGTAAATCCAATCATAACTCACGACTACCTACAGTTGGATTCTAATGATGGCAAGGGAGTTTCTGAATGTCATTAGGGAAGACCCAAATACAAAAGTTCCGTAATTACATAGCATTATCAATAAACAATTTGGGTATATGAGTACCAACAAAAGGTTGTGGGCTAGAAAGATAAAGACTATTGAAGTCATTTATGGTAATTGGTAGAGATTGTACAACAATCTTCCAAGACTCCTCAATGCCATATAGATGAGCAATCTTGGGATGAAGGTTGAGTGGATGTGAGGTAGGTCGAGGGAACCGGAGGTAATAGAGCTACAGTGGGTTTAGTGGTCTTTTGTCCCATATATAGAGACATGGAAGTTTTGTAGGCCCATAGTTGCTATTGATGAGACATTTTTATATAGAAAATACTATCACAAGTTTCTCATTGCGACTAGTATAGATGGCATGAACCATAGTCCCTCTAGCCTTTACATTAATGGATGATGAGATGGTAGAGGCGTAGGGTTGGTTTCTTAGGAATCTAAGGTAACATGTCTATATCAAGAAAGCAAGTTAAGAGACCATATGTCTTATATCAAATAGAGAGACAGTGATGTGCTTAGGAGCTGAATTGATCACTGGGACTTACCGTAGGAGCTGTAACCAAGTAGGTCCTTTGAGATATCGAAAAAATAGGGAATAGATAAGTCAAAAAATACAGTAGCTTTCGTGAAGCTGCTCGTAGGATATGATGCATCAACAAACACAACAAGACTTAGTACTTCACCTAATATGATTCATAAGCTAATACTAAAGTCCATTTGCTACTAATCTCGAGCTACTTGGCAAGATTAGATAAGAGTGTAGAAGAAATATATTCAGAGAAGATTATCTCCACAGTTAGTCATGATTTTTGGTCTATTTCTTTATTTTAAGTGTAGGGAAGCTCTAATATATTGGAAATTTGACTTGAATCTTGTTTCCTTTTGTAGAGAAACATGGTACCAAGAGCTAAATTACAAGTTAAGATGAAGGAGCTTAAGAAGAGAGTTTAGTTGAAGATGTTGATGATTAGGAGGAGGATGAACAATACAAAGAGAACAAGGATGATTTCATAGATGATGCCTCCAATTAGGAGGATTGTGGAGTCAATTGAGTCTTGTTATGAGGATAAGGTCTTGGAAATTTAAAGCTCATGTTAGAGATTATGTTTGATTTGGACCACTTCAGATTTCTTGCATTGATGAATTACGTTACTCGAATTTTTAGGGGAGTATCAATTTTTCTTTCCTACTTTTATATCGTCTTACCTATGATTGTTTTGATTGATATATTTTCCATTATGTAACTTAATTCATATATTGGGGACAATGCACAATTTTAAGTGTGGGGAAAGGGATACAGATATTTTTAGAAAATTTTGCTATTTAGGAGACCATTTTTTTTTTCATTTAACCCAATTTTATTGTTTTATTGACTTACAATTATTTAGAAATTGATAACTTCTAATGAGTTGAATGTAATTTGAATACTTGATCTGTGATAAGTGAATTACATGATGCCGGAGTTGATAAGTAAAATCTATATGGAGTAAAGTTACGGATTATTTAGCTTAGGATTTTAGGACTTAGGATTAGAGCAACATCATTGGTTAGGAGTTAGTCGTAACTGTTTTCGAAACTTACTTTGATGTATACTTTTCTCTTAAATGACTTTAGAGCCCTATAATCCTTAGTAAACAAACAAATGAAATTTATCTTTTGAAAAACCCTTAAAATGAAATAGTTGGAGGTAAAAAGTGACAATATATATAAAAAAGGCAAAATTGGTATGAATTCACCTTAGTTCCTCAAAAGAGTGAGGTTGAATTCCACTGCCAATGCCAAAATAAGTTTAAAGAGTAAATTGGTATGGATCGGCCTTGGTCCCTTAAAAGAGCAAGGTTCTTTTTCATTGCCAATACGAGGGCTAGGTTGGTATGGATTGGTTTTATTCTCTTAGAAGAGCGAAATCCTTTCTCGCTGCCATTGCAATTGTCCTTAAATAATGTGCTTAATTAAAAACATAAATTTAGTAAATTTGAAGCCTTCTAACAAAAGCATAAATTAAGGGGAGGATCAAAAGATGAGTGGATGTAATATGTGTTTACTCTGAATTATAGCACTTAGTAAGATTGAAGAGAGGGTTGTATACATTTTAGTTAAGTATGTTAAAATTTTTATAACTCTTTTCTAATTAGCGAGATGTTAAATCTGATCTTCAGTACATAATCCTTAAACGATTTGATTAAACTTTAATTTACATAGATTAGCTTGTGAACTTTGGTACTTTGTGTTTCTTGGACATTGGAAAAAAAAAAAGGTTGAATATAAGAGTTAAGGAAGTTATTTAAAGAAAATTGATTAGATTTACAAGTTGAGACTTTCGAGTTAAGTGTAAATTTTGGCTAGTTTCCTAAGCAGTGATTGTTTTTTAATTAAGAATTCTTATATTGATCTTTCTTTGATTTATTTGCTTAAAGACAAGCAAATTCTTATTTAGTGATTTTTGATGATTTTCGTTGATATTTAAGTTTATTTTTAGATAATGATACTTAAATAAGTAAAATTTTATTTTCTAAGTTTTGAAATGATCTATGCAAGAAAACTAGAAGATATAAACAAATTTCAGTCAAATTAGAGCTAAAATGAGTAAGTTATGAAGGTTTAAATTCGATATAGTTGAAAGACATGACTATATTGTTTCCAGGAAAAATTAGAGCTAATTTTTTATTGTTACAGCCTAAAACAAGACCATGTTGTTTAACGTGTCGTTTCTAGTTTAAAAAAAAAAAACAAATGTGAAGCACAATCTAGGACACAACCAAAAGATATAGTTGTATCCTCGGTCATGTCTTTTCCAACCAATCAATTTTTTTTTTTTTTATCTCTTCATATATAAAGCTTTGTTAGGGTTTATTTGGGAAAGAAGTTTTTGGCATGACTTTTAAGGAGTTTTGAAACTAAGAACAATCAAGAAAGTGCGAAAAAGAAAAGTTTTCAAGATTTAATTTTATTTGGATTTCATGATACTTCTTTCTATTCTTTTTTATACTTTGTTTTTAGATTCCTATTTTGCGATGTATAGAAAGTAGAACCTTGGTATTTAGGTTTTATGAAACCTAGATCTATTCATATGATATTATTATTGCTTGATTAATTTAGTTATTTATTATTTTTTTTATTCAACTATGTTTGCTTCATGATTTAGGTTATTATTTCTGCGAGTAGTAATCTAGAGTTTGATATTTTATAAGATTAGATCTAGGCATAGTTGATGAGAATTGTTGTAAGATTAGAGATAATTTGCAAGATTCTTTCGGAATTTTAAATTAAAGCATAGAAAATTCATTGTTCCATAATGCATCTTAAGTTATGCTATTGAGAAGAGATGCTAATAGGTGATTTTAAGGTTAGGGTTAATTGGCTTCAGAAAGTTATTAACTTTAGTAGAGAATTATCTCAGTAAAGAAAGATTAAAGAATAAATTAGTATTTTTAGGAAAATCACATGTTAGATCTAGGGAAAGTAAGATCTAGATACAACATTGAATCTTGAATTAATTTCCAATTAAATTGCTTTCTTATTAATTCTTGAATTGCATCTTAGTTAATCTTTAAATTAGTTTTAGTAGTAATTTAGATTTACTTCTTTAAGTTTCTTGAAACTTAATTTGCTAGTTAGATAATAAAGATCTAGCGAATACCAGTTCCTATGGGATTAACATTCGAACTCATATCTGCTATATTATAAACTGATGGTGCACTTGCCTAACACATCAGGGATACAACTCATGGATGGGAAAGGCGGCCATCCTCCTTCAAGAGTAGGCTTCGAATTAGTTCATACACATTACCCCCCTTAATAGGCATGGTATGGTAGTTGACAATACGAGGCCTCTAGCAACCCGATGGAGTATAAAGTGGGATACCAAACAACACCCTATGCATGTAGTGAGGGCATACTAAGACACCTTTGATCAACAGAGCCTAGATCAAGTATGTATGATAAACACAACTTCTACTTTTGCATTCGATATTTTTTTTGCATGAGATGACATTGCTTACATATATTTGCAAGTCATCTATCAGCCCTATACAAATGACCTCCTTCACATCATACCTAAGTACTGCAACCGTGATAAAGATGTATGGACAGCTCAAGTGCCCTTGATATGCTTCCACATTATTGAATGGCACCATATGGAGTAAGTAGTGTACTGGTTTAGGGGGTTGCAAAGGGTTCCCCCATAGTGCAATACGGATGAGGCAAAGCAACTACATTGCATTGACTTGAGAGGTCGCATTGTTGTTAAATAGATCAACTACCATACAGGCTATATCATTATTTATAGGGATAGGCATGCTTGGGAACTACATATAAAGGGTACTATAGGTGCTGAGCGCGGTTACAGGCAGTAGTACAAGACCATTATACACCGTTACATCGATCGTAATGGAGCTCTATCGAGAGGATTAGTAAGTATATGTATATGATTTATTATTCGTGATTCACTATCTTTCACTCACTTGTGTTAATGCTCCTTCATTTTATAGGTCAAAGAGTTCTACTAGATTAGTATATCCATGAACCAGGCCGACTACATCATTGCTCAAGTCCACGTCGATCGAGGTATGCAACTGCTGGAGGACCACACTTCGATTACATTGTACCTACCTCATCTGGCTATGGCATAAGTCCAAGAGCATCATAACTTAAATGAGCTAAATTATGACCCTCCGAATCTACTCAAGCGAGGTAAACGTACAAGAATGAGGGGCCTTAGATGATGGCAAGGACAAGGTCAACCAGATCCTAATACTGCGAGGCCATCTGATGCCCCGGCAACTATTAAGTATCCTAATGTAAGGACCATGTTGGGCCTTCCATTAAGCTCCTTCGAGACCCTTCCCATATAGATGTACATTGATCCTCCCTCCATGCTACTAGCTCTACATAAGAGAAGGAGGCAGTCTATGAGTTCTCAATGTGAGAGTTCATCCCAAGTTTTAGCAGCTGCTCTATCTTTGTTTATAAAGCTACCTCATGAGCACATTCATAGACAAGAATCACAAACTTCAGCCACTAGCCATGAAAGTAGGTCTAAGCAGGGGTTAGCTTCTTGAGTAGCTCGTGTATTCACTAGAAGTAGGAGAAGAAAAGACTAGTTATATACATTATTTTGTTTTGTATGAACTCTTGGACTTAACATTTCTAATTATGTACATTTTATTATAAGAATGCTTCTTCCTATTTCTTTATATGCTTTCGTTGTCTTGCACTTAAACATTTGATTCCAACTTTTGGTTGTCTTGTTTATGGTTGGATATGTAGGTTGTTAATCTGTCGTGCCTTAAAATAAAATATTGTAGTAGCCCTATTGTGTAAACTAACCTAAGCTAGAAAGTAGCCCCTTTAGCTACTAACGTAGGTATAGTTTACACTAGGCCTCTACTACTCCACAGCTTTAAGTCATTCAATTCATTATCTGTTTGATATCAACTTATAGTACAACTTTCTAAAGTAACTTTTGAAAGAAACACTATGGTATAAAAGTTTGAAAAGAAAACAAATTTTATAGATAACTTTAGAAAAAGATATGATAAGGGTTTATAAAAGTTCGTAAGTTTATAGAACATTGTATCAGTAAGTACAAATGAAAACTAAAGGGCCACTAATAGAGATCCTATTAGTTTCCGTACAAGTTAGTATATTTGATAAATAATTAAGAACATCGCTCATTAGTCCTAAATCTCACTCTACGACCTCGTTCTTTAATCTTCCTAGTACTTAGTGTAATTCTAGTGATTCACTTATAAAACAACTACAGGGAAGTCAGTGATAACTTACTTAGTAAGTAGGATGGAAACAATAGCATACATCAGTCATTAAGCTACTACAGTTTTCAAGCAAGGTTAATTCGGTGCTATGCATATTCAATCAAATTCCATTGTACAACATTAACTAGTCGTCGTGAGATTAGAGAAATCATGCACACTCTAATGTGGATTTTTAGGAGTTTTATACTGTGCAATTCACGAATCTATCACCAAATCAAGGCTTATGTAATAGAGAAATACACTCTGCTGGAGATTACTTTTGAACCATGCTCTCCAATCTTGTTGTGACCCCCTCTCCTGTCACTTAGTTCGACTAAGGGTAGGGAAATGACTATTTCTACTATCCTCATCAAAAGGTTCATTTTAGCCCAAACTTTCTAGTCGTTTTCCCCTAGTGGATTGCAATGCATGTTCGGTTAGAAGTTAAGTTGAGTTTGAGTTAGAAGTTAAGTTGAGTTTGAGTTAGATTACTTTTAGAGTGATCAAGCAATTTGAAATAATTCAATATAAACAACATCATAAAGCCACCAATATATATACAATCTAACACTCCACAACAACAATATAATTTTCAAGCACATATCTACATAGGTTTTTAGCTTACACTCACAACCAAGACACATAATAAGGCCTCTAAGTATTCTTAATAATACTTCAAAGTACAGTGAAGTACTAATTCCACTTACTTAGAACTCAATCGCTCGTTAACTTGGTTGTTCACTAGTCTTTGTAGGTGATCCCCTGGTATTTATCTTAATGTAATACTTTATTCTACATATAAATTAGGAAATATTGCTAATTAATAGAATTAAGTTGATTTAATCATTGGTTCATTTGTTCACACCCTAAGTATTGAAAGTTTAGAATAATACTATAAATTTTATATTACCTTCTAAGCTATGTTCTAAGTTAGATTACCCTTGAAGTTTTAAAACTGAAAAGCATCTAAGTTATTCTCTGAGCCATATCAAAATTAAAGTTTTAATAGGATTATCCTCTGAATCATCCTCTAAGTTTGATAACTACTTAAGATTTCTTACACATTACCCTCCGAAACAACTTCTAAGTGCCCATACCTATGTATTTCACTTCAAGTATCCTTTAAGGCATCTTTTGAACCAACCATGTAATTTATTCAACTTTTAGATCTCTTGGTATAATATCCTCTCAGCTATCATCTAATCCCAGTCAACTTCAAATTCCTTAAAAGTTCATCCTTTGACTTAACCTTTGAGCTTCCCTTGTCTATATTTCTTTTCGAATTTTGCCTCTAACTAAACCTCTAAATCAGTATCCAATAAAACATTTACCTTCATTTCCTTTGAGATATCCTTTGACTTTGTTATCTTATAAAGTCTTTTTTTTTTTTAGGAAAATTATCCTCTAACCAAGCTTCTGAATCCATTGTTTTCACATTTTGTTCAC
This sequence comes from Lumnitzera littorea, assembly GCA_024138015.1. Lineage (NCBI taxonomy): Eukaryota > Viridiplantae > Streptophyta > Magnoliopsida > Myrtales > Combretaceae > Lumnitzera > Lumnitzera littorea. The sequence continues at coordinate 64,959,699 of JAMXBB010000002.1, forward strand.
AGGTTTTTGCTTCTAATTCACCCCATAAATATCAATCTAATTCAAAACTCATTTCTAAAATTCTTTGAGTTATCATTTGCTTTTACCCAATTCCCCTTATAATCACTTCCTTGATCCGTTTACTTCTAACGCCAATCAAAACGAACTAGAGTAACACTCCAATCCATACTTCTCAGCTCCATTACATTCAAATTCCTAGCATATCACATCATCCTTCACCAATTTCTCAAATTCCTAAATCATCAAATAAGTCATATAAGCAACATATACTTGATTTTATCTACTTCTCTTAATAAAACCTCTTCCAACAGTACCTAAACACTACAAAATACTTCAACAACTAGTGGAGCTCAGAATCCATGTAAGGTTATTAAGAAAAATATATTTATTTTACCCAAAAATACTATTTTTAATCATAATTTAAGGTTAAAAATTTATAAAAATTATAGAAAATAATTTGTTAAAAATCTCTTCATAGCATTTTAGTATATACATAGAATAGTTTGTAGAAAAATTTTGAGATTAAAATTATGTCATTAAACTTATTTATTTCAACATTAAAAAGTGCTCGATTTTATCGATTTCTTAAACACATAAATTACAACTACTAAATTTTTACAAAACAATATTTTTCCTAGGTTCTATGCATGAAAATACATAGAAATATTTTTTTTTTTTCAAAATTTTCTACGTAATTTTTATATTTTTATAAAATTATCTAAAATTGGATGAATTTGGGACATCACCAAAACTAGCTACTCCAACTACCCTAAGCGGCCATCCCATTGTTGATCAGCCTAACCGTTGGATGCTCTATCACCTGGTGGCGGTGGTTGACTTCTAGCTTCTTCTTAGACAATGGTACTCCTTCAAGCTCAAATTACACATCAATTTTCTAAGGTTTACTTGATTTTCCTTTTTGATTAATTTGATTCACTAAAATTTTTCCTAGATCCTAAATTTCATGTACAAACTAATAGAGAGTGTTTCAAATTTTTTAGAACTTGCAACTCACAAAAATGAATTTCTCTCTCTCTCTCTCTTTTAAATTTAAAGCTTAAATAGTGTCAACTTACATGTTTAACCAAGTTTCACTTATCAACATTTGTCCATAAGCTCTACGTGCCTAATTCTACTTAATCCAACTACCCCATTAATTTTAGTGAATTTTTTTATTATTTTTCTTTGTTTATTTTACCCTAATTTGCACTTAATCAAGTGTTTTGAATAATTACGAGTATTTATTATTATATAAAAAATATATACAGGTATATATAATTACTTTACATGTGATTTTATATCACATAATATTTTTATTACATATATATTTTTTCTCTAAGTATTTATTGGCTATTGAAGGCTATTTTATGTGATTCAGATAGATAATATATAATATAGTTAAATTTTCACTATTTTGGCCATATTATTTTTATTTTATTATATTTTTAATATCTAAGTCTATGGGGTGACTTCATTTAATATCTTAAGCCTACTCATACATTTCTAGGTCAATTGAGTTAGTTTCACTAATGACCTAAATTACTTGCTCAAATAATTACATGAAACTACGAGACTCACATAATGGATGGAAAACTATTGACTTGGGTGAAATGTGGTGGAGTTTGGAGTTGGCTATTCGAGATTAAAGTGAGGTACTACTTTTTAGCTTGTATTCATTTTGTATTTATTGAGATATTGTCATTTTTTTTTCGTATTTATGGATGCTTACTACACTTTCTAATTGCTGTGCAGTAGGTGATAATGAAAAAGGCACTTTCCTGAAGTGTGTCTTCTTCTTTAGTATATTAAGGAGGGAAAGCGCCTTCCTCTTAAATTATAAAAACAAAAATAATATTTGGAAAAGTACCTTTATTGCTCTCCATAAGTAATATGTTTTCCCAACCCTCCTTTTTTTCAAATATTTTTTTAGGTTTGAGTGCATTCCTCTTGTTTGAGCAAACAAAGTACATAATTGTACTATACTTTAAATCAAAATAGATATGACATAATTAAGATTTTTTATCCAAACATCACTTTTATAATGAAAGCACATTAGACACAAATTACACCCTTTATCAAGATGGCAAGTTTAAAATAGAAACAAATTAGATACAAATAAATAGATCAAATAGTTAATCTGAATGCCAAGTTCAAAACAAAAGGAAATTGGATATTTATACACAAATCAAGCAATTTAGAATAAGTTACGTTAATCATTTTTATAAACTTTATTATTAACACGATATCCGTTCTTTTCAAAATATTATGCTTACACCCTAGTTTTTGCCTAATAGAATGCTAATGTGGCACAAATAATGATATGTGTCCATCACATTATTGTATTATTAAATTTTAATTTAAATATTGCATATATCAAATAACTGAAGTTAATTTTAAAAATTAAAATAAATTAAAAAAAAAATAAGAAAATGCTGAAATTTTTCTTTAAAAAAGTTAGAAGATTTACTTTTCATATATATATATATAATAACTATATATGTATTATAATAATATATATTATAATTTATCATCGTCCAACGCTTCGTTCTCTTCCATTTCTTTTAATTTATTTTGTATTCTCCCTTAGCTTGTCCAGCTTAAATTATCGTTGTTGCAATGAGACACGGCGGATTCACGACCAAATGGACACGGCATCGGTGGTGTACATATCGCAGCAGCATTAATCCTTGATAGCGGGGAGTAGAAATAAACAACGACAATAGCGCGGCTTGCCTTTTGAATGTGTGTGATCTTTCAAGCCCGCGTTCATAGCGGACTAGCGGCTGATATTGATAATAATCCATGAAGACTGCTATTCTTCTTCTTTCAATTTCTTTCCTTTTTCTTTTTTTCCTTACGAATCGCTTTTAACAAAGTCTTCTTCTTTTTTCCTTTTTTGATCCTCGACCGTGGCATATATGTTGCCTTTATCTGCTTCTGTTATTTTTTTTTTCTTTCTTTTTGACATGGTCTGTAATAACGATGGTAGCTCATACTCCCTCGTTGTGCATGTGAGTTTAAGCTTGCTGTGTAATGATGTCACCCATATATATCGATCACTCGATTTACAACCGTAGGTAATAGCTTGGTAAATAATAGAATTTTTTAAGCAGCAGAATCACGTCCCGATTCCTCTAGGGTAGATCTATGTACTTCGGAATGACCTGCAATCGTGTTAAATCTTCTCCTGAATTTTTTATTTGATTTATTTAGTTATTATATATATATATATATATATATATATATATGAAAAGTGGGTCCACTTTTCCAAAGAAAATTCTCAGCATATTTTTTTTAATTTTCCATTTCTTATTTTTTTATTAATTTTAATTATTTAATGTTTATAATATTTAAATGAAATTATTGATAATGCTGATAAAGTGATGATTTAACAATTACATGTCATTACTTATGCAATGTCAGCATCCTATTAAGTAAATGTAATATTTTAAAAAAGTGGGGTATCAATATTATTTTTAAAGTTTAAATGTAATTTAGCTAATAATTTATGTAGGTTGTGGAAAAAAAATAATTTTTTGGGTTTTTTTTTTTCGAGGCAGCAACAATTTGTCTAGTTGGGGATGTCGAAACCATCAGATACGGAAGAAATGACGTCCCAAACTTTCGATTTCAAGTACAAAAGTTAGAAAGGGATGAGATAAAGGACAATTAAGAAAAAGACAATTTGTCTTGTCTCACTGATAGAGAAAAACATGTTATTTTGTGCATTCTTGTTACTGCTACTTTAAGTTGTGACAGGTTGGTGTGTCTACATAAAAGACACAGCAAGAGTTTATCGATTAAAAGTTGCTATGCAACCTGTAGAATAGTGCAGGTGATTAGCGAATTGATGTGCCATTGAGTTCAGCTGATTTTAATAATTTTGTGTGGAAGATAATACGATATTTAGAATATCAACCTCAATATAAACACCTGCTATGAAAGTTGTGCTATAATACTATTGCATCTAACTAGATCTCTTTTCTAAGAAAAACTCGGCTAATCCTTCGTGTCCTTTTTATTGCTTTGTCAAGACAATAGGCCACATAATCTTCATTGTAAATAAGTTTAGGTTTAATGGTTTGAAGTTTTTCATGTTAAAATTGAAGCTCATGCAATTTTAAGATTTGACTCATGGATAGAAAAGCTGATTCAATCATCCAATTATATGAAGTTAAAAATGAAAGAATTTCTATCATGTACTGCGATTATAATGTAGTTAATTTACACTAATATATATATATATATATATATATATATATTATCCTGAATTGGCTGGTGTGTAATAACTATATATATATATATATATTATCCTGAATTGGCTGGTGTGTAATAACTATGTTAGCTCATTCACCCTCGTTGTGCATGGGATTTTAAGCTTGGTGTGTAACGATGTCAGCTCGTCTTTGTTGGTGATAAAGAAGACCCATATATACCGATCACTCTATTTGACATTGTACGCAATAGTTTGGTAAATAATAGAATTTTTTGAGCGGCAGAATCACGTCCCGATTCCTCAAGCGTGAATCTATGTACTTTTTCCGAGTGATCTGCAATTGTATTAAATCTTCTTCTTAATTTTTTATTAATTTTAATTATTTAATATATATAATATTAAAAGTAAATTATACGGACTATGAAAACTTTAAAAATAACACAAACCCCAATTTTAAAAAACTCAGCACTTAGCCCCCAAATAGCTGACATGGCAACAAAAATAGAAATTTTAACTGATTTGATAACACATAGATTCTAATATGGTATTTACCTAAATATATTCAGTTACTTAATTTAAAATAATAATACTAAATATTTTAATAAAAGTACCTAAAATAAGAAGAAAATATAAATAATCAAATTAGTTTTTTTAAATATTTTGGAGTAAAGACAACGCATATGCTGACTAAAACATCTGCAAGATAACGAGATCTTTCTGTCCAGAATGACTTGTGCGCCTATCTTATTGGATCACACATTAGTCCCGAGGAAAAAGAGAGGAAAAAAAAAAGAAAGAAAGAAAGAAACCTTGACTCGACTTAAAGATGCAAGAAACAAAATTCACACAATTTTAGGATTTAAATAATAACCATCTACATGTATAAAACTATGATTCAAGACTCATCTAGAAGTCTCATCCCGACATTGAACATAGTGTTTCATTAACATAACTTCTTATATTCTTGTATTGGTGTAATTGAAAATTATGACTAGACTTTCATCAAGCATTTTTTTAAGACACCTATCATTGTTTATCAGAACATGAAGCCTTCTTTGAGACGTCTTTCATTTTTATTTTATGCCTTTTTGTTATTATTTTCTACATTTTCTTATTATTTTTAGTATTTTTATCACTTTTTCTAAATTAATTAACTAAATATATATTTAAGTAAATGCCATGTTCATCCATGTGTGCCATTTCAATTAAAATTTCCACATAAGCCACTATGTTAGCATGTGTTAACATTTTAAAAAGTCGGGGATCCATATAATTTTTAAAATTTTTAAGGGTGATCTGTTTAATTTATCCTAATATTTAAGTAAAATTATTGATAACACTAACGATGACATGTTGTTATTTATGCCATGTCAGTGTCCTATTGGGCAAAAGTAGGGGTGTAAATGTAACATCTCGAAAAAGTGAAGTGTTAATGTTATTTATAAAGTTTATAAAGATGACCAATTTATCTAATAATTTATTTAGGTTGTAGAAAAAGAAAAACAATTTTTCTTTTTTTTTTTTTGCAGCAACAATTTGTCCAGGTTGAGAAATAGAAACCATCAAATACGAACAAAATAATGTCTGAAACTTTCGATTTCAAGCACAAAAGTTAGAAAGGGATAAGATAAAGGGCAATATACAAATAAGAAAAAGACAATTTAAGTTGTCTCATTGATAGAGAAAAACATGTTATTCCTTATATCTTGTTATTGCTACTTTAAGTTGTGACAGGTTGGTGCATGTAGGAAAAAGATAAAGTAGGAATTTATTTAAAAGTTGTTATGCAACCTACAAAATAGTACAAGGGATTAGCGAATTGATGTGCCATTGGGTTTAGCCAATTTTAATAATTGTGTATCGAAGAAAATATGGCATTTAGATTGCTAACCTAAATGTAAACACTTATTATGGAGGCTGTGCTATAATGCTATTGGATCTAACCACAATCTTTTTTGTAGGAAAATCTTAGCTAATCGTTTGTATCCTTTTTGCTACTGTGTCGAGACTACAGGGCACTTAATCTTCTATTGTGAATAGGTTCAGTCTGTATGGTTTGGAGTTCTTCATGTTAAAATTGAAGCTATGCAATTTTTAGATTTGACTAATGGATTGAAGAGCTTATTCGATCACCCAATTATATGCGTTTAGAAATGAAAAAATTTCTATTATGTGTTGTGGTTGTAATGTGGTTCATTTGGATACATAGAAATCATTGTTCTTTCAATACTTTGCAGTCAAATCCTTACTTTGTAACAAAGCATCCCTAAAGGAGATTTCCCTGTTTCCTTTTGCCAAAACAAGTCCAAGTTTGGCTTACCATTTAAGTAAGGTTACAAATGATTCAAGCTACTTATGAGTTGCTCGGATTCAACTCGTTTTAAGCTCAACTTGACTAAAGCCCAATTATTAAATAAGCCAAACTTGAGTTCAAAATGAAACTCGTTTATCTAAACGAGTTCAACTTAAGATTTAGTTCAGGCTCGTAAACCTACTCACTTAGACTCATGAGCTGACTTGTTTAGGCTTGTGAATGGGCTTACGAGTTTTATGTATATTACAAATATTATATATTATATTAGAATCCAAATATTTATACCTATATAATATATACAATTACATAATAAGTTATAAGATAATATATAATATATCCTTGTTTACTATTCATTAATCTACTTATTTATATATTTTTTTATTTTGTATACGCAGGCTTAAGATCGACTCACTTTAGGCTTAAGTCGACTTAAGCTCGATTAATAAACAAACTGAATTTGAACTCAAAACAAAGTTCGTTTATCTAAACGAGTCGAGTTCAAGCTTTAATTTCAAAATTGATAAAAAGCTTAGCTTGAGCTCAAACTTGATAATTTTTAAACAAGCCGAGTCTAAGCCTTTAGAAGTTTGGTTAAGTGACAGTTGTGGTTTTGTCCTTCTAAAAATGTCATAAAGATTAACTATAATGTTTCCTTAGATATGCAAAATAGTAAGGGTGGTATAGGAGTGGTTTGTTGTGATTCATCAGCAACTCTAATGCAAGCTATTGCAATTCTTATTTCTACTCCTGATGTTGATATAAATGAAGCTTCAACAATATATGAGGGATTACAAATAGCACAAATCAGGGTAGAAAGATAGAGAGGTTGAATCTAATTCTTTTAATTATATTCAGGCCATGTCAACTTGTAAATCAGCTTTATGGAGATTGGCTAAACTTGTTCATGATATCATATAGTTGAAGTCTTTATTTCGTAGGTGTAACTTCTCTTTTATTTCTAAGTCTAATGCATGTGCCCCTTAGATAGCTACCCAAGCTACCTAAGACGCGTTCATAGTTCTCAAAATCACGATTTTGCTTATACAATTCTACGAGTTTACGACTTAACAAGCCTTTCCAAATTAACTCGAGAGTAAAATTGTTTTCTTGTAAAAACTTACGTTTTTAAACGATTTTATATATCAAACTCAATAGAAACTTATATTTTTTATCGAGTTTACCGATTCTATATATATGAGCTGGATAAACCAAAAATAAAAAATGTAACTAGGCTTCCACTAAACTATTAACTATTTAGACATTAAGTTATCTTTCCTATCTTATTTTGATTTTTTTTCCTCTATATCTCTCTCCTAATTGTTGGATTTTAGGGTTACGAAACATAGATTTACATAACATTTTTTTTTAAAGATCTTATTAACGCTAAACTCCCTAGGATCTATGCGTATTAATTAAATCAAGAAGGGATCACGAATTTACCTTATCTTAGTCCTTTCTAATTTCACTTATTTGCATATCTACAGGCGTTGCAAGATGCGAACACCCTCTACTGGTATCCACACATATTAGGACTCTATAGGAGACCTAGTATGATTATGTAAAATTTTTATATCATGTGTGCACTTATAATATGAAAACCGCATTGCAAGTCAGAAATTGCAAAACTATAAATAATTAATCATTGAAGTTTCTGATTTTTAATTAATTAACTTACTATAAAATATAAATAACTATAGATATCTAATATTCCACGATTTCTCAAAATCGTAGAGAATTGGTATCTCCTACCAAATAACAAGATAAGGCATACCAACTTTATAAAATTATAAGAAATATTAAATTATATTGAAATTATAATATACAAATATTTCCTACAAAGGATGTTTCTGTATCACTTATAAAAGTCTTAATTAATTCTAACAATAACATACTTATCTTCACTTTGTACTCGACACTCGAGATTTATCCCAAATCCTAACATAAATGAACCTGCAAAAGAAATTATAGGAGAATGAGCAAACCACGGCTCAATGAGTTCATTCCTCACCATTATCATTCAAGCAATTAATCAAACATTATTAACACACATACAAGCTATCTACATATGAAATAAATACAAATGCGATGAATGTAAGAAACACATTTATAAGAATTCAGAACTATGAAACGTATAGAATTATGTCATTTACACTTCGATTATCCCACGTACTTACCTATACAAGGCACCTCACCTTATATGCATGAGGTTACCTAGGGACACCACTTCTCTAAGCAACACTTGATTATTACCCTGGTCAATAAAGAAATACCAATCCAAATAAGTAGACCCCAATTAGGGTCATTTACCATCCAAGGCTCCTTAAGTACAACTAAGCAAGTCCTCTAACTATCAACATACATCCAAGGTCCCACAGGTACAAATATGCAAGTCATCTCACAATCAAAATATATCCAAAACCTTACAAGTACAATAAAGCGAGTCTTCTCGCTATTAATTGGAGATCCCACGCTAAATTTACCTTAAAGATTAAATATCATTTACAAGCACTATGAGCTCTTATAGAGATCGTACAAAAATATGTTTAAGATTGGAAAAGCATTTTCCAAAATCCTTCTCTAAAAAATTTGCCAAGCTAGCACTCTCCATCAATATAACAGTTAAGTCATAGACATGCGATGAATATAATTGATTATTTTGGTACAATATTTATATTTACTAATTTAAAAAGGTGATCACACGAATAATAGTAAATAATCAAAATGGTCATTCAGATATATAAGTAATAATAACCGACAAAACATTACACAAATAACACCTACAAACAACTAGTGGATCATTAAAACTTTCTCACCTGAATTATTGCTCATTTTCCAAGCCTTTGGAGTTTTTCGTACTTGACAATTGAGTACCTAAAAAATAATAGGACTTATAAGTATTCTGAAAAGCTAAGTTCCAAAGTTACCTATATGGCTATTGCAGTTTGTCCATTTTCCTACTATGACCCAAGTAAGGTATAAACATGCTTTTAAGTTATTTATTGTGATGATTGGGAAATATTATTTTTTTTTTGTATAAGTAATAATATATAATTTAGTAAATATTATACAAGTTTGGATCTTTCCACTTTTCATAAATTTTATATTAGCACATTGTTATATTATAATTTAATTGTAATTCTTATGTATAGTAGGATAAGTTGGATGAAGTAATAAAGTTAGGTGGAAATATTGAAATCTTATATTTACATAATTAAAAAGGTTAACTTAATGATATTGTAGTATTATTTTAAGATTATACTGTACATGTATGTATACTTATATTCAATTTGTTTCCTTTATTTATATGATTTTATCTTATTGTTATTATCATCATCATCATCATCATCATTATTGGTTGTTGTCGTTATTATTGTTTCTTATTAACACATATTGCTATTACATATAAAAACATATCATCTTTAGAATGTTTTGACTTTTAGGTACACGTGCGTAAATTTAACATTTTGATGTTTGAATGAATCTTCTAGTTTTATAATTATATCTTATTTGTGTTTTATATACGTTTATCGATTTCTTCCGATAGAAATCTATATATGTACATTTATAAATAATTGTGTTTGAATATTTCTTTATCAGTTATGATTTTATCTTAATTATTTATTTGTAAGATCTTATCAGTTAAATAATGTAATCAATTTAGTTATATCCCTTGGTTTTCTCTAAATCCTAAATTGCATATAGCTTTTTCATTCTAACTCCATTATTTATAAACTTATAGTTGATTTTTATCGTTTTTAAGTGCATGTTTACATAATGGGGTCCGTTTTGAACATTAAAACCCGCATTTTTTTTAGATAAGTCTAAATTGTGATAAATTTAATTATTTTGACTCAAATATTTTTATTTATTAATTTTCGAGCTTTCTTCATTATTTTACAATTTAATTAATTTCTAAATTTTATGTTTTTATGATTTCTTATTTTTAGCTTTAATTTATATAGATTTCATTATTTTCCTATTTTAAGCTTAATTTACTATTTATTATAATTTTTTTATTACTATTAATTTATTTAATTAATTTTACTATTATTCTTTAATTATTTTGAAGTTCTCAGATTAGTTATTTAATTGGAATTAAATTACTGATGTGGCATTATTTTAGTTATCTACATGGCACTTTCTTAAATTTTATTGATTTTTATATTTCTTAAAGTTTATATTAGTATTAGATATATTTATATATTAATATATTTAATTAATTAATAGATTATGGGCCTTAATTATGTATAATTGTTTTGGCCCATTATATATGTATGTATATTTTATTATGTTATATTAAATAATTATATTTTGTATATGCATAATTATACTTATGTACTTATGTGTTTATGTACATACATATATTCTTAATTATTTTATTATGTTTAATATGTTATTATATGTACTTATATTTAATATCTTATTATATACACTCATATGTATACATATGTACATATGTATTCTCATTTATATTACTGTACTTAATATATTAGTATATGTACCTATACATATATAAATGTATACGTACGTATTTCTGCATATGCATGCATACGTATATATACGTATTTATACTTATGGTATATCCTCAATATAGGTATTTATGTACGTATACATGTATACATATCTATACCTAGTTTTATATGTATTTTATATGCGTATATATAGACGTATTTTTATATTTTCCTAGTGTATTTTTTTAATGAATTTTCAATAAATTATATATGCTTTTGGTTTCCATATATATACATAAAAATATTTAGTGTTTTCTTATATATATGGTTATGTACATATTATACTATGTATGTATAGGGTTTATATACGTATATATTTGTATATATTTCTTATCTTATTTTCTTATTGTCTTCCATATATGCATATGTACTTATACATATGTATATATATATATACCGTATATGTGTGTTTACATATTTATATATATATAACTGACTAAATAAACCTATAACATGTACTTACATATATCTATATGTGTATATTAGTATATTTACATATAAACATAATTTCCAAGGAAACTAAAATTATATATATATATGTATATATATCAAGAGCTAATACATATACTTAGAATTCCAAATACAATATATTGAAATACATAATAACATATGTAAAAAATTTCAAGTATAGAGATATACAAAAATATCCAATGAAATACCTAGTACATACTTCACATAAAAGAGTAAATATTAAATATATATAAAGAAGTTTACTTACTTGTTTGAGGGACTACTTTAGTGTGAAAATCTTTTCCTTTCTCTCTCTAAAGGTTAATTAAATGTTGGAATAAGAAGTGTAGTTGGGAGTGGAATAGTAGTTAGCGAAAATGAGTGAAAAAGGAAAATTAAGAAGATGAAAAGAGAGAAAGGATGTGTCGGTTTGAAAGGGGAGGAAAAATGAATAGATTTTGTGTATTTTTTTAAGACAATTGAAGAAACTTAGGGATGGTTCTAGAGGGTTGAAGTGGCTTACGTCAATTGCAAGAGGAAAAAGGAAGGAAAAAGAAAAAGAAAAGGAAAAGAAAAAGTTGAAAATGACACATATTGACTTGGTCAACTCCTTGAATATTTTATGTAATATAGATAAATAATTTGAAAATAAAAAGAAAATAGAGAAAAAGATAAAGTAAGAGGAAAAATAGAAAATTAAATATAATAAATCAATAAACATATATTAGAATTTCCTTATACATTTATAATCCTATAAATAATATCTACAATAATAAATAATATAATTATAAGGTAAATTATAAATCATGTTATTAATATTAACTACATATTGTCTAAATAACTAATAAATATCTAAATTGACATAATACTAACTTATCTATATAAATATAAGATTGATATTAATTATAAAATAATATTATAATTTTTAATGAATTAAAGTAGTATTTTTACTTTTATAAACATTTAGAAATTATCTTTAATTGTTCGCTAGTGATTTTATGTAATTTAGTATATCGTTTAATTATTTGGTTCAGTTAGGGTTTTATCACTTTCGTAGCAAATTGTTCTATTTATAAGCTTAAAGTTTGACTTTTAAGGTTTTGATCAGATTTGGGGTCAATCTCTTATAGTTACGTATATTTAGGATTTAAAGTTTTTGTACGCGACTAGAGTTACGATTAATAATTTAAGGTTTTTCATATTTGTTTTAGGTTTTGAATTGAAATTTTAATGGATTTTAAATTTTACTGGCTCGGTTAACTTAAGGAAATCATCTATAGTACATGTGTAAACCCTAGAAAATTAGTAATCTGAACCTTAATTTAAGTCTGAATGTTCTAAACTATGTCATGAGTCGATAAGGCTATTAACGATAAAAGTTTATAAAATTTAATAAATCAAATATAACATCGATAATAAAAACCCTAGAAATGAATTAAAACCTAAATCGCGTATAAAAAACCCTAAATCCGATTTATGTACAATTACCCGAAATCGAAATCGAACCCGAACTTGATCAAAACCCTAAAACTATAACTTTAAGTCTATAAAATAATTAAATATCACTCAATAGTGATATAATTGTAGTCAATTGCAATTATTAACTAAATCACGTAATCGCATAAAACTTTTAACGAAACCGTTAAAATAATTTGTAAAAATTATAATTGTAACAGGTACCAATTAAATTGATAAATTTTCACAAAATTCTAAAATTAATTTATTAATGTTATTTTTAATATTTTTATGTTTAAAAATTTACATATATTTTTTTATTTCCTATTTCTTTCTTTTTCCTTCCTTTTTCTTTTCCTTTTTCTTCTTCTAATTTTTGTTTCTTCCTTCCACATTAAACTCCAACAGATTCTAATAGTAGCCTACGTGAGGGAAATTGATTCCCAGGTGTTGGTTTATAAAAGAAGAAAATATTAGATATGATTACATTGTCTTGTCTCCATTAATGCATAGGCTTAGAATTAGGATTTGTTTTTATCTTTAACTTGATTTTCCTCCATAATTTTGGTTGCAACCTGCAAATTAAAAGAAAACCAAGAAAACTAAAGGGGAAAAAAAAACACGAACATACACCAAATTAAAAATGCAAGGTAAAAGAGGGAAAAACAAAAACTAAAGGAGAGAAAGAAGAGGAAGAAGAAGAAGAAGATTAAGAAGATTGATTAAATTACTAAAGGATTTAGGTAGGTTAGTATTTAATTTTTGTACATGTATATATACTTTATCCTATGTACATACATATGTATTGGGTATTTATTACTATTTTTATTTTTCTTTTTTATGTATGACATGTATGTATGTACAAAGGTATCTCTAAAGTATGTACATGTATGTGTATAATATAGATATACTATGTATTTCTTTTTGTATATGTATATATAAATAAGAATACATATAGTATGTATTTAATATTTTCACAAATTAGGCATTGATATAAATATATATATATATATGTACACGTGAATATGTATATTTATGTATATATGTATATAATCTTTATTTTCATATATGATATATATAAGTATAAGTATATGTATTGTATATATATATATATATATATATATACATGTGTTCTGTATTTTTATACACTTGTAAGTTATATATATATATATATAGAGAGAGAGAGAAAGAGAGAGAGAGGTGGCGTGATTATACATATTGAAACATAGTATTTTATATATGTATATGTGTACATGTATAAAAGTAGGTATATGTATATAAAGTATAAATACATCCATATTATACTTATACGTATACCATATAATACATAATTAAATTCAAAATAAGTTCATACATAAACTGAGTTAATAAATATGTATAGATATATATATATATAGGAAATAGGTATATATATATAACTACCGTGAATTAGAAAAATAAATGATAAAGTCTAAAATCTAAAAAATAAGTAAAAATAAGTAATTAGGGTAAAATAAGTTTAAAATATTAAAATTATTACTTATACGATTTAAATAATTATTAAATCATAAATATATTAGGAAAAAGTTGAAATTAATATTTTACAACATTTTAAATTAAAATAATAAATTTTGTGGTGTTTTTATATTACTGTTCAATAAGAAAATACGCTTGAAAACAATCAAAATAGACTATAAGTTTATAACGATTCGAGTTAAAACGAAAAGATTATAAGCGATTCAATAAAAAACTCGTATCGATAATTTTACGTAACTAAGTGAAGTAAACATTACAAATTACGATACTAGTTTATCTTTAAATTTCCAAACTTACAATTTTCTATATTCCTTATTCTCAAGTAATTTCGACCTTGACCCAGAGCTGCCATTGCATTATTACGACCCTTGAGTTGATTATGACTAAGTGAGTTTTTCCTAATAATCCTATACTTGTTTATGTTTGTAATTAACGAATATAAATTATGATTAATAATTGAATGTTGTATGAGGATGGGTTATGATTGTGTATAATAATTGTTTGTTAATAGTGAATTTACTTTAAAGTACGATAACATATTGATTATTGCATAGTAGATTCGTTAAGAACTGATTGTTTGTGACCTTATTGATTACTAAATAATAAAACCTAATTTTACTCGATTAGAAAAAGTTAGCTCGAAACACGCATAATCATACATAGCATAACTAATTCCAATTGTCACATTATACGGAGGTTACGAGAGGCCATATGTAGGTTGATTATTTAATTGTTATAGATTTCATACGGTGCATACGTGCGATATGACTTTACCCTGGCCTACGGGATCACTAGGCGTTGGAGGAGCTAACCGTCTAGCTAAGGGTCGAGTCTAAAGGCCTTCGTTTAGGGGTGAGTGAGGGCTGTATGAACCTACTAACAATTATACGTAGAATTTGTTTTTGATAAAACTGAGAATGGATATACCATTACATTTTAAATACGAAACGCGGAGTTTCGTTATAAGATAAGTTCTAATATGATACCCAAATCTAACTGTGTCGATGTATCTCCAACCTTAACTTCGGAGGGCGTTAAATCTAAGTTGCATGCAGTGCATGGTCACCTGTATATATTTGTTCGGCATACTGATTGACATGCATTCATTTGATTGAATTTAATTAATATACAACTTGATTATTGTATGGTTGAGGGGATTATCTCATTAAACTCGTTAGTTTATACCCTTATAATCTTCTTTCGCAGGCCGAGTTGTTCATAGAGTTGTATCACTGCATGCCCAAGGTTAGTTGTACATCAAGGGGTCAATGTAGGAGCAAGACGTAATCGGAGTGTACTCGTGATAGTTTATTTAGATTATGGATCTAATTATGTAATAAAATGATATTAGTTTGAGTTAAGAAGTATTATAGACTTTTTATCTATAAATTCCTATATAAATAGATTTTGTTTTATATTTCCTTAACTTGTTATTATTATCATGAAATAATATTGTTTATACTTGCACAACTCTTGATTGTTAGTTGTAGTTGTAGCTGTAGCTGTAGCCTTGTGTATCACTTATGTAGTGGATGCGTCTTCAGTATACCACTTATATATAGCCCAATTCGTACGGCTAAAACTCATTCTTACCTATACCAGTTTCTAAAATTTTCAAAACATAGAGAAAAATCAAAGAAAGCTATAGTTATTTATTTAATATTTTTTTGTTATCTCAGAAATAATCAACATTATTTAATATTTTGTTGGAGAAAAAATTTTATTAGTTGATGACGTAAATTTCATAATTATAGATGTATCGTAAATTGTGTAAATTATTAATATTTGATGAAAATATATTTTATATTGTCTAAATTTAGGAATTTTTTGAGTTACAATACATAAGTTATATGAATATAGATTTCATAATTATAGATGTACCGTAAATTGTGTAAATTATTAATAATTGATAAAAATATATTTTATTTTATCTAAATTTAGGAATTTTTTGTGTTACATTACATAAGTTATACAAATATAGATTTCGTAATTATAGATGTACAGTAAATTGTGTAAATTATTAATAATTGATGAAAATATATTTTATATTATATAAAATTAGGAGTTTTTTTCATATTGCAGTATATATATTTAGCATTTTTATTATGTTGGGTCGAATTAAAAAGTCAATGTTAGGTATTTGTGTTGGCGATATAGCTTAACAAGATGACTACGTGAATTTTGTAAAGTTGTCACTTGGTGTGTAGATGACGTTTTTATTTCATCTAAATATTCAGTTTATCATGGCATTACTAAGGTGCAAATGGTAGATTATATGAGAGTAAATGTCTATGTGAACGGAAATATACTGATGAGTAATTGGTGTACTAAACTTATTTATATATGATCGTGGAATAGATGGAGCTGGGATCGATTGATCCACGTATACTTACAAGGCAGGCTAGTCACCGTTCACAGGCCGTTTAGGAGGGTAAGGTAAGTAATGTCATTATCATTTACAACTAATTCCCTTATTAACGATGTGTTACTTGCTAACTTAACTGAATGTTTGTTTAGGAGGCGACATATGCACTATGAGTGCGACATAGTGAGATGTCAATAAGTAAGGATAAGTAGGATATCCTTATTCATCCTAGGATAGAGCCATATATAATGGAGGCTGGGTTCTAGGGAGTTGCACAACTCCCATTTATTATGTTGCATTGGTATCTGATTATGGCACTTATCGAGAGATGGAAGCTCGAGACATACATGTTCCACCTACCCACTAGAGAGGTGACCATCATACTACAGGATGTTGAGGTCTAGCTTGGACTTCCAGTTGAGGGGTTTGCATTGGCGGGGCGAACAGAGATGGATGATGAGGAAAGCTGGGTTGATGTAGGAGAGAGGTTGCTGAGCGTGAGGTCTACATGGATGAGGGGTGCTCGGTTATCTCTAACGTGATTACAGGAGCACTTTCGAATACTTCCTCATGAAGCGGATGACGAGACGGTCCAATAATACCCATGTGCGTACGTACTAAAGTTGATGGGAGGATTTATATTTGCGGATATATCCTCCAGTCTTGTCCACCTGATGTTCCTACCATTGCTAGAGGACTTTTTAGTAGCTAGGTAGTTTAGTTGAGGCAGTGGGTGCTTGGCATGGTTTTACCAACAGTTGTGCTTTGCCTCCTCATCCAACGCACATGAGCTAGGAGGGGCCGCGATTCTACTGTAGGTTTAGGCTTGGGATAGATTCCTACATGTCGCCCCCCTTAGTCGATATGGATTTATTATCGTGGGGATAGGCCATTGACAGCTAGATGGAGGGTAATACAGGATATGACTCAACATCCGATGCATGTCGTAGTTGTATATTGTACAGCTTTTGACATACAGATGATGTAGTAGGTATGATATGATAAGTTATCCTCTTTACTTTCTTTGTCTTGATCGTAAGTGATAACCATCGTTGTTTGACTAGTTGTTTAATTTTTTTTTCTTTGTCTTCTGCCCTTTAGGTTGTTTGAGAGCCTTATATAGAGGAATTGCTACCTCAGTATTGTATTGCTAGGCGATACATTTAGACTGCTTGAATACCACTCATATGTTTTCACATCATTGAGTGGTGCTTTCCGAATCGTGTCATCCGGGAATTTGGAGGATAACTTCTGCATAAGCTAACTCACATCATTAAGTTGTGACATCATTAAGTGGTGCTTTTTGCATCCATCATATGCAAGAGTCCACTTGTTCAAATCAACATTTTCGAATAATGCGGGAGCATCCTCCTTAGCTTGAGTTAACTTCTACATAAAACATTTGAATTTCCTCTCTTATGCCTGAACACCTACAAATCATACAAGTTTCTTGCATAACTGATTTTTGTGGACCGTATTGAAGTTACTAGTAACGTACTACAAACAATATCTCCTAACTGCAAACGGTGGTTGCTAGCTTATTGATGGTTCCTTGTATGTAAAGTCAATACCGGATGCCCTGTTGGATACAAGACATAAGGTTTCTCCCTTTTAGCTAACTACAAGCACTTTAAGCTTCCGTAAGAACCACCCCTAAGTTTTTGCTGATTCTGTGTCAACAAGGGCAAATGCCAATGGAACAATTGAATTGTTCCCACCCATGCTACAAGCTACCAACAATTTATGCTCGTACTTTCCATATAAGAATGTGCCATTGACATATACAATAAGTCGACAGTATTTGAAAGCTTCAACACATGGTCCAAATGTCCAAAAGACCTACTTGAACTGGGATTGACCTTGCTTTGATGAACCACTCTAGCCCCAATCCACTTGTGTCCCTAGGTTGCTCAACTTCATTGCATTTAATAATCTTGGCAACTCATTATATGACTTCTTCCAATTACCGTATACCATCTCAACAGCCTTTTGCTTGGCTTCGAAAACCCTTTTATTGATTATTGTGTACCCATCATAGTTTGCACATTAGCTGCAAGATCAGGTATCTTAACATCAAGGTTGTTCTATACACTATTAATGAATAATGTATCCATTATGTTGCTGTCGAGTTGAGGATCATCCTGGTTCATCATTGGGTTCACACAAGTGTGCGGACTCCTTAGAATTGTTATTTTGAAAAGACCCTATACTTTTTTCAAACAAGCCTGTAGCCTCTACTTACAACCCTATTCTTTCTTTTTACAGTAGACAGCGTATACATTCGGTTTCGAAATGTCTACATGAAAATCACAATGGTTCCTTAGGTAAAATGACTTAATTGTATTTATGAGATCCTTTTTTGTGTTGAAATGCATACCGATACTTAAGTCATCAGAGTTGATAATGTTATTGCACATTTCATTAACATCTATCTCGAATGTTGTATAACCGCTGCCATTGTATTGACTGTTGTAAAATGGGACATGATTTCTGATAAGCTTGTCAACAAGTTCGTTTATTTGCGGAAAGTCTTCAAACTACCTACTTAACAACACTTCACCAATTCGATGGTATGGCTTACTCGGGTTATCGCTGTGAAGTGTCCGGACCGATACACTGCTTTCGCTAACATATGGTCTCACTTAGGCCTCTCCTAAATCCTCAACATGGTTATCTTCAAGGCCAACATCTTCTTCATCACTATCCCCATCATCCTCATCACTATCCACATCTGCTACATTCTCCCCATCGTCGACATTTATATCCATGTGCATTCTCTCTACATATAAATCATAAGACTCTTCATGTTCAATAATTGGACCTAATGCTTCGTCAAGTTACTCTTCTGTGATATTCACGTGCTCGTACTTAGAGAAATCCATGTACGGTTGATTTGATTGATCCACATTTGTTTGCTTTGCATCGATCATTATTGAATGCACATTGGGATCCAGAAGGGTTGAATTATCTAGCTCATATATTTCATACTCATTCTAGGTACTCAATTCCCCAATATACTTTATGTATACTTCTTAAATACTTTGTTCCCCAAAAGACTCTGCTATCTTAATGAAATTCTCAACATCCTTATCGTCTTTAATGGCTATCAACTTATAGACAACTTCAGCATCATGGAAAAAAGGATGTCTATACATAAGTTCAACACCACTTGGGTCAACTTTAGCGTATTCATAAATTCTCTGGCTGAAATGAGAGAAGTTTGAATCTTTCCTAATTTTCAACTTCTTAATGGGCTCCCTATCATATTTCGGCCCCCAGCTACCCATTACTGTATTTCCGTTTGCATATATAATAACTTTCATGTAATTTGTCATTTCCACTCTAGTAATGCCATAATGAATCGAATATTTAGATGATATTATAAACTTCATCTACACACCAAGCGACAACTTTACAAAATGTACTTAATCATCTCGGTAAACTGCGTTCTTAACACAACTACCTAACTTTAACTTTTTAATTCGACTCAATACAATAAAAAACGTAATATATATATATATATATATTATATACACACACATACACACAACAATTTCTACTTACATTCGAACATTATTCATACCCACATTCGTATAACTTATCTACCGCAATACAAAACAATTCTAAATTTATATAACATACAATAAATTTTTATGAAAAATTAATAATTTATAAAACTTATGGTACATCTATGATTACGAAATTTACGTAATAACGTAACAAATTTTTTTTCTAAAAATAATAATTGTATAATGTTGATTATTAATAAAATAAAATAAATAAATAACATGCCTATAAGTTATAGATTGTTACCTATTTCAGATGTTCACTTGCGTAAAGAAATGGTACGGTATTTCAATTATGGGTTTCCTCGAGTTTTTGTTGTGTTTTGTAAATTTTAGAAACTAATATAAATAAGAATAAGTTGTGGTTATGCAAATTGAGATATTTATATCTGTCCTCAGTTATAACTAATTACACTGAAGGTGCATATTGATGCGCTTTCAGTGTAAAAATCATAAAATACTAAAGGTATATTTACTTGCTGTGCGTTAAGTATACTATATTCATAATTTTTTTTAAAATGAACCTTTTTTTTTAATAAATTTTAGAAAAAAACCTATACTCATATAAAGCTTGGATCAGATATAATCAAATCACATGGGTTGAGAGAGAGAGAGAGAGAGTGCATGTGCAATGTGTATGTGTCACGAGCCGATTTAGAAGCGTCCAAAATCATGAGGTTTGTTCAATCCAAGAAGAAATAATTTAGAATATTCTAAAAGATTTATAAGGTTTCAGAATAGGTAGCAAGTAAGGTAGATAGATACATTTAATGTAACGATAGGTGGGTATATTACATTAAATTGATTTTAACCTTTCATTTTGAGAGGCTTTTTATATATATATTGGGAGATCATTCAGTTATATGAACAAGTTACTAAATATTATGATTTGTTACTGATTGACTTGAACGTCGCACATATTCGAGTAAGAAAATTTACCAGTGACACATGCATACGAGCGTGAACTCGATTTCTCCAAGTAAGGGTAAGGTAAGGGATGGCGTTGGCGTCTGGTCCACCAAGGCTACGTGCCAGCATTATAAACTCCCTACCCAGCCCAACACGGCGTCACATCGTCTTGTCCTTCATTTTCACTCCATTCTCTCTCTAACATAAAACTCACTTAAAAACGCTTCCTTCCTTTCTTTGTCCATATTTCCTTTTGGATTGGATTGTATTGTATCGAAGTTCTTCCTATCATCAGCCCGTTGTTCGTGTATCCAGAATAACAACAAATCCAGCACGGTACATACTATATTATATGCCTTTGACCTCCTGAATCGGGCCTTTTTGATTTTCTGTAACATCTCTTTGATTTTGTCGGCTCATATTCATAGTAATCAGAACAATTCTTGGAATCGACCCAAGAGGTTTGCCCAGTAATAATGAGGCAGCAGGTTCAATCCTTACGGGAGCGTCTTCGTAAATGCCTCTGTAAGTTTAGACCTGCTGCCTTTGACTCGAGCTGCCCGCCATGATAAAAAATACAATTCTTGGGATCGTGCTTATTTATTAATTATAATTATTTCCCTGATTGATCTGGATGCTAAGCAAGTAAGTTAGGAAAGTAGGATTATGCAGCATATTTTGATGAGTGTAGTGTCTCCATTCGAAGGATTTCATAGGGTGGCTTTTATAAATTTGTATACGCTGAAAATAGTCAAAATTCCGGGTCTTGATCAACGCTTCTTCTCTCTCCCTCTCTCTCTCTTTTAACATTTTCATAGATACACGCACTACTTATTGATGTTCATTTTCTACATTATTGGGATCGGCAGAAGATTGAAGATTAATCAGATTTCCTTTTCTTGAGCTGCTTAGAGAGAGAGAGAGAGAGAGAGAGAGAGGGAGAGGAGGTCTTTGACTTTGTGAAAGAGAGAGGAACATCCCTAAGACTCACAATTCTCTTATAAGTAAGTCCTCCACCATCCACATCTTCAATAAGCATATAACAGAATCATTTTTCATTGGATGCACACCCTTGATCATTCTGTTCAATTGGTTTGACATTTGGCAGGAGTTCACAGATATCTTGTCATATGCAATTAAAATGATTCTATTTTTACTCATGCTTGTTACATATTTAATGGTTATTGCAGATACATTTTGTGTTAGGTATCAAAGTAGTATGACTGAAAGACACAGCAATGCAAGCTTAAGCTCTAGCTCAAGTTTAAATAGTAGCATACCAGATATGGAGGACGATCAAACTATTGCAAGCATCTTAGCAGAAGAAGAGAATTCCAAGTTGAATGGGAAACTTGGAAAGAGGCTTTCTCATCTAGACTCCATTCCAGTATGATCTTACCCTTGTTATACTGCACTCTTCTTTGTGATATCCCTGTCTGGACTGACTTGGTTATGTTAATAAAAGGGCTTTTAAAACCATAGTAAGATTGGTCTTCATTGTCATGAAGGGAAAGAGGAAGCATTTTAACTTACTTGTGATGACATTGTTCATCTTTACTGTGAAATGATGTTGTGAAAAGGTTCATGTCCGTTTGGGATTATTAGAGAAAGTATTCTGAGCATATCATCATATTTAATTGTATGTGTTTTGCCAAGCATGCCCGTAGCTTTTATAGGCAGTTGCTTGTGGTTCTAATTTTGACTTTGTGTGTCTATAACTTTTTAATTAGTACTTGTAGGCTAGCAATTTGTATAGATTGTCAAGCTCTAAATTTTGTTGCTCTTTGTTGTCCCAACTGGATGATTTTAAGATTGTTATGGGATAAACATTACTGCTTGGAATGCTTAGTTGATGTAGAAAATCATGGAAATTTTAGCAATTTGCATCATCATGGGAGAAAGATTTCGCAAGTCATAGGTGCTAGAAAATCATGGCTGTGTGATCAATTCATGGACATCTAACATTGTCAACCTTATATCCAATTAGAAGCCCTCAGCACATTTAAAACTTCAAAGTTATTGAAGTGCTGAGTGGTTGTCTTTGAACTTTGACAACAAAACAAAGCTTTTCACTTCTGTTTCCTTCCACAACTTCAATTTTCTGATCCTCAATTTAGAGGAGGCTATTGTTGGCAAGTAGTCCATTATGCTTTAGACAACTGCAACTGATGTAAGCTATTTATCTTTTGTGCCCACTATTCATGGAGCGCTGGGGTATCAAGATTCAACATATCTATCAAATTTGTGCATCAGTATCCTATTTAGAGGAAAAAATTGATAGGTACCTTTTGATTGAGGACAGTTCTTTTGAGCACTTTGCATGCTTGATTGAATTGGTACTTGAGAATGTAAGTGTCACCAAAGATCTTGTTGATCCGTTTACCTCCTGCTGCATCTTAGCTTTCAGCTATTCTGATTCTTCTACAGAGCATATGATTCTATATCATAAACATGTCCTCTAAATTTTTCTCCTTGCTATAGATGGTTATTTCAGATGAAACAACACTTTTGTCATTATAATTAAGTAAAGGTCTGATGACTTGTGAATATTTAATTGTAATGTACCTTCAAGAGGTAACTCAAATTTTCCTATGCCCTTTATTTTTGTGTCTACTTGTAGGACACTACTCTTTACAAGATATGAAATCTATTCCAACCTTGTCAAAGTAATAAAAGTTGAGTTTGGATTTTAGGTGCTATCATATTAGAACCTGAAATAGAAATATGCATAGGGTTTCTTTATAATTCTTTCTTTCATATTTTTCTCTTATATCAGCACACGTTTAATTTTATTATACTTCAGTACTTTCTTTAGAGGTTATGATCTAGGAAACTTTAACCCAACTATAGTATCAGACTTTCTTTGCCAATTTGAGTTGAGGGTCTTGACATCAACTTCAACTATTTGCAGCATACCCCACGGGTCATTGGGGAGGTTCCTGATGTGGATGAAGCAACCTTGGACCATAAGCGGCTATCTGAGAGGTTCTGATTTGTTAAGAGGCCTTTTTGGTGATTTTATTTTTGAGTAAAAATCTATATGCAATCTGCGATTATTCTTCCATTTTTTTTCTTTTTGACCTTTTCATAATGCCTTGAGCTGCATGCTGTCAAGCTGTATTAGAATTTGAAGTCGTGATAGCCCATTTTGTGTACTTATATTATGCTCAAAATGTTTTTGGTTGATTGTGATTCAGATTCTGTAAATACACTTTTTCATGCTTAAAACTTACTTGGAACCCAGCAAAAATCATGTGATAGATGGGAAGTTTATGGTTGTTCATGCCTTAGCATTTCACTTTTAATGTAGGTAAAAAATTAATCCTCTTTTTATAATAGATTTCCCATATGCGTTATGTCCATGCTACTTTTCAGGTTGGTTACCTATGATTTAGAAGAACTGAGGGTTGAGGGTGATGGGAATTGCCAGGTTTGTCCTCTGGGAAACTACTTTGACGTTTGCAAGTTAATGACAAGTCATTTGATTAATTACCAAAAGGATGATGCCGTTTGATTGTTATCTTTTCCACTGTTAGTTTCGAGCATTAGCAGATCAGCTCTTTGGCCATCCAGATTACCATAAAGTTGTGAGGAAGGAAGTTGTAAAGCAGGTAAGGTTGATGCCGTTTTTTGGCAAGAGTGAATTTATGAATGAATTGCATAGAACTTCAGGTTAGCATTGTTGTGTTTGCTATATGCATTATCTTTTACAATTTAAATGTGAAGAAGTTCTAGAGTACTGTTTTCCGTTTGACACAAGACTTTTTATATGGATGGAAAGAAGTATATGCAATTGTTAATTTTGTTCTCAATGGAGGAGGACTTCCCAAAAGCAATGATTGTCATCATGGTATATGCCTATCTTCTTTTCATCACGATCTCTGTGCGCTCATCTTTTCATTCATCTTGCTTGAGTTGGGCTTGTGTCTGTAGATAGATGCTCCTGTAGCATTGGAGTTTTGATAATCAAATTGCTAAGAAAATCTCAATGCTTTCCATCACAGTATTCAAATTCTCCTCATAAATTACCTGTATTCTCTGCAAGACTTAGAGAAGTGTGCACTTTAGTGAAGAATGCTAAAATATGTTGTCTTACCTTTGGTTGTTGGATTGTATATAAGTCAAACTTGTATGTTTGGGGTTGATTCTAACACCCAAAATTCTGAGCTCTATGCCCAGTGCAAGAAGTAGACTAAAATATGAGACCTACATGCACGATAATGGTTCCTAACAAAGAAGGTTAACAATTTATTGTTGACAAAAATTTTATTATATTCAGATACTTCAATTGTAACAACGTCAATAAGAATGTTGCTCCTTATGCGCAACTCGGTGTAGAAGGTTCAAGCTATTGTTGGACCAAGATCCCAGTATCCAAGATCCTTGCATCTAGAGTTGATTAAAGTTGTAAAGCCTCATCTTCTTTGGCTAAAGTCCTAACTTGTTTCCATTTTAGGATCTCTTACTAATATTGCTGATGATTTCACTTATAAATTTCCTTATTTCTTGTGATTTCTTCATAAATTTCTTTCAATTCAAGTAAGTACTCTTACCCTTTTCATGAAAGATTGACATTGTTGCTAGATGATTTCACAATGGTTTTATACTATGAAAAATGGATTTTGTTCGCTTTTTCTCGTTCCCTTGGGCTTGAAGCTTTGAAGATTTTTGACAACTTTTATTTTCGGAATTGACACATTCTTCTCTTTCCAGCTAAAACGTCACAAGAAATTATACGAAGGCTATGTGCCAATGAAGTATAGGAGCTATCGCAGAAAGATGAAAAGGTTAGAGAACTTTATTATTGTCTTTGATATTGTTCATCCCATCATTTATCGTTGTTGTAGTCAACCACTTGGTCAATTTATTTTGGAATCTTGCATATTGCTAGATTAGGTGAATGGGGAGATCATGTTACTTTGCAAGCAGCTGCAGATTGTGTAAGTAGATTTTTTTTTACTTTTTTGAATCATCATATTTATGTTTTTGTGACATATCTTGAAACAAAGCTGTAGTTCTGCTTTTTTCATATATTTTTTTTCCTTCTTTGGTAAGATTATGACTATCTTGTCTTATTCTTTGATATCAATCAATATGGGAGGCTTCCAGTATATTTGTTTGCATGTACTAAAATGAAATACATTTTTGAAAAGATGTTTTTAAGAGTACTATCAATAGTTTAGACTGTAGGAATAGATGATGTGATGGCAGTGTAAGTCAGTTGTGCGTCTGGTCGTGATCTTTATTGTATGATCTGGTTGCATGTTCTGAGCTGTTTGTTTTTATTTTTCTGTTTCTTTTGGAGTATATGATAATTTTTATATTTAGGATTATGAGAAAAGGATTCTCCACTATTTTAGCTAGTAGATGTTCTTTGTGTCTTAGGAGATCTAGACTTATCAAATACAAGTCCCAATCCTGTATATATTGGTGCATTGTTCCAGAATGAAAAGTAAGAGTTTTGATGCCAAAATTCTTCAGAGACTAATCCACAATATAATATATATATATATAGAGAGAGAGAGAGAGAGAGGATTTTCTGAGTAAATCAAATTCATACTTCTTTCTTTTTTATTGGTTAAGGAATTAAGTGTGTACTTGGTTCCCTCACCTTGTCTCTTAAAAGTCTCTCGATGAATCCATGCAAATCACAACCTCATCTAATAATAGCTTTTAACTTTCTTTTGTAGTTCAAGTAGATCATGCCACATGATTGAGAATATGTTTATTCTAGTTCTCTTCATTACTTACTGAACAAAACAATAGCATTTTACTGAGCAAGACTGCCTGATATGTCTTAAAAGGCTTGTTTCTAGCAATTCAGCTTTTTCTCACATATAGTATAGTTGAATTATGACAGTGCATGTTGCTTGCATGGTGGAAAGAGCTGTATCTTGCTAGACCTAGTTGATACATAAGGGTTATCCTAGTCACATCAAGAAATCTTTTGGGGTTTGTTGCTGCATATATCTTGGGTGAAGATTTAGATGGGGACCTTCTCAGTAGCATTCTAATAAGAGTGTCATCAATTACATGGAATGAAGAAAATTTTTCTTCTTTGTTCTCTGCGCCAGTGCCCTTGTGCATCCACTATCACTTTCCTTTTATTAATTATGATAGACTGGTGAGTGCAAGAGCTGGACTTCCCATTAGTCATCTTATTTGCTTTATTTCTAGAAAGCACAACTTAAAACAATATGCATCACAGAAAACAGGAAGCTTGCGAGACCAACTGTGAGGTTTTGATTAGTAGCTTTTTGCTATCGACCTATAAAGTTATATCATTTATTTTTTTTTCCCAATCAGTTGAAAGTCTAATGAACAAACTGAACTTTAGGATGACCTATGGAGGATACTGAAAGGGTGAACCAGAAGGAAAAATATTGTGATGCTATGCAATTCTGTTTGAGATTAATAAAATGCTATTGAGCCTGTTAGGCCTTTGGTTAGGCTAAGGTCAATGATCAAATATCCTAGAGGTGAAGGAAATACACATAACTAATTCAAAATGTGCATACAAGATTAACCACTGGTTATATATATGTTTGTGAGTGTGTATGTCTGTCTGTGTCTATATATATATGCAAACCCTTTCCATCTGAAAATCCAGATTTTAGTGATCAAGCTTTATGTTCTACCAATAGCCATGCTCACTTTTTACCTGAAAATGCTGGGGGCTTTATGCTAGAGTGATGTAGTTCGTGAAAAAAGTTCAATATGCAATAGTCTAGTCAGCTGCTCAAATCCCTAGAATACTCCCAAATTTGTCGTTTTTGTTATTGCTTTTCATTTTGATTAATCAGTCAGTTTTACAATGATTATCCCACTTGCTCATCTACACTTGACATAATCTGCAGTTTGGTGCCAAAATATGTTTGGTTACATCTTTTAGAGACAATGGCTACATTGAGATTCTTCCTAATGGGGGAAATCCTACACGAGGTAATTATCATAAAACACTCTCTTAAAATCCCATGGCTGATTTGTCTCATTAGCTTACTTACAGTGCTTTTTCTGCATCGTTGTACCATGCTTTTCTTGCTTTCTTTTTTTTCAATATAGGTTTCTTGGGATAGTTGTCTGCTATGAACATTCTTTTTCATGTGTTACATAGCATTTTTTTTTTCTTTTTTGGGCCCAAAATTACATAGCATGTTTACATTGGCAAGTTATATGAAGAGGCTAAAAGTTAAAAAAGAATTTCAAATTAGGTCATATTAAAAATTTCACTGTAATCCAAAGCTTTTATTGGAGTAAAAACTTCATTTTGCTTGGAATAATATTAAATTTTGATTTTTGGTGCATGGTGCAAAGTTACTTATGATCAAACATATTTTTATGTGAATTTCTCTAAGTAGTTGAGGATCTCCATACCAGCTGTAAATATGGAAATTTTGAACTTGCAAGCAGTTGTTAATGGGTCGGTGCACAACTTCAACACAGTGACTTGGAAATCTTAACATTTCTATTTTGGCCTTTAGAACAACATTATTGAGTATTCAAGTTGAATAGCACTTCCTTCTTGCAAGATTTTTTTAGCTTAGAGCTTTAGATAGTTGAGTCAAGCCAAGATGATATGCTGGTATAAGAGCATTCTCTTGCTCTTCAAATCCATTAGACTTTTAATTAAGATACTAATACGAGAATTTATAGCTTACCTGGCTTGTTCCATAGCGTTACAACTTTCACTGGCTAGTGGTTTGACTAGGATTCATCCTGGATTCCACTCATGAATGATGCTTTAGTGTCCTCCTGAATAGCTTGGCCTTAGAAACTTGCAATTATTTTTGTATGTAAGCTATTCTTCATTTTGTATCTTGTTTTGAATTTGGCATTTAATTGTATGTACTGTCTCAAAATGTGAATGATGCTTTAGCGTTCTCCCTGGTAGCTTGGCCTTAAAACATGCAATTAGCTATTTCTAATTTTGTATCTCATTTTGAATTTGTCATTTGATTCCATGAACTGGCTCAAAACGATTCATCTAGCTAACCACCCACATTTAGAGAATAAGGCTTATTTGTTGTTGTCAATGACGGTAGGATTTTTATTTTACCAAATATCTTCCTTCTGTTTAAGGTGCACAATTCAAACGAATTTATGTTCAATTGATCCTTGTTTCAGTTCTTCATGCCTGAGTCAGTCCTGACTTCTTGTTAAAGTCGCTCGACTGTTTGGCTCCTTCATTTGGCAGCTTAATATAGCCTTTTTCCCTTATTTTTTAGAGGTGTGGCTGAGCTTTTGGAGTGAAGTACATTATAATTCACTGTATGAAAGAGGAGGTAAGATGGTTCACTGTGTTTGATGCACTACCATTACTATTTCTACATTTAGTTGCATCCTAATGGGTGTTATTGGGATTTACAGATGTTCCAACAAGGAAACCAAGAAAGAAGCATTGGCTTTTTTAGAGGTTTAACAAAGTGGCAAGGTCTGAGCACACACTCACACCCCTTTCACTCAAGAAGTCCAGATATCCTTATCTGGTGATAGAATCGCTGT
Organism: Lumnitzera littorea; assembly: GCA_024138015.1. NCBI lineage: Eukaryota > Viridiplantae > Streptophyta > Magnoliopsida > Myrtales > Combretaceae > Lumnitzera > Lumnitzera littorea. The sequence continues at coordinate 64,989,502 of JAMXBB010000002.1, forward strand.
AATATGCTTTACTATTTGTTTACATTAACCTTTACTCGTGTATATACAATTGTTACTTTGAAATATGTAGCTTACACACCAAATATTGTTGTGCCATCTATAGCATTTTCGCATGGATCCGTTCCATGAGGGTAACGTTAAGGAAGAAAGCTGCATGGCCCTCAAGTTTACCGAAACTGATGATCTTGATTCCCAAAGTCTGTTTGGCTAGATGAATAATAAACTTAGGTGACTAGGTGTACCAACTACCGAGTGTCATGTCTACAAGAATTCGCATAATATGAAAATGATGTCATATGTCCACAAGAAGCCTATCATCCCATAGAAGTGGTTCTTTAGCTTCATTAATGCGTCTAAAACACTTAGACTCGATCTTTTAGGACTTAGAATGCAATTATTTCTCTGCAAGCTCCTAATTTGCGTTCCACAAAGGAATTGTAGGCCTTTCTATTTCATGAGTTACCGATAATGTAAACGTGTTGATCCGGCTCTCTTTATTGGGCAACTAAGATTTCCATGTTCTAATGAATCTTTGCAGTTGTGTAATGTTAGAGGTCATAGCCAACTGTTCTTAGGCTACAACTGCTTTACTCATGGTTATAAAAAATATTGTTCTTTATGACGTGAAAAAGGCGGAGTATTGTATGTAAGGATTTTAAGCATATTATTTGATGCATAATTTCCAAAATTATGGTTTAGGCTATAAATAAGTCAGTTGAATTGATATAGAATTGAACTCAAGTTCATATTGGTTAATCTCATTTAAACTTGATCTTTCTAAAAGTTATTTTCTTTCTAGCTGAAACAATATCAATATTCAAACTCAATCCAAACTCAAGTAACATTTAAACTCATGTCAAGCTTACTTATTAAACCAAATATCATAAAACTCAAGTTTAACTCGATATTCTACTAAAATAGCTATGGATCAAACATGACATTGACTATCATCAATTGAGCTTGAGTAAATATCAAAATAAACTTAAGTAACTTACAAATAAGTTTAATTCATTTACATGATAGTTACAAATTTTACTAAAATGATTATGGCTTAGCTCATCTCCAAGCAGCATGGTTCGACGTGTACAATAAAGGCATATTAGACGCAGGAAGAAAGCAGATGTGCATTGATAGAGTAATATTCAACATAATGAACATATATTTACAGCTTAATGTAAAAAGGTAAAATAATTTTTTTATTTGAGTTCTCATATTATTTTTTATTTCTATTTGAATCATCAACATTTTTCAAACCTTACAAAAATAGTACTTCTATTAAATCCATTAAATTTTTTGCACATCTTGAACAAGTGTTTGCTCCTCATTGGCCTTGGAATAGTTGGGCAATGTACTAGAATTCACATAAATTTTTAGCTCATTTTTCTTACTTTTAATTGCTTTTATATGATTTTTTTTATATTTTTAACATAATGTATAGTTAAATTTATTTAAAATTATTTTTTATTATATCATGCAATTAAATATATCTAATATTATCAATTTATTAAATTAATTATATGGACCAATTTGTAGCTAATATGTATTATAGATTAACGGATAATTCAACAAATTTAATAGAAGTGCCATTTTTCGTAAAGTTTTAAAAGCATTATGCACTCAAATAAAAGAAAAAACAAAGAATTAAGAACTTAAATAGAAAAGTGGGTAAACATTAAAAGGCTAAAAATACATTTTACTCATCTAGAAATTTTGGAGCAAATGAGGCAAATTGGAAAGGAAAACAAAGAGTGAATTCAAATTTTGATTGACCCTTGGATCTGGAAAGGACTCCTATTTATGCACCTACGTTTCCAAGTAAGATGGCCTCCAGAACAAAGTAGTTCTCACTTAAATGGTAATGGACAAACCGAAAACTTTGTTTTGGATCGATTTGCCAAAAAAAGAAGTGGGATAATCATTTATCAACCTTCAGAAGTAATAATGTTATATGTCACCATGACACCAATCACAGGCAGCCATATGCGCTCAGCTGAAACCTTCGCAATGCGTATGCACTTTTTGAACTTTTAATTAGTACTGACAGCATTAGGGGGCAAATCCGGTTTCCCATATTTACTAACAAATGAATCATTTATCAATGATTAGATGAGTGACTTCCCTCGGCAAAATCCACCAATCCAATCTCGTGTCATGTCCACTGACAGCAAGCTGATTCAATGTGCATACCCAAACCCAAACACCAAAACACTATCACAACCAGTAGCACAGTTACGAACCAACTGTAACACACAAAACAACTCAATTACAATTCCCATATGTGAGATCCATAGAGACGGTACTTTTCAACGGGAATGAAATAAACACGATTATCAAACAAGTAGTTAACATTTGCAATGCACAGGGAATGCGATGCTAGTAGTTGCGATTATGGTATTTCCGAGGAGCGATTCCCTTTTATGCAGATCCATTTAGGCTAGGATTCTCAAGCACATAGAATCATCGTATTTCAAAAGCCGGATCGTTACATCACCCAAGTTTGCATTTTGATTGGAGATTGCAAATCGGGTTGTATTTTGTACATGGCCGCCTTAATGTACAAATAGCCACAAGATTCAGTGCAGAAAAGCATAGGCAGCAGTGGAAATATAGACCAACAGAGCAGATGAAACCAAGACAACCAAAGCCAAAACAGCATGAACAGAAGAATTGCTCCCACAAGACAACATCCCCAACCTTATCTCAATCACACTAACCATAGACAACATCAAAAACAAGCACCCCATGACCGACCCAACTGCCGAGCCCATCATCCCAAACCTCAACACCTTCACGCTTATATGTGCCTTGAATGCCTCGTCCACGTCCTTGCTGTTCAGCAGATTGATCGCTAGCTTCAAGCCCTGAGCTACCAGCGATGAGAAGAGGAAGAAACTGAAGGACACCACTTCGAAGACTAGGAGCTTCTTGACGACATCTAAGTTGGCGTCGCAGGAGGATGAGTTTTGAAGGCTGTGCTGCCCTGGGGTTGTGAGGGAGAGACCCACGAACACTGCTACCGTGAAGAGGGAGTTAACGTTGACTAGACCGTCAAGAGCGGTCACGTGGACACTGGTTGTTGATGGTGGAGCTGGTGGACAAGTGTCCTTTGGGTAAATTTCAGATCTGCAAGTAAACCCAAGAAAAAAAAAAAAAAAAAGACAGAAGATGATCAGTTGTTGAATACGTATTCATTTTGAGATTGAAGCTTTGCAGTTGCAAATGGGATGGAAAGGAGAAGAAAGAATAAGACATACTCATCCATGTGTGTGTGTGTGAGAGAGAGAGGGGAGAGAAAGAGTGTGAGTTTTTTGTGGGTTTTACTTGTGTCCTGTCCTGTGTTGATGTTTCTTGGAAGAAAAGAGGAGGAAGCTTGCCTCTCCTTTGCTTTTTAAAAAGAAAAAGAAAAGAGAATCAAAGATGGGGACCGGAGAGGAGAGGGTGGTTGGTGCAATAAGTCGATTTTTTTTTTTTTTTAAAAGAAAGAAATATATTCACTATTAAAATAAGACTTGTGAATTGGTGAGATAATCGAAGAGGTAATAGATAATTTTATGTATTAAATTTTTATTTATTATTACATTTTTTTGGCCAAATTATTTATTATTACTTACCGCATGGAATTTCGGGAACGCCCCCACCCACCCACCCGCCCCCTCTCTCTCCTTTCCTCTTCTGCTTTTTTTTTTTTTTTTTTTTCCCTTCTGGCCTCAGTACTCAACTCCATAGCATGGGAAGCTATGACCGGACGATCAAGGATGGAAAAAAAATTATTTAAGTAATAAAGAAAAATAATTATATGATTACTATAGAAAAACGACATAGTCGCTAGTCAGGGATTAATATAATTACAAGTAGGTGATATCTTGTCTAACATAGAGAAGCAAGTGAAAAAATATCATGAAATTTCACTTGTGCCACTCAATAATTTTGGATTGTACATGTTTTCGAGATAATATTATAGCTATAGTTAGAAGAAATATTTCGGGCGGGATTACTAAAAATTATTGCTGAAGAAATATGATTGTATGAGGGAGAATGGATAAAGATTATAAACCAAACTCACTTACAAAACCCTTATTTATGGTGAATTAATTATTGTTATTAATTTGGAAGGGTTAAATTTATGCAATACTTAAATTATAATAACCATACTTATTAGGGAATTGTTTATTGGTGTAATTTCGTCAACAACAACTTCATTAAAACAGACAAAGTAAATTAATTAGAAGGCCAATCTACGTATAAAAGATTAGATAATGGGGATGGGACGAAAATACTCTTTAACTTCAATTAGAGCTGAAAAAAAACAAAAACAAAAAAAACTAAGGAACTGTGAATTGGATCAAATCAAACTATAATTAAGTTTCAGTATTTTTATAGGTTAAAAAAATTACTAACTAAACTAATCCGTTTGTTTTTCAAGGTCTAAAAATATTGCAAGACAAGATCGTGAGAAGTATTAAATAAAAAAAAAAAAAACAAAAACGCAATCATTTATGCTAATTGTGAAAATCTGATGACGGTGTTTTTCTCCAAATAATATGAATCGCTGTTGTCCATTTATCCAGACTTTCAACTCTAAATAAGAAGGTGAATGAATGTTGTGAAGCCAAAACCAAATGTTCCATTTATATTTTTATAGCCAATATATATACGCATATATATTCCAGTTACATCTTCTAAATTTTGAAAATGAGTGAAAAATGATTCTTTTCTAATTTCTCCATATTGATTTGTATGTTATCTAACTTTTAAAGTACAACTAAATCATGGTAGGACTTAGTAGGTACTTCTAATGTGTAGCAACTTGATAGATTGTTCGAGATGTAAAAAATTTAACCCAAAAAGTTGTAGGTTCTTGGTCATGAAGCTATATTGAATTTTTTTTTTCTCTATTGATACTTAGGAAAGCTTGTGTTAAAATGTGAATATTTATCATAAATATTTTGAGATTTTTTGTTTGCATTGAGTATTAAACCTTTTCTTCCTTAGATTTGAAAACATTATCATCTGAATCATGAGATTAGGTTCAAATTTAAAAAAAAAAAAAAGAAATTGTAATATTAAGATCGTTTCAATTTAGATGAGTGAACTATACCAAACACACCCACACTTAACTACACATCCCTAACTTGGCGTCTAATTGAAGAAAATTTAAAGTCCTCATAGAAATTTTTAACACAATTTTATCCATTATTAGATTATGACAATTCCAAGAAGTAGCCATATATGTGTAGGAAAATATTACTTTAATAGTATATATACTAGCAGAAATGTACTTGCAATACATGTGCAAAAATAAACGAAGTGATTTAAAAGAATTTATAACGTACAAAGCTACAAAATCAAATTATATACACAACTAATTATTTAATCAAGATAAAAAAAATTATATAAATAGTCTCTAAAGTACATGTAAAATTAAAAAAGAAAAAGAAAAAGAAAAAGACATAATACACCAAAAATATGTTAAACCAATTGCTAAAAAAAAATAGTTAAGGAACCTAAAATGGAATTCCAAAATACTGATATTGATTGAATTTCTTTCAAGTATGGACAAAAATATTACCATTTTACTGCTAAAGCTAAATTCAGTAATTTAAATGTTGTATGTGGTAACTAATATGAAAGTTAGACACGAAATATAAAAGGAAACCTAGCATGATCAAATGCAAACAAATCTTAAAAATTATTTGTTATTGGTTACACAATTAAATGCATAATATTATTTGTTATTAAAGAGCAATCGATTCGGTTCCTCCTTTTTTGATAATGGTAATATAATAGTTTGCTAAAAAAAGTTATAAAAAAGGTAGATCGTTTTTATATCAGCTATCCTTACTTCATTAAGGATGAAAGTATGATTATTCTAAATAGTGAAAGTAATAAGGAAAAAAAATGAAAAATATTCTAGAATATAGCAAAAAGGATGTTGCATGTATAGATTGAAGAATACTAGCCTAAACTCAAGAGGGGGATGAATTAAGTTTTTAGGACAAATTATAATTCCTTTTGAAGTTACATTTCAAAACAATAACTATGATGATCAATATGATGATAAACAAATAATAAATGTGGAAATTAAAAGAGATAAGGATGGAGAGGATCAAAGTAAGATATAACATGAAGTTCAGACCTCTCCTTAGTCTCCATTGACCCACAAATACCTCCAATTGAGGATTTCACACCATTTTATTGATCACTTATTATAATGTTCAAAGAGTTACACAAGTTCGCAATCACTATTACACACAACATACTCTAGTGTAGTTTTTTTCTTTCTCTCAAGATTACAAGTATATGAACAAACAATCACTACATACGAAGTTTCTTTTCTTTGATAACAAGTAAGAAGTATAAGAGACAAATAGTAAGCAATAAGCCAAAGAATGTAAGAGAATGTCTTTTGATTACAGTGAAATATCAGTTTGTCATCCTCTTTGGTTTGATTGTCGAGCATTTATATCAACTTATTCAATTCTTTCCATTATTGTGCATTAAATGCTCTAACGGCTACTTTAAATAAGCTTACTAGCATGACTGTGCCTTACTCTTATCATCATGATGGTAAGCAAATGTACTACCGGCATGAACACTGGCAAATCTTTGGCTCATTAGGATCATAATACTTTCCTTTTCGTTTTCTAGGGCTTTGCACTATCATGTTGGTCCTTCCTCTTGTAGTCATGATGGTAAGCCAAAATCCTCCTGAAATCAACTTTAACACAAAGAGAACAACTATATGTTGCAATCCAACTTCAAGATCATTTAATTATCATTAAAAAACCAAATATCTTGTTAAGTTAATTGATTTATTTAATCATTAAGCAAATTAATCGATTTTATTCAATTAACTCAACATTATCGAATTAGCTTAGTCATCCATTTTTGTTTTGTTCTTATCAAAATCAATTAGTGAATTTTTAGTTCAATAATCTCTCCCTTTTTAATGAGGACAAAACTCTCATATATACTTAAGAACTCCTCCTCAATCTAATAATCAATTTCAAGATATTTAACATTTGAGTAAGATCAAGTGAATGCTTGCAAAAAGAGAGATTTGACTTGTTAGAGCATTAAAAAATCTCTTCTTAAATAACTTCACATATTAGATATACATTTTACAAGGACTTAAGATATGCTAAGTTATAAGATAAGTTCAATACCATCTTTTGAGTTATCATGATCAATTCCACTTAATACATATTTTATCAATTCAACTTGATACTTTTTGATTTCCTAAAGACTTGAATATTTCTCTTCCTTTGGCTTTATCAAAAAGAGGAGGAGCTAGGTTGGTATGCTTAGGAACTTAGTTATCATTATGACTTACGGTAGCAAATTAGAATAAATCGAGTCCTCCAAAATATTGAAGAAAAGTAGAGGGAAATAGTCTATGGATGAACTGGAGTAGCTGATGAAGCTGCTTGGAGGATGTGACTCACCAATGAACATAACATAATTTAACACCTTACTTGATATGTGCACAAGTTGATGTCAAGGTTTACCCGCCACTAATCCTGAGCTACTCGATAAGATTAGATAAGAGTGTATGAAGAAAATGAACTTGAAGAAGGTTATCTCTCAAGAACAGAATATTTAGTGTTTATTTGTCAAGTTATTTGCGGCTTATAAAGGAAATGGACTATTTATAGGAAGTCCTTAAGGCAACATTATAAATAAAGAAATTATAAGAAAGTATATATAAAAAGGAGATTTCTAGTACATGCATAAAAGGGAAAAAAGGTCAAAAGATAAAAATGGAAAAGCAGTACAATGTCAAACGAGGTGGACAGGTGGCGGTACAACATTGGTCTCGTATGAAGATTCTCTGAACATAGCAAGCGGGGGGGAGACCAAGATGTTGAAGCAATGAAGAGGCCTAGACGAGAAGAGGGTGATGAGAGAAATAGTAACAGGTTGAGAGAAAACAACTCAGTCAATAAATAAGTCTCTCGTCACTTGACAAGAACCTTGCGTTAACAATTGGTTGGATTACTCGGTACGGGGTTTGGGTAAGGGAATGGTTGGCATCATTACAACTGGGTGTATAGATTAACATATGATAATGTGGGGAGCTCAAGGAGTTTAGTTGTCTTCCTTCGGTGTAAAGTTTCTCGTCATCAATAGGTTGCCAAGAGAGGATTCTTCGGGAAAGGGATTGGAGGCCTTGGAGTCGTGCATGAGTAATGGAACCAATGGTCGGCAGTTCGTCAATTCTTCGGGGTTGCTGAAGATTTGCCCTCAAATTTTAGTCCTCATCATCATCGAGTACATAGGGAGTCAGAACGACGACATTGAATGTAGTAAACATACTAAAAAATTCTGGTAACTCAATCTCATAAGCATTATCATTAATACACTTCAGGATCTTGTAGGGTCCATCTGTTCAGGGAGATAGTTCGTTTGTCCTCTTACTAGGGAAGTATTCCTTATTAAGATGGACCTAGATAAGGTCCCTAGGGGTATAAACAACTCGTTTCCTTCTGTGGTTTCCCACTTCCTTCTATCGAGCTATAGTTTTGGCCAATTGCTCAGCGATCTTTCGATATAACTTATGGAATTCCTCAACACACTATAAGTTAGATTGACTTTCTTTTTATGTAGTTGGATTGTTAATTAAATCCAAAGGTAGGTTCGGGTTAAGTCCATAAACAATCTCAAATGGTGATGTTCCAATTGGGCTGTGAGTTGAGTGATTGTAGGTAAATTTAATGATGGGCAGGCATAAATCCCAGTCTTCAGAGTTCTTTCCAATAGTAGCATATAGAAGGTTATCGATGGTTCTGTTCACTACTTCAGTTTAGTCATTTGTCTGGAGGTAACAAGAGGTACTGAACAGGAGCTTAGTGCCGAGCTTCCTCTATAGGGTCTTCTAAAAGAAGCTCGTGAATTTTAGATCACGGTCAGATACAATACTCCTTGGTACTTCATGTAGTCGCACAATTTTCTACAAAAAGAAGTTAACGATGAATAAGACATCATTAGTTCTGTGGTAAGGAATGAAGTGACCCATCTTACCGAACCGATCGACCACCACAATGATTGAGTCGTGTCTTCTTGGCATATGGGAAAGACCAAGCATGAAATCCATGCTTAGATTAGTCCATGTTTGCTTTAGAATTGGTAAGGGTGTATATTCTCCATAGGGCTCTCTCTTTTCCTTTGCATACCTATACACCTCACACCTTACACCTCTCAAGTATTCGGTGCACATCCTCATCATCCTAAGCTAATAAAAATTCTCCTTCAGTATCTCAATCGTCCTTTTTTTTCCCCCCAAAATGGCCAACTAGACCCCCGACATGAGCTTCTCGAACAAGTAGCTCTCTTGTAGAACCACTTGGCATACAAATCTACTGGCCCTTCATCAAAAACCCCTCACTCAAGTAGAACCCTTCCATAGCTCCTTTAGCACTGCACCTGGCTATTAAGGGTCCAAAATGTGGGTTATGCTCATATTGATCAAGTAAAGTACCGAATCCAAGCACCTTAACTTGCAATGTTATTGTAAACCATACAAATTTAGCTATTTAAGAGTAGAAATGAACCCTAATACTGTAAATGACTTGATAAGTCATTAAAACCGAGCAAGATTAAAATTTAATAAATCATAAATCTAAATATATTATAAGTAGTAAAAAAAAAAAAAAACCTTAGAAATTGATCGAAACCCTAAATCGCATACTAAAACCCTAAAACTGACTTACACATCATTAACCAAAATTGAATCCGAATTTGATCGAAACCCTATAAATATAAACTTATAAAATAATTAAACATTACTCACTAGTGATAAAATTATAGTCGATTGCAATTTTCGACTAAAACGCCTATTCATGCGAAATTATAACAAAATCGCTATAATAACTTGTAAAAATTATAATTGTAACGGGTACCGATTAAATTGATAAAATTTCAAAAAAATTTGAAAATTGATTTACGAGATGAATCGTTATAATTTATATGATTCGAAAATTTACATATATTTGTTAATAATTTTCATTTTCCTTCTCTTCTATTTCCAATTTATCTCTTTTCTTTCTTCCCTTTCTCATTTCAATTCCTTATTTTGCACAAAACGGAACAAAAAAATCAGCAAAATAGAACACTAACCGGCAGCCCACGTGATATATTTCCAAGTGCCAAGTGTTAATTAATTAAATACACAAAAATATTGTAATAATTATCCAAGATTTAGCTTATGATCTAAGCTAATGTACACATGAAATAAAAGGGAAAGAAAACAAAAATCTGGAAACATTCAACACAAACAAAACCGAAAGGAAAAAGAAAAGAAGAAACCTGGAAGTAACAATGTGAAGAATAGAAGAAAAGAAAAAGAAAAGAAGAAGAGGAAGAAGGAAGGAAAGAAGAAGAAAAGAAGAAGAAAGAAATTAAAAGAAATAGGTAAGAATTTGTTTTTATGTAGATGTATATTATATAGTATATATATATTTGTATAGTATTTTCTTATAAATACAATATTGTTAATACATGTATATGTACACTAATACATAAATTAAGTAGTGTATGTATGTATAAGATTAGGTATGTATACATGTATATGCATAGGTATATTATATATGAATATGTGTTATGTATTTTTTTGAAATACATATAATTAGTATTATTTATTTAATATACATATTTTGTACCAAAACTATATATATATATGTGTGTGTGTGTGTGTGTGTGTGTGTGTGTGTGTGTATGTGTATATCCTTGTATAATCACTTTAGTATACATATATATATAATCGTATAGTATATATACATATATATATAGTAGAATACCTTCATTAGAGGTAATTATATGTATATAAACCGAAGATATATGTATGTATTCATATTTATGTATATAAGACATATATATAAATAAATACAAATATATAAATACATGAATGTGTATATAAGAATATGTTTTAAATAAATACATATACATATATAATACGTATAATGTAGAGTATATATATATAAGTAGTATACCGAATATGTATTAGCATATATAATATATTTACTAAAATTGTAAATATGTAAGGTGTCTATATATATATATAAATATAATACCGTGATTAAGGATATTTTTTATAAAAATAAAATTATAACAATATTATAAGTATATATATA
>JAMXBB010000002.1:65008970-65026618 GCA_024138015.1 Lumnitzera littorea
AAATACATATAATTAGTATTAAGTATTTTATTAAATAACTATAGTAGATATATATATTTGTACCGTGAACTTTATATATATATGTACCCATATATAATTATTTTCGTGTATGTATATATGTACTTGTATAGTATATATATGTAGTAGTATATTTCCATAAATAATAATATATGTATATAAGACATATAATATAGAGTATATGCTTTATGGTATATGGCATAATATATGTATAATATATAGTACACATACTACATAACAAATACTATATAAATATATATATATATATATTGAATATATATTATAAGAATAGGTTTTTGTAAATTATTTATATCTAAGTATTCGGAAATTATATAAGTATATTATTATGTATAAATACATACACGTGAATATATATATATATATGTACATAAGAGTATGTCTATTTTCATAAAATAAGTATATACATACATATAGCGTATAATATATATTATATACCCAATATATATATATATATGTATGTATAAATCGTGAAGTACATAAATAATAAGAAAATGAGAAAATTTCAAAAATAGGAAAAATATGCTTAAAATAATAAAAATATCAATTATATGGTTTAAGTAATTATTAAATCATAAATATATTTAGAAAAAGCTAAAATTAGTATTTTATAAATTTTTAAACTAAAATAATAAATTTTGTGATATTTTTATATCACAATTTAAACTACAACTCACAACGTCTAAAACGGACCTTGTTATGAGAAAATACGCTCGAAAACGATCAAAATGGACTATAAGTTCATAACGATCCGAGTTAAAATGAAAAAGTTTCAAAATACATCAAGGAAGTCTCATAACTTACAAATATGAGAAAATAGTTACTATTAACACCATTAAGTATGATAAACCTTATACACATTATACTTGGGTTATATTGGGAGAAACTAGATAAACTATAATAGATTTTTAGTTAACTAAGGAGTCTGACTTTACAGAATACTTATAAGTGTTATTATATTTTAGGTGTTCAATATTGAGTTTTGGAAACCCTAAAAGTTTGGAGAATAAGCAATAATCCATGTGAGGGAGTTCTAATGACCTACTACTTGCTTGTGCGTGTTATTTATATGATGTTTTGCTGCTTGCTGCTTGCTGTTGCTTGTATGTTTGAATTACTGTTCTGCTTGTATGTCATCATCTATGTGATTATTTTTTTAAATTGATAAATATAAATATCTGACCCAAATAACCAATTTCTATTCGTCGCATGTTTATGACTTAGTAAATGTATGGATGGAGAGTGCTAGCCTTACAAAATGTTGAAAAGGGTATTTTTGGAAAAAGGTTTTCTTAATCTTAAACATATTTTGTACGAATTTAATAAGGGTTGTAGTGCTAGAAATGACATTTTATCATTAAGGTAAAGCTAGCATGAGTTCTCCACTTGATAGCGAGAGGACTCGCTTTATTATGTCTATAAAGCTTCGGTTAATTTTGGTTTGCGAGATGGACTTACAAGTTTGTGCCCGAAGGACCTTGGAGGGTGGATAGTCCTAGAATGGAATCCCCCTATTTGAATTGAAATCTTTTCTCAACTAGGGTAATAGTCGAGTGCTGCCTAGTGGGGTGAGGCCCCTAGGTAGCCTCATGCGAGTAAGCCGAGGTACCCTATGCGGGTAAGTATAGGAGATAATCGAAGTGTAGACGACGTAATTCTACACCTTCTATAGTTCCGGACTCCTATGGATGTGTTGTTTGCATTCATCGCGCCTGCATTCATTTTGTATGTAGATAGCTTGCTTGCATGTGTAATAATAATGTGTGATAACTTGCTTGAACGGTGGTGGTGAGGAACGAACTCACTGAGCTGTTATATACTCACTCCCTCATAGTTTCTTTTGTAGGTTTACTTACATTGAGATTGGGATAAATCTCGAGTGCCGAGTGTGAGATGAAGATATGTATCTTAGTATTAGAAATAGTTGAGTACTCTTTAGATGATACATAAACAACCTTTGTTGATAATTTAATTTTTCTTGTATTTCTTTTGTAATATTGGTATATCCTATCTTATTACTTGGTAGGGGATACCGATTCTCTACGATTCTAAGGAACTGTGGGATATCGGATATTCATAGTTATTTATCTTTATATTTTACAGTAAATTATTTACTTAAAAATTAATAACCTTAGTAATTAATTATTTAGAGTGTTGCAATCTCTGACTTGCAAGGTAATTTTCATATCATGGGTGTATACATATTATGGAAATTTTAGGTAATCCTACTAGGCCCCCTTTAGGGTCATGACAGGTATCATCACAACCGAGTGTATAGATCAACATATGACAATGTGGGGAGCTCAAGGAGTTTAGCCACCTTCCTTTGATGTGAAGTTTATTGTCATCAAAAGGTTATCGAAAGAGGATTCTTCGAGTAAGGGATTGGAGGCCTTAGAGTCGTGCGTGAGTAATGGGACCGATAGTTGATAGTTCATCGCAAGTGGTGAAGAGGGAAGAGAATTCAAGTTAGAATTTCAGCATATTCCCAACTTAAACCAGAGAATATAACCTAGGCAAGAAGAAGAATAAAGAAGCAACAAGGCTCAAAAGGAGCAACAAAATAGCCAGCAGTAATGACTTAGAGCAATAAAAATCAATAAAACAAGTAAAAGTCATTTGTGCCTAGCATAAAGAGCTAAACACCATCAATACAATCCATCAAAGACAAGATAATGAAAACATAAAGTGGCCAAAGGCTAAGTCTATAAACAAAAACATAAAACAATATAAGAAATAAATTGGAGTCTGCAACCTAAGATGTAGGTAGATCATCATCTTGAGCTAGAGGAGGAAAGGGGCAATATGGGTAGTGATAATCCAATCGAAAATGATTGTAGAGCCCTTAAAACCTATTGTAGATGTAGCCATGAATGTCCTCTTAAAGTTGATTGAACCGCATCTCGGAGTATTGATAAAAGGGGTGCTGAGACGCGATGGGAGTAACCAGATCAAATTTAGGAAATCTAAAATCAGGTGGAGGCTGGTGAGAAGAGCCTCTAAGAGGAAGAGTGGTAGCATGACTAGGAGCTGTATTAGAGGGAGTGTGACCAGATACGACTTCGTGGATGAACACAAGAGTACAATATCATGTGTAACCAAGGGGTGGGTTCGAACCACGAGATGGTTCGAAGGAGAAATGAGAGTCGAAAGTTGAGTAGGGGTTCCTATGCACTGACAATGGATATAACGCACCAATGCTCATACGAACTTAGGTTACACTTGATATGATATACAAGTATGGTCGGAAGTCACTCGCCACTGGTCCATGCTTAATGGGCTAGATAAGAGTATCACAAGAATAAGCAGAATAATACTTAGCTCGAGAGAGCATAAAAGTTCTATATATACTCCATATGTTGTCCTTGCGGCTATTACAATTTGTACGTATTTATAGTACCCAATTAGGGTAAGTCCTAGGTTATAGGAAATTGTAGAAGAGGATCCTTACTAGCTAAGGAAAAGGGAGAATAATTTACAGGGGTATCAATGTAATGAAAAAAGAATGTCCTTTGTTAGAAAAGACAGTATGGATGTAAAAAAAAGGATAGCCCATGCATGGTTTGCTAATTTTGTAGTCCCCATGATGTTGTTATCTGAGCAAAGGCAAATTCCGATTAAGTAAGGTCAGTGTCGGTAGTTCCATAACTTAGATAGTTAGGACTGGATTAGGGTTGACTCAAGGGGTAACTCATTTTCGAGTTGGCCTTGGATGATCGGCTCCTAACAATTGTTAGCTCTACCTTAGCACTGTTGAGGTTAGCTATATCTTGATTCAATGCTTAGACTAGGGTCTATTGTAGAGGGGCCGACTTAGCATGTCGATTGATCACCTCGGTGGCTTCTTGAATGACGTAGAGAGCAAAGTAGCTCGACAAGTTGGACTAAGAAATCCATTACTCTTCAATACTTAACTTACCTTGAACAATTTGGTGAGCTAACTGGGCAAGCCTATAAGTTCGGGAACGCGTGATTAGTTTATAAACCCTATCAACTATGATTGCCTGGCTCATCAAAGGATGTAATTAGGTTAGTAAGTCGTGCTCAAAGCCAAGATCAAGTAGAGGAAAGGTTTTCTTTCAAACCCAATTATTGCCAGTTTTCTTCCGAACCCTCTGACACATATCAACTAGTTCAACATGCTTGTCATGAGCTATCCGTGGAGGTATAGGGAATCGAACACCCTTACAGATCAATAATTGTATAACTATATGCCCAAATCTTAGGAAAGCTTGAGAGGGGTTATTGGTAACATGCTTGAAACACTGAACTATAATACTAAAAAAATCAATTTGTTTGTTCATGAGGAGATAATATAAGATCCATAAGTTTTGATATGTAACATTTGACTGTTGGGCTTGATGAGGACCATAGTTATGGATCACAATGTGGTGAAGAATCTTAGTCTTAAGGTTAAGTCTAATAGTGGCTAAATTCTTTGCTTTCCCCTAATTACCTCTAATGCCCTTATATCGAAAGACCCATTCATAGAAATTAGCACCATAGAAATTGACATTGACTTTGGTTCCCCTAACTGAAGCCTCGATAAAATGACAAATGTCCTCAGGAGTAATTGTAATTGGGGTGCCACAAACATAAGTATATATGATAGTATGATGCATTTCATCACTATAATTCATTTTTAACTTAGGCTTACCTTGATCATCTAAAGAGTCAGACATACTGCAATAGAATATTTGAGTGCATCATCATGTAACTTAGTGGGAAGCCAAAAGATGTCAAGACATGGTAGGTGATGACTTCGGGAATGGTCGCAACGTGAAATTTCATGAGCACCTCTGGGGGATAGAATATGCTAGTGTTGACTTCAAAGTTAGCAAACTTTCAAACCGTTGAGCATGTTGGCATAAGGGAAAGAGGCAGTGGTTCTATGCTAGGGCTGTTAGACTACAAGCGGTTCGCGGTGCCATGGTGGTTGGGAGTAGGCGAAGATGAGGGAGAAGGAAGAGGAGAGGATGGGTAAGGAAGTGGAGAGTATGAGTGATGGAAGCCAAGTTGACTAAAGAGTCGGGAGAATGGTGGTGGTGACGTGACAATGTATGAGAGGTTTTAGGGAGAGAAAGAGGCATGGAGAAGGAGAAGAATGGAAGAGGAGACAAGGTGATATGAGGGATAAGTGATTGAGGGAGTGGGGAGATGGTTTGGGAAGAAAAAATAGGATTTTGATGGTTAGAAGAGGGTGGATCAAAGAGAGAGAGAGAGGTTAGGGTTTGTGAGGAAGAGAAAGAGGTGTTTTGGAAAGGGAATGAGGAGAGAGAAGGTTGTGAGGCGTCCTTTGAAGACGCCTAGAATTCGGTATACTGGCATGATGACAATGGGTCATATTGGCATGTTGGTGATTGAAACAGAATTGAATGCAAGTTGTTATGTAAAATAGTATATCGGTATGCCGGTGATGGTGGGTACCATCATGCTAATGAATCGAACATAATGGATTTCAACTTCTTATCTAATGGGGTATATCGGCATGCTGATAGTTGAGGATACCATTATGCCGGTTCATAGAACAAAACCAAATCCAATTTCTTGTCTAAACAAGTATATCGGCATGCTAATGGTTTGGGATACCATCATGCTGGTATTCTGCAATTTTGCAGAATCTTAGGTAAGTCTTCTGCACTTTTCAAGTTGCTAACTCAACATTGTTTTGATTAATTTAATGAGTGTTTTAATACTTCAAATAAGTTTATGTGAGTTCGTTAGGGCTTGAAGAATCTAATTTTGAACGAAATTTATAAGATTTGGCCAAATCAAATCCGAAAAGTTGTAAAATTCATGATAGAGTGAAAGTGTGGATATATGAGTAAGTTTTGTACATGGACATTGAGTTTCTATACATTGACACTTGAAGCAAGTTTCAAATACATGTTTGAGCATGATTGGAACACAATATAACGTTGAGGTACTTCAAACTGTAAAATCACTACTTAAGTTCTATAAGATCAAAGTTAATCATGCAAGTAGTTAGAGAGCAATAAAAGATCCTTTCTTAAATTCCAGATAAGTTCATTCTTCAAACATGTTTAAAAGATATCAAGAAACATAAAGGTTTCATGATTAAACTAAGCAACATTCATATTGGCATAAATAGGCATAAGATGCTCATAAAAGCACTTAGTGCCTAATAAGGATTTAGAGAGGTCAAATTTGCTCAAAATTCAAATCAAGCTAGTTTGACTACTCAAACATGATTTATGAATGAAAATAAATGTATAAAGCCCAGTTTTGGGCATGGAAACCAATGCATGACAAATTTGTGCAAATATGAACTTAGATAGGAATGAATGACTTTAAGTGTGCCTAAAACATGATAAAAGTCATAATTAATGTATAAAATCTATATGATCAAGTTTCTTTGACCTCATAGTGTAGTATTTGCTGATCAAGCCACTTAATATGTCATTTTTACTCAAAAACACTATCTTAGTTGTTGTATGTCTAACATTCATTTTGCACGATCATTCCTAATTCTCTCCTTAAAGTGCAAAATCTTTTCTCACTTAAGGTTTTTGTGAAGATATCAGCTATTTGATTGCTAGTATCAACAAATTCTAAGCATACATCATTGTTTTGTAGATGATCATGGATAAAGTGATGTCTAATTTCTATATGCTTAGTCCTTAAGTGTTGAATTGAATTCTTTGTTAGGTTTATAGCACTTGTATTGTCACATCTTATTGGGACATTGGTGAACTTTAGACCATAGTCATGCAATGTTTGTTTCATCCATAGAGCTTGAGCACAATAATTACTGGCTGCCACATATTAAGCCTCAGCAGTTGAGAGTGCTATTGAGTTTTGTTTCTTTGAATGCCATGACATTAGTGAGTTACCAAGGAAGTGACATATTCCGCTTGGGCTTTTCCAATCTACTTTGCAATCGGCAAAGTTGGCATCAGAGTATCTAACAAGATCAAATGAGGTGAACTTGGGATACTACAAGCCGATTTCAATGGTGCCCGTAAGATACTTGAAGATGTGGTTAACCGCATTCAAGTGAGATTCTTTAGAGCAAGATCAAAATCATGCACATAGACACACAATAAACATAATGTCAAGCCTATATGTAATTAAATTTAGAAAACTTCCTATCATGCCCCTATATACCTTTGCACAAATGTTCTTTTTACTTTTGTCTTTATCAAGCTTTAGAGTTGTGCTCATTGGAGTAGGGCTAGTCTTATAATTTTCCATTTTAAACCTTTTAAAGAGCTCCCTAATGTATTTGGCTTAGTTGATAAAGGTTCCATCTTTGGTTTGTTTAACTTGAAAACTTAAGAAATAGTTAAGTTCTCCCATCATACTCATTTCAAACTCATTTTTCACACATTGGATAAACTTATTAACTAAATCCATGTAAGTAGCACCAAACACAATGTCATCTACGTAAATTGGGATAATTAACATATGAGTATTATAAACTCCTAAATTTTTCGACCCAATATCTGAATTAGACTCAAGTGTGTTAGAGATTCTTAAGAGTCGACAAGGCTAGTTAAGATAAAAACCCTAAGATAATAATTGAAGATTCAATCGTGTATAAAACTTTTATACCATAAATGTATATAAACAGTAGAGATTGTACCCAAAAGTGATAAAACCCTAAAATTATAACTTTAAGAATATAAAAGTACTAATTTACCATAACTTACTCTAAGACCCTAATTGACAATATATCCTTAGTATCTTACCAAATCATTAGTAAAAGATCAAAGATAATTTTCAATCTTTCATGAATACATATAATATTAAAGTAATCCATTAGAAACTAGGATATTGCATTATAGATCGCATTCATCTTCTAATTATATAACTAGGTTAATATTATATAGAGTCAAGAGCTTAGTTGTTGATTATACTACATATAGTAAGTATTAGTACCTTAAATGACACTTTTCATGATAATTACATTAAGTGGTCTACTAAATGATGTGTGTAGGATATAAATACCTAAAGGAAGATCTCATTACCTATTTTTACTAATTATTTCAATAAAATCCATATTTCCTTTCATTTCCTTAATTTTCTTCCCAATATTCCCTAATTACATTATTATGTACACTTAAATTACACGTAATTTTAAAGAGTTAACTAAGTCGATATGTTGAAAAGTCAACAAATATGTCTTGTCATCTAGAGTTTTCTTCTCTTTTCTTTAACTTTCTACACAATTTTCTTTACAATTTCACCTCTTTGTTGCCATCCACTTCCTCCTATAATTAGACCTCACTTGTCTTCAATATAAAACGCAAAATACACAAAACAAAATCCTTTCCTTCCCCACCATTCCAAACCATCACTCTCTTGTCTCCCCCCATTCTCTCAAACTTTTCAAATCTACTTCCGTATCTCAACAACTTTTTATACACTAGATAAATTAATATCTCTCTTACATATATCAAGGACAAAAGGTATGTTTCATGTGATTTTCCATCTTATTTAGTAGTTATATGTATAAGTTAGGTTAGTGTAGAAAATTTGTATAATATGTACATGTGTTGAAGGTAGAAAGCTCCATATATATGTTTAGAAGTGTAGGAAATCCTTAGATAAATGGAAGAGGAATACATATACATATGCATAAATATGTGTATACAAAAATACACTTGATAAACACATGTATGGATACTCTTTTGCATGAGTACCCTTTATATACATAACCTAAAATGATGAATATACTAACTATACATACATATACTTTACTAAATAAGCCCTTAAAGTACAAAAATATGAAATTTGTGAAGCTTTCCTAAGAGGGTATACTAGGCATACGAAAGTACGTATGAAAATATGTATGTAACCGTATGTATATATGGGTATGTGTACTAGTATACGTATAAGTATAAGTACACAAGTATACATACTAGTATATCAGAAGTATAAGTATATACATAACATACGTATAAGATACATAAATACATAAGGATAAGTATGGACATATGTAAGCAATGGATGATATAAGCGGTGACATAGGCGATTGATGACATAAGCGATGATGTAAGCTTAAGATGACATAAGGAAATAATATATATATGTATACACATACATATGGGCCGAAACTTCTTTAAGCCCTTAGTATACATCTTAAATTGAATTAGTCTCAATTAAGCACATAAATTAGTAAAGACAATATAAAATCATCTAAGTATAAGAATTTAATGACTAATGAAATAATTAACTACTAAAATAAGATATAAAACTAGCTAATAAGAATATTAAAGCTTTAATAGTTAAAATTCTAGTAAATTTAGTTCATATCATAAAACATGGGTTTTAATATCCAAAATGGACATCATCGTGTGAACGTACGTCTGAAAATAATAAAAAACAATTATAAGTTCGTAAATATTGGAAATAGAATGAAAAAGTTATGTACAATTAATAATATAGTTCAATCGAATAAAAATTGATAATAATTTAAATAGAATTAGGTAAATAGATATCTAGAACCATTAGTTAATTCAATTACTTATCATCGTTATTATATCCTAATGATCAAGTGATCCCGATGCGGGCAAGGATCTTTTGATTGATTACTATGACTAGAGCGAGTTGTTATGGCTGAGTGAGTATTTACCTTATGATTCCATACTTGTATGTGACTGTAGCTAATGAACTTAAATGATTATGTTAATTAAATGTTATGTAGGGCCGGGAAATGCCTTTGTGTGTTATTGTGTGCTGATTTGTGAATTTACCTTAAATATGGATAACAAATTGTTGTTACATAGTAATATAAATGATGATTATGTGTGATATTGTTTGGTCACAATATAATTGGACTTAACTATACTTGGCTAATAAAAGAAACTAGTATATGCATTGATATGCATCACAGTGACCTAAATTCCGGTCATTACATCACACGGGAGTAACAAGAGGCCATTCGCGAGTTGTTATTATAAATTTATTGGTTTTGTATAGTGCACTCGTACAAAATGACCTTACCCTGGCTTGCGGGAATACTAGGCGTTGGAGGTACCAACCGCTTGGCTAAGGGTCTAGTCTAGAGGCCTCTGTTTAAGGGTGAGTATTGATTGTGAGGGCCTACTTATGATTATACTAGAAATTGGTTTTTATGAAAATAAAGGATTTGTTGATTTAAATATGGAATGTAGAGTTCCGTAGTGAAGTAAATTCTAGTATAATACCCAGATCTGACTGGTGCCATGTATACTCTAACCTTGACTTCGGAGCGCATAAATCTAAGTTGCGTATATTGACTAGTTAACTATACGTATTGTTTGGCATTCTAGTTGTTCGGCATTCTAGTTGTTCATTCATTCATATGCGTGAATATAATATATTTATAAATTGCTTATGGTGTGGTTGAGGTTTTGCTTACTAAGTTTAAGCTTACACCCCTTTAGACTTTTTTTGTAGGATAGCTTATTCGTTGAGGTTGGCCAAGGGATGCTAGAGGTTAACTTGGGGACTTAGGCAAGAGTAGGCCATTCAGTGTGTTGAGAGAACCGATTATGTGGACTTTTACTTATGTACTTTTGTTTTATCAGTAATATAGACCTAGATGTACTAAATTACTGCTTATTGTAAACATTGTAATTTAAATTTTATACAAATATATTTATGTGATGATATCACGTAGATCTATATGTTCTTGGGAAGCTAGTGGCTGTAGAGCCTTGTATATTGTGTGAAGAGTTTATGATTGAAAGGGTAACTAATCAGGGGTTTTTCATACAATATATGGCATCTGTTACGACTAGACCATCTTCAGTTCGGAACAAGTATTGTGTTGTTTAATGAATAACATTGTGTCAAGTTTCCCTCTAATGAAGTCATTCTTTATCAAGAAGCTACTCAATCTTTCATACTAAGCTTTAGGAGCTTGCTTAACTCTATACAAGGTTTTAATGAGCTTATATACATGCTCTAGGAATTCATTATCCTCAAACACCGGTGGTTGCTCTACATATAGTTCCCCCTTAATATAACCATTTAGGAATGCACTTTTAACTTCTATTTGATATAGTTTAAAGTCTTTATATGTGGCAAAAGCTAAAAGCATCCTGATGGCCTCTAATCTAGCAACCAGAGCAAAAGTCTCATTGAAATCAATTCCTTCTTCTTAGTTGAAACCTTTAGCAACTAGGCGTGCTTTGTTTCTCGTTACCATTCCGGTTTTATTTAACTTGTTTCGAAATATCCATTTGGTTCCAATTACCGGTCTATAATTTGGTTTTGGTACTAAGTCTAATACCTCATTTCTAGTAAATCGATTTAGCTCTTCTTGCATAGCTTGAATCTAAAATTCATCCTTTAGAGCTTCATCTATGTTTTTTTTGTTCAAGTTGAGATAGGAACATTACATTACTTAGGTTCTTAAGAGAGGCTTTAGTTTACACCATATTTGTAAACCCCTAAAATTATCAACCTAGCTTTTGTAATAGACTCAACCATGTTAGATAATTTAGGAGTCAACAAGGCTAATGAAAGTGAAAATCCTAAAAGAAATACTCAATCGCGTAAGAAACTTCTCTACCCTAAATGTTTCTAAATGCTAAAGATTTTATTCAAAAGTGATAGAAACCCTAAAAATGATTATCTTAAAGACATATGTGCACTAATCCAACACGATATACCCTAAAACCCTAATTGATAATATAATGCTTATATTTTGCCAAATTATTAGTAAAAGGTTAGAGATGACCCTCATTCATGCTTATATGATTCGAATCCTTAGGTAATCCATTAGAAATTAAGATAATGAGTCATAGATTATATTTACTTCTTAAGTAAGTGATTAAGATAGTCTCACTTAGAATTAGAGTTATAGTTGAAGATTAGGTTACATGTAGTGAACTTTAATACTCAAATTAGTACTTTTTTCATTTGTTATTCAAAGGTTTATCAAATGAGATATATAAGCTATAAAGACCTAAAGTAAGACCTCACCAACTATATTTACTAATCAATTTATCAAATACCTCATTTTCCCTCATTTCCTTCATTTTTCCCCTAATTTCCCTTAATTACTATATTATGTGCACAAAATTGCACATACTTAAGGAATGTTGACTAAGATAATGCATGTTGAACAAAGTCAAAGGGTTGACCAAGTCAACACATGTTGACTAAAGTCAACACTTTGAAAAGTCAACAAAATACACTTAAGAGATAAAGAAAATATCTCTTCCTTAATGATGGCTTTTCTTTTCTTTCTTTTTGATTTTTTTTCTCCTCTTTTTCTCTTCAATTGCCATCCACAATTTCTCCCCTCCAGACCCCACCATTTTCTTACTTTCATTATGAAAACAAGACAAAAGAAACAAACTAAAACCCCTCATTCCATGCCGTAAACTTCCCTTTCCTCTTTCACTTTCATTCCTTTGCTTTTGTCTCCATAACTTCAACACAATTAAAGGTATGTCTTTAAGTTGTTTTATGTTACTTTATGTTATTCATTAGTTAGTTAATTAGGTAGATTAGATAAGTAGTTAGGTGTTTAGTGATGTCTTGAAGAAGAGAAAACAAAGTTTCCATCTTTAAGTGTAGAAAATGAAGAATCATGAAGGAGATGGAAGAAATACATGTGTATGTACTCTTAGGTATGTGTAGATAAAGAAATACCAAAGGAATACAAGTATGTGAACCTTTATACATAAGTAATTATCATGTACATAACCTAACTTGAGACCATATCTAACTATATATGTATATACTATACTAAATACATACATAGAAATACAAAAGGATGAAATTGAGAGGATTTTCTTAAGAGAAAATTTGGCATACGAATTTTTAGTATAAAAATACGTATCCAACCGTATAGGTATATGAGTAGGTATACATTTATAAATACGGTATAAATATATGTAGATGTATAAGTATATGTATGTATAAGGCATATGTACATAAGTATAAAGTAAGGAACAAATGTACATAAGACATGTACATATGACATAAGCATAAGGTAATGCTTATATAATCAAATGATGAGGTGAGTGATGACATAAGCACATGATGACATAAGCCATGACATAAAGAAAAGATGATGTAAGCGATGACATAAGCATAGGTTTAGAAAATGAGAAAAATAAGAAAAATGTAGGTAATTAGGTACTAAAATCAGTAAATCCTAATACACCTTCTAAATTAGATTATACCTAATTCAGTATATGAATTAGTAATAACAAAGTAAATCCTTTAATTATAAGAATTTAAGGAATAAAAGCTATAAATATAAGTAATAGCAATACTTAAGTGTTATAGTTAAAAATTTCTATAAATTTAGTTCATAATGTAAAATACGGGGTCTTAACATCCAAAACAGACATTACCATGTGAATATATGTCCGAAAACGATAAAAAACGACTATAACTTCATAAATATCAAAAATAAAATGAAAAAGTTACATACGATTGAAATTAAAGTCTCACCGGGTAAAAGTTGATAGTAATTCAAGTAGAATAGGTAGTTAGATGTTTAGAATTAGTAGTTAATTCAAATACTTACTAGCGTTGTTATCACATAATGATCAGGTGACCTTGAGGTGAACGAGGACCTCCCAATCGATTACTATGATTAGGGCAAATTGCTATGGCCGAGTGAGTATTTACCCAATGACTCCATGCTTGTTTTGTGATTGTAGATAGTGGACTTGAATACTATGGTCAATTGATTATTGTGTGGGGTTTGGGAAACGCCTGTGTATGCTGGTATGTCTTGAGTTGTGAACTTATCTTAAGTATTGATAATGCTATGTTTGTTGCATGGTAGGATAGGAAATGATTGTGTGTACAATTGGATGGTCATAGCATAAATTGAATTTAATTATACTCGGCTTATAAAAAGAAATTGGGACATGCATTAACATGCATAGCATGGATACTATTCCGGCCGTCACATCATACGGAGGTAAAGAGAGGCCATTCGGGGGTTGATATTATTCATTTATTTGGTTCTGTACGGTGCACTCTTACAAAATGACCTTACCCTGGCCCACGGCAATACTAGGCATTGGAGGCACCAACCGCCTGGCTAAGGGTCGAGTTTAGAGGCCTTCGTTTAGGGGTGAGTGTGGACTGCGGGGGCCCACTCACAATTATACTAGAACTTGGGTTTTTCTGTAAATAAAAGAATTATTTGATATAAGTGCGGGACGTGGAGTTCCGTAGTAAAGTAAGTTCTAGTATAATACCCGGATCTGATTGGTGCCGTGTAAACTCCAACCCTGACTTCGGAGGGCGTTAAATCTGAGTTACGTATATGAACTAGTTAATTATACGTATTGTTTGGCATTCTGGTTGATCATTCATTCATATGCATGAATATAATGTACTTATAACTTGCTTGTGGTGTAGCTGAGGGTTTTGCTCATTAAGCTTAGGCTTACACCCTTTTAGACTTTTGTTGCAGGATAGCCTGTTCGTAAAGGCAGGACGAGGGATGCCACAGGTTAGCCTAGGGACTTGGGCAAGAGTGAGCTATCCTGTGTAATGAGAGAGAATAGTTTAAGTGGACTCTTACTCATGTACTTTTGTTTATCTTATTATTATAGACCTAGACATACTTAAACACTGTGTATTGTAAGCCTTATAACTTAAATTTTATATAAATATGTTTATGTAATGATATCATGTGAGTCTGGATGTTCTTTGGAAACTAGTGGTTGTAGAGCCTTGTATATTGTGTGAAGAGTTCTCGATTGGAAGGGAAACCAATCAGGGGTTCTTTGTACAGTATACGGCGTCTGCCACGACTAGGCCGTCCTGAGTTCGTGATAATATTAGTTGGTTCTCCTATTATTAGATCCTTGGAGCGATGTTTTACAAATTTTCATTCTCTAAGTAAGTCTATGTTAGAATTGTCAATAATTCCATCTTGCTTAGAGGATTCTTTCTCATTTGAAATGGTTTGATCCTTGTTAATACCAAGACTGTCCAATTGAGCACCAATGTTCTCTGTTTTATCACTAGACTCTCTGTATATATATGTATCATCAAATGGAACATGGATTGACTCTTCTACAATAAGAGTTCTTTTGTTATATATACTTTATAAGCCTTAAGAGCAAGAGAATAACCAAAAAAGATGCCTTCATCGAAGTTTGAATCAAATTTTCTAAGTTGTTCATTTCCATTATTGAGAATGTAACAGTTTATACCAAAAGGATGAAAATATAACATGTTAGGTCTTTAGCCTTTCCAAAGCTCATAAGGGATTTTCTTAAGAAGAGGCCTTATGAAAACTCAATTTGATATATAACAAGTAGTATTAACGACTTTAGTTTAAAAATACTTAAGTAGATTATTGTCACATAGCATAGTCCTAGCCATTTCTATAAGAGTCTTATTTTTCCTTTTGGTGGCTCCAGTTTGTTATGGAGTTCTAGTTGCCGAAATGGTGTGTTCTATTCCATTTTTATTACAAAAATCTTCCATTTCACGATTTTTAAATTGTCACGACCCGAGAGGGCTAGTCGTGGCAGTTGTCGTATACCATATAAAGAATTGCAGATTGAATTCTCTTACAATTCGACGATCCTTTTATACGATACACAAGGCTACAGCTACTACTGACTACCAAGAGTACGCAAGCTTAAGTAATATCATTTCATGATAAATAATAAAATTATAAAAACATAACATAGGATCTATTTACATAAAAGTTTACAAATAAAAAAAGTTTGAAATATATCTCAAGTTAAACCAGTATATCGATTACATATTCAGCTCTATAAATTATCAGAAATACTCTTTGATCACATCTAGCTCTCACATTGACTCCATGTAGAACACTAACCTTGAGCATGCGACAGCCCGACTCCACAAAAAATCAGCCTACGAGAGAAGATTACAAGGGTATAAGCTAACTAGTTTAGTGAGATAATTTCTCTCAACCATACAGCAATCAAGTTATACAATAGTTAGGTTCAATCAAATGAATGCATGACAAATAGTATGCTAAACAAATACATGTAGGTGACTAGGTATAGTATGCAACTCAGATTTAACGCCATCCAAAGTCAGGGTTGGAGATATATCGATATAGTTAGATCCGGGTATCATATTAGAACTTATTTCATAACGAAACTTTGCGTTTTGTATTCAAAATGTAATGGTATACCCATTATTAGCTTTATCAAAACAAGTTCTACATATGATTGTAAGTAAGTTTACACAGCCCTCACTCACCCCTAAATGAAGACCTCTGGACCCGACCCTTAGCTAGGCGGTTGACGCCTCCAACACTTAGTCATCCCGTGGGCCAGGATAAGGTCATATCGCACGTATGCAACGTACGAAATCTATAACAATCAATAATCAACCCACGTATGGTCTCTCACTACCTCCGTGTAATGTGACTACCGGAATTAGTTATGCAATGCATAATTATGCATGATCCAAGTTAACTTTTCTAGTCGAATAAAATTAGGTTTTATTTATTCAGTGATTATTCCAAGTCACAAACAATCAATTCTTGGTGAATCTACTCTGCAACAATCATTACATTATTGAAATTTAACGTAAGTTCACCATTAACAACAATTATCATGCACAAGCATAACCTAACCTCATACATATTCATTTATTGATCATAACTTATATTCACTAATTACAAACACAAACAAGTATAGAATTATTAGGAAAAACTCACTCAGTCATGGCCAATTCAGGAGTCGTAGTAATTTGGTGGTAGCTTAGGGTCTATATCAAAATCACTTGAGAATAATAGAAATTTGTAAGTTTGGGAATTTAAAGCTAAACTAGTATCATAATTTGTAAGGTCTACTTCACTTAATTACATGAAATTGTCGATTCGAGCTTTTTATTGAATCGTATGTAACTTTTTTGTTTTAGCTTAGATCGTTATGAACTTATAGTCCATTTTGATCGTTTTTGAGTGTATTTTCTCATAACGAAATCTGTTTTAGACATTGTGACTTATAGTTTGAATTGTGATATAAAAATATCAAAAAATTTATTATTTTAGTTTAAAAATTATAAAATATTAATTTTATCTTTTTCTTAATATATTTATGATTTAATAATTATTTAAACCATATAATTGATATTTTCATTATTTTAAGTATACTTTTCCTATTTTTGAGATTTTAGCCTTATTATGATTATTATTATTATTATTGCCATTATTATTTTTATTATTTCTTATTTTCTCATTATTAAATTATTCATTATTTATGATTTATACACATACACATATATATATACTTATAGTATATTTGATAAATTTTATAATTTTATAATTTTACTTTATTAAGAAATTCCTAATTTACGATATTATATATATATATACTCCTCATGTAATTATGAATTCATTTTATTTAATAAATATTATTATATCATATATACTATATACTACTTACTTAATATTCGGTATATATATTTATATAGTATTCGGTACAAAATATGTATACTATATATTATACATGTATCATATGTTATATTCGGTATACATTATATGTTATACATATACTCTATATTATATATATATATATATATATGTCCTATGTACACTATGTATTTAAGCATATATTATCACTTATAGGAATATACAACTACATATATACTATACGACCATGTATATATATATATATATATATATA